>CM031238.1:128900341-130100341 GCA_018340775.1 Taxus wallichiana var. yunnanensis | reverse complement strand
AAAACCCTCTTGTGTGCAAGGGTGATCTCACACGGAGGTCACATTGGAGCTTCAAAGTGATTTTATGCAGTTGATCTTCATTTCCATCCCTAGGTGACTTGCTTGAGGGTTGAGTTCGGTGCCTTCTAGGGCACACTTTAGTATTTTGAGTTGATATTCTTGTTCTCCATATTTTATAAGGTTGGAATCTACATTTTGGTGATTTTTAGAGAAGTTTATCTATCATTTCCAGCCCTTGGTTTTGGTTGTATTGTTGCTGCCATAAAATTAATTACAATTGGGTGTGATCACTTACTTTCTCTATTATTTTGATATAAATTGGATTGATAAATATTGTCGTGGTTGAATTAATTATTTGGAAGCATTCTCAGCTCTTTTGCATGGTTGTATGTTGATGTGAAGTCCCTATACAATTCGCTTCCCTAGGAAATAAAAATCAAGTTCATTGCTAGGGCTAAGTGGTGATATTGTTGGCTGTCATATGAATTCCTTTGCTGCCATAAATATTCAGATTGCTCTTGGTTGCTAATGGCATTTTCAATTTGCTCCTCTAGGGTTTGAAGTGATTGACAGGTGGCTGTAATAAAAATCAAAAGTTGTGGTTGATAGGTGGCTGTAAGAAAAATCAGTAGTGATTGGGGTTCGAGTCCAAACCCTTGTTTTAGGTTTGATGCCCTAGAAGGAACATTACATTGTTGCTGATTTCTATCATAAAATAAATATATTTACAGCATACTGCTAGGGTTTGGAATTTAATTTCAGTTTGCTTCAGTTTACTATTTGGATTGTGCAAGTTCTTTGGTTTTCAATTTCAGCCCGGAAAAGGGGCATTACAGTGGTATCAGAGCATAGATCTTGCTAGCCTGTTGGGAAGCATGGAGTTAATGAGTAAAGATGATTTGAGAACAAAGCTTTGTAGAGCATGAAGGAAACTGGAGCAACCATCTTATACAAAAATATTCTACTCGGTATTTTGGAGGATGTGGCAAGCTATTTGTCCAGGATAAGACAATCAGAATATCAGTCTATGTTTTGGGCGGTGAATCCATCAATGACTCATCTGGTTAAGCCCAAGCTTTTGAGACACTCGGATCCAAATGTGAGACTTGTAGTTATCACTTGTATTAGTGAAATTACAAGGATAACAGCTCTGGAACAACCATACAATAACAACACCATGAAGGAAATATTTCAGCTGATGGTGGATAACTTTAAGGGTCTTGATGACATCACAAGTCCTTTTGCTAAGAGGGTCACAATCCTAGAAACTATGGCAAAAATCAGATCTTGTGTGCTAATGCTAGATCTAGAATGTGATGATCTTATCCTCCATATGTTTGAACATTTCCTTACTGTTGTCCATAAAAATCATACAAAAATGTAGTAGCCGCAATGCAAACCATTATGACTTTGGTCTTGAATGAGAGTGATGATACTTCACAACATAGTTCGCATACTCGTATTTGGAAAATATTTGAAAAACCCAAAAAATCTGACTAAAGAAAAACTCGGCAAGACTCGGTGAATATTCAGGAATATTCGACAACTTAAAAATACACAAGTTTCTTTAAAAACATAAATTTTATGCAAAATATAGCTACAAAATGTATCAAATGAGTCTGTAAAATGTTGTGCTGCTAGTTAGGGCTGCTCATGTGAACAACATGTGTCTACAAGGGAACCTCTTATTCCATGCAGTCATCCTTCCGCATAACAATATCATGGCATGTATATATGATTACACATCATTATTCATGTCATATATGTCATCCATATCATCCTTACCACCTCATACTCCTACAATTTTTTTGGCTATTGCCCTGTAATTAAGCTTTAAGACTAATCATTCTGCCCATCCCATAACACATTTACATACAAGTATCATGAATGCGTCGTTTGAGCATATTCATTTAGTATGATAGTACAACATTGTAAGAGCATTCTAACAGTCATGTAACATCAAACTGACAATAAAGATTTCTTATGAGTTCAGATTTTGGGGAGGAAACCAAAAGAACAATAAAGGGATTTGTAGGTTGGTCTTCTCCATTTGGGGTTCTAAACACCACCAAATCTGCTACAAATGGCATTTGTGACCCTGCTGAAACACAACAGATTTGTAAGTGAGCATGGTTGACTTGTAACCTGCAATTTTGAGCTATATTCTGCAAAAAAACAATTAGGAAAGCTCTCTTGCAGCAGGGCCCTAGTGCATAGATGTTTCGCAAGTACATCTCCAAACTTACATTATGAGGATTTCCACGTTATATCAAACCTATTGAAATACTGCTAGTCTTTTACAAGAGGCAAAACGTTTCAGGCGGGTAAAGGACAAACTCAGCGAATATTGGTGAATATTCGGCGAATATACGGCAATATTCGCCGAGTATGTTCGGCGAGTTATATCAACGAATATTTCTTGTTTCAAATTTGTGGTGAGTACTCGCATAGTATTCTAATAATGCTTGACAACATTTTTATCCTTACTAATGGCTGGTTTTGAACAGGAAGCCTCACTAGTTGCTCATACACTAGCTAAAAATGTTATTGCTCAGTGTTCAGAGAAGTTGAAGCCATATGTGACAGTTGAAGGACATGGAGAGGTGTTGCTAGATGAAGAACCAAAAAAAGTTTTAGATGCAAAGAGAATCTCCAAAGAAAGAGGAAGAAATCATGGAGCATGAGCCAAGGAAAGAAGAAAAATTCGATTTGCAAGATTGTGGAGAGAATTTGGTGGTTGAAGCCAAATCTCCAGTTGATAATGATGATGTTCAGCTTGCTGGAATTTTCCGAACAACAATCAATAAGAAGCAAATTGATGTTGTTCTTGACTTCGACGAGAACCATAAAGATGTTACAACCATAGTAGGAAAACTCACCAAATCCAAATACTCGCTAGACCCCCAAAAAAACAACTCTGCAACAACTCGCCAATATTCGGCCAATACTCAGGAATACTCAACAATTTAAAAAATACTCAAATTTCTTTAAAAAACATAAATTTTAAGCAACACATAGCTACAAAATGTATCAAATGAGCCCATAAAATGTTGGAGAAGTGTTTTCTATTAGATTTGAATACAAATACATTACAAAATCGCATCATCATGCGAATACAACAATGGTGATAAGTAATAAGAATTTATGATGATTGACATTGCATTTATCATGATGCTTGGTCCAAAAAGGTGCAAAAATGGATTTTATGAAAATAAGAAAATATTGCCATCAATGCGTAGAGCTCGAGAAAATATGCACTTCTAGAGAAAACGACACCTGAAACGGAGCCACAGAATGAAAGTTATGGCACATGCAAGTTTTTGCTGCTACATCTTCTCGGACCCTTTCCAAAAATGGCAAATTTTATTCTATGCTTGTGTTTTCTTCACCAAAAATCCAAAAAAGGAAAGAAATGCCAAAAAAGGAAAGAAATGTTGTCTTTGGCGAGTTTTCCAACTATGCTCGGCGAGTTTTCCAACTATAACTCGGCGAGTTTTGGCGAGTATTCCAACTATGCTCGGCGAGTTTTTTTGCCTATTTTGGCGAGTCTTTCAGCGGTTTACTCGTTTTGCTTGTTTTTTGGCGAGTTTTTCAAAACTCGGCGAGTTTTCCTACTATGGCTCCAACATTTGTCTCTAAAATATGGAAGGAGTCAAGGCGGAAAGATCTCCACTTGCTTGAATAAGCGAAGGCAAAGGAGGGTGAGCTCCTTGTGGGCAGCCCAAGGTATGATAGTGATGACCATATTTCCAATTTGTTGTTTCCTCCTATGTCGCTGCCATATTTTTGTCACCAAGATGAAAGCATGGATCAATGTTAAATCAAGATGAAGACATATATGGCAGCCAAGTTTTTAGAAAAGGATATGGGAATGGATCCTCAAGGTATGAGTTCTTCGGTGCATACTAATGAGTTTTTGTATCTAATACTTGCATAGAATGTGAAGGCACAGAAGAATCAGATGCTAAGGTAAAGAACAACCAAGAAAATGTAAAGGCATTGAGTAAGGGATACCCCCCAACAAATAAAAATGCAAATGGCAAGCTTGCTGGTCCGTACAATACTGTTGTACATATGCAGCGAAAAACAGTAAATGAGGGGCAGCCAAGGTCACTTTTGGGTGATCAAACTCATGCCTCAAAAGGGCAGCCACGTAATGAGGTAATGGATTATTCAGAATTTGATTTTTATTTGGCTAATGAGGATGATGAAGTTGTTGTTGATGAACATGGGCATAAGGAAGAAAGTGTAATAGAGGGAACTTTGGCATCACTTTCCGGAAATGATAGAATTCACCTATTCCAAACAAGAGGTATGTTGCATGGCAATCCGGTGAGTGTTTTCATTAATAATGGTGCTTCACACAATTTCATTGATGCAAGGATGGTTGCAAGCTTAAGTTTGAATATTGGAGGATTCCAAGGCCTCAAGGTATCCTTGGCAAATGGATCCATAATACTATGTTGGCACAAGAGTTCCCCACTCATTACCACATTAAGAAATAATGAAGTATGTGATGATTTCTATGTTGTGAGTTTGAATAACATGGATGTGATGTTAGGATGTCAATTGTAATGTCCCTCTTTCCGGCATGACCCTTGGACACTTGGTGGGTAGCTTATTTGTCATCTTCGTAAGCTAGTCCCGTTGTTTAGGAGATGATGTGCATAGCAGGTAAGGGTTTTATCGACGATCTGGTGGATTATTTGATGTTAGCAATGAGTTCAGTTGGTCTTAAGGACTCACTTGGCACTTTCTGAGGTTATTTCCGGCTTCTGGTGTGTTCTCCAAGATTCTTGGAGAGAGTATCTATTTATAGTAAGTCACCCAACTGACTTCATTTCTCATTATTCGTCATCGGCACCGCTTCTGCTCAGTCAGTTTCCGATTCCGGTGCTTTCCGACGATTTCCGCACTTTGGGAGCATTAATGGCTTATTTTAATTATTTTACTCAGGTTGCTTATATTTGTACGAATTACTTGGCGAGCACCTCAGTATTATAGCTCGTCGGAAAGAGAATGTGAAGTTCTAAATGATGAGATGCTAATTCAGTGACCTTGGGCGCCAGGAATGATTAATTAATTAAATAAATCACTTTCCGGAGTTATAAGGTGTAATTAATTAATAAAGTGATTTATTAATTATATTTTCTTTTAATGAAAATTCTCGGAAAAGGTTATAAAAGGAGGATTTGGCCCATTTGCTCGGGACACTTATTATTTTGAACAAAAAACAAATTCAGAGCAGCTCTTGCTAATTACTCTCGAAGGACGGAAACCCTTGGAGATTACGGATTGGACGGAAACCCAATTCGAAGGAGGAAGATTCAAACAGGGTCTTCATTGTGCTTCACATCAGATCATTTTGATATTGCTTTACAGTTAATTGCAGCATGTGTTTATCAGTTTACTCATAGAGGAATATTATTACCATCATTGGGGTGCCATCTTTCCCATTTGGAGAGCGCAGCAGTTAGAGGAGTGAGAGGGGTGTTAGCAGCAGTTGTGTAACAGGTGCAGCCACTATTGGCTCCTTCGCATGCGAGAGTTCTGATCATTTCAGTACCATTGATATCCATTCATTTTATCACACAAAGCTGGACTTTCGGGTATGCAATTTAGAGATGAATTTCATTGTATTTGGAATCCATAAATAAATAAATAAATCCTTTCGTTTCCAATCAGACTTGTATTGTTTATGCATTGTGGGAGTTATGTTTGTCTGCAATCATTTGTGGGACTTTCTATTGGCCGTGTTCTTTCAATTAAAGAGAAACAGCAAAAATATCAGAAATTGAGACGACATGACAAGTGTTTGACGAAATGTCAATGCACTAAAAACTCAAAAAAAAAAAAATTGGAGTTGGAATTGGTTGGGATATTTCATCAATGGTTTTACACATTGGGAGAATTCACTCTCACCCTAGAAAAGATGGAGCTCAAATACACCAAAGAAGGCAAGGAAATTGGAATCCAAGGTATAAGAACAAGTTTGCCTAATGATGAGTCTTTAATTATTGACAATTTGCATATGGAAGTTCCTTGCCATGATCTATTTTGCATTTCAAGTAGTTGGATAAACTTTATTGCTGTTATGCATAAGAAAAAACAGCCACCTCATGCTTTTCTTATAGATAATTTTGTTGGTACAAAGGCTCAGAAAATTTCAGTTTTTCATGTCACAACAAATTGGAAGTTTCTTATGCATGGACTGATAAAAAGAGTGCAGTTTAAGGGGGCTGCCAACAGTAATTTTCTAAGAGGGCTGCAAAATCAGTTAGAAACATGCAAACATGGGTTCAAGGGTATCTATATGATACCAAAATTCAAGGTAACAGATGATGCTTGGGCCTTGAAGAAGAATGATTTATTGTTAGTACAAGCTGTCATGCAACATAAGACTGATGTATTTATCATTTTCAGTTTGTTACCTTCTTCATTTGTTGTTTCTTATGATCATGGACCACATGTTAGGAAGGGTGATGAAGTTTTTGACTCATGTTCTTTTATGAGTGATGAGTTTTTCCACATCCAATGGAGTTTCATGAGGAATTATGTATGGCTTGTTTTTATAGCTAACATTTTGTGGGAAAGAGTGTGGCAAAAGTACAGGAAAATCTGGAAGCATATGACTGAAATTTTGGGACAGCAAAATGAGGAAAAATCAAATTATGCAAGATTGTTTAATTCTACAGTTCAGATTTTTGATGTACACATGATGATATGGTTATGGGTGTTTGTTTGTAACTCATGCATTGTAATGTCCCCCTTTTTGAGAGACATTACTACCTAATCGATTCACTCTTTTTATTAGCATTGTAACCCCTTGGTGTGTCTAGCGCAACAAGTGGGAAGTTCTAGGTAGTTTAGAATGTGCACATAGGTTAGTTATTTCTTAATATTAAATTAAGAAATTAAATAAAGTGCACATGGGTCTAGTGTTTCTAATTAAATGTTATGTTTTCCCTCCAAAAGGGAAATTCAAATTTGTAACTCCTCTATAAAAGGAGATTGATGGACCATTATTACGAACATGTTAGGATGATATTATTTTGATACTCCATGCTTGGAGTTGGGATGCATGCCCATTGATGTTCTCTCTCTCTTGCGTGGGAGGTTGTATTGAGCTGGTTTTGAGATTCAACTGAAGTATTTATTTGTGAGATCCATGTTTGTGGCTTTGGCAAACATTTTGGTTAAATTTGCAAGTGAAAATCTGCCTTTTTCTACTGTAGCGAATCACTGTAGCGTCGTCACTGTAGCAAATCACTATAGCGTCGTCACTGTAGCAGCTGGGTTTTTGTGATCAAATCAAAGTATTTTCTATGTGCTTTGCAAATCGATTTAGTGGTGTGATCTCTATTGGCTTTGGCGAATCTCTTTAATGGTGTTTATGGTCTGTTTGCATACATCTTTTGGGTAAAGAGCGATCAGATTTAGCATGTGTTTTCATATCCTGTATGGCAGCGACCTCTTCTATGATGTTTATGGGATGATTTAAAGGCAATTCTTTGTATGAATCACTTGGCTGACTGTATGTTATTGTCTCCAAGTTTCAGCGACTCCTTTTGACAGTTATTTGAGTGTTTTTATGCACATTTGGTGCCCTTGCTAGAGTGATCCCTTGTAAGACAAGTCTGGCGCTAAACTTTAATATATATATTGGTTGATTGGAGTTGACTTTATGCTACTGCTGCTCTCCTTAACTCAGCAACTTCCTTTGGAGTTTATTAGGCACTTGAATGTGTATGTCTAAACCATATAGGGGCAGCGAACTGTGTGTTGATCGTTTATTAATTACAGCGACTTGATCCAAGGCCAATTGTCTAGGTATTGGCATGTTAATAAGATGTTTTTACAGCCCCTTTGAATACGACTGGTGTAGAGTAAGTTTGGTAGTTGATTCATATGATTATTGCTCTGATTGTTATCCATTCAAATCTGCTGTTCCTTCCTTAGTATCAGAGATTTTATTGAAGGATTGGGTGTATGTTTAGAAGTCTAAAACCAGCAAACCATTTGGGGAGTTTGTTAGGCATTTGAATACATGTTTTGAGCCAGTTATAAGCAGCACACTGTGAGGTATTATTTATTGATAACAGCAACTCCATCTGGGTGGATGTCAAGGGTTTATAATGTATGTTTTGAAGCTCCCATGATCAGCGACTTGATTAGCATAATCAGCCGAACATTAGCGATTGGAATATTATCTGATCAATAACCTTTTTAGTCCTCCTTACAGTGATTTACATGGTTGTTTGTGATTGATCTATGGCGACTGGAATGTGACATGGTTTAATGGTGATTCAAGGTCCTAACTGGCAGTTGTTTGACCCATCTAATACTCCCTTATATTGCAGACCTGGCAAACTGGGTGTGACTATGTTTGCATATTACTAAGGTGATTTCCAAACCTTCCATTGCAGATCTAATTTTGATTTATTCAGTGAATGTTTGTTGGGAGAAAGGTCGATTGGGTTAGTACCTTGATAGCGATGCATGCTTGGTTGAGACTTATATGAGGACGTTTGAGAGCATGTTCAAGTGTTCATTTACAGCTGAATTTGATTCTCATATTTATGGGAAGCAATCTGATTTTCTGAGTCTCATTAAGTTCAGTAGAGAGTTAATATTGTGTGAGCTTGCTTGATAGAGGCCATTAAACCCCTATTATTGGGTTTATTGAGTCATCTACTCAACTGGTTCAAGTAGTGTTGATTGAGTTTTTGCTATTTCCAGTTGATTGGTGTATTGAAGAGTTGTTAATTTGCAATATTTCCCATTGGTCCCGGGGTTGGGACATTACATGCATGATTGATTGGGACAGCTGCGCATGGGACTGCATAGCAGATTGTGGGGGCAGCCCATGCATGGAAGAGAGTTGGGCATCATCCATGCCATGGGGACACCAAGAAGTAGGAAAAGTGTTCTTTAACACTTGTTTTTCTAACAAGTTTGTTCCATGCGCAGGTTTAAAGAGAAGATGGCAGCTGAAAACATTCCACAATTTCAAGAGGGAGAAGCAACACAAGTTGTTGCAAGTGCTCCTTCACTTGATCGGTACGGGAGCGAGACTTTGGGAACACCCCAACATTGTATTTGGATGCATGAGCTCGATATTGCTTGAGGGCAAGCAATCTTGGGAAGGGAGGACTGTAATGTCCCCATTTTTGTGAAAACCTGTTGACTAGATTTTCTGCACAACTGAAAACCTAGGAAGTCATGAGATAAAACTCCCTCATTTACCGGTGAGGCTCCCATGTAAGATTTTTTCAGTTATATTTTCTAGTATCTATCTGTTGGTATTACTTTAACTATGTAGCTCATGAACCATAGCTAGACAGTTTTGCAGCAAGTATACAACTGTAAAAGAAAGGAAAAATCTACAAAAGAGGAAAATAATAGGAAACAGAAAGAAAGGAGAGAAGATGTGCAACCCAATCAATAGTTTACAAAGTTGATCGCATACACATAAGTTAAAACAAATAGATCATGAAATACAGAATTCAAAGCAAAAGAAACTTTCAGATCTAGATCTAGAATAACACAAAGTTTATGAATAGATCTGGAAATAAATACGAGACGAATGCACCGTTGACACAAAGTTCTCCGGAAATCTCTTCTCTATTCCTCTGCTTGCAAAAAATCGGGGTTTCGCTCAAAGTCTAGAACACAAGAATGTTGATTACAAATTTTGATCCTTTAACCCATAGGTTCTTCCTCTATTTATAGTGTATAAAGGGCAATTACAAATAGGAAACTTTAAATGAATTCCCACATGTAGAAGCTATGAAAAGGGAAACAATTGGCAATCTTCCTCTTGGAATTCCTCTTTGCATGACATGCATGATTTATAACTGAAAAATAAAACCTTCAATTTTGCATGTCTGCCACCTATTTCCAAGTAATTGACTTCTTCAAATAACGGCTTTTAAACCAATCACTTAAGTTTTATAATTTAATTGATTGCTCAATTACTTTGTCGGAGAAAATAAAATAAATAGGAAAAGAAATAAGAAGAAAGTCTGTAACCCTCCCAGTCTTGTTCTTCTTCCATATTCTGCATGCGGTTGACTCTTTTGCCTTTGATTCTCACCAAACTGGATCTGGAAGCTATGCATGAATGTGATTTGCTTGTGGGTATTGCCTTTGACATGTCTTCCTTCTATCCTCAAAGCTTTTGTAATTCTTCTTTATTTAAAATTACATGCACAAGTGCAATGTTTGAACATCAAGAGGAAGTGTAAAAATAATTCGGACAAAATTCATCATCTTTTATTTAAAATTGCATATGAGCAATTTTGCATTTTGTCGAAATTTGGTAATGCTTTGAGAAATATCTTACTCTGATAGATGGGGTGAATGCAAACACAAGTAAATTCAATCAAGGCTTTGGTATCGAGCCTATCCGAGTTTAAGCATGTGTTTGGAAGATTAGCTGGTTAAAGAGCACATGCTGTTTAAAGTTCTGACATGAATGTATGGAAAGGAATTTCCATGTTGACATATGACGAGTTTACATGTGTGTTGCGTTGAAAGTTCACAAAGGATGAATTTTTCGAGAAGCGCCGTGTGTTTATAGGGAAAGGCGACGCTTGTTCAATTATGAGAGTACCCAAAATGGATTGAATCCTCCAATTAAATTGGTGATAGTGAATTGGTTAATGATATCTTTGTAAATATCAACTCGGAGTGGAAATCTGGAAGCTATGCATGATTATGTTGATCATTTTTTCTTTCATCATGCTTCAACATGGTGGAACAATCTTTGTCAGAGCTATTTTTCTTTTAAATTGCGCCGGAATCCCGCAATTGGATCCATTTGTGCGTTTAAGATCGAGTTCGATTGGCAACTTCTTCAAATTCGGAAGATATATTCAATGTACATTGCATGCTACTGATTCGGAAACATTGATTTGAGCACTGTGATAAATACCTGCAATTTTATTTGAGACAAAGATGGAGTCCATGGCATGAATACTTGATCTTTATCACCAAAATCTGCATATAAAACTTTCATCATGGTGCCCTAAAATTTGAGGCTTTCCCTTGCATGCAAAGAAAGCAAAAATATTATTTAATTCACCGTGATAAAGAGCACTTATACCAACATGCAGATAATTATCATAGCAAGAATCAAGCCATTCCAACCCTAGGCGCAAAAAAACCTTGAAGCTCCTGCAGATAATTATCATAGCAAGAATCAAGCCATTCCGACCCTAGCGCAATGAATGAAATACTCTCTTTAATGCAAAAACCTCCTTCCTTTGGCGCAAAAACTGTCCGGGCTGCGATCCTTTGTAAAAAGAATTAATTGCTTCTTCATTATGGCAGCCCATGCTTATATAATCCTCAAGCATACTATTTTAATAATTGGCCTTCCTATTTTTGGTAATTTAATTAATAAACAATCATGTTTATTCACCCAAATTGGGTGCCCAATTATGCATGCTGCTGGTTGCTTTTAAATAAATTTATTTTATTTATTTTTAGCATGCATCCTTGACTTCTCTTTAGCTCTTCCACTTGCATTGACTTTCCTTCTATTTATGGCAACACAATTGGGTGAATAAACCATTAATAAATATTATTAATTGCATTGTTATTCACCCAAGGTGGGTCGCACTTTTTGGCAAGGGTAGTTGCTAAAAATAAGGAGCCAACTAGATGGAAATTTCCACCCTGCACTGCACCTCCAAAATCATGTCTTCCACTTAAGTGATTTGACTTTCATCATGGGAATTTTTGCCCTGCAAGGTAGGTAAGAAATTCCGCCGGTGCTTTAAGTGATTTTTCTTTTATAATGAGAATTTTTACCCTGCAAGGCAGATAAGAAATTTCCGCCTGCTTGCCACCTCTAATATTCTCATTGCAGCTTAAGTGACTTTGAGTTCATGGGAAAAAGTACCTTGCAAGGCAAGTAAAAAATTCCCGCCTGCTTGCCACTATCAAAATTCTCATTGCAGCTTAAAACATTTCCCAAAAAGTGCGACTTGTATTAAAAATAGCTTCCTTTGATAAAGTGCGATTTACATGGGTGAATAAACCTCTTTAGTGGGAAAAGTTAGTCATTAGTGTGCGAGAAAATTCTCATCGGTGCTTTAAGTGAATTTTCTTTATTTTATAATGGGAATTTTCACCTGTAAGGCAAAGCTAAGAAATTCCCGCTGCTACCGCCTCTAATTTTCCCATCGCACTTAAGTGACTTTGACTTCATGGGAAAAAGTACCCTCTGAGCGGAGTAAGAAATTCTCTTTCTCTGCCCTGCTGCTAAAATTCTCATGCAGCTTAGATCTATTTATTCCAAAAGTGCGACTTGCCGAGAGAGGCTTTTTGTGCATGACTTCATCTTTTTGGTCCGAAGCTTACATTTTGAGGTGATTCCTTACGGTGTTGTGTCGGTAGATGATATCCGGATGCTTGTGCAATCAAACAGACATAATCTTGGACAAGGAATAGACCTAGGGAATTTCATAGAGAAGGCGAGGAGAAAACGGAGAAAAACGCAAAAGAAATAAATAAAAGCGAAAAACGTTGCCAAAAGTCACAAACAAAGCTCTGAATTCATTCCTAGTGAAAACCCTATTGAGATGAGTGAATATTGGCATGCAAAACTTCAACAGGATTCAACCGGAGCACAATTTACTTCAAACGGGGCATTATTTATTCAATAAATAATTAAATAAAAATTTCCGCAGACAACTTTTAGAGGGATAAAATGAGTTTCGGCATCTAGGTATTTGTCGAAATTGGCTCATATGATTCACTAGGAATATCTTAACGTAATACAGACATCTTTTGGCAATAAAAACACGAAAAGACCCGTTATTTTAAAAAGAACAATTTTTTTCAAATGGGTAGTCCCAGATTTCAGGGTGAAATCTGGGGACACCAAGACCCTTAGCCTATCTTTCCCCGTAGGCTTTGGGATGTTGCAAGGGGAAAATTTTATTAAATAATTAAATATTATTCCTGGAGAGTGATTTTTATCATTTGACATTAGAAAACAATAATTATTTAATTATGAAGACTATTTAATTTAATTCCCAAAATATAAAATTTTATAGGGAATTAATTAAATAAATATGTAGGTGGCTTTTATTGATAAAATCACCCTTAAAAAAGAGGACGCCACACCTAGGAAAGATAAACTGCTTTTATTTAATAATTTCCCTCTCCTAGGGATTTTGAATTTTGTGTCTCCTTGCTTATAAAAGGAGTGCTAGGATCATTGTTACATTCATGTTATGATGAAGTTATTTTGATGCTCCATGCTTGGAGTTGGGATGCATGCCCATAATACTTTCCCTCTCTCTTGCGTGGAGATCTATTGAGTTGGTTTTGATCAATTGAAGTATTTTCTCTTGTGCTTGCAAATCTATTTGTTGATGGTTTCTTTTGGCATTAATTGGAGAATTTATTATATCCTTGGTGAATCGATTTACTTGTGTGCTTTGTTTGAGTGGTTCGCCTTGGTTATAGATGATATTATTCAGCTCTTATGTTGCAATGACTTGCTTATGATGTGTTTGGGGATTGATTTGAATGCAAATTCCAGCTAGTAAGGTGTGTGATCTTACTTCCTAAACTGCTGCGACTACCTGGGGAAGTGATTTGAATATTTTTATGCATGCTTGAAGTGCTAACTGCCCAGCGACTCTTTCATAATAGTTGTGGGCTGTTTTGCATATATTTCTGGGTGATAAGCGACCAGCCTTGTGTCTATTTTCATGTTATATATTGCAGAGATTTCCTTTCATGGTATTGAGGTCTGATTTAGATGTATTTACTGCTGTGAATCGATTGAATTAGTGCAAGGGTTTGTCTCCTATAATGCAGTTATTTAGTGGATAAGGTTGGTAGTGAATTTCATGCTTAAAGTTCTGATCATTCCTTGCCCAGCGATCAATTAAGTGAGCTGATCTCCCTCTCTAAAAAGCAGCGACCAACCTGGGCATAAATTTGTTGTGCTTGGGCTCTCAAAAATCAGTGATCTGAGTGGGCTGTGCTGGGTCTAATATTAATAGTTTTTGATATCAATTTCCATGCTCATTTGTATCTAAATATGTCGACTGGATTTGGCACATGGCTTATGTTTAATTGGTAGCAATCTCCTTCATGTTTGCATACTCCATTATGGCTGAGCTATTCTTAAGCCTGGAAATTTGTGTTGGCGTATGGTTTGGTAGTAAATACTGAGTGATATTGGTGCATGTTTGAACCTTATTTGATCAGCAACCTGTGTGGCTTTATTAACTGGAAATGGCGACTTGTTTCTAGCTGTTCTTTTATGTGTTTGGGCCAATTGGGACAGCGATCTGGGTAAAGTTGTTTGGGGGTATAATATTGATTACCTTTGATAGTAAAATACATGCTCTTGTCACTATCTAAGTCTGCCATACCTCCTGCAATCAGCGACTTCATTAGGAAACTCAGAATTGGGTGAAAAGCTAACGCTGGATTTGTATGCTCTGAATGGTCATCATTGGCTGAGTGTTGTATAAGGGTTTTAATTCCAGTATTCATTTACAGCAGTGTCATTGCTTGTTTGAGGTGCAATACAGACTAAGTTTTGCTATTTGCAGTTGATTGGAGTATTGAAGAGTTGTTAATTTGCAATATTTCCCTTGGTCCCGGAGTTGGGACATTACATATTTTGAATTTAATTCTGATTTGGATGATGCTAACAATGGGACTAATGAGGTTGTGGTTGAGCATGTGCAAGAGAAGGAAGAGGAAGAAATGGAGAGCACACTTGCCACTCTTTCCGGCATCCCCAAATACCATGCTTTCCGGGTAAAGGGTACCATCCAAGGGCAAAGGGTCATTACTTTGGTTGATAGTGGGGCCACACATAACTTCATTGATGGAAGCTTGGTAAGAAAGATGGGTTTGGAAACCACAAATTGTAAAGCTTTCAAGGTGACTATTGCGGATGGATCCTCCATTCCATGTTCCACAAAGATTTCACAACTTCCCCTCACTCTTGGGAAGCACAAGGTAATTGATGATTTTTATGTTGTTGACATTGGTGATATTGATCTTGTTTTGGGTGTACAATGGTTGCATTCCTTAGGTGATTTCACTCAAAACTACAAGACTATGGAGCTGAAATTCACCAAAGATGGCAAAGAAATTATCCTAAAAGGCTTGGCAAATGGTGCTCCACAAGAAGTATCAATGAAGAGGATGGAAAGGGCATTTAGAAGAGGGCAAATTGCATGGGCAGCCAGCTGTTTTATCACAGAAAAATCAGAACAGCAGTCTCTTCAAGGTGAGTTACAAGGTATTTTGGACAAACACTCTCATGTTTTTAATGATTTGCCTCATGGGTTACCTCCCAATAGGGGTTTTGAGCACATTATTGAGTTAGAAAAAGTACTAAGCCCATTATGATTACCCCATACTGCCACCCAAGAGTCTACAAGGAAGAAATTGAAAAGACCATTAAGGAATTACTTGATATGGGACACATAAGGCCTAGCTCTAGTCCATTTGCATCTTCTGTGGTTTTGGTTAAGAAAAAGATGGGACTATGAGAATGTGTATTGATTACCGTATGTTGAACAAGAAGACCATCAAAAATAGGTACCCAATACCTAGGATTGATGAATTAATTGATGAGTTGCATGGTGCTACATATTTTTCCAAGATAGATCTTAAATCCGGGTATCATCAAATCAAGGTAAGGGAAGAAGATGTGCACAAGACAACTTTTAGGTGTCATTTTGGGCATTTTGAATTCTTAGTTATGCCCTTTGGATTAACTAATGCTCCTGCTACTTTCCAATCATGCATGAATCATGTGTTTAGCAAGTATCTAAGAAAGTTTGTGCTAGTATTCTTTGATGACATTCTTGTGTATAGCAAGACTTGGGAAGAGCATTTGATGCATTTGGATTTGGTTTTGACTACTTTGGGGCAACATTCTTTCTTTGCCAAGAGGTCTAAATGTGAATTTGGTCTTAAGGAGATTTGGTATTTGGGACATATTATTAGTGCTAATGGTGTGCAAGTGGATAAACAAAAAATTGCAGCTATCATGGATTGGCCTACTCCCACTTCTCTCACACAATTGAGAGGATTTTGTGGTCTTTGTAGTTATTATAGAAGATTTGTGAAGGGTTTCTCACGATTTGCTGCTCCTTTGACAAATTTGACTAAGAAAGGGGCCTTCAAATGGTCCAAAACAACCCAAGAAGCTTTTGAAAAGATGAAAGAGGTAATGTGTTCTTGCCCGGTACTTGCAGTTCCATATTTTTCTATGCCATTTGTGGTTGAATGTGATGCTTCCGGAGAAGGTATAGGGGTTGTCCTAATGCAAAACAAACACCCCATTGCTTTTGAAAGTAGAAAATTGAAAAATCATGAGAAGGGGTATAGTGTGTATGACAAGGAGATGTTAGCAATCATGCATGCTTTGAGTAAGTTTAGACAATATTTGGTATGTGGCAAATTCATTGTTAAATCTGATCATAACAGTTTGAGATTCTTTCTTAATCAAAGGGAATTGAATGACAGGCAACAAAAAGGGTAAGCAAGGTACAAGCCTTTGATTTTGACATTGAATATGTGAAGGGAAAGAATAATATGGCAAAGAGATGCTCTCTCTAGAAGGCCATATGATTTGGGAAAAGAAATGGATCAGCCATGTGTTCAATTGCTTGAGGGCAAGCAATCTTGGGAAGGGAGGACTGTAATGTCCCCTTTTTCGAGGACATTAATTAATAAAATATTGGAGACCTTTAATCCACCCTTCCCATGGATTAAAGGATAAAAATTGGGAAAATGTCATTACTCCTTTTATTTTTAAATTAAATAATTAATTCTCCTCTTATGTTTTTATTTAAAATATTAAAAAGAGGAAATTAATGTTTTAATTGGAGTGTGACTTTCCAAGAAAGAGGACCATTTTAAAAGTAACTCTCCTACATAGAGAATTGCACAAAAAGAGGAGGGAAACTTGGAGATTTGAAATGCAAAAGCTATATAAGAAGATGGTGGCGACCCCTTGGGGCATGTTGACGTTTTTATTAAAATATCTTCATGCTTGAAGAGGGATGTATGCCCATGAGATCTCATAACAAAGGTGTTTCTTCAACACCGCCCTATTTTGGAGAGTGTGAGCCTTCTTGCAATTATTGTTGAGTGAATCTATGCATTGTTTATCCATTTTAAGCATTGGCGACTTGGTTTAGAGGATTGACGCATTTATTTGGGGTCTAAATCTGCATGTTATTGAAGGGTTTGGGGTATTGTTGTTACTGTTGTTACTGCTGCAATTATTTTTGCCATAGCGACTTGGATTGGAGCTTGTTTTATCATATTTTGATGCCATAAGAGCTAGATCTGAAATTTGTTGTGTGTTAGTAATTATTTCTGAGCAAGGGCAATTATTTTGGAGTGTTTGGAGGCTAGAGAAGTGCTGGAAATTATTTATTTAATTTTCTCTAACCCTAGCGACTTGGACTGAGATTTCCGGGTCTGTTTTGGTGAAGTTTTAATGCTCAAAAAAATCTGTTTGATAGTGCATTGGAAAGCTCTAAATTTCTAGTTTATTATGCACTTGATTTCTAGTTTATTATGCACTTGATTTCATACAAAAATATTGAGTATTGAAGAAGATATTAATTTTTGAAGTTTCAGTTGTCTGGGTGCCATTTTTATTTAATATCTGCTGCAATAAAAATCTGAACTATAAAAGATTGGGATTCCAAATAGTTATCTCATCTAAACCATTACCTTGGCTAGTTCCAACCCCATTTCGGTTGTAATTACGCTGACATTAGGTTATTTGAGGTTGAATTAAAAGGATCTCATCCTTCTTAGTTCGATTGGTGTTGAGAGTACTACAGATTTCTATTTGTCCCTAAAGACGATATTACGTCCCTGTTGATAAATTAATTTCCAGTTGATGTTAAATACCAAAAAAGATATATTTTTTGGTGCTTTTCTCTTGCAATCATTTTCAGATTTGAATAAGATTATTTTGAAGGGTTTTAAAATGTTTCAAACAAGTTTCTTATGGCGAGTTGTATAGAGACCAAAGAGCCACAAAGTACCTTGAATCGATCTCAAATTACCCAAACCTTATGCCCAAATATTACTAAATAAATTATGAATGCAGGAACAACAAAATATTGAACTTTTGGGACCTAAAACAAGAGATGGAATTTAATTTTTGGAGTGTAAAAATACAACTTACAAAAATGGCTGGAAAGAACTAATCCCAAGCCCAAATCCTCCAAAACAAATTTGAATATGGCCTCCAAAAATATAGCAAAGCAATTGTGATGTCCCCCTTTTTGGACAAATGGAAATTTTAACAAACTTCCACACCAATCAAATCAAGAAGGATTAAATCCTTTTGATTCAACATCAAATAACCCAATGTCGGCTAATTACAACCCAAAATGGGGTTGGAAGTAGCCAAGGTGATGGGTGAGATGGGAGAATCAATTGGAATTCACACCTTTTCCAGATTTGATTTTTATATAGCAGCACCTTTAATTTAAAATAGCTTGCAGACAACTAAAATCTTTTAAAATTCATAACTCTCTTGGTACTCAGTCTCTTTGCATGAAACAAGTGCACAATAAACTTGG
The DNA here is from genome assembly GCA_018340775.1 of Taxus wallichiana var. yunnanensis. Classification (NCBI taxonomy): domain Eukaryota; kingdom Viridiplantae; phylum Streptophyta; class Pinopsida; order Cupressales; family Taxaceae; genus Taxus; species Taxus wallichiana. The sequence goes on along the minus strand of CM031238.1, from coordinate 130,081,736 downwards.
GATTTTTCCCTTTCAAATGAACTAGAGATCAGATTTTTCTGAGCACTAAAACCCCTTCAAAATAGCACTTAAAATTCCAGATCTGGGGACTAGGGTTAAAAGAAATTAATAAAATATTTCCAGCACTTCTCCGGCCTTCAAACACACCTCTCTTGCTTAGAAATAAAAGATAAACAAATCAGATTTGCAGATCTTGTTTTATGATCACTAAAAACATGACAAATAATTCTAGAAATTATTTAAAAAAAACCTGTCTGTAGCATAACTTCAAAAATTCATATCTTTTGCTAGAGAAGTCCAAATGAGTTGATACTTTGGATCTTGGGCCACAAAAATATGAAGAATAATATTCCAAAATAGTTTTCGCACATCAAACACGAAAACTTAATTTTTTTCCTAAAAAGTAGGTCACCCAACACATTTAGGGCACCAAATCATCTCCAAAAATCATGAAATTAATTGCAAAACATATCAGATCTGAAAACAAACAAATATGCTCCAAAAACATGCAACAATAACCAGATTTGCACCATAAATAAATGCGCTAGGGAAAGAAAACTCTCCTAGTGCAATTCACCACACACAACAAATGCAATACACACACTAATGGATCCTTATCAAGATCATATTTACTTGACTCCAAATCGAATGAGAGAGACAAAGACTGACGAAGAGCTAGGGCATACATCCCATTTCTCCAAGCATGGAGAGATAGAAATGATCAAATCCAACATGAGGTGAAATGACCCCTCACATTCCGTAAATAGACTTCTAAGGGATCGACCCACTTGGAGGAATATACACTTTTAAATTTACAATTACAAATTGGATAGCCAAGTGTCCCCTTTTACATTAGTTTCCCTTCCATTACATAATTAAAACATTTAATATGCTAGGACTATGTGCACTTTATTATTTTCTAATTAAATAACAAAAAGTAACTCACCTATGTGCACATTTTAAAATTGACTAGAGACTCCCACTTGTAGCGCTAGGCATGCCAAGGGGTTACAATGCAAATAAAAGAGATGAATAGATATATTAGTAATGCCTCGAAAAAGGGGACATTACAGTCCTCCCCTCTCGGAGATTGCTTGCCCTCAAGCAATAGCAAGCTCATAGATCCATGTATCATGCACCCAAGTGAAGAGATGAAGTGATGCACCCAAAGTCTTGCTCTGGTGCCAGTCAAGTGATGAAGCACTTGGAAGAACATGTGGGCTTCCTTCGTGGCAATCCAAACATGTGTGTGATCATCTTCGTAGTAGGAACTCCAAGTGGTAGTGCCTTCATCATAGGGAGATGAATAAAAATCCGCATGAGCTTTGATAAGCTCCAAGGTTGCCCACTCAATAATGCCCTCATGAAGTGAATAGGAAAAGCAGTCTTTCTTCACATGTCTTCAATCCTGCACATGAAGCAAACACATTAGAAAAATCATAAGTGTTGAGAAACACTTTTTCAGCTTCTTCTCCATGTCTCCAAGGCATGAACGGTTCACAACTCATCCTCATGCATGGGTTGTTCCCAAACTCTGTCATGTTGCCCTAAATGCTACTATAGCCGTGAATTTTCTTCCAAAAAAATTGGAACTAAAGTGGCGGGTATCCACCCCAAAGTAACCATGCATAAGTAAACAATAATCACCAACAAATCCATCAACTTCATGGCTAAAAACTCAACTGTAGAAGTGATAAGAGGGCTGAAAATAATGATGACAACCATGAAAATGATAGGACAGCAACTATCATACTTCAAAAACTTTACCCCAACATGAAAAACAACAAACTAGTGGAAGAAAATGACTTCAATATGACTGAAATTTCACCCCCAACTTTAGCAAATTGAAAAATAATCAAATGCATGGCCAAACGGATAGAAAAAATTGCATCTTGGTGAGTGTGAATCATGCAATGAGTAATCAATCTGAAACACATCTTGCCCTTGTCCATGCCAAGCGTACCTTTATTGCCCTCATCATCAAAGCATGTAAAAGACTCTCTTGTCCATTGAATGAAAAGATCCTTAGTGGCTGCCATAACAAGTCTTTTAATCTGAAAGTCATCATTAGCACTCAGAAAAACACCTTTCCCACTTATTTCTGGATCTCCTAAGGTCAACTCATGCTTGCCAATACTTGTGTTAGCCATATTCAATTCTGAAATTTCACTTAACCCCATGAAATCAGATGTAAAAATCAGAAATATAACTCATGCAAGGAATCTCATACCATTCATTGTGCCAATGGATTTCCCTTATGAAAGGAAGCAATACATCTGAAACAACATGATTGGGGCTGCCCATCATACCTTTGTGCCATGGAACACCTCCAAACTCCTTACCTTCTACCTTGGAATCATGCACCCTTATTTGCAATTCATGTGGGGCTTCCTTAAACTTCATTTTTGGTGAATGAAGACATTTATTTGCTCTCTAATGACTGCTGTTACGCGCAGACCAGCGAGCTGAGAATGGTCTAAAGTACCCAGAAATGTTTCTTCTTTATGGGTATAACTTCTACCCATGCCACCCTCATGTTCCCTCTTCAAAACTTATTTTTTCTACTCATGTCCAGCTCAATGTAGTTAGTAGGCACCAATAATTTATCAAGCATCAACAAATTATTACCACTAGATGAATGCTCTATGGTTTCCTCTTTTGGCAACATGAAAGTAGACAAAAATGATGCATTAGAAGAAATGATGCAAGAATTTGTATACCCTTCTATAGTGGTGTCATTGTTCGTGCTTTCTTCCTTATGAGCTTGTTCATCAACCTTAACCCCACTTGCAATATGATTAGTATCATCAAAATCAAGCTCAAAATTAGAATCTATTACCTCAAAACACAAACCCTTCTTCCTCACTTCATCCCTTGTATCATGGATGGCTTTCTTGTTGGCCTACCTTTTATGAGGTGGAACATAGGGCTGAGTTGCCCCTTTTTGTGGCTCATTGGGTGATGCCCTTGGCTGCCCACTTTGTGCTTTCAGCTGTCTCATGAATTTCAGACCTTGGCTGCTCCACATTTCCTTCTTTGGACAGCAAGTGAATGGCTTCAACCATCAAACTTTCTTCACCCTTTTGGAACTCCATCTTTTCCTCTTCCTTCATTTCATCTTTCCTTTCCTCTTATGGAGGAACCACAACAATATCAACTTGCCCTTCTATCAGATCTGATTTTTCCTTGCAATCACCAAGTTCCATGCAAGCATTAGATATCAAAAATTTATCATCAAATACCAAAGGACTCATACCTTGGAGAGCTGATCCTTCTTGCTTCATAGGAGACCTTGCTAACACATATGCCTTCACTTTGCTTGAACATTGATCCAAAACACTTTTGGCTAAAGTATGAGCAATAAATGACTCCTCTTGACTCAAACCTTCCTCAAGTATAGACAACAAATGTTGAGGAGGGGCCTCATGTTCATTCAAAACCAAAGACATGATAGTTTGCATTGCATCCATTACATTTTCTGAATGACTATCATCTATGACAACAAAGAATACATCGAACATGTGTAGAATGAGATCATCACAATCAAGATCTAACATTGGTATACAAGTTCTTACCTTTGCCATGTTCTCCAAGATCTTAACCCTCTTATCAAAGTAAGGGTTTGTGGTGTCCCAAAGCTTTTGAAAGTTTCCTATCATGAGCTCAAAGACCTCTTCCATGGTGGTGTCATTGTATGGCAAATTTGGGGTTGTTATCCTTGTCACCTCGCTAATGCAAGTGATGACCATGAGTCTCACATCCACCTCATCATGCCTCAATAGTTCGGATCTAGCCAAATGAGTCACTAATGAATCCATCACTGAAAACATGGAGCCATAATCTAATTGTTCTACCTTAGCCAAACAACTTACAGCTTCCTCCAAAATGCTAAGCAACACATCTCTCGAAAGGTGTGGAGGATCAAGCCATCTCCCCAATCTATAAAACTGAATTTTCATTTCTCTTTCCCTTGTTAACCCCATGATTCATACACTATGTATCCAGATCTGCAACCACAAATCCCACAAGAGTAGAGGAAATATGCTCTGATACCACTATGATGTCCCCTTTTTGGACAAATGGGAATTTTAACAAACTTCCACACCAATCAAATCAAGAAGGATTATATCCTTTTGATTCAACCTCAAATAACCCAATGTCGGCTAATTACAACCCAAAATGGGGTTAGAAGTAGCTAAGGTGATGGGTGAGATGGGAGAATCAATTGGAATTCACACATTTTCCAAATCTAATTTTTATAGCAGCACCTTTGATTTAAAATAGCTTATAGACAACTAAAATCTTCTAAAATTCATAACTCTCTTGATACTTAGTCATTTTGTATGAAACAAGTGCACAATAAACTTGGGATTTTTCCCTTTCCAATGAACTAGAGATCAGATTTTTCTGAGCACTAAAACCCCTCCAAAATAGCACTTAAAATTCCAAATCTGGGTGCTAGGGTTAGAAGAAATTAATAAAATATTTACAGCACTTTTCCCGGCCTTCAAACATACCACAAAGTACCTCCTTGCTCGAAATAAAATATAAACAAATCAGAATTGCAAATCTTGTTTTATGATCACAAAAACATGACAAATAATTCTAGAAATTATTTTTAAAAAACCCTATCGCAACATAACTTCAAAAATTCATATCTTTTCTTTGGAGAAGTCCAAATGAGTTGAAACTTTGAATCTTGGGCCACGAAAATATGAAGAATAATATTCCAAAATAGTTTTCGCACATCAAACACAAAAACTTTGGATCGACCCACTTGGAGGAAAATACACTTTTTCAATTTAAAATTACAAGTTGGATAGTCAAGTGGCCACTTTTACATTAGTTTCCCTCCCATTACATAATTAAAACATTTAATATAATAGGACTATGTGCACTTTATTATTTTCTAATTAAATAATAAAACATAACTAACCTATGTGCACATTTTTAAAGCGATTAGAGACTCCCACTTGTAGCGCTAGGCATGCGAGGGGTTCAATGCAAATAAAAGAGATGAAGCAGAGATATATTAGTAATACCCGAGAAAAGAGGACATTACAACAATTGGTGATGAGATCCGAAACAATCGTGCCCAAGAATGCATCAAACTCCACCCATAAGGGTGTATATAGCCCTAGATATGGCTGCCGATCGTGCCCTAGCTGTCCCTTGAAGTCTTGGCAGATGTTTCTCCTTGGCTGAATTTGTTTGCTTGAAATGCAAATCAAAAGCGGGAAACATAGAAAACGTGCTTGGAAAGTGTGCCCTAGCTACGAAAATCTGATTTTTCCTCTAAAAATCTAATATAAGCTCAACCTGTAATCTCCATATGAGACCACGAGGAGAAATTGAGGGTTTTCCTCCCCAAAATTTGAATGCTAATGAGGGTTTTCATCCCCAATAGCTAAAAGTAGGAGCAACAAGCCCAAACTCTCCAAAATGAAATGTAGAAATGCTAAAAACTCTCGCAAATGAAACCCCAACCTCTCCTTTCATAATTGTCCATTGCCTTTTCCCAAGTTGGGCGCTCCATGTGGGATTACTAAAGTGACTTTCCATCTTCTAATTTATTGTTGGCTTTTACTTTATTTGGAAAGTCACCTTTATTTTTATTTTAATAATAAAGTTATATTAAGTTGTCACCTTTTTAATAAAAAGTGAGTGACTTGACAACTTAAAAACATTAACTTTATTATTTTTCTTTATTTGAAAAAGGGGACATGATAGTCCGCCCTTCCCAAAATTGCTTGTCCTCAAGCAATTGTCAGCTCAACTGTTCTGACTCTTCCCAACTGGCCATTGTTGTAATCCCAGGATCCCAAATCAATCTTTTTTTCCTTCCATTCCTCCTTGTGATGTAGTTGGCTTCTGCTGCACTTCTCTGATATAATGAGGAACTTGAGGCCCTGTACCAGGTAATGCTTCTCTAACAGTCTCATTGAGTGAATCTATGATCATTGAATCACGAGTTAGCTGGGATCTAGAAAGTTTTTGAAAACCATCCCCATCTTCAACTAGGAAATCAGTTCCTTGACTAGACCACTCTTCATGTTGTCCTAATACTATGCAATTGTCCCCTTGCATCTTTAGCCAGCAATGCAAAATAACATGGGTAAGTTCAACTAGAGCAATTCGATGTAATGAAAAATCTGAAATATCATAACCTTGAGTCCCCATGGATCCTTCCCTGATTTGGCAAGTTGTCCCTCTCAATATATGATGCAAATCAGACTGAGGATAGGCTGGAAACAAGTTACAACAGCCATAAATCACTTGGAATTTTATCCAAATCAGGGCTATCAGATCTGATTTGTTTGTCTTCTTCTACGGTAACCTTTTGTCCACATCATCCAATGATGGAATCCTTTTTAAATGTGCAAGCTCGCAGCTGTCCATGACTGCTAACAGCAGTCCCAAGCCTGAGTTTTTCAAACTCAGCCATATGACAATGGTATAACAGCTACCAAACTGAAATCTTATTGAGAAAAACAAAATCATGAGCAGTGTAGAAACTGAAAATTGCCTTACAAGAACTGAAAATTTGAGAAAAGCAAATCTACAATTGAAAACAGTAGACATATTGGCCCTTAGTTTGAAACTCTTGCAGTCCATGGCTTTCAACAGGAAAGCTCCATTTTGCACATAATTCTTCAAGTGTCCACCATGGGGCAGTATTAGTGAGTGTGTCTGAAACCAACCAACAATTGCCACAATGGAGTATCTCAGTGCATTGAGTGCTTTGAAAATATATATCTCTTTCCTTAGTGGTAGCCATGCTTGGAACTTTATCCATTATACCTTGAAATATTGCTTTCTTTTCTACATCTTTGAATTCCATTCTATCAAACAATCTCAACCAATGTATGCCAATACTTATGCTCACCTCTTTTTGATTGTTGTTACCTTGCTTATTTTGGGTTCCAAATGCTGCCTCCATGCTGCCCCACTGAATTTTCTTCAAAAATTGGCTCGGATCAGACCCTATGAGTGTTGGTGGATGAGTGTAACAGTCATATATAGCTCTGGAATTCTTCAAATCAGTCAACTTGCGGCTGTATGTGATTGTTAGCAGCAATCTCAACTCAAAATCCTTGGATATCAGTAACATAAGAAAGGTGCAACAGCTGCAATACTGGAAATCCTTCGCACCAATTAGTAATGACAGTAGTATAGGGACTGGAAACAACCCAGCTATGACTGAAAACACTTTACGGGCAGCAACATCATTCAATCTTATGACTAAACACATTTGTATGGTTGTCAATGAGGTGGGGTAGCTGCTGGAATTGGTGATGACATCAGCCTTCAAGTTGGAAGTTCGGAACATGGCTGTCCCCATTATGTTCCTCCTTTCCTTGGGTGGTAGGAGATCATCAACCCTCGCTCTTAATTTGATGCAGGAGCATCGTCTAGGTGCTTGGAGAGTATGAGCAAGTTCACAATAAGCCGTTCATGGCATGAGCATCATGTGTTAGATGGTTGTCAAGTTTTCCCTCCAAGCTTCATATTTGAAACATTTGAATTTGTGATGTAATGGTTCTTTACCATAAAGTGTAAGAGTAAAAGGTAATTATTAGTTGTCTTAAGTAAGTGTGAGCTGTCCTATCTCCAAAAACTACGTAGTAGGAGAGTTAAGATTATCTAGGCATTTGTGTAGATCAACTTTGAAGTTGTCAAAGGTCAAAGTTGGAAAATTAGCTCCTTATTTCAAGCATGTATAGTTAAGAAAATCACACAAAATGGGGGAATTATACTAAGATAAGATGAAAACAGCTATGACAAGTTCATTCAAGGAAGAAGAAATTCGAATTCATCAGGACAGAGATAGAAAGTGGATACTTTTGCGTGAAGGAGTTAGTATGTTGAGTGGGAGGCAAGAATTGTCTGAAGTAATGTATGATAGGTTTTCCAAGATGAATAAAGTTCATTTTAAACTCCATGAGCTTGAATGATCTTAAATCTTCCTTCATTTCATATTTTTAGTGAGTTATGATGGAATGTTGCATGATCAATAAGTTAGAAGCTTTGATTTGTTACTTTGCATAGGACTGTGCACAAGGGTTTAGACAAGGCAGTGGCTTTGAAACCCAACAGTCATGAAAAACCTTATCTAAGATCCTACTGTCATTTCGAAATGGAGTTGGAATGGATTACAAGCTAAAAGCAATTTGCTTGAGTTCTTGATTCCAAGTTTAGAGGTTGTTATATGCAATTTTATGGTCACAGGCCTGAATTAGGGTAAGGCATAATTATTTGTCCAACCGATAGAATTCCTAAAATTTTGATGAAACCTCTGCCTCAACCAGGAGAAGAAGTCTACCAAGTTTCAGATTAAATTGGCATGTGAGTAGTGAGATATCGATAACAGAAATATGCTGAGCAGGAGAGCCATTACAGTCAACAGAGGAAGAAGGTAAAGGATACAATTTTGATAATTCTTGATGTGTTAAGGGTCAAGAATTGATTGAACAGTAATTTGGAGAATTTACAAAGTGTTCATGATGTTTATATGGTGTAAGAAGTCCTTACTAGCTAACTGTTATACTACAGTCCAAATTTAGGTCCATGAGAGGACTGTCTAACCTTTGTTCCTCAAATTGATGCAAAGGATCCTTGCAAATGGTTTTAAGTCTCTACATGGGATTTGAAATGATGGATAGAGTCCAATGATCACAGTCATTATGAAGACATGAATCTAAAGAGACCAAGGAGAACAAATAGCACAATGGTTAAAGGGTCCATAAGGATCTACAAAGGAATACATGAAAATGGTGTTTATAGAGTTAGATCCATGATGAGACCATCATCTATAGGAGTGAAACATGTTAACATTTCCTTATTTTGAGTTTGAATACACTGGAAAGGATAGGGCAGAGTTATAAGATAAGATAAGATAAGATAAATATATTAAATGTCCAACAAGTGACCACAAAAGTAGGTCAATGGGACTGCAAACATACATGGAAGGCGGAAAAGAATCCAGCCAGAGGACCAAAGCTTCTCCGAAAATAACCGAGAAAGAGAAGGAAAAGAAGAACGGACGGGGGAGAAGCCCGGAGGAAGCATGCAGAAACCAGCCGAATCCGGTCATGCAGGGGAGGGAAAGGAATGAAGAGGAAGCAAGAGGCACCCTCAATTAACACCCAAGCTTGACTGGAAGAAGCTAGTAATGTGCTGAAGTCCGGTATCCGGAGTTGTGGAAGGTCTGGAATGTCGATGCCTAGAAGAGGGATGAACTCTTTGTGTTCGTCTGGTGGATCTCGAAGTCCAACGATGGGAGGGTGGCCTTGACCTCGTAGGTGGTTGAATGTCCACATTTTGATCCGTGAAATAGCACCTCGAGTCCAAACAAATCTCGTCTGGTCATTAGGATTTGTATCACTTTGCAATTTTAGTGCCAAAAGGAAGGAGACAACCTGCAAAGAGGTAATTCTGAAGTAGCCTTTTTGTCTGAAGAAGGCGGGAAGAGACTGGAGAGACTCATCCCGAAACCTAAGGGTCTCATGCAAATAAAGAGCAAGGCACCTCTGGTCATAGTATCTGAAAAATTCAGTGAAGGTAGGACGCTCTTTGAACAAGCAATGGAATCTCCCTCTGATCTCGTAGTAGATGGGGCACCGAAAGATGAAGTGCTCCTCCGTCTCGACCTCCTGGAGGGAACAAAGATGGCAAATCCACTCGTAGTGGTCAATCTGATGGCACTCAACACGGAGCCTGTGAGAGCCAACTCTAAACTGACCCAAGAGAGATGTGAAGGGCGTGCATCCAATGTGGGAGGAAGGGGATATACTGAAAAGCGTCGAGAAATAAGTTCATTATTGACCACAAGAAAATGCTTAGAATAGAAGGCCATCTTCGGGCATAACCCCCTTGGGGGTTAGTCCAAGTGTACTGAATGAACTATCTGTAAATATCATCTCTGATGATTTTGGAATCTGCTTTTTAAATGGAAGGAGGAGGCGGGGGCATGAGGATAACAGCATGGTGGGAGGTGGCCTATCTGCATACCAGCCATAGATCCAATGAAGTCGTGAGACTCTATCATACCAAACGGGACCAGCCCGAGTGATCAAAACAAAATCATGGCCTAGTGTAGAAACTGAAAATAGCAAGGTACAAGAACTGAAAATTTGAGGGAATCAGAACTAGCCTTGAATGCGATGTATGAAGGAAACGATGCTGAAAATTGCCTCCATACCTATACTTTGGGGACGAAGCTTGACTCTGCAAGGATGACATTGGGGAACAATCTCCTTGCATCTGATGATACGCCCTGAGGAGGAGGATCTGAACTCTCTCCACTGCAGCCCAATCGGACTCCATGAGGGATGGCCCCCAAACCTCTGAGCCATAAAGAACCGTGGGGTTGATGGCCTATATAAGTTCTTATATAAAGCTAATGATGAATGCATGAATTCTAAATAGTGACTTGAAAAGAGCATATGGAATGTAGATGACAGAGATATAAGAGCCCAAAGGGCAAGGTGGACCCAAATTGAGAGATCATCTATAAAATGGTCATGAGCTTATCAACTAAAGAGGACAGTCAAGAAATGAGCTTCTAGCAAGAACATCAATTAGTCTCCCAAGGGAAATCAGTAAAGAACAGATCAAGAACAAGGTAAAAGGAGTCATGTGTTTATTTTATGATCATCTAGAATGATAAGAATGTGTTAAGGAATATGAATGAGGATACCAATCTGTCCTTGAGCACTATTACTAGAGAATACATGAGTATGTTGTTTGATGAAGATAGAAAGCATATAGGTCAGGTGTATGAAAACAGCGATCACAAACTCCTTCAAGCTTGAATGATTGCAATATAGGGTTTTGAGGATGATCTTTGTCATTAGCCTGAAGAACACCTCTAGAACTAAGGTGGGTTTTAGAGAGAAACCATAGAATGATCAAGAACATACTGAGCTAGGATGGCACCATAATTCCTTCCCAAACAGCTGGAAGGGTGTTGGAATTTTTGCACTTAATGATCCCCTCAAGTGATCCCTTTCACACATCATGTTAGACCAAAAGAACTTCATCATATTTGTCAACCTACAGCTGTCCAAGGAGAGTACTATCCTTCCAAAACATGAATTTAGAAAGAACATCATACCATGGCTGTAGCATTGTATTTTCTCATTCAACCTTGGGTTTGTGGTGGCTGGAAACCATCTTGTACCAGCAGCAAAAGTCTCTTCAATGTCCGTGGACGGAGTATGCATCTTACTGGTGACAAAACCTTCTTCTATCGCTGCAAAAGGTATAGGGGCAAAGCTGGAAATGTGGAAGACAGCAGTCCAAAAGTTTGTGACAGCACTCTTCAAGAACCATGGGTTATGTTTCTTGTTACCCATAACTATACCAACTATGTTAAGTTGATAACATATGACCGAAAGATCCCATTTTACCCATGTCTCACCCTTCTTGAACTCTCCTAAGCAACTTGTTGTCCCCACAACAGTGACTGTCTTCTTAACCAAGTCTTCAAGCTTAGAATTTTGCTCCAAGGAGTGACTTATGAATTGGTCCTTCACCCCTTTGTTAGGATTCACAACATATCTTGTATGATTCTTCATGAGTTTTCTTTCTTCCTTTGCCAAAATAGGAATTGTTGAGATACCCTCGACACTTCCATCCTTGTGACCCACAATTTTCTCCTCAAATGCATGCTTACCAGCTGAGTCACAAACAATATGAAAGGAGAATGTTGCTGCCCTATCTAGCATGCCTTGGACCTTGTCTAGAAGGCAGCCATTTATCCATTTATCTCCACTTCTCATAACATATGTATTGGCCCATGCAATCCCATTTTGAATATCAAATCTGAAGCTAGCAAAGATTGTATGAGTTGGTTTACCTGATTTTTGAATTGTTCCATTGCTGCTTGCTTTGATTCGTTGGACAACCCATGGTGGCTTCTTAGGACAATTTAGAACCCAAGGTTCTACCTTCATCCTTTTTCCATTTTTTGAGTGATGGCAAGGCTGGAATAGTTCTTTGATGTCCTCACCATAACTCGAACTGAAATTATAAGGGTGCTTACCCTCTTGACAACAATCTGAAACTGCCGTAGTATGGAGGACTGAATATGGGACATGACCATCATTCCTTGGGCTGTCATTAGAATGCTTATCTCCCTTGACTGAAGTAGAAGCTTTTGTTAGATTTTCTTATCACAACCATTCTTTTCAAGTGCCCTTCCATAGCTATCTTGAAAATCCATCTCATATGGCCATAGCTCAATCTTTGGAATGCTCGGAAGATGGATAGAGGCTTCTTGGAAAAGATCCTCTTTCCATTTGGTACCTTTCATCTTATCCTCATTGTTAGAATAATTCTCATGATGATCAAAACATTGTAAGGACATAGTATGAGGGTGATACAATAAATCCTTGCTATGGAGATAATCAAATTGCTTACCATTAGTTGCTGCTATGAAAATTCCAGCAAGTTGAACATCAACCTTATCATCCGGAAATTTGGCTTTAACCACCAAATTCACTCCACAACCTTGCAGATTGGATTTTTCTTCTTCTTATGCTCCACCATCAAAATTTCTTCCTTAGCAACTTCTTGAGGCTTTGGCTCTGGCTGCTCTTCCTTCTTCTCCAACCTTCTCCCACCAACCTCTTCATAAAAATCTTCAAAAGTAAAATCAAACTTTTTATCATATGTGGGAAGAGTAATCTTACCCAATCTATGTTGGATATCTCTTCTTGGCTCTTGATGACTCACCTTATTTTTCTTTGGTCCTTCACTTCTCCTTAGTTGGCAATAATCTCTGAAAGAAAGCAAATCTCTTGTGTTGTTGCTCAAGGATGCATATTGTGGATCTGTGGTTGTTCTAACTGTGAGGGTTCTTGCTTGAGACCCTTTCTCCATGATTGGCAAAAGAGCTTCCTTCACCATGATTACCTTGATTTCCTTGGAGATTCGGTATGGTAGTGCTTAGCCCTTGTATAGATCGATTCAAATCAGCAATAGCTCCTACAAAGGAGTCTCTTAGATCCCTCTGAGCATCCAACAAACGGGTTTGCAATTCTCTGTTGCCTCTAGTGAACACTTCATTCAAATAGCTCATTTCATCTGTTGGTGGAGGCCTTTCTCTATCACCCATACCTTCCTTTCTTGGAGTTCTTCTTGAGTAGTGATATCTAAAACCCCCTTCACTGCGTCCATGCAAAACTGATCTTCTCCTTCACATACTAGGTGAATCATAGCTCTGATACAATTGTAATGTCCCCGATGGAAGATTTTTCTAACACAAAGGGAACACCTGAGAATTATGATTTATCACAGCACGTTGCAAATAGAGATATTAGGACAACAATGTATTTTTTTCACAAAAATAGAAATCTGAAACAAACCCTAGGTATGGCGAGTTGTTATGGAGACAAAAGAGCCACAAAGTACCTTGAATCTGATCTCAAATTACCCAAATCTTATGCCAAAATATTTATAATAAATTATGAATGCAAGAACACCAAAATACTAAATTTTTGGAACCCAAACCAAGAGCTGGAATTTGATTTTTGGACTGCAGAAATGGCCCAAATCCTCCAAAACAAAGCGGAGTATGGCCTCCAAAATTATGGCAAACAACTGGTGATGAGATCCGAAACAACAATGCCCTAGAATGCATCAAACTCCACCCACAAGGGTGTAGATAGCCCTAGATATGGCTGTCAATCGTGCCCTAGTTATCCCTACTCGAAGTCTTGGCGGTTGTCTCTCCACTTGCTGAATTTCTTCGCTTGAAATGCATATCCGAGGCGGAAAATGTAGAAGACATTCCCGGAAAGTGTGTCCTAGCTCTAAAAATATGATCTTTTCCTCGAGAATCTGATATAAGCTCAATTGTGATCTCCGTATAAGACCATTGTTGGAGTTCAAAATTGCACTCGCCCTGAATCACACGGATCCAGGAATTTGAGACAACATGGGACTGTCTCCAAGTGTGGGACTTGCGGCCTGAGACAGACCTTCGGAGAAGGTCAGCTTCCTCATTGCGCATGTCTCTTCTCGCTAAAACTACTCCTAACCTAAATCCTATTCTAACAACAACGAGGGATCACGGAGAGAGATGCATGAAATAAAATCTTGAGCTAAAGGGTGGTGATAACACCAAAATAAGGTGGAACTTTTCCCAAATGCTAGATGACGCAGATGCAAGAAATGCGAAGGCTAGGGTCGTAAAATGCACTCAAATCAGATGCGAGAGAAACAGAAAAACATAAAACATGCAAAAGGGCGAAGCATTCACATCAAACATAAGGTATTTGAAGGAAATAAACCACAATTGCATTTTTCAAGACGAGGCGAAAACACCGATTGCGAATTAGAGAGGTCAACAACATGAAGTTTCGAGTTTCACAAAGAAGAGCTCGAAAATATGCTAAGGAAAGAGGGAGAAGAACCGTTTCAAAGTACATCAACTTTGTATTTATACAATTTGTAGCATGAAGAAAGAGAAAAAAGAGAGGGAAAAGGACCACCGAGTTGGAACTGATTGTGTTTGAAATTTGCATTTAATAAGTGTGGGCGCCATGAGATCTTGCAAAATTTGTTAGTAGTACAGATATGGTCGCCTCCAAATACAATCAATCAACTATAAGCACGACCCCCTTTGAGTTTATCAAACGCCATCAGGTTCATCGAGAATGGCGCCATACTCCATTAAATTTTGGTAGTTGAGGTGGTTCGTTCTCTAGTTCCATTCAACGTGGCTTTAAGGCCTTATGTGGATTTTGCTGTGTTTCCCAGACCCTCATACTTTCCCCACTACTTTGAAGAGCAGAAATCCTTCAGGCCATTCATGAGGGTGCAACTTCTGGATCTATGCCTATTTCCCTTCGTCCTGTGGGTTTAAGAAAACCCGCAGGACGTTATAATTTAGTGAGCCCGCAGAACGTCAAAGTAGTGCTGCGGATTTTAAAACTTAGCTGATTTCTTGATTCCTCGGTGCTTGACCTAATTTTAGTGTTGCAAGAGTATAGAAAGATGTCGCGCAACACTAAATTTTATCAATTTACGCCTAAGTCCCTGAGCCACTTTCTCTTTTGTTCGGCGGGTTAGGAGAACCTATAGAACACTAAGTTCCTGCATTCGTGCGGTGGACCGACTTAGTCTCTCACGGCTTTTCTAAAGCATGAAGATCATTAAGTCCTTCAGATGGGTTGTTCAAAATTATATAGGGTGTAATTTTGGACAACAATTTGATGACTTTTAGGGGACATCTTCCTGCTAGATAATGAAGACCGGTTGCCTTGAAGCATCCATTGGGCATGGAGTGAAGCTTATCCTTGGAGAAATTGATCTCATTCTTGAGAACTGTTTCCTGAATCCGCATGAACTTACCAATGGACTGGAGTTGATTTGTGGAGTTCCAAAAGATACATACTAAAGTGCACTCCAACAATGATTTCTCCCACGAAATTCGACTTTGAGAAGATCCCGCACATGACTGCAAGTGGCCCAAAACTTATGTAAAAGAGAAGATCATACATGCTTCAAATGAAACATGCAAAGAGTGCAAAACACTTATTACAAACGAGGAGATCACAAAGGTGAGGAAAAATGCACTCAATTGGTGATCAACACAACAAGAGGAGAATATCTCCAACAACAAAACACAAGTATTTACAAGATGCAATGAAACAACTTAATGGGAGTGTTTAAGATAAATCCCATTGACGGGATTTGCAATACCTCTCCATCAAGACTAAACAACTCAAAAGAGTTAGCCTCTTTGCAAGCAGTGATAATATATGGCCCACTCCAAAGTGCATCAAACTTAGAGTGTCACCCTAGTTTGGCTCTATCCGCGTCCCACTTGAAGACAAAATCTCCAATTTTGAAAATCCATGCGGCTTAGTTTTCTTATCAAACCACTTTGTTTGGTGGTGTATTTCTAACTGTCCATAACAGATTGCCTCATTTCTTTAAGTTCAATCAACTCCGCCATTCTGATTTCTCTTTGGTCTGCAGCTTCAAATTCCAATTGCTTTCTACCTCTAATGAATGCATCTCAAGTGATAATGGGATCCTAGCTTCTCTTCCATATACCAAGACAAATGGTGAATTGCCAATTGCTTTCTTTGGAGTGATTCTATCAGCCCAAAGAGCAATTTTTACTTTAGTGTGCCATTATCTTTGATTAACTTACATGGTCCTTTTCATGATCCCAATCAGGTTCTTGTGAGTCGATTCCGCCAAACCATTACCTTGTGGGTAATAATTGGAGGAAGTCTTCAAGTAAACTCCATTTCAAGAGCCCAATCAAATACTTTAGATCCTAAAAATGCCTTAGCATTATCAAAAATGATAGTTTGGGGAACCCAAAACCTTGTTGCAATGTCCTCTAAGAAATCAAGGATGATTGATTCAATAGCCTCCTTGACTCGTATGGCCCCAGTCCACCTGGTGAAATAATCTATTGTTGTCAACACCCATTTGTCACCTAAACTGGATGTAGGATTAATCATGCCTATGAAATTGAGCCCCCATTGAGAGAAGGGTTCATCCACCTAGATAGGATGAACGGGAAGGGTTTCTAACCTTTTCTTGCCTATGAAGAAGGCACATTTTTTGCATTTTCTAACCCATTGATATGCATCCGCAAACAATGTGGACAAAAAGTATCCTGCTCTGAGGATTTTCATCGTTGTAGCCTTGGCTGAAAAATGCCCACCAGAGGAGCCATTATGAAACCGTGTCAAGACTTTATTGATTTGTTCCTCCTCAATGCACCTTAGCAAGACACCATCCAAATTCCTTTTGAAAAGAATGCCATCAATTAAAACATAAGGAATTGATTGTAGCCTAAAGTGTCTTCTCTTTGCTTTGTTAAAACCAGTAGGATAACCACAAGTTGCTATGAAGGTAATCATGTTGTTCATCCAACTACCACAGCTAGGTTGAGTTCTTTTGTCATGCGGGTCACCTATGTTATGTGGATTCCCTACACCTTTCATGTCCTTCCGTAAAGAAAGAAGCTTCTTCGTGATTTTCTTGAGCATCTATAACAAGTTGCTCACACAATGCTCTTCCTCTTACCAATTTTGTGGCTTTCATGGTGACATCAAACTCCATTATTTTGGTTACCCATCCAGCTCTCTTTTCACTGATTTACACCCCCATAATGAAATCTCTCACACTAGGATGCGAGACTAGAACTTGATATGGTTGGTGGCTAAGAGAGGCCTGAATTTCTTGAGAACTGCGGGATGGCTAAAACTTGCTTTTCCAAATGGATATATTTGAGCTCGAAGTCATTTAATGTTTGGCTCAAGAAAGCCACATGCTGCTCCAAACCTTCATTGTTCTTGTGATTGAGAACCACGACTATACTAAGATCCGCACCATAAGCATAAAGGATGAAATCCTTTGTGAAATCTGGATTAATGAGTGTTAGTGCTTGAGCTATTGCAGCTTTGATCTTGTTAGAACTTTCTTTTCCCTCTGCGGTCCATTTGAAAGCAGTGTCCTTCCTCAACATCAAAGTGATTGGATTGACTAGTCCTGCAAAGTTAGGAATAAATCTCCTAACAAAATTGATCTTGCCAAGGAAAGACTAGAGAGCCTTTTTGTGAGTTGGCAATGAGAGGAAGACAATAAGGCAGAGACTCTTTCTAGGTCAATTGTGATTCCATCCTTTGAGACAACGTGACCCAATAATTTACCCTGTGGAACTGTAAAATTGCACTTCTTGGGGTTCAATGATACTCCAAACTCTTTGCACCTCTCAAACACTTTCTCCAAATGCTCCATGTGTGTTCTTTGCCCTGTTTAGAGATAACCGTGATATCATCCAAATAAACGATGATCGATTGATAAGTCCATGGAAAGCAATGTCCATTGCTTTCTGAAAAGTGGCACCCACGTTTGACAAACCAAAAGGCATTTTCTGATATGCATATGTTCCCCATTTGGTTGTAAATGCAGTTTTGTACTGATCCTCCTCTTTGATCTTGATTTGGTTGAAGCCTGAATAACCATCAAGCATAGAAAATCTTTCAGATCCAACCACTATTTGAAGAATTTGTTCCATGGAGGGAAAAGGAAGATGATCTTTTAATGAAGCCTTATTCAAGTCCCTGAAATCCACACAAAGTCTTATTTCTCCATTCTTCTTTCTTGGAGGAACCAAAATTGCTACCCAAGATGAGTTTTTGATAGGAAATATTACTATACCCAAGACTTACCTTTGTTGATCCATCAAGTTGCTAAACACCCTTAGTGGTTGCATTGTACTCAATCCCCAAGATGTCTGTTATTTTCTTTGGCATGACTCAAGTACTAATACCCAAATCTATCATCCGATTATGAGCAAGGTGCTTTCCAATTATCAAAGACATGTAGAAAGGAGGAGGCTTGACAACCGAACCGACATGTTCCTCCCTCGGCCGACAAATGATGACAACGGAATCTACTTTGTGCATGGCGGGCACCGAGGTGGAAGTTACTTCAATGATTCTTGCAAAAGATCCCTTTGAGATGGGATAGACAGGGCATCCCACATTGTGACGTTGAGGTTTGTTTTTTTCATCTACTCCACAATGTTGAGGGGAAATGCCCGCGGCTTTCTGCAATGAGCGAGCGAGGATGTTCTTTGTTATTTTTCTCCACCCACGGAAGCTCTTTGATTGGCGGATTTTGAATGTCTGCGGAATTTGTTTGTTCTATGGTTGTTGAATGACCCGCAACAAACTGGATGAAGCGTGTTCTCGCTCAAGTCCACGGACTGATTTGAAGTGTCATGCGGAACGGAACTAGAGCAGGAGGAGGATCTCACGTTCATATGCCGCTTCTTAGATCTTGTATGATCCGCCAAATGAAGTTACGGCTTCTCCGAGCTACCCGCAGCTTGATTTATTGCACAAAATGTTTCAAGCCCAAAGAACATGAAGTTAGGCTCAGGAGGAGACTCTTGAACCTTATGTACATTACTTGTGGAAGGAGCCACAGTTTGCTCCTACAGAAATATGGAGTTTGTACCATGAGAGATTTTTCCCAAGGAATCCATTCCAACCTCACATGTGTATTGATTATGGGGTTGATCACAAGGATAACACTATCAAAAATTTTGGCCATATTATTTTGAACTGGAACAATAGCTTTGCTTAAGTTAGAAGCGGGTGAGGGTGTGGATTTGCATTTAGCTTGATTTCTTGGAGGATAATTTTAAGGAAATCTTTGATTTAGATATTGAAAGTCTTATTACAAATAACCCTAAGGAGGGTTAGGATAAGTTTTAGGAGCTTGAACTTGATATCTCTTGAGGGAGACAATCTCATTTGTTAGCTTTTTAAGTTGAACACTAAGACTTTCAATTTTTTCTTGTTTGACAAAGGAACTGGATGTGGAAGTAGAGGATGAAGCAGATGGTTGAGAAATTGGAGCAACAATGGGTTGAATATCATGCAACAATTCAAAAAAATAGGCATAGTCGATCTAGGGTCTAACTTTCCTACTTGAATTGGACAATTTTAAGCCCTAATGGTTGTGGCATAGGCATTTGGTTACTAAAGAACAAGAAATTAGCGCAAATCCCAATTAATTCAAATCTGAATTTCAGACCAGCAAACTGAAATTTAAACCCAGATTAAAACAACGATCAGATTTTCCGAACAGCAGTGTAAAAATGGATGAAAAACACTTGAAACTCTTCAAATAACTTTGCCAAAATATAAATATGTATTTTAGGCATCAACCAAAGTAATTTTCAACATGAAATCTGATGGAAAACACTACTGGAAATTAATTAAAAATCAACGAAGTACAGCTCCACATAAAATTATGAAATGAGGGTTTACAAACCCCAAACTTCACAAAGAATAGTAGATTCCGGCTTTATAAATTATGAGAAAGCCAAATATGAAAACAAATCAGATTTTCGTGCCCTAGAAGGCACCAAACTCCACACTAGGGTAAGTCGCTCCACCTAGGAGAGACCCAACAATGCATGCAAGAATCTGAAAATGTCTTCTCTTCCTCCAAATCTGCAATTTGCCTTCAATTCACACAAGGATGGAGGGTTTTCATCCCCAACCAGCCACAAAAGGGTTTTCGTCCTTCTTGGAACAGCCACACACTTGGATTTCCGCCCAAGAGTGGAAAGAACAATGAGCAACAACCCAAAAGTCTAATTAGAGTAAATGCGCCAAAAAGTGAATGCCCAAATGAAGTCCTTAGTCTCCTTTTATAACCCAACTTTGGCGCCAAGGCCCAAAAAGGACAAGGCCGACCCATAAAGCTCTTTTAATCTTTTAATTGGCTTCATTAATGCACCAAACCCAGCCGACCTGCTAAAAAGAAGAACATACTAAAAGAAAACATTAAAAATTAGAAAATAAAAGTGCAATGAGAGTTCACTTCCTTTTCCAACTCACTCCACTTCTTTGCCATGGAAAAGGGGATGGCAAGAAGTCCAAAATCATGCTCTCAAGTTGGAAAAGGGGACATTACAATCCTCCCTTCCCAAAATTGTTTGTCCCCAAGCAATTGCAAACTCATATGCCCAAGCATCATCATGTCATGGTGAAGGAACATGTTGTAGTGCTCCCATAATCTGGACCCTGTGCCTATTAGATGAAGGAGCTTCAACCCAAACAAACTCATACCTCTATTGCCCATTTCTTTGCTTATCATCTTCTCATAATTTCTATCCAAATGAATGCTTCCCAAAACTTCAATAATGTTGTCCCAAAAACAATTGTAATCATGCATTTTTCTTTCAAAAATCAGAATGTTCAAGTCTGAAAATAACACATCATGATCTGATTTATTCCCTCCTTTCAGCCTGAGATCTTCTTTTCCTATCAATCCATGACGGCATGCTCTTCAAAAATGAAAACTCACTTGTTGTTCATGGCTGCTTAAGTGGCAACCCCAAATCTGATTTTAGAAAAGCTGGTGTCCCAGATTTCACCCTGAAATCTGGGACTAACCTATTTAAAAAATTTCATACTTTTAAATTAATGGGTCGTTTTGTGTTTTATTACCAGAAAGTTCCTGTAATGTGTCAAGATATTCCCAAGGAGCCATATAAGCCATTTTCGACAAATACCCAGATGCCCAAAATTGTTTTATTCAATCGTTGGGGTTTGCCTTCGGGAAATTTGTATTTAATTATTTTGAGCCCCGTTTGAGGCAATTTGTGCTCCGATTTAACTCTGTTGTGATCATACATATCATTATTCCCATACACCAGTAGGGTTTTAACCGGGAATGAATCATGGGCTTTATTTGTAGCTTCTAGCAACATTTTGTGTTTTTTGTGTTTTCCGTTTCGTTTTTCGTGAAATTTCTCGGGATCAATTCCTTTGCCGGTTTCGCCTAGAGTATATGGAGATCACCTATGCGCGTTGTGCGGAAGGAATTCGCCATCGGAGGTCTGGTTCTCTTAGAAAAGACGAAGTCGTGCACCAAAAAGTTTCTTACGGGCTAGCCACATTTTTGGAAAAAGAGGGTTCGAAGCCGAATCATGGGATTTATGGAAACAAAGGTAGGAGGGAATTTTGTACTGCCTGCAGGTACTTTTTCCCATGTCACAATGGGAAAATTAGAGCGATGGCGGCAGAATTTCTTACGCCTTGCAGGTAAAAATTCCCATTGTGGAATAAAAGAAAAATCACTTAAGGCATTGATGGGATTTTATTACCTGCCTTGCAGGGTAAATAATCCCATTATGAAAGTCAAACAACTTAAGTGAATCATGGGATTTTCGGAGCTGCCTTGCAGGGTAAATAATCCCATTGTCAATTGTCTTTTAAAAATAGAAATCCCTCATACCAAAAAGTGTGACTCCTTTAGGGAAAGAAAGGCAGCCTTAAATGCAATAAATTAATTAAATTCTTCTCCAATTTTGGCGCCCAGGTTTGTGGAAAAGTCAACAAAGGGAAAGTGGATAAAGGAAGTTGGAATTAGACATTCTAAAATTAAATAAATATTATTTATTTAATGCAGCCCCTTCATGTCAAAAAGTGTGCCCCATTTGGAAGAGAAATAATATTTTTAAAGTATTAATTGATTTAATTAATTCCTATTTTTAGTGGCTAAGGTCAAAGCATATTGTGAGGCTTGAGTTAACTGGAAGCAGAAGTCTAAAATTAAATAAATTTAATTTATTTAATGGCAGCCATGAACATGCACAAAATAGGCACCCCATTTGAAGAGTAAAGCTTATTAAATAATTAATTAATTTCCAGGGATAAGAAAGGCATTAATTAATTATAGAATTATGAGGATTATATAAGCAGGGGCTGCCATAAGGATGAATTAATTAATTCAAAGCAGAGAAGTGCAGCCCAGACAAAAAGTGCGCCCCATTTGAAGAGGATTTTTGCTCAGAAGAAGGTGTAATTAATGTTGGAAGCTTCCAATTTTGGCGCATAGGTTGAAGGAGGTTGATTTGTGTCTAGATAATTGTCTGCATAAGTGATACAGGTGCTCAGGTGAAGTTGGTAAAATTCATGCTTGCTTTGCATGCAAATAAAACATCAAATTTTGGGGCAGCAAGCTTGAATTATGCAGATTTTTATGATTAAAATCCACTGTTCATGTTCCGGTTGCCATCTTTGTCTGAATAAATTGCAGGAATTCATTACAGGTGCTTTTATAAGAGAAAGGGAGCTTAAATCAATGTCCACTACATTGAATATATCCTCTCAAATCGAAGAATTATCCAGATTTGCACCGGTTGTGAAGAATTCCGGCCGAATAAAGAGAAAAAGAATTGTTCAGACAAAGATAGATACAGTCATGGCAAAGAGCGATGAAAAAGAGAGCACAACAGAGTCATGCATCACTTCTAAATTTGCAGACATTAGAGACATAAATTTAGGTCCGGAACCTCTTTCCGAATTGATTGAAAGATCCAAAGCAGGAAAGACTTCCCTCATGCGTGCAATAAAAAGCAGTGGAATTATTCGAACTGCAGTGTTTCATACACTGGCCCGATTTGCAGAGTTCATTATGGAGTGTGTTAGGTCTTACCATCCATCATCTAGATCAGTCCGAGATGCTATGGGGAAAACAATAATCCGGTTGGACGCACAGTTCATCAATTATTGTTTGAAGATTCCGGCACGAAAGGTGGTGACTTCTATTAGCATACAGGATGCCGGCAACAGGTGGGAGAAGCATAGAGTTGACTGCGTGAACATAATGAACAGCAGATACATGAAGAAGCCCAGATCTCCTTCCAAGTTCCCAAGAACTCTTCCGCGGTCCAATCTGGTACAAGAGGTGGACGATATTGCCAAGTTGTTATGCAGGATAAATGGCGAAGCGAACGCTCACACCTTCCGCACATGGATGTATGCTTTCATCAGGACCATTGAAATCAACAAAGCAGATTCAATAATCAATTGGTCGGAAATCATTAGCGACAACATTGGTGAGCAACTCCAAAACGTGAGGCGTACTTTCAACTTCAAAATGACTTCTACTTGATATATGCGTGACTTCACAAGGCATCTTCTCAATCTAGATAGATGTGTTCTTTCCAAGGACCCTATTTTTGAGTGCTTTACCCTGACTTCTGTACTGCATGCAAGAAAGATTTCAAAGTGCTCAACAATGGATTCTTCTACGAATTCATTTGCAGGCTAGACAGGGATCTAAAAGCCAATAGGGTGAAAAGGAAGCATGGGAAGTGTATCGAGAAGTGGCGATCTCTTCATTCGGTTTGCGGATTTCACATACCTCGGGGTCACTTTGGCTTTTTGAGAACCGAGTTAAGTTGCCCGGATATCCGAATAATAGATTGGTCACATGAGAGTGAACAGAGACAACTTGTGGAGATGCACGACCTTTAGTTGAAACGGCACAAGTCTACGGGCTTCTTCCCGATCACTATGGGCCATTATAGCTTAGGAGCATTCATAAAGCCCGAGGAATGGAGGCGGAAATGTTCTCTGAGTACGAGCAAGAGTTCTTTCCAACACGGTGAACTTCGATCCATTTGGAGTAGCCAGGAAAACGGTCTCCCAAGAGTATGCACATGTGCCTTCATTAGAAGATTTCTGGATGAAGTGCAAAAGTGAGTACAAGGTTAAAAGAAAGATTTCAGCAAAGCTATCAAGACGACAAGTGTTGAACTTTGGATTAGCACGGATACCTGTGGATCTTAAAGATGATGGGCCTATGTTACTTGACACATACCATCAAATGGGAGGAGATAGAGTTGTACTTTAGGAGAATGTAGGGGGCTGCCATACGATTGAGGAAAGGTCTGCCGTTGTTTTGGTGAACACTTCAAACTAGTTGCTGATGAAGGGATATTGCCTTGATGAAGCATTGATGAATCAAATCACGGGCAACTTCGGCACAGGAGATTCCCTCAAGAGGAAGCACGGAGGAGAAAGCAGCAAAAGGCCTAAGAAGATGAAAGTGCACAGAAGGTCTCATTCGAAGGAGAAGATCACTTCTACGGCTATGATGTTAGTTCCGGCTTCTCCAGCATCAAGTACTTCACCGACTGTTGCACCTCAGCAAGACACTGCCATTCCTCCGTTGAATCCGGCAACATTCATCTTCTCTCCTCAGCCACTCCGTTCAGCGCCTGTTCCTGAAGAAACGTTGAAGCTGCAGATGGCAGAATTTGAAAGAGCTTTGTCTTTGGACAACTCAGAGGATGGCAGCCACAACACTGTAGCGGTTTCAGATGGAGAGGAATCAGAGCGAGAGATAGTGGTACACTCAACAACTTCTCATTCTTCGAGAAGTAATTTCTCAGAATGGTTGACTTTGCAGTTGGTTCTAGAAGCTAGATTGGAAATCAACTTGGAGGAACACGACTTGCAGCTGCTCCTGAGTCTAAGCGGAAAAGACAAAAATCTAAAGTTGCTAAGGTAACTTCAAGGTTGATCATTGAGGAGTCAGGGAAGAAGTTTGCTGAGATGTCAATTTCGGCAGAGGGGAAGAAAGAAGATGAGCTCACGGCAGAAGACATAACAGTGACCAGAGTACCCATAGGTCAAGCCACTACAGAAGGATTGAAGTAGGATACACAGACATTAATAGATGCTCTATTCCTTAGGCTTGGCAAAGAAGAGGCAGAGAAAGTTGAACTTCAGAAACAAGTATCTCAGTTGTGTGAGATCATTGCCAAGGTTGCTAAATCTTCCACTTAGCCCATTTCAACACAGAAGCAGGTGAGTGATCATCTAATGCAGGAAATGGAAGATGCAAGCAACCAAGTTAAAGCTATCGATGAATGGAAAAGTCTGATTATTCGTCAAGCTTCTATCTGACTCGGAGAGGTCAAGCCCACTAAAGGTTATGAAGATCGTGCAAATAGATCAGCTGAAGCAACTGATGACAAGCACGGTAGATATGAACACAGTTGCTGAGAGTAACCTGAGTACTTTGGCCGAAATCAATAAGCTGCCGAGAGAAGTGTTGATTGCGGAACAGATTGTGCCTGACGGATCAATTGAGAAGGGGAAGCAGTTGGAGTTTGCAGTATCTTTCCGTTTGGAGATCTGCAGAATTATGTTGAAGAGGATGCAGCACTTGAGAGTATGACATCATCTTTACCAGACAATGTCATTGCTTTCACTCATGAGGAAATGGTCGGAAATGTTACTTTGCACACACGGATCATTCCTAGCAGAGTGCCTATTCCTGGAAGGGTCTCTTCGATGGTGCGAGGAGAATTGATGGAGCCGTTAAGCCTTTCACGATGAATTCTATCAAGCATTGGTGGCACTACAATCGGATATTGAGAAGTTCGGGCCTAGCTTGAAGGAGATAGAAGCATGTATCGGGTGTTGAACGAAGGATTGCTGCGAGCTTCGGGGAAAAAAGGAAGCTGTGGCTAAGACAGATGGAAAATGTTGAATTACATGTTAAATAGTATATTGATATCGAGAACAAAAAGAAGATATAAATGTTACAATTTGGCATTTTGTTTCTCCTTCTACTTTTTCTTCTTCTATTTTCCATGTTCCGGATGAAATTGTAAAATTTTAAAGTTATTGGTTTGAAACCATTACTTTAAGTTATGTGGAACAATTCTATTATTTAAGTGACACGGTTGTGTCATTTAAAGAGGAATTAGAGGAGGATGATTGCAAATGTTATCTTTACCTTTTGTTTATGTTTGATTCGGTTGAGTTTCCCATTTGTAATTTCCCTTCTACATTCTATAAGTAAAAGAAGAACCTTCGGGTTAATGGGGAGAATTGGTAAGCAACATTCTTATGTTCGGACTTTGTGTTGAAACCTTTGATAGCCATTTGAAGCAAAGGAATATAAAGGAGCAGGTTTAGGAGAACTTTTTGTTACGGTGCATTTTGTTTCTAGTTTTTATCTTAGATCTTCTAATAAACTGTGTTATTTTAGATCTAGATCTGGAGTTGCCTTTGCTTATAATTTTGTGCGTTGATATCTATTGGTTTCTTCTATGTGCATGCAATCAACTCTGTTATCTATTGATTGGGTTGCACATCTTCCCCATTTCTTCCCTGTGTTTATTATTTCCTCCTATAAATATTTTCTTTCTTAAACAATTGCTTACTTGTTGCAGAGCTATATGATTATGGTTCATGAGCTGAATAGTTAAAGTAAAACCCCATATAGATACTAGCATATTTTTATTGACAAATCTGACACGGGAGCCTCACCGGTAAATGAGGGAGATTTATCTCATGACTGCCTAGGTTTTCGGCTATGCAGAAAATCTAGCCAACAAAACTCACCCATATAATCATGGCATAACAACTAGCAAACTGAAATCTCACAAAGAAAGACAACTCCATGAGTAATGCAGGGATTGAAATCTGATTTACACATGCTTTGAAAAACTAGGAACAACAGGCCTATAATTGAAATCAGCATACATCTTGACCTTAAACTTGAGAAAATCAGCCTCCTTAACATTTCTATGAATTTCGATTTCATCATTTTCAAGTCAAACTAGTGTCCCGATTTCACCACGAAATCTGCAGGACTACCCTACGTAAAAAAATTCGTACTTTAAAATAATGGGTCGTTTTGTGTTTTAATTGCCAGAAAGTGTCTGTATTGTGTCAAGATATTCCCAGGGAGTTATATAAGTCAATTTCGACAAATACCTAGATGCCCAAAATCGTTATATTCTGTCACTGGGGTTTGCCTGCGGAAAATTTGTATTTAATTATTCTGAGCCCCGTTTGAGGCAAATTGTGCTCGGTTTAACCCTGTTGTGGTCTTACATGTCAATATTCCCATATACCAGTAGGGTTTTAACCAGGAATGAATCCTGGGCTTTATCTGTGACTTCTGGCAACATTTTGCGTTTTTGGTGTTTTCCCGTTTTGTTTTATGTGAAATTTTTCTAGGTCAATTCCTTTACCGGTTTAGTCTGATTTCTTGCTTGGAGTATCTGGAGATCATCTATGGACGTTATGCCAGAAGGAATTTGTCACAGGAGGTCTGGTTCTCTCTAGAAAGACAAAGTCGTGCACAGAAAAGGCCTCTTCTGGGCAAGTCGCATTTTTGGGAAAGGAAGGTTTTAAGCTACTGATGGAATTTTTGGTAGAAGAAAGGGTGGGAATTTTGTACCTAGCAGAGTACTTTTTCCATGAGGGCAAAGCCACTTAAATCATAATGGGATTATTAGAGGCAGCGGGCGGCGGGAATTTCTTACTGCCTTGCGGTGAAAATTCCCATTGTGAAATAAAAGAAAATCACTTAAGGCATTGATGGGAATTTCTTACCGCCTCGCAGGTAAAAATCCCATTATGAAAGTCAAACAGCGTAAGTGAATCATGGGATTTTTGCAGCTACGGTGCGGGGTGATAATCCCATTGAAAATTGACTTTTAAAAATAGAAATGGGCTATGTCAAAAAGTGCGACCCCTTTTGGAATAGAAAGACAGCTTTAATTGCATTAATTAATTAATTTTATTTCCAGATTTGGCACCCAAGCATAAGGAAAAGTCAACAAGAAAGAAGAGGATAAAGGAAATTAGAAATAGAATTCTAAAATTAAATAACTATAATTTATTTAATGCAGCCACCCTCTCATGTCAAAAAGTGCGACCGATATTGAAGAGAATTAATACTTTTTAAAGTATTAATTGATAGAATTAATTCTTATTTTTAGTGCATGAGGTCAAAGCACCATTGTGAAGTCAAAGTGGATTGGAAGTAGAGAGCTAAAATTAAATAAATTTAATTTATTTAATGGCAGCCATGAGCATGCACAAAATAGGCGCCCAAATTGAAGAGAAAAGCATGTTAATTAATTAATTAATTGCCAGGAATAGGAGAGGCAATTATTAATTATAGAATGGTGAAGGTTATATAAGAATGGGCTGCCATAATGATGAATTAATTAATTCTTTAGCAAGGAAGTGCAGCCCAGGCAATTTTGGCACCCAATTAAGGAGGAATTTTGCACAAAAGGTGTTTTCACTGCTGGAAGGCTTCAAAGTTTGGCGCCTAGGTTTGAAGGAGCTTGAATTAAGTCTGATTAATTGTCTGCATAGTGGTACAGGTGCTCAGGTGAAGTTGACAAAATTCATGCTTGCTTTGCATGCAAACAAAACATCAAATTTTGGGGCAGCAAGCTTGATATATGCAGATTTTTATAATTAAAATCAAGTGTTCATGTTCCGGTTGCCATCTTTGTCTGAATTAATTGCAGGAATTCATTACAGGTGCTTTTATAAGAGAAAGGGAGCTTAAATCAATGTCTAATACATTGAACATATCCTCCAAATCTGAAGAAATCTCCAGATCTGCACCGGTTGTAAAGAATTTCGGCTGAATAAAGAGAAAAAGAATTGCTCAGACAAAGACAGATACGGCCATGGCAAAGCGGGATGAAAAAGAAAGCTCAGCAGAGTCATGCATTACTTCCAGGTTTGCTGACATTGGAGATACAGATCTAGGTCAGAACCTCTTTCGAATTGATTGATAGATCCAGAGCTTGAAAGACTTCCTCATGCGTGCAATCAAAAGCAATGGAATCATTCGAGCTTCAGCATTCCCATCCACAGCTCAGTTGCCAGAATTTGTCATGGAGTGTGCTAGGTCTTACCACCCACTATCATGGAGTGTGCGGGAAAGACAATAATCCATTTGGGCCTTACGATTCATCAATTATTGTCTAAAGATTCCGGCCACGACGACGGTGGTGACTACTATTAGCATATTGGATGCGGCAACAGATGGGAAAAGCATAAAGTTGACTGTGTGGGCATAATGAACAGCAGATACATGAAGAAGCCCAGATCTCCATCCAAGTTCCCGAGAACTCTTCCACGATCCAATCTAGTACAAGAGGTGGATGACATTACCAAATTGTTATGCAGGATAAATGGCAAAGCTAACACTCACAACTTCCGCTCATGGATGTATGCTTTCATCAGGACCATTGAAATCAACAAAGCAGATTCAATAATCAATTGGTCGGAAATCATTAGTGACAACATTGGTGAGCAGCTCCAGAATGTGAGGCGTACTTACAGCTTCAAAATGACTTCGTATTTGGTATATGCAACAACTTCATAGGGTGTCTTCTCCAAGCTGGATAGGCGTGGTGTGCTTTCCAAAGATCCTATTTTTGAGTGCTATCCACAACTTATTGTGCCCGCATGCAATAAAGATTACAAGGTGGTCAACGATGGATTCTTCTACAGATTCATTTTTGCAAGCTGGATTCTGTCATCCCACAAATTCTCCACATCATTACCAAAACATGACATGTGATCCTTAACAACAAATTTCCCATAATGACACAAGTATGGCAGCGATATAAGAGGAGATAAAATGTGATTTTCATCATACCTTGGGCTGCCAACAAGGATCTCACCATCATTTTGATAGTACTTGTTTGGAACATCTCTCGGAACTCACCCCAAGGTGATAAACTCCCTCCTTAACTTGCCCCTTGTTCACTGCTGTTAGGAAATTTCCAGCAAACTGAAAATAATCATACGGAACCAGAAGTGCCTTTTCACCATGAACATACCCTTCTGTAAGGCCATCCTCTTTGCCCTTATGCATATCTGATTTTCTTTCAACTATTTTCCACATGCACTCATAGAAACCCCATGAAACTTCATTAAATATTAACGAATCATTACCTTGGGACTCATGCTTTGTGATTTCCCTTTCCTTTCTAGGCTCGTGCTCCCGTTTTCATCAAACTTGGATGTCTTGAGCTTCTATTCTGAAAATAAGTCGATATATCCACTTTGGCAAGGGGGTTGGGGAGTTCTAAGACTCCCAGGGGCTGCTCCCTCGTAGTAACCAATTGCTGCAATTTTATCTTCCTCCTCCTTATCCTTGGGGAAGTAGGCATGCCCATCTATTCTTTCCATCTTGATTTCGTCCATGCCTTGTTGGCACATGCACGGAGTCTCTTTGTGGTACTTTCACAAGCCATGAACACCTTTAACTTGACTCTCAGGAGCTGTTGTCCTAAACAGACCAGCAAGCTGATTGTTATCATGTCTCTTGGAAAAATGGTTTCCAATCATTCCTTTTTCTTCCCCTACTTGTTCACCATCCTCCTTTCCAATCCTGGAATCCACACACGCTGAAATATTAGCAGTATTAATCAAACAATGATCAACAGTCATCTCATAATAATGCCTATCCGGAACAATGATGGGATTAAGGGCTGAATCTTCATCCTTCATGGCTCCCTTTCTCTCAAAGTGCAGATTTGATTTTTCACTGTCATGTGGGTGACTATTGAAGCTCAAAAACTTGTCATGAGGACTTGAGAAACCTCTACCTTCAAGCCCTTCTTCATGAACCGCATCCATACTCTTGAGTGTGGGGTTTCTACGGAAGGTTGACTCCTTCCTTTTTGCTTGGGGTTTTGACACCTTGCCAATCCCCACTCTTTTTGTCTCCAACTTAACGAACTCTGCAAATGGTAGGGCATCACGGATCTTTTCCGAAAGAACTCTATACTCTTAATACCATGTACCGATGTTGCTTCCTTTGGATGACGGAGAATTCATGACTTCCTTTGAAGAGGTCCTTCCACCATTGAAGCCTTAAACGGTATGGATCGGTTGGGCCATTGTGTTGGCCAATCTTTCTTGCCCTAGGGCAAGCCTTTCAATCCTAGCATCGCTGAAAACTCTATCCATCCCTTTTAATCTTCAAACCCTCAAGATGGGAAGACTAAAGCTCTGATACCATTGTAATGTCCCTTTTTGGGGGAAAAACTAAAGAACAAGGAATTAGCACAAATCCCAATTAATTCAAATCTGAATTTCAGACCAGCAAACTGAAATTTAAACCCAGATTAAAACAGTGATCAGATTTTCTGAACAACAGTGTAAAAATGGATGAAAAACACTTGAAACTCTTCAAATAACCTTGCCAAAATATTAAAATGTATTTTAGGCATCAACCAAAGTAATTTTCAACATGAAATCTAATGGAAAACACGGCTGGAAATTAATTATAAATCAGTGAAATACAACACATAAAATTATGAAATGAGGGTTTACAAACCCCAAACTTCACAAAGAATAGTAGATTCCGGCTTTATAAATTATGAGAAAGCCAAATATGAAAACAAATCAGATTTTCGTGCCCTAGAAGGCACCAAACTCCACACTAGGGTAAGTCGCTCCACCTAGGAGAGACCCAACAATGCATGCAAGAATCTGAAAATGTCTTCTCTTCCTCCAAATCTGCAATTTGCCTTCAATTCACACAAGGATGGAGGGTTTTCATCCCCCAACCAGCCACAAGAAGGGTTTCCGTCCTTCTTGGAAGAGCCACACACTTGGATTTCCGCCCAAGAGTGGAAAGAACAATGAGCAACAACCCAAAAGTCCAATTAGAGTAAATGCACCAAAAGTGAATGCCCAAATGAAGTCCTTAGTCTCCTTTTATAACCCAACTTTGGCACCAAGGCCCAAAAGGACAAGGCCGACCCATAAAGAGCTCTTTTAATCTTTTAATTGGCTTCATTAATGCACCAAACCCAGCTGACCTGCTAAAAGAAGAACACACTAAAAGAAAACATTAAAAATTAGAAAATAAAAGTTCGTTGAGAGTTCACTTCCTTTTCCAGCTCACTCCACTTCTTTGCCATGGAATAGGGGATGGCGAAAGGTCCAAAATCATGCTCTCAAGTTAGAAAAGGGGACATTACAAGATGTGTTAAATAATTACCTCAAAAGGCTGAAATCACTAAGTCACACACCAAAACTAAGCAATAATGAAATCTAAGCTTTATCAAGATGTCCCATCGGGCGTGCCAAAACTGTTGGAGTTCAAAATTGCACCCTGTACTGAATCACGCGGATATAGGATATTGAGGCAGCATGGGACTGTTTCCAAGTGTGGGACTTGCGGCTTGTGTGAGACCTCGGAGAAGGCTAGCTTCCTCGTTACGGGGTTTGAGAAAACCTGCATAACACAATCTACCTCTCTACTAAAAATACTCCTAAGCTAAATCCTATTCTAACAATTTCAAGGGACTAGGAAGAGAGATGCATGAAATAAAATCCTAAGCCGTGGTGATAGCGCGCAAAAAAAGGTGGAACTTTTCCCAAATCCAAATGACCTTGAAATGCAAGAAATGCGAAAGGGGTCGTAAAAATGCACTCAAATCGAGATCTTTGAGAAACAAAAGAACATGAAGCATGCAAAAGGGTGAGGCATTCACATCAAATAGGAGGTACTTGAAGGAAGAAAGTAAACCACACTTGCATTAATTATTCTTCAAGATCTTGCATCTGAGAGCAAGGCAAGAAAACACGAGTCGCGAATTATAGAGGTCGCCGCATGAAGTTTCGAGTTTCGGAAAGAAGAGGGAGAAGAACCATTTCAAAGTACATCAACTCTGTATTTATACAATTTGTAGCATGAAGAAATAGAGAAAAGAGAGGGAAAAGGACCACTTAGAGCTAGAACTCGACGGTGTTTAAAATATGCATTTAATAAGTGTGGGCGCCATGAGATCTTGCAAGATTTGTTTGTAGTATAGATATGGTTGCCTCCAAATGCAATTAACAACTATAGCATGACCCTCAAAAAGAGATGGGTTATTTTGTGAAAAAATCTTTGGGCCTAAGAAAAGGGGAGTTTGTGCTTGTGGAAAATCTCGAGTCATCGATAATGAAAAGGAAGACCACAAATCCAATTTTTGTGCCCGATTACACATACGCCGTCATGTTGATCGGAAACGACGTCATACTCCATTAAATTCTAGTAGTTGGGGTGGTTGGCTCTCTGGTTCCAGTTCGGTGCGGCTTTGAGGCCTTATGTGGCCTCTGTGTGTTTCGCTCTACCATGACCTTTCATATTTTCTGACATGTTCCACGGACCCTCATACTTTCCCCCTACTCTTCGATCGCATGATTATTTCCCTTCATTCCGCGGGTTTAAAGAAAACCGAGGGACGTTTTAAATTAGTGAGCCCTTGAACGCCAAACTAGTGCTCCACGGGTTTTGAACTTAGCCAATTTCTTGATTCCTCCACGGTACTCCGTCCTACTTTTTCTCGCCACGGACCTACTTTTTAGTATTTCAGTAAGAGTATAGAAAGATGGCGTGCAACACTAAATTTTATCAATTTCCGCCTAAGTTTTTGATTCACTTTCTTCTTTTTCCATGGGTTAGGAAAACCCACGGGCAGTAAGTTCTACATTCCGCGGTAGACCCGACTTAGTTTCCCACGGCTTTTCTAAAGCATGAAGATGGTTAAGTCCTTTAGATGGGTTGTTCAAAATTACATAGGGTGTAATTTTGGACGACAATCACCAAGGAGAAATTAAGGGTTTCGTCCCCAAAATCTGAATGCTAATGAGAGTTTTCGTCCTCATAGCAGCTGGCTAGACAATGAGGTTTTCGTCCCAATAAAGTAGAAAGTAGGAGCAACAAGCCCAAACTCTCCAAAATGAAATGTATAAATGCTAAAAAGTGTCTCAAATGAAACATTAACCCCTCCTTTTATAATTTTCCTGTAATCGGGAAGCACGCCTAGGGCACTCCGTATCCCGAAACGCACTGGAACTGCAGTGCTTTGAGTGCGGAGTCTGACTTTGGCGGTCAGTCGAGTCGGAAGAGCGTAGACGCCGCTTTGACGTGCCGCAGATGCGGAAAACCGTACCCGAGGCCGTACCACATGCGCCCCTGCGAACGTTTCGGACCGTACCAGCGTTTTCTCACGCGTTTTTTGACGCGATTTTCATAAAAAAAGCATTTTTTTTTTATTTTAAGACTTTCTAAAGTTATCTCTGGCATTTGTACAAATTCGGGTATGAGGTTGGACCTCATCCGATACACTCAACATTATGATCAATTTGGCTTTCTAATCAGCCTCATCGAAGTTCCGATGTCGGTCAGCATTTGTTACATGTCAAGTGAAGGTGTCATCAACCATTGGTCATAGACAGAAATTATCATAAAAGCAAAATACCATATAAAATTTGGGTTAGCCATTTTTCTTATGAAACGCAACTATAGTAGGGTTTGCCCTTGTACTTCTCTTGTCGCATCAGATCTTTAAGTTTGTCAGCTTCTTTGCTGTTTTGCAGAGTCAAGTATTCATCCTTCCTCTCTCTATATTACCTGGGCGCCCTTTCACATGCCTCTGCAGTTATGAAGCAAGATGACTTTCTAATGGGCTTTTTCTTTAAATTATTTATTGCAAACTGCAACATGGCTCCGTTGCTCTTGCAAAAATGCCTTCCACATAAGTAATTGATGTTTTTAAATGCCTTTTGTAGACCATCATGCTTCCACACTGGTCACACTTTTGTTGTTTTTCTGTACAGATCTGAGGCAGCTGTATGCTAGATTTCTAATTACATGGGCACTTCAGATCTGCGGTCTATGCTTTTGCAACAATAATTAAAACTACTGTATTTTTTTCAAGCACCTCTTGTTGACTTCTAACGTCAACTCTGTTTTCTGCACATTGTTTCTGCTCTTCTTCAGATGCTCATGCCTTTCATTTTCTTTTAAAAACAGCAATAAAAAGATTTAATGCGCAGAAACTTCTTTAAAAAATAGAAACCTCTTGGATAGCCCATTGAAAAACTATGTGCCGCGTGAAGTTTGCACAGGGAATGCATTGGTGATTTTCCTTCTATATTATTCCGGCTTTGCTTTGGTCAAGTGTTCAGCACAAATACACAGTCAAGTCCAGGATATTCTCCTGAAAGTCAAACTAAATATAAAGCTCTATGAATGATTTTAAGTTGTATAACTCTATGACTCACGAGTATTAAATTAAAATTTCAATAAGTATGCTGCATGCAATGTATGAGAATTAAATTTCAATAAGTATGCAAATGCTTCTTTAAATTTATAATTTATATGCATATTTATACATTTATATACATGTATATATAAAAATATATATATATATAAACGTACCCAAAAGCGTACCGTACCCAAGATTTTTAAAAATTTGCCGTCTCGCAATGAACCCGTCCGTATTACCCGTACCCCGTATCCTGTCTTGTAATTTTCCATTGCCTTTTCCCAAATTGGGCGCTCCATGTGGGATTACAAAGTGACTTTCCATCTTCTAATTTATTGTTGGCTTTTACTTTATTTGGAAAGTTACCTTTGTTTTTATTTTATTAATAAAGCTATATTAAGTTGTCACCTTTTTAATAAAAAGTGAGTGACTTGACAACTTAAAAACATTAACTTTATTATTTTTCTTTAGTTGGACCACAAACATTACCCAACAAAGGAAGCGAGGCATCTTGTAACCATTTTCAGTTGTAGCTACCATCCTATAATCATACATTGTAAATAATGTATTGTAACCACACATTGGAGACACCTATACATCCATAGAGCCGAGAGAATAAACCCACGCATAATAGAAAGGAGATAGTTAGTATGCCCTGAGTATCTAATGTCAAACACATGTAATTCTTTCACACTAATCTTTGTAAATCTGCAAGGACACATTCCCCTTCTGATCACAAGAGCTTGCACACTTAGCCTTACTAGTCTTTTGTACACATCCATACTTTCACTATTTTACATACTAGATAGAAGTTGCATTTCAATCTTTAACTTATCTTGAATGTGTTTG
This sequence comes from Taxus wallichiana var. yunnanensis, assembly GCA_018340775.1. Lineage (NCBI taxonomy): Eukaryota > Viridiplantae > Streptophyta > Pinopsida > Cupressales > Taxaceae > Taxus > Taxus wallichiana. The sequence continues at coordinate 130,045,705 of CM031238.1, read as the reverse complement.
GGTAGATTACTCAATTAATCTTGCCTGCACATTCTACAATACATTACTTATCTCCAAGTGTGTCATTGTCCAACGCGCGCAATTAGTATTGGGCACCATTGTGCAAATCATTGGTATTAGAGCATAGCTCTTTCTCATTCATGTAAACTACAAGCGCACTGATGAGAAGGATAACAACTTGGCTCTATTTCAAACTACCCAAAGGGGTGCCGCAACAAGAGGAAAATGGCTGACGCCCAAAAAAAAAAATCCAAGGCAGCCCTAGACGTCCACAAGCTCGCTAAGGATGTCTTGGAAGCACAATGCATCGAGTTCTTTGGCCAATTATGGGAGTTGAGGTTTTATCTCAACTCAGCATACACATCTTTCTTGCAGCTGTCTCCCTAATGGTTTCAACGTCAGACCCTTTTCAAGATCCAAATGAATCTTGACATCCTAGTGTTCAAAGGAAAGATTGACATTGCAACATTGGATAAGTAGATTCGCCGATTTAAGGCCTTCTTCTCAATCAACCGCTTGATGGCTAAGAGAAGGGCTATCATATTGTATTAGAAGATGGTCTCATATACATCAATTCAATTTTGGATGGGTATACAAGAGTTTATATAGGCTATGAGGGTGGTAATTTAGTCATAATACATTGTAAGGTACTTTTTCCTTTACAAGAACTTGGAGCAGTTGTTGAGATGTGTTTAGTGTCCCCCAATAATTGCAACACATGCATTCCTTGGTGGATTTACAACAACATGGTTTATGGTTTTCCCACTTTTTGGAGAGTATTTTATGTGAATCTTTTGTTTTGGGAAAGCACAATAGGGAAGAGTTCCTATAAGGAGTCTACTTGGAGAATCAACAAATGTTTTGGTATGGAGTGATGTTTGTGACATGGAAAATCTATCAATTGGAGGGTGTTCATATTTTCTTTTGTTCGGTAATGAATTTTAGAGGATGACATGGGTTATTTCCTCAAAAATAAATCAGACAATGTAACTAGTTTTATAGATTTTTAACACTTAGTTGAAAAACAAAAAGGGTTGAATAGGCATCCCTTAGATCAGATAATAGTGGTGAGTATATCTCAAATGAGTTTCAAGATTAATACACTACTTATACTCCATAGTAAAAGAGTTTTTGATAAGAAGAATAGACCATTGGAGGGTACCACACATGCCATGTTGTACTACCAGCAGTTGGATGATAAATTTTGGGCAGAAGTAGTTGATGTAGTGGTGTATTTGAGAAACATGTCCCCCCTACAATCATTGTTCGAGGAAAAACATCTTATGAGGCTTGGTATGGGTTCAAACACAATGTAAAACAATTGAGAGTGTTTGGATGCACTTGTTATACTTTAGTTCTTGTAGAAAGTAGAACTAAGTTGGAACCTACAAGTAGGAAATGCATCTTTCTTGGTTATTCCAAATATAATAGGAGTAGCATTTTCTTGCAAAGGATATATGCACGTTCTTAGTGAGTAGATAAGTGATTTTATATGAGTTTGGGACTACGAGCACCACAAAAGTTGATTCGTGATTTAATAGATTGGATAGAAAGATTCAAAAGCATAAAATGCTATGGAGATAAACAATGTGACTAGCTTTCATCGATTGTAGTATGAAGCTGATTTGAATCAACCCAATATTTCTTTACTGACTTTTAATTTGCAAGTGGGCCGTAAGTCTTCCATTAATTCTTTGGAGATATACATGCAGAAAATAGCAAAAAAACTTGTTTCTCAAACTAGCTCTTCACGTGATGATATAGATGAGGAGGCTTCCAAAGTAATGTCCCCTTTTTCGAAATAATATAAATTGAAGGCTTCTTGCTCATCTTCCTTTCCGTGGGCAAGAAGAAGTTGAACAAGGGAAGAACTTGAGCTATATTTCAGTTTTCTTTATTCATATTTATGTTTTTATTTTGTGTTTTGCCTTTCCAAGCAGGTCGGCTGGGTTAGAGAGCTCCCAAGATGAAATTAGAAAATAAAGCAAGCTTCCAAAGAGGTCGGTCTTGGGGTAATTCACCCCTTAGACCTTTGGCGCCACCATAAGGGTATAAAGGGAGTCGCATAGGCTCATTTTGGATCATCTTTGGCATATATACTTTTATATACTTGGTTCTAGAGCTGGTTGCTCTAATCCAAATCCACTAAGGGGTGACAATCCATTAGTGTGGCATCCAAGGAGGACGAAACCCTTCCTTGTGGAATATTGGAGAACGAAACTCTCCAATTTGGTGGTGATTGAGGACATCTTTGAAGACTATCTTGCTGGTTTGCAACTAGGGCTTGGAGAAGGAATACCAAGGGTTTTGGTATTATTTTATGCCCCTCTCCTAGGGAGCGACTTGTATAGGAGTGTGATTGGGTCCTTTCTAGGGCACAAATTTACATTCCAAGTTGATATTTGGGTTCATATATATTTATAAGGCTGATCTATCACTTCTTTGGTATTTATTGGGGTTTGGTGACCTCATTTTCAGTCACTTCTATTGGTTGTACTTCTGCTGTTGCTAAATTAATTTCCAGTTGTGCATGTGATTGAATTTCATGGTGTAAATTGACCTACATTGTTCCTAGAAGGCTTATATATGTTGTGGATGAGTTTCATAGTGATATTTGGGTGAATTATTGTACTTTGCAAGCTGCTGTCCTAGAAAATCAGACTGTTGTACATCATTGTTCCAATTTTCAGTCTGCTGTTATAAAAATCAGATTGTATTCATTTGGGGTTTGTGTGATTTTCCTTGTTTGTGTGGTTGAGCCCTAGAAAGGGACATTACAAAGTGGTATCAAAGCTTCGGTCTTCCCAACCTTAGGGATTCAAGAAGGCAACAAGGGTTTCATTTGCTATCAAAGGAGAGAAAAGAAATCAGACCAGCCAAGAGAAGAAGGTAGTATGGCTCACCAAGATCCACAAAAGCCAAAATCGACAAGCTCATTGAAGGGCAAGTGAGATTGGCGGATACTATGGACTTGTTAGCCCTAACCCTTCAAAGATTTCATGAACCTAGGGTTCATAATGGAGAGGGCAGCTCATCCGGAGCAAATACATCACACAGCCCCAAGGATCAACTCACGGATCAGCCACTAGACCTACTTTCCTTCCAAGGGAAGAAACCCTTCCGGAGGTGGGAACAAGGCACTCTACGGGGCAAAGCATTGCAAGCTATGAGGAATACATGGCACTTCCAAGGAGATACGGGAGGCAATTTCACTTGCCAAGTTCATTGGTGTGAGCAAAGGTCTAAATTGGAGCCAAGACAAAATGCGCCACCAAAAGAGGTACAAAATGCTTTGGGTAAAATGTTTTTCTCTACTTTTGATGGTTCCAATAAGGGGACAACCCGGGCATGGATTCAAAATTGGATACATACCTATAAGGCCAATGACAGAGGAGGATGCCATCAAATTTGCAACCTTCTAGAGGGGATTGCTCATGAGTGGTGGTTCCATGGATTGGTGACACAAGGGCATAATAGCATCCACTCATATGATGAGTTTTGTAGAAGACTCATTGGGAGATTTGATAGGGTTGACCCGGAAGTTCACTTTCGGGAGCTTGCACAATTGAAACAACAAGGCACGGTGGAGGAATATGTGGCTGAGTTTGAGAGGCTTTCCGTAATGGTTACGGATGTCACAGAGAGGAGACTTATTGTCCTATTCATTGAGGGTTTGACCGAACCACTCAAGGGTTTGGTTAGAGCCTTTGATCCATTGTCTCTTCAAGAGGCAATTAAGAAATCTTTGGACCTTGAAGGTGCTGCCCCAAAAACAGCAGCAATCAGCAGACAATCCAAGGTAATTTCGAGTGGAGGACAGCCCAAGGGACCCTTGGGACAGCCTAGAAACCTCTCCTTGGACCAGCCAAGGAAGCCTTTTCAACAGATGCCCATTATTCACAAGGAGCTGCCCAAGACCAGCAATGGAGGTGAGTCAAGAAATGAGCTAAAAAGAAGGAATTTGTGCTTCTCTTGCAAAGATCCATGGTCTCCCGGTCACCGTTGTTTAGGTAAGGGTAATGTGCATTACATTGAAGTATTTTCAGATTGTGATGATGATGAAAATTGTGTTGATGAGGCAAAGCAAGATAGTATTTTGGAAGAAGATCGGAAAGTTTGGAGGGCACTCTTGCTACCTTGTCCAGTGCACCTAGTTATCATCCATTCCAGATGGAAGGTGACCTACAAGGGCAAGGGGTCATAGTTTTGATTGATAGTGGAGCCACTCATAATTTCATTGATGAGTGCTTGGTGGACAAGATGGATTTGAAGGTAGAAGACTTCAAGGGCTTCATGGTCAAGGTAGCGGATGGCTACTCTATGCCATGCACAAAGAGGTGTCCCCAACTCCTCTTCACATTGGGAAAACATGAGGTATGTGTTGATTTTTATTTGATTGGCATGGCTGGTATCAATCTTGTGCTTGGGGTCCAATGGTTGCATTCATTGGGAGAACTCACTTTCAATTACCAAAACATGGAAGTAAGCTTTATGGACAAGGGCAAGAAGGTGACACTTCAAGATTGGAAGTCTTTGATTACAGCTGAGTATGTCAAAAACAAGTTTGTTAATGTTATTTTTGAGGGTGAAATGATGGATGAAAGGTACAAGGTAATAGATGGGCTCATTCTCTACAAGAATCGGGTTTATTTGGTGCCCGAATCGAAGTTGTAGATTAACATATTGAGGGTTTTTCATGATGACCCATCAGCTAGTCATCCGGGTTATTTCAAGACTTACAAACAGGTGAGGGAAAGATTCTATTGGAAAGGCCTAAAAGGGGAAGTACTCCAATAGATTTGGGAGTGTCTCATGTGCCAACAAAAGGAAGCGGAACATGCATTTCCAGCTGGACGAAAACCCTTCATCATTGTTTGGTCTTGAAGTGAAGAGTTGATTTGAAGATCTATTTGTAATTTCTAGCTGGTAATTGAATTATTTAGGGTGGAGCGACCTACCTTGGGTAGGGTTTGGCACATTTGGTGAAGTATTTGAGAAATCTGATTTGATAATCTGATTTGTAATATTTTTAAAGGCCGGAATCTGAAGTTTGGTGAATTTAGAGGGTTTCTAGACCCATATTTCATATTTTTCTTGTGGCTGCAATTTCCAGTTCATATTTAATTTCCAGCAGTGTATTCTTTAGCATTTCTTTGTGATTTTGGCTCCTAATATTCCATAAAATATATATAAAATAGTGGCGAGTTGGTTTGTGGTGTTTTGTGGTGATTTTTGGCATTTTTGGTGATAGTTCAAGTCGCTGATTTTATTTTTTCAGTCTGCTGCAATTTAAATTTCAGATCTGCATTTGGTGTGTTTGGTTAAAACCCTTGAAAGGGTTACTACACCCTCTCCTAGGAACCGACTTATATAGGAGTGTGATTGGGTCCTTTCTAGGGAACAAATTTACATTCCAAGTTCATATTTGGGTTTATATATATTTATAAGTTTGATCTATCACTTCTTTGGTATTTATTGGGGTTTGGTGACCTCATTTTCAGTCACTTCTATTGGATGTACTTTTGTTGTTTCTAAATTAATTTCCAGCTTTGCATGTGATTGAATTTCATGGTGTAAATTGACTTACATTGTTCCTAGAAGTCTTATATATGTTGTGGATGAGCTTCAAAGTGATATTTGGGTGAATTATTGTACGTTGCAAGATGTTGTCCTAGAAGATCATATTGTTGTACATCGTTGTTCCAATTTTCCGTCTACTGTTATAAAAATCAGATTGTATTCATTTGGGGTTTGTGTGATTTTCCTTGTTTGTGTGGTTGAGTCCTAGAAAGGGACATTACACTTCTAAGGTGACATAATTTGAGCACTTGCAGAAATATCCTAAGATGACTCGTTATACTTTTTGTGACTTAAAAGATGATAAAATAGGTAAAATAGGTCCCAAACATTCTAGAAAACACAGACTATGCTATGATTGCTATTTCCTCTGCAGAACCATCAACTTTTGAAGAGGCTTCTAGTGAAAGAGTTTGGTGGGATGTTATGCAAGTTCAATATGATACTATCATGAAGAATAAAACTTGGGTTCTAGTTGATTATTCCTTTGATGTCAAACCGGGATGCAAGTGGGTTTATAAAATTAAGTATAGATTCGATGTTCTAGAGATATACATAAGGCACGACTTGTTGCTAAAGGTTGTGTGCAACAAGAAGGTATTGACTATGAAGAAACATTTTCTCCAACTTCCAAATGGCACACCATGCACACAATTCTTTCTTTGCGCGAACAAAATGGATGGAAAGTGCATCAAATGGATGTGAATAGTGCTTTTGTTAATGGGGATCTACACGAGGTCTATATGAAACACCCATGGGGTTTTGAGGTTATAGGTGTAGAGCATAAGCTATCTCATCTAGTCAAGGCATCGTATTGGCTCAAATAGGTACCAAGGGCTTGGTAAGCTAAGATGGATTCTTACTTGAAGAAAATTTGATTTGCACATAGTGAATCTCAAGATATTATATGTTCAAAGTGCAACCAAACAAACTAATGATTCTTGTCATCTATATTTGATAGTTCATTCCACATAATAGGGTAATGAAGAAGGAACGAAAATAAGGCTTTGAGATGATGAATATTGGTCTTCTTCATTACTAATTAGTCATAGAGGTAACTCACAAAGAAAACAATATTTTCATTGCGCAAAAGAAATATATTTCTGAGTTAGAAGAATTAAATATTTAGGAGTAGGGATCCTATCACCGCAAACCAGAGAAATATTAAACGGGGTTATTCAAAATGTCTTCCCAGCAAAATGGATGACTAGTCTATCCATACCTCTGTTCAAGAGCGGGTACACTACACTAATAATTTCCCTCAAATACTAAACCATTATGGTCAATCCCTCTTTGGACAACAAAGTCTATTGTTCTTTCATAGATTTCAAGAAAGAATCTGATATAGTACCAAGGAGAAAAATATAGAGCAGGAGTCCATGACCATATGAACAAGTCAAGGCCAAAATTAAAATGTAGGAAGGGCTATCGAATGCTTTGGGGGTGATATAGGATTCAAACAAGGCTTCCTTTGTCTCCCACATTAATTGAGTTACATGTCGACAAGCTAGAAGAATGGATAGATAAGTATTGGGGTGGAGTTCATTTGTCCAACTATGTAGTGAAAATCATCCTATTAACTAACAATCTAATTCTAATTGCTGAAACAATCCAAGGTTTGCAAGACCACCTACAAGCTCTAGAGTGTTTCTCTAAAGAGATTGGGATGCGGGTTAACATCAACAAAACAAAGGTATTTGTCTTTCTCTAAAAAAAAAAAATAGCAACAATTCAACATGAAATTCGAGGGAGACCTACTTGAAATGGTATTAGAATACAAGTACCTTAGCTAAAATCTTCACACGCACTCAACAGTGGGACACATGTAGAATGAAAAGAATACAAGGTGGATGGAAATCTGCACAAGAAAATAGGTGCAAGAATGCAGAGTTTGTAATGTCCCTTTTTGGAGGATTTCTCGAAAATAGCTAGGGCTGAATGAGAGATGACTGAAATTAATTTTAAGATAGCTATGTAATCAGAAACTTGCAACTTTTCCCTTCCTAGGAAGCGACCTGTTTTGAGAACTCTCACTCACTTTTGGATGCCCTAAACACACTGAAAATGTGCCCAATCAAACTCAAAAAAAAATTAATTACCAGCAATCAAAATTTGAAGGAAAACTAATTTTTAGTGCCCCTTAAATTAAGATATGAATTTTCCATAAACTCTTTGTCTGCGAGAATCTTTACATTATGTTAAAAATTCATAACTTTACCTAAGAAGCTCCAAAATTCACGAAACTTGGGATCTTGGGGTTTTAAAATAAGAAGAATGTAAATATCAAATCAGCTTTCACAAACATCCACCCAAACATGCCAAACCTTCTTTACAAGCAATTTGCCCCTCTTGGAAATAATGAATTAGTGGCTCAAACATGCAAAGAAATGATTGCTTTCATCTTTAAAAATTAGTACAAGTCCATCCATGCAAGAATCATATCATACATCCATCAAAACACATCTAAAATGCTCATGATGCAAGTCATCTAGGGCTAGATAGAAAGATATCAACTCCAAATACCTTGAGATATTCAATAGTTCCAAATATCCTTGCTTGAGGGTTTTGTCCCCAAGACAAGTTCCACTATCAAGGGTTTCGTCCTTGAAGTGGTCTCAAACAAGGGTTTTCGTCCTTGATGAGAGAGAAAGAAAAGGTACAACCTTTACCCAAAAGAAATAATAAGATTCAACGTATCACATAATGCAAAAGCACCCTCCTTTTATAACATAAGGGCTGTTGTTGTCACCCAAAAGTTGCACCCCGAGAGAAAATAGTGTGGGTACTCTCTCTCCGCTGACAAAAGGTAACCTATGTCCGAGGTGAATCTCCAGGTAGGGCTGGTTCCCTTGTGAATCACCTAAAAAAATGAAAACTTGACAAGGAAAAGGGGAAAAGAATGCAAAAAGTGAGAAATAGAGGTGATACACCAAAAGTTTGATACTTGCATGTAACTTTGCACACAAAGAATTAAAGATTCACACACCTGCACAACTCTAAACTATTTTGCAAAATTAAATTCAAAGGTTAAGGAAGAATGACAAAAGTAGAGGGATTGAATTCCACACTAAAACAACACAATATCCTATCAAACACGATGAACAAGCTGGAAACAGCAATATGAGGGGAAAAAACGAAGCTTTATTTTATTCAGAGGTGCAAGTACAAAGGCTAAAGATGCCAGAGCAAATCAGCGCTCAAGTATATCTTTTTTACAATAAAAATTAGCCAATATAGGCTGCTCCATCCCAAAATAGCCTGCTGCAAGTTTCAAGAATAGATTGTTGTGTCTTTATTTTATTTTATTTATTTGTCCTTGTTGTATGCTGCTGCTATTTTTAAACTGATTTCTTTTTATCTATCCTTCTCTTTTGGCGCACACTTCTGTAGGACAGCAACAACTTTTCCTTTTGTTTTATCTATTTTGTCTTTTGTACAGTTGCTTTTGTCTTATTTGTTTCAAACTTGGCATGACTTTTGGACTGTTGTTTTCCTTTTATTTTATTTTCCATCTCAAATGCATGGCTTATATCTATTTGACCAACTACTGCATGCTAATTAAACCTCTTCCCTTTGGCGCCAAGGTTTAAAATTAGAACCAACAGTTGTTAAAATTAACAAAGACAATGTTAATTTTAATAAAATCACTCTCTTTTAGTGACATCAATTTGGAGAAACGCTTCTATTTTTAGCAAAAGCAAGATATCTTTATCCATCCACTCATGCACTCTTTCAACTCCAAAAATAGAACCGAACTTCTATTTTTAGCACCTCTATATTTAGCACTTCGCTATTTTTAGCCAAACGCTTCCACTTCAATTGCTATTTTTAGCAAACTTCTATTTTAGGCCAAACGCTATTTTTAGCCACGTTATTTTTACCCAATTTTTCGTTTTAGCTGATTTGCGTAGAAAATATGGTAACATTTCTTTGACATCATGGGATTGTTTTCTTAGAGAACAAGTAGATTTACACAGCAAAATAATAATATATCCTCAATATGTTTCACACAATACAATAGCCTAATATATAGGCTGGAGTTTCCCTAGAATTTAGGAAACTAACTCAACTACAAAATCTCAACCAAGCCTAATTATGTGGGGTGAGAATAACTCACGTAACCCACACATAACAATAATAATATATTGTTGAAACAATATATTATAACATCTCTCAATAATAATAATTACACACGTAATTATTATTCACACACATAAATATGTGAAGCACTATAATATTCCTAACATTCCCCCTTAGTGCGAACATGGGGAAAACCTACCTTTGTACTTGCACTTGCTCATGATCTGGTGATTTTCACAGGATGATCACAAACCTCAAGGATGGTTTTGCAAACGGTTGACCAAAAACCGAGAATGGTGGTTTTGCAATTGGTTTACCACAAACCACAAAGTGATGGTTTTGCAAATGGATTACCAACAACCAAAAATGGTGGTTTTGCAATTGGTTTACCACAAACCACAAATGAAGGTTTTCAAGTGGTTTACCTACAACCACATCATGATGTGCCAAGTACTATTATCAGCCCTCATCACATCTCACTGCAGGGAATAACATAGGAAATTCTGTTAAAATCTGCTGCTTATACATACATAGAAAAAGCTGACATACTGGAAATGGAACATTGGATCATGTTCCCCCCCTCAATGTGAAATTTCCACTTATTCAATCACGAACACTGCAAACAGGAACACTGATACTGGAACTATGACAAGAAGCACACGACACAAGCTGAAAGCAAATACACCATAAAAATGTCACCAAACCATCTGTGCGGCCCCGTCGTTGGCAACTGACGAGAGGTCGCTGAATGACCTCCAACCTCCGATGCCTCCTGCCTCCGGTTTCATGCTCAGAACAAGAAGTCTTCAGAACCACTGTCTTCATTTACTTGTTCTTCCTCATTCTCTGATCTTTCTTCAGTAATAAAGTTGGCCTCAATTCCTTTGAGTTTTCCACTAAGTATATCTTGAGCTCGAGCTCTACAAAATGAAGCTGTATGCCCCTTTTTCTTACAGTAGAAACATTCTCTTTCCTCTTTATATTTAGAAAAAAATTGTACTTCCTTTTTACATACATTGTTGTTTCTTCTTCTACATCTTCTTTGGTCCGTTTTTCCTCAGCTAGGAGAGCTGATATCATATCTTCAATGAGTTAGGTATCGGCCAAGAGTGAAAACAACATTCTTGTATTTGGGTGGTAAACTATTCAAATGAGAATAGCTTTTGCATCCTCCTCCTCTCTTGGAGCTTTTACTTCTGCAAGTTGTCTCAGAAGAGATCGTAAATTGTTGATGTGACTAGACATTGTATCTCCATCACTCATTTTGAGCTTGAACAACTGAAGTTTTAGAGAAAACTTTGCATTGACTGCTTTTGAACCAAATAATTTGCTCAAATTATCCCAGATGTCCTTCGAGTTTTTATCTAGATCAACATAATGTAATTCAGAGTCCGAAAGGGCAAGGCCAATAATGGCTTTGGCTTTATCATCCCGTGTTTCCCATTCTGCCAATCTGGTCGGATCTGAAGGTGTTGGTTCTTTTCCATCTACTATTCTCCAAAGATTTTTGTTCATCAACTGCATCTGGATCTTGACTTTCCATGTGTGAAAATTGAGACCATTGAATTTTTCTAGTGGAATGTCCATTATATCTTAGAGTGTCGGTTTCAACCGAAAATGCACTCTTAGGGGAGTCGGCTTTAACCGATATTGCTCCCAATTTACACTATATTTAAAAAGTAATAAAAACAAATTACTTTTTAAATTCTACATGGATATTTACTAAAGACTTAAACTCAGAAAGTAATATTTAATTACTTTCTATATTTAAATATTTTGATACACAAATTAAACTAAAAGACACATGATTACAAATTATAGACCACCCCCTACTACTGACACACTACGAGATTTAATCCCTTGACTAATAAATTACAAATAATCTTATTCTAAGATCCGTGGCTTTTGTAATTCAAAAGAAACCGCACCTTTTTATTAGAATCCCATGCATATTGGAAGGGTTGAACGACATATCTCAGAAGGATGTCCGACCAAAACTCCTTTTTAATATTTGTATCCTAAGGTCTTGATCTATACCTTAGATACAGATCTTTCGAGCAACAACAAACTTACAAGCAATTAGTGAGCAACTAAGAGGATTAAACATCGAAGACGACAAAGCTTACACGTTTTGGTCAAACCATCCAAACTATAGGCTGCCTTGATAAAACATGTAAATGACTGTGCAAGGATTCGAAGAGAGCAAACATTTGGTTGCGATCCTTTGGTTCCACAACCCGACGCAGAGACCTCCTCGTTGACATGACACTAGCTTACGCATTCAAGTTGCCAAAACCCTGTTAGGTACTCGAGAAAATCATATAACTTCTAGTTCTAAACATAGAGGTTGAAAAGGCATACGATTCATTGGATAGTTGGGAGAAGGTATTGATTCTTCACATGACCATAACAGTCCACAACAACCACGAACTCACGGTTGTGATCCCCAAGTCCCACAACCTAACGGGCCTCAAGTCGGTTAAGTATTGACACCAGAACTTACGACGCCGGTATTTAGATCCTCACCACTCCCACTTGAGATATTAGAGTACAACTCTCCGCATTAAATATAGAAGCAATCAATCTAATATTTTCTCGGGCTAGACCAGAAAACCACCCATATTACTATAAAATCACCCATCACCATTTTATGACCTTGTTTAGAGATATATACGAAGCTCCTACGGGTCACTTCCTACGTATCCAACAACCAAGAAGCAGGATCTCGGCAGAAATCGACATTGACTAGAGCCTCCGAGCAGCCATTATATCCGAACGGACCATTACACCAAGGAGGGCCTTCTTCGCCTTAGATTCGCAGATTCCATTATTGCGTATTGAGGATATAAGACTACCGATTAGCTTTTCTATTCACATTCAACATTCACCGGTTGTCTCGACACGACCTCGGGAGGTCGGGTACGAGAAAGAGGTACTTGTAGATTCTCATACTCACATGTCACTTTTCCATCGCATCACGGTACCCTCGAATCCAAGCTTGGTTGCCTTGATGGAACTTATTGCCCTCATTTATACCATTATTATATCCAAGTGTTGTACTTGCATATGAAAATCATCATTAGGCATGGAATTGTTTCCATAATCTACATGTTCCTACTCGAAAAACACCATGACTATTAGGATAACCATACAAATTGTTTGGGTCATCGGCATATTCATTATGATAGGGCTTATAATATTGCTCGGAGGAGGATTTTGGGAAAAAAAGGTGGAGGGAGTAATAATTCTCTTGAAATTAGGAATTCAATGAGGAATTGAAGTTGTGATTGCACAACCTCATAAAAATATGGAAAGATGGAGGAAATGGTCTGCATTGATTGAGAAAATGGCTTTATGTTGAATATTTGTATCGAAACACGATATTTGCTAAGAACAACATTAAGCGCTTTAGAAAATTTGTATTGTCCCATCAGCGTGCCAAAAGCTGATGTCACCTAGAAGTTGCACCCTGATAAAGAATGTTGTGGGTACTCTCTCCTGTTGACAAAGCTGGAACAGCTCAAGGTCATTTGTGGGTAAGTTATGTCCGAGGTGAACCTCCGGCGAGGGCTGGTTCCCTTGTGAATCACCTAAAAAAATGAAAACATGACAAGGAAAAGGGGAAAAGAATGCGAGAAAGTGAGAAATAGGGGTGATACACCAAAAATTTGATACTTGCATGTAACTCTGCACACAAAGAATTAAAGATTCACACACCTGCACAACTCTAAACTATTTTGCAAAATTAAATTCAAAGGTTAAGGAAGAATGACAGTGGTAGAGGGATTGAATTCCACACTAAAGCAACACAATATCCTATCAAACACGATGAACAATCTGAAAACAGCGATATGAGAGGGCAAAACGAAGCTTTATTTTATTCAGAGGTGCAAGTACAAAGGCTAAAGATGCCAAAGCAAATCAACGCTCAAGTATATCTTTTTTTTTTACAATAAAAAATTAGCCAATATAGGTTGCTCCATCCCAAAATAGCCTGCTGCAACTTTCAAGAATAGACTGTTGTGTCTTTATTTTATTTTATTTATTTGTCCTTGTTGTATGTTGCTGCTATTTTTAAACTGATATATTTTTATCTATCCTTCTCTTTTGGCGCAGACTTCTGTAGGACAGCAACAACTTTTCCTTTTGTTTTATCTATTTTGTCTTTTCCACACTTGCTTTTGTCTTATTTGTTTCAAACTTGGCGCAGACTTTTGGACTGTTGTTTTCCTTTTATTTTTATTTCCCATCTTCCATGCATGGCTGATATCTATTTGACCAACTGCTGCATGCTAATAAAACCTCTTCTCTTTGGCGCCAAGGTTTAAAATTAGAACCAGCAGTTGCTAAAATTAACAAAAGCATGCTAATTTTAATAAAATCACTCTCTTTTAGTGCCATGTCTATTTGGAGCAGCACTTCTATTTTTAGCAAAAGCAAGCTATCTTTATCCATCCACTCATGCACTCTTTCAACTCCTAAAAATAGAACTGAACTTCTATTTTTAACTTTTCTTATTTTTAGCACCTCTATCTTTAGCACTTCGCTATTTTAGCCAAACACTTCCACTTCAATTGCTATTTTTAGCAAACTTCTATTTTAGGCCAAATGCTATTTTTAGCCACATTATTTTAAGTCAATTTTCCATTTTAGCCAATTTGCGTAGAAAATATGGTAACAGCAGTGCTACATCATAACTAATGGCCGACCTTATAATAAGTACCTTTTAATTATCTAATTTGTATTTAGAGCCTACATGCTCAAAATACTTTATATTCTAATTAAATAAGTTCTTTTATTGGAGTGCTTGGCTTCCCAATAGGAATACATGATAATAATGAAAATATCTACTTAGAGAATGTCATCCAAGTCTTCCCCTTGCTTCTTTCCTTAAACCCACGGGGAGGAAGAATGGGTTAAGGTCTTCAATTCCGCTAGTCTCCAAAAAGGGACATGACAGAGTTATTGGATTGGAAGACCACCAAGGTCTTATTTGAGAGCCACCCTATTGCCACAACCTGATTGGTCCACTTAATATGGGTGTGAGATATGATTAGGTTATTATACTACTTATAAAAAAGAAAACAAGGGACAACAGCAGTTTGAATTTGAAGAAAAATTGATGAGGTAAATAGAAAGGATCCATGAAGCACTATTAATCACAAACAACTTCAAAATCTTGAAAAAGGCCTCAGTTCTGCATATTAACTTAAAAATACTCAAATTAGGAATACAAATACACAAAATCGCTAGAGAAAATAGGCAGTTACTGTTTTTAGAGGCAACTATGACGACAACCGGCCGATACTAGTCCCCACATTATACTACTTATCGATCATGGAAAAAAAGAAACAAGATGAGAACGATAGGTGGCCTAACGCAGCAAAGGAAAGAAGAGTTACATAGGACTCACCAAAGAGCACACAAATGAAGAAAAATCACAAATGCTTCTTCGATGATTAGTCAGAGCACGGAGAAGTACTAAGCTCATGATTCTTTCGTAGAAGATCATAAGAAAGCTTTGGCCCAAAAAAATGGATTTAGACAGCTCGAGAAAAAGAAAACGACAAGAAATGTCCGAGCCAATTTCTTAACATCTTCCAGGACCCTTTCAAAAATGGCAATTTTTTTCTATACTTGTTTTCTTCACAAAAAGCTATGTCAAAACAAGTTTAGAACAGTCATGTGGAGAAATATAACGTAGTTTTTTTTTTTGCAAGCAGAGAAACGACAACACTATCTTACATAAAAGTTCTAAACCCAACCTATAAATATGTACAACAAGTTTAGAACAGTCATGTGGAAACAAGCAGAAACATATCTTACAAAGCTAAGATTATAATAGGGGCTAAGATTAAATAGAGGGAGAAGATGGTCATAGCTCATATAAGAATTAGTTCCCACAAACTCAGATGCGAAACAAGCAGATGGGTTACACTTAAAGAAGACTCAGACGTGAAACAAGTAGATGGGTTACCCCTAAAGAAGAATGGTAGAAAAAGATATGTTTCTTGTGCACCGCAGAAGAAATTGAGACAAAAGCATTTCATCCTAGAATGTCTAACCTACAATGCCATGTGGATCAAGTATACTGAAATATTGAGAGTTGATACCATGTCAGAGGTATTTGAAGAGATGAGAAGAAAAAAGTCGGGGATGCTGCTAACTCAAATCAATAGGATAATAAGCAACCTTCTTAAAGAAAAAATCTGCCCCTCAAGTTATGTTTTGGCAAGCAGTTGAGACAGCTATGACAAACTGTTGTCTCATAGGCCATTAGGTCTCATGGGCGCAATTAAAATCATTTCATTTCTTGTAAACCTTCACTAACTCCAAGACAAAGTGACTTGAAATTGTCTGGATGATAGATGTGCATTTTTTTGATGGCACTAAATACAGATGGTTAGTGGGCAGCATGATATATCCGATGACTGACAGACCAGATATTTATTTTGGTATACATGTCCTATACAGGTTTGTGCATGATCCCGGAGAAAATCATTGGAAAATAGCTAAACAAGTTCATTACTTGCAGGAACAAAGAATATGGCCGCAAGTACTTCCGGAACAAAAATTTCCAACTTGCTGATTATTCTGATGCAGGTTATGGTGGTTATGTGAATGACAGTATCGACAACAAGTTACACTATGCATATGGGTTCAATTACCATTGTGTGGTGTTGTAATCAGCGGGACACTGATGTAGATTCATTGGCAGAGTCAGAGTCTATTGCAGCATGGGATGCTTCCAAAGAGATTGTGTATCTACAACACATTCTTGAAGACCTTCAAGTATCACAGCTCGCTTCCACAGCTCTATGCATGGATACTAAGCATGTCGAAGAATTCAGTCTTCCATGCAGTTACTAAGCATGTGGATGTCAAATATCAGTATTTGTGGATGTTGGTGATGAAGAAAACACTAGAACAAATCTTTTTCCCAACTGCAAATCAGAAAGCTAACATATTCACAAAACCCCTTAATAGAGTGAAGTTTGATAATTTGTGAAGACAGCTAGGTGTATGCTAGAGGAGCTGACTTTGGATTGCAAGAAAATTTTGTTAGGACTTGCCCCAAATTCCTATAGTTTTTGTTAGGAATAAATAATGCTTTCGGACATGTCTCTCTTATTGAGACAACTTCTTAGTTAATAATAGTTTGTTATCAACAATGGTTCAAGAGTATTTTGAGTGGGTTTGTTGTAGGAGGTTAGAATGGACTACCAGTTTGGTAAACCCAAATATACATGTTGCATGATATATTGATGTTCAACGGAGATACAAGAGTGGGTTTGTTGTAGGAGGTCAGAATGGACTACCAGTTCGGTAAACCCAAATATGCATGTTGCATGATATATTGAGGTTCAATGGAGCTAGACACCCTTTTGTATCTTCTATTTTTCATTAATAAAATACTTGCTGCCCACCCAAGTGAGATCAAGCTTCTCTAATTTTTGTTCGTGTGATTGAAACTTTGAAAGCGACAAAATACTACAAGCTACAAGCTAAGAGCACAAAAAGATCCTAAACAACTACACAATATAATGTCAGTACATATAAGTCATGTACTTGAAACATTAAATTAAAATTAAAAAGACAAATAACAATTTTAATTTGGCATAACTCATAGAGTTTGTGCATATCTAATTGTGGCACTACACAATAGGTTTATCCTCAAACTCTTATCTGACAGTTGGAATTGGACCAATTATCATATTTATTTTTCATTTGATAGCTGTACTTTTGTATGAAAATAAACTTTATTTGTGTATAGCTTCAAAACATACCAACTGAAAAGGTGCCTTGAGCTGCAAAACAGTTTGCCGAATATCACCAAGTTTACTTAAGTCTCCTTTAGCTACAAGATTCTTCAAAGCTGTTATTTTATCAGCAACATCCTGCATGTGTGCAATAGTCTTTTAGAGGAAAGCCCAGAACAATTCAGAATCTTAACTCCTACAGTTAAGTAGTCATACAGTATCATTTGTGCATTATTTTAATGTCTTTGCTTTAAGATATCGGATGTGCTGTTTATGCACATGTGACTTCCTAAAACTGAGTAAAGCAACTTCATTCTAAAGAATTAATCCGGGATGTATGTGTTTACACTTATCAGGGAATGATTCATTACTACTATTACATAAAACAGTAACCCTTGTAAATATGGTTTTGAAATGCTTAACCTAGTAAAATGACATAGCTTCAAATTAAAAAGTCATTGTAAAAAAAAAAATTAAAAATGGGTGTTTAGGTTGACATAGTGGTTAGTGCATTATGCTGTAACTATTTCTTCAAAGGACTGTGTATTGATAGCTTCATGGACATGTTGACTAGAATTCAGAGAGTTTTAGAAACATGTAATAGGAGCGGGAATATTTCCAATTTTACATTTAGCCACATAAATAGATAAGACTAATTAACTCATTGGTAGGACCTTCTTGCACCTGGCACTATTCAAGATAGTCCATCAATCGCAGCTCAGCTTTAGAAATTGGCAGTTTTTGCTCTTTTTGCACTAATTGAGGATCCTAGTTCAAAACTCGCGTATGCCTAATACTTTCACCATGAACCATTAGCTATTATCTAAGTTGCCGCATTCGAATTCGCCGATGATTAAATTCGTGAAAAATTCACGG
Organism: Taxus wallichiana var. yunnanensis; assembly: GCA_018340775.1. NCBI lineage: Eukaryota > Viridiplantae > Streptophyta > Pinopsida > Cupressales > Taxaceae > Taxus > Taxus wallichiana. Next base: position 130,027,412 of record CM031238.1, on the reverse strand, counting down.
GTAAAAAAATCAGCAATTAAATTCGTGATTAAATTCGACTATGAGAAATATACATTTTTATTACATATATAAAAACAAAAGATAAATTCACATTTCAAAAGAGAGATAATATCACATTTCATTGATTTCATAAGTAGCTATTACAATAATGTGATTGAAAGCAAAAACTTCAAAAAACATGTGCTCGCAGGTTGCAACCAAGCTGGCAGGTGGGACAATTAGTCCGAGCACGGGAGAATACTCGCTGAGTTTTGGAAAGCTATCCAGTATTTTTAATTACTAATCTGTCTACAGGCAATCAAAGCTCATGATTCTTTCAGAAGATTGCAAGAAGTTGCTTGGTCCAAAAAGATGCAAAAATGGATTTTATGAAAATAAGAAAAATATTGCCATCAATGCGTAGAGCTCGAGAAAATATGCACTTTTAGAGAAAACGACACCTGAAATGGAGCTACAGAACGAAAGTTATGGCACATGCAAGTTTTGCTGCGATTTTTCACCAAAAATCCAAAAATGGAAAAAATTGCCAAAAAAAGAAAAAAAACGCGAATTAAATCGCGATTTTCAACCCGCTGTTAAAATTCGGCGAATTTCGAATTTTTTCCTTCAAGTTCGCCGAATGCGGCAACTTAGGCTATTATATATACACACACACATATACATAAATAATCGTATAAGTGTGTGTGTGTATGCGTATGCAAAATATAAATATGTGCAGCAAATGGGCTTATTCAGCTATAAAATTGCAAATTTGATAGTCTTTTCCTTTGTAAATTCTAAAATATTGTGCCCTCGAGCAGTAAACTGGAGAAGTTGCCAGCAACAATCCCTGTTCCACCAAAGGAATATACAAAGCAACTATTATATAGTTCTACTTCTAGCTATGGCATTCTCTCTGGTAATGTCATGAGTTTGGTATGAAAAATGTGCGTTTAGTAAGAAAACCAGATAGCTAGCATGTCAGTAGTCATACTTCTTTTTAATGTTTTGAATGATTTTAAATTTCAAGGACTGTCATTACAACTTACAACCAATAAGAACTAAAATATTAAATTTGTATTATTTTCTCAACAACTAATGTACCTTGTTCATTTTCTCGATAGGACCTCCTCAAACACTCCAAATGGTAAAGCAACTGACATAGGAACATTAACCCATGAAGGTAGCCTCCCTCTCATGTAAGCAATATTACAAGATTTAGAGCCAACCTGGAGAGAGAAAACAGATTTGATATTTTTATATAAGAGGATACATGAATATATGTCATAGAGGGAATAAGAAATGTTTATGATTTATTTTATTTGAACTTTTATCTGGTTCATGAGTGCATCAAAAAATCAATAATCCAAAATAATCACTATTCCAAAATTCTTATTGATATTTAAGCAATAAAGTGCATCAAATAAATCAATAATATATTAAATGCAGAATTAGCAGAAGTGTTACAATCTCCTTAGGCTCAAGTTTTGCACACCAATTCATTATTAAATTCATCCGCTGATATAGCATATGCTCCACCAAAACGCTTCTTCTTTAAGGTGATTCTTGGAGACATCCCACTTGGAGATACCATCTCAGGAGCACTAAGAACATCAGTGCCTTTGATTTCACTATTGCCAAATTAAACAAATTTGCTTAGATAAAAGAGCAATTTTTCAGGCTCAAAACCAAACAAAGAAAATAAATTCCAAGAACTCACGAATAAATCAGGTCTGACGAAGTGGGTCGTATCAAAAATGGCTTTCCTTCTTTTGCTTGTAAGTCGTTGAGAATATTTTGATCAAAGCATGTTGCAAAACATACCTACATGTGGATTTCCAATAGCATAAGTGACTAAAGGCTAATAACAGTGGAAAATGCACTGACATTCTCCAATGCATGGCAGATCTATAAAGTACATGAAAAAGTATCCTGCCATGGCTTATCAGACACGATGTTAGTGAAGATAATGGTGATTTATAGGCATAAAAAAACACCTTGTAATTTCTTGCTCTCACTGAAACATGTGATAAAACATCTGGCATATCAGTTGTCAGTACAGCAACTACACCATCTGGGATTTCTTCTTCACCTTTCACTTTTCTTGCTACTAAGATTGTAGGACGACTATAAACTTTATTTTGAACCCTGAGTAACTCATCTACGGTTGCAATAAAGCCACACACTTGCACCGGACTGATTATTTGCCAGCTGTTCAGAGATTTTGAGTAACAGTCAGAATTTTTCTACAAAATGTTTATTTACATCTGCATTGCTAGTTTGTAATTTTCAGATTAAATTGATAGATAAAGCCAACTACGGACATGCATATGCCATGCTCTAGAACATTACAAGCATAACTTCCATAAAATGGAGAGGTCATCCAATAATGAATATGAATAAGATATCATATGATAGAATGCATGTGAAAGTAATAGAAAATAACCATCCAAGGTTGGCAATGTTCCGGAGAATTGGATCAAGACGATTTAGAAGCAAAGAAAGTGAGACAGCAGAGCCAGCCCGTATTATTTCTTCTGTAAACATATTGATCTGCAATAACAGGCATTCTGTTAAAATTTATTTTGCTTGAAAGGCAACAAAATTAAAACATCAAAATAAATTTTGTCCAATACTGTCTAAATCCATGCTATGAATGATTTAGTTTATAGCAGTAAACACTCAAAGAAATGAGAATTGTTTGTCAACACTTACTGCCCAGAGCTGTACTCCAAGTAAAGTGCCAAGGTACTCTGCACTTGGCTGCAACACTTCCTGGTAATGTTCAGCTTTATCTGTCAGTGCAAGTCGAGTTCGGTCAAGCACAGCTTTTGCATATAATGCCCACTGGTCCGCATTTGATTTGCACATATCACGTGTACGGTACCAATCCTGGAATCAGAACACATTAAAATCCAGAAACTATTAATCTACAAATCAAAGACTGCAGACTTTAAAAGCTGTGTGGATTAGCAGTTTAATTTGTCAAACTACAGGGAAAAGAAACTATACTGAAGTCTGCAGGTGACCGAAGTGATTAGTTAAACTAGGATGCACATGCCTGACAAAAACAGAACTAAAAAACCAAAAGTCATCACTGATATAGGTATTAATATTTGCAAAGAGGATGACTCCATTGGTTCTAAAGGACAAAGTAACTCCAAGTATGATAAAAATTGTCTTGATGTTTTGAAGTTAAGTTTTAGGTATCATGCAGAACAATTAGTATCCCTTGTCAGGTTCTCATCCACATTGTACAACCATACAGTCCCCCAAATGATACAAGATCAGGTTAGTCCATAAAACAAGAAAGCTTCCCACAGAAATCTACTAACATATGACATAGCAAATATTTTAGGTTAAGGTGTGTATATTGTATAATAATCTTGTGTGCTTGAAATAGAAGCAAGGAATCCATGGAGTAGGAAAATCACTAGTGTTCTTGTGAGCTAAAGTTTTATTATGTCTGAATTCAATGGGGTATGAAATGACATTTGAGTATGTGGTTATGATATTTATGATATGGCATGTAATGTTTTCTTGCTCATTAGGGTTATTTTCAGTACCTTGTTGACTGGGATTTCACGAGAATCAATCTCAGGACTATCATCCCCTCAGGTTAATGTTTCATGTGCATCGTACCTGATTTCCCAGACAATTTATCTTCATTTCAAGCAGCTTTCTGAGCTGATTTTACTCTGTTGTTGCTTGGATCATCCCTGCACTTGAATCAACTACCACATCAAAACTAAATCATTCTATGTTAGTTTCAACATCAGCCAACCAAAGCCAACCAAAGTGTTTATGATTGTCGTTGTAGCCTTTGAGCATCATTTTCTTGCATTCTGCATCAAGTTCGGCTCGGTTTTCTTCAGGAACCCATGCATATACAACTGAACAAAAACTTTGAGATGACTTACTTTGGGTTTTCATCCAGACCATACTTCTTCTGGAGTTTTCTTGTGTACCACTTTTGTTGGAGACCGATTGAGCAGATACACTGATGTGTGTACTGCTTCCGCCCAATATTTATTAGGAACAAACTTGTTCTCTAACATACACCTTGCCATCTCCATAATGGTATGATTCTGCCTCTCTACCACTCCATTTTACTGAGAAGTGTTAGCTGTGCTGTATTTCCTACGATGCCTTCTTAAGGAAAAAAATCATGAAAACCCTTACAGAAAAATTCTTCACCGTTATCCAAAGAGGAATTTTAATGCCCTTCCCAGATTTGTTTTTCTACCACAGCCTTAAACCTTTGAGCTCATCAAACACGTGATTTTAACTTCAGTAAATACACCCACATTTTCCATCAGATGTCATCTACGCATACCAAAAATACCTGTCACTGCAGATTCATGTCATCTTCATGGGCTTAGAAGTCAGCATGGGTCAACGGGGCCCCTATGGCTTCACAGCCTGGCATGCACCACAAACTCCTTGCTGATTCTGAATCTCTGGAAGGCCATCCACAAAACTTTCTTTAGCCAAATAAGAAAGATATCTCAAATTTAAATACCTATAGCCCTAATGCCAACGTAAACATGAATCTTGACACCTCTTGGCCATAAAAGCATGCTCTTTTGCCCCCCCCCTACATCAACCAACCTGAAAATCCCATGGTCTTCAATACCAAGAGAACCTATCTTCTTACAATCCTTATCAACAATATACCATTTGCGATTGCTGAAAATCACATGTAAGCAGGGGTTGTGCTTCATAATATCACTTACAGAAAGTATATTCTTCTCCAGTATTGGAACATAGTAGACATTAAGGAAGACCGGCTCTTAACCTGACAGAGTTATCGCACATTTCTTTTTCCTTGTACTCTGAATCCGTCCCCACCACCAAAAACCACAGATTAAGTAAAAGATATGTTAGCAACATATTTATTACACCAATCTTTCCTATTGGTAAACTGACGAGATGTACTAGAACCTATGTGCCAAGCAAATGTTTTGAAATTGTTTGCTTTATCCCTAGCCATACTATAAGAATATAAGGCTTATAGTTTATTTTTAAATTCACTTAGTTGTGTAGTGACTCATGTATGGTTGTAACCACTTCAGCCATTTTGTAACTATCTCTTAAATAGTAAAATGATGGTTGCTCAATTTACAATGTGTACAGTCCAATTTCTCTTCATTCCTTCTCTGTTCACATCTTCAAACATTGGTATGAGAGCCCTTGGTGCTCAAAGGGGTCTGCAAATCGAGGAGAGAGTAGGAGAGAGGAGGTTGTTAGGGAAAAGGATTGTGCAAAAACACAGTCTTTTTTTCAATGGAAGTCTGAAAAATCCACAAAATTCAGTTCGCTTAGGGCATAGGATTCCTATAATACAGTCCAGTTTTGCGAGTTTTAAAAGCCATTAAAAGCACGAACCGTTACAGTCATGTTAACCTATGCAAAGAAGATTTGAGAGCTATAAAAGGTTAAAACCTTCAAACATGACCAGAAAAGATGACTTTTACAGTTGAGCTACAAGTAAGACACATGAAAAAAGTGATAAATTATGAAATCGCAAATAGAGTCAAAATAAAGTTGCCATTACAGTCGCGACGGCATATAGACGAAAATACGAACATTAGGGAAAATTTGAGGCGCATTCGCTTGAAACCTGGTGTCTACACATTCGCGAACATCTAAACATGGTTGCATAAGTATTTTCTTCCACAGGCACAGAAATCACAGCAGTTTGCATTAGCATGTGAAAGGATTTCTTTAGTCAAAGATTTATCAGTTGCAGGGTACGAAAATCGTGAGAATTTTTATCAGTTGTGGCCTACATTGCCGAAACGGCAATCTGGGGCACCGGGAGCAGGTACAGGAGCAACAGCGGAGGTGGGAGCGGGCAGGGAGCGGCGAGGGGCCTGCAAAAACGGCCGGGTACCCAGCCGTTTCTACAAGCCCCTTGCCGCTCCCTGCCCGCTCCTGCAGCCAAAAACGCTTTTTTAATTTTATTTTTATTTTTTTCACGTTTTAAAACCCGGCCATTTCTGCAGGCCCTCGCCGCTCCCCGACGTTTTTTTTTATTTTATTTTTATTTTTTTCATGTTTTAAAAGCCTAACTTAAAAAATTAAATATTATTCTAATTTACACCCTAAAAGATAACTCTAAGCAATAAAACAAACAAACAAAACATAAAGCAAAGAAACTTACCTTTGGCTCTCCAAAATTGCATTGTGCTTGTCTAGGGTTTGAGGAGCTATTGCTAAGCTTGTAGGAGTGTGAGGAGCTGTAAAGGAGGAAGATTTGTGAAGGATTTGTGGTTTACTAAGTGAAGGTAAGTTTTTTTAATTTCTAACCTTGTTTCTCTTTTTTTTTTTTTTTGTTATTTAATCTTTCACACATTACATTTTTTTGCTTATGTTCATCTTTTTTTTGCTCTTTCTATTTAATTTTTTTAATTTTCATTGTTCAATCACAATGCAATTGCATGCCATTGTTTTCTTTGCTTATTTTTTTTTAACCTTGTAGGTATTTCTACAATGGCAACAACAAGTTCTGCTTCTTTTGGGCAATCTTTGGCTAGGGACTTTGACCCAAACTCACCGTTATGGAGGCATGTAACAATACTTCAACAACTTACAGGTGGTGGTTATTTTGAATGGAAATGCAATGATTGTGATGGAGTATTCAAAGGCTCTTACAGTAGGGTGAAAAGCCACTTGTGTGCCATAACGGGTAATGGTATAATAGTATGCAAGGGGAGGAATAATGTTGGGGTGCCAAAAGCAAAATTATTGGCATATATCAAAGAGCAGGAAGATGCAAAGGCAAATGTGGCTATGAGAGCGAGTCATCCATTGGCCAAAAGAGGAGGTTCATCTCGTTCAACGAGGCCTCCTGTTGCTCCATCACCTAGTGGATTCCCAATTGTGGCCATGCCACATCCATTTGTGGCTCTTATCTCCACGGATGAGGATGTTTCCCTTATACGAAAAAAAAGTAAGACAAGAGGGCCATTGGAAAAGGTCTTTCGAGAATGAAAGCGGGGAAATTGCAAGGTGTGTATATGCTAAAGGGCTTTCTTTTAATGTTGTGAGATCACCTTATTGGCATCAACATTAAAAGAGGCACCAAAAGGGTATAAATGGCCAGGATATGAGAAGATCTGCACCACCCTTTTGGAAAAACAAAAAAAAATATGTGGAAACCTCCTTACGCAACCAATTAGGAACTCATGGACCAAAACAAGTGTGTCCATTTGGTGTCACTCAGATTTCACCCTGAAATCTGTGACTACCCAATTCGAAAAAATTTCGTACTTTTAAAATAGTGGGTCATTTGTTGTTTTTATTGCCTGAAAGTTCTTGTATTGCGTCAAGATAATCCCAAAGAGCCATATTAGCCCTTTTCGCCAAATACCCAGATGCCCAAAATTGTTTTATTCTGTCGTCGGGATTTGTCTGCGGGAAATTTGTATTTAATTATTTTGAGCCCCGTATGAGGCTATTTGCGCTCCGTTTCAACTCTGTTATGAGCGGATATGTTATTATTCCTATGTACCAGAAGGATTTTAACTTATTTTAAGTTTTGGGCTTTATTTGTAACTTTTGGCAATTTTTCGTGTTTTTGTGGTGTCCCGTTCTGTTTTCTGTAAAATTTCTCTAGAGCGACTCCTTGGCACGGTAAGCCCGATTTTGGCCTGGAGGCATTTGGAAAACATACACGCACATTTTGCCCGGAGGAAGTCGTCATCGGAGGTCTGGATCACTAGGAAAAAGCGAAGTCGTGCACAGAAAAGCCCCTGCGGGGATGGGCGCATTTTTGGAAAACAAAGGATTTAAGCTGCGATGGGAAAAATATAAGCCGCAGGCAGGATGGGAATTGTATACCTGCCTGGCAGGGTACTTTTTCCCGTGTTATAAAAGTCACTTAAGCTGCAGTGGGAAAAATAGAGGCTGCAGGCAGGTGGGAATTTATTGCCTGCCTTGCAGGGTAAAAATTCCCATGATATAATAAAAGGAAAGTGACTTAAGTGAAATCATGGGATTTTAGTGCCTGCCTTGCAGGGTAAAGAATCCCATTGTCAAAGTCAAATCACTTAAGTGGATCATGGGATTTTGGTGCCTGCCTGGCAGGGTAAAGAATCCCATTATGGAAAAATTCTTAAAAATAGAATTACATGTGCAAAAAAGTGCGCCCCCTTTGGTGATGGATTAAAGTGATTAAATTGATTATTTTAAATAATCTTTCTTCCTTCAAAAAGTGCGCCCAAGCTTGAGGAAGTCAAAGAAGTCAAAGGAGGAATAAAAGAAATAAATTAAATTAATTAAATTTAATTTATTTAGTGGCTGCCCCCTTCTCTCAAAAAGTGCGCCCCATTTGGGCATTATTTAATGATTTTTGAAGCATTAAATCATTAAATTAATTTCTATTTTCAGTGGCTATGGTCAAAGCACACTGTGAGACTTGAGTGAAGTGCTGTGTGAAGGATTAATTTTTGGGGCAGCAGGCTTGAAAAGTGCAGATTTTTATAATTTAAATTCACTATTCATGCTCCGGTGGCCATTTTTGTCTGAATAAATTGCAGGAACTCATTACAGGTGCTTTATAAAAGAAAAGGAGTTTTTATCAATGTCCAATACATTGCAAATATCCTCCGAATCTGAAGAATTGTCCAGATCTGCACCAGTATTGAAGAAATCCGGCCAAATTAGAAGAAAAAGAATTATTCAGACAAAGATTGATAAAGCCATGGCAAAAGGAGATGAAAAAGAGAGCACGATGGATTCATGCATTGCTTCTAAACTTTCAGACATAGGAGACACGGATCTAGGCCCAGAACCTCTTTCTGATTTGATTGACAGATCCAGAGCTGGAAAGACTTCACTCATGCGTGCGGTCAAAAGTAGTGGAATTATTCGAGCTGCAGCTTTCCCATGTACACCCAATTGCCAGAGTTTGTGATGGAGTGTGCTAGATCTTATCATCCTTCATCCAGATCAGTGCGTGATGTTGCGGGAAAGACAATAATTCGTTTGGATGCGGAATTCTTCGATTATTGTTTGAAGATTCCAGTACGAAAGGTGGTGACTTCTATTAGCATTCAGGATGCTGACAGTAGGTGGGAAAAGCATAGAGCTGACTGTGTGAGCATCATGAATAGCCGGTTCATGAAGAAGCCTAGATCCCCTTCCAAGTTCCCGAGAACTCTTCCACGATCCAATTTGGTGTAGGAGGCGGATGATATTGTCAAATTGCTATGCAGGTTGAATGGTGAAGCGAATGCCTACACTTTCCGGACATGGATGTATGCTTTCATCAGGACCATTGAAATCAACAAGGTTGATTCTATAATCAATTGGTCGGAAATTATTAGCAGCAACATCGGTGAGCAACTGCGGAACGTGAAGCGTACCTTTAGCTTCAAGATGACTTCATACTTGGTGTATGCTGCAGCTTCACAGGGTGTCTTTTCCAAGCTGGATAGATGTGGTATTCTTTCCAAGGATCCCATTTTCGAGTGCTACCCACAGCTTACTGTGCCTGCGTGCGAGAAGGACTTCAAAGTGATCAACGATGGTTTCTTCTACGATTTCATCTGCAGGTTAGACAAAGACTTGAAGACTCACAGGGTAAGCAAGGAAGCATGGGAAGCAGTGTCCAAGATTGGCAGTGTATTCATCCAGTTTGCAGATTTCACATACCTCAGGGTTACGAGCTTTTCAGGTGAACCAACAAAGATGCCAAGGTACCCGAGTGACTGATTGATTGCCATGGGTGAGCGGGCAACTTGTGGAGTTACACGACCTTGATCGAAAGCGGCACAAGTCTACGGGCTTCTTCCCACTCACTGTGGGATATTACAGTTGCATCGGCATTCACAGAGCTCGAGGGATGGAAGCACAAATGTTGTCCGAGTATGAGCAAGAGTTCTTCCCTGCGCGGCTTAATTTCGATCCATTTGGAATAGCCAGGAAGACAATCTCCCAAGAGTACGCACATGTGCCTTCGTTAGAAGATTTATGGATGAAGTGCAGAAGTGAGTACGAGGTCGAAAGAAAGATTTCAGCAGTATCGTGAAAGCAAGTATTTGACTTTGGACTAGCGCGGATACCTGCGGATCTTAAAGATGATGGGAACGTGGTACTTGACACTTACCATCAAATGGGAGGAGATAAAGCTCTCTTTGCAAGAGATAAGCATGGCGGCTGCAAAGACCTGATAGAAGAAAGATCGGAGTGTGTTGGTGAGCACTTGAGCTGGTTGCTTAACGAAGGGATCTTGCCTTGATGAAGTATTGATGAACCAAATCACAGGCAACTTCGGCACAGGAGATTCCCTCAAGCGAAAGCATGAAGGAGAGAGCAGCAGAAGGTCCGAGAAGTTGAAAGTACGCAGAAGATCTCAAGAGAAAGAGAAGACCACTTCTACGACCATAGCTTTGACTCCGACTTCTCCAGTACGTAGTGGATCACCAACTATTGCACCACAGCAGCAGGATGCTTCCATGCCTTCATTAAAACCAGCAACGTTCATCTTCTCTCCGCAGCCACTTCGTTCAGCACCCGTTCCAGAGGAGATGTTGAAGCTGCAGATGACGGAGTTCGAAAGAGCTTTGTCCTTGGATGTTTCAGAGGATGGCAGCCATGATACTGTGACACTTTCTGATGGAGAGGATGCAGAGCGGGAAATGGTAGTGCACTCAGCGACTTCTCACTCTCCGAGAAGTAATTTCTCGGAATGGTTAGCTTTGCAGTTGGTTCCGGAAGCAAGAGTAGAGATGAACTTAGAGGAACATGACTTGCAGCTACTTCAGGATCTGAGCAGAAGAGACAGAAGGCCTAAAGTTGCTAAAGCAACTTCTAGGTTGATCATCGAGGATTCGGGAGAGAAGTTTGCTGAGATATTAATCCCGGCGGAAGGAAAGGTAGAAGAGGAACTCACGGCAGAAGATGTGACGGTGACCAAAATACCACTCGGTCAAGCTACCACTGAAGGATTGAAGCAGGACACGCAGACGTTGCTGGATGCTTTGTTCCTTAGGCTTGACAGTGAAAAGGCGGAGAAAGAAGAGCTGCAGAAGCAAATATCTCAATTATGTGAGATCATAGCCAAGGTTGCTAAACCTTCCGTTCAGCCCATTTCAGCGCAGGTGAGTGATCATCTTATGCAGGAAATGGAAGATGCAAGCAATCAAGTAAAGGCTATTGACGAATGGAAGGATCTGATTATTCGTTAACTTTTGTGCAACTTGGGAAGTGCCACCGCTTTAAAGGTTATGAACGATGCAGCAAATCAACTAAAGCAACTGATAGAAAGCATAGAAGGAATGAATACAGTTGCAGAGAGTAACCTGAGTATTTTGGCCGAGATCAACAAGCTGCCGGGAGATGTATTGGTTGCAGAACAAATTGTGCCGGATGGATCAGTCGAGAAGGGGAAGCAGCTAGAGTTTGCAGTATCTTTCCGTTTGGAGATCTGCAGAGTTTTGCTGAAGAGGATGCAGGCGCTTGAGAGTAGAACATCAGATTTGCCGGACAGTATTATTTCTTTCACTGAGGAAAGAGTGGATGGAGGTATTACTTCATACGTGCGGATTGTTTCTAACGAGGTGCATGATTCCCTGAGAGGGTTCTCTTCTGATGGTGCAAAAGAGGATTGATAAAGCCACCAAGCCTTTCACGATGAACTCTATCAGTAGGCTGGTGACACTGCAGGCAGACATTGCGAGATTTGGGCCAAGTTTGGAAGAAGTGGAAGCATGCAGCAAAGTGTTGAATGAAGGATTCTTTGCGCAATTCGGGACGAAAAAGAAGCGATGAGCTAAAACAGATGGAAAGATCTTTGAACTATATGTTCGACAAGTATATCGGATATCGTAACAAGAAGAAGATGTAGATGTTACGGTGGCATGACTTCTTTATTTCTTTCTTCTTACTTTTCTATGTTCCGGATGAAATTGTAAACTTCTAAGTTATTGGTTTGCAACCATTACTTGAAGTCATGTGGAACCTTTCTATTAGTTAAGTGATACATGTGTCACTTAAGAAGAAGTTAGTTGAGGATGATTGCCAAATGTCATCTTTACTTGTTGTTCATACTTTAGTTCGGTTTGAGTCTTCTATTTGTACTTTCCCTCCTACATTCTATAAGTAGGAGAAGAACCTACGGGTTGATGATCGATCGAGAATTTGTGAGAAGCAATCTTGTGTTCTAGACTTTGTCTTGAACCCCGAGAGCCACTTGTTGCGAGAGGAATACAAAGAAGCGAGGTTTAGGAGAACTTTGTGTCACGGTGTCTTGTGTTTCTTGCTTTTAAATCTTAGATCTTTAAAGTAAACTTTGTGTTATTTTAGATCGGATCTAGAAGCTGCCTTTGCTTTAGAAGTCGTGTGTTCAAATCTATTAAGTTTCTTCTATGTGCATGCAATTAGCTCTCTTTATCTACTGATTGGGATGCACATCTTCCTTATTTCTTCTCTCGTAATTCCTCTACTTCCTTCTTCTATAATTTTCCTTTCTTAAGCAAATTGCTTACTTGCTTTGAGAACTTCTTAGTTATGGTTCATGAACTAAGTTGTTAAAGTAAAACCCCTGATAGATAAAAACACATTTATATTGACAAATCTGACACGGGAGCCTCACCGGTTAAATGAGGGAGATTTATCTCATGACTGCCTAGGTTTGATGCTATGCAGAAAATCTAGCCAACACCATTGTTTTTTATGGATGGAAAGATGCAAGAAACCGCCCTTTAATCAATGTGATTGTATTATGCCCTAAGGGGGCAATTTTTCAAAGCGGTTGATTGTGAGGGGCAAGTGAAGGATGCACAATTCATAGCCAACATTCTCTTTGAGTCCATTGAGGTAGTGGGGCCTGAAAATGTTGTCCAAATCATAACGGACAACTTCAAAAATTGCAAAGTTGCGGGGATGCTAGTTGAGGCACGGTATGGGCATATTTTTGGACACCATGTGCCGTGCGTGCATTCATTGAATTTAATACTAAAGAAGATGGCAAACAAAATAGAGTGTATCCAGCAAGTGTATGTAGGAGTGAAGAGATCCAAATGTTTGTCACCAACCACCACATGTCACAGGGCATTTTTAGATCATTCTCACAGTTGGAGCTACTGAAGGTAAGGAAAAACTTTCTTTCTTTTTTTTTTTTAATTTAAAATTTTAATATAAGTTTTTAGTATTCTTTTAGCTTTCAATTTTATTTTTAATTTTTGTTCCTCATTCTTATTAGGTTGTTGAGACTCGGTTTGCATCACACACAATCGTCTTGAGACGACTAGTGAAGGTGCGAGAGGCACTCATGAGGATGGTAACATCCAATCTTTGGTCTGTATGGAGGCAATCAAACACTCAACGGGCTCAAAAAGTGAAGAACTTGATCTTAGAGGACCCTTGGTGGGATAGAGTGGATTATCTGTTGAGTTTTACGGAGCCCATTATGAGCATGATCCGGTTTACTAACACGGATCAACCATGTCTAGGAGAGATATATAACAGCATCGACTCAATGATTGAGAAGATAAAATCCGTCATAAATGCAAAAGAACAAGATCCCGAGGAAATATTTTCAAACAAATGAAGTCAATCCCCATTGAGCGGTGGAACAAAATAACCACCCCATTACATCTACTGGCTTTTGCATTGACTCCTAGATTTTATAGCACAAAGATCCTTTCCTTGCCAGGGAGGGTAGCACCATACAGGGATGCAAAAGTCAATGAGGGATATATGGTGGCATTGGCTAGGCTCTTCCTTGATCCTGAGGCCCAAGTTTGAGGTTATGGTAGAGTTTGGCATTTTCATCAAAGCAGAAACGGGTCATAGCCTTCCCGCTCTTCGAAGCAAATACAAGATGGATGCTCATATGTGGTGGTACCTCCATGGTACTTCATCGGTTTACTTGCAGCCTCGCAATCAAGGTCTTGGCATAGGTAAGTTTTTAATTTTTTTCTCTTTTCTTTTAGTTTTTTAAAATTTAAGTTTGAGTGTTTAAGTTTGAAGTTGAACTTTGCATTGACTTTGAAGTTTGCATTGCCTTAATAGGTTTAAAGTTCATCTTCCTTCGAGCGCAATGGAGTACATATAGTTTCATCCACTCACGTAAACGCTTAACAAGTTGGGGGCTAAAAGGGTGAAGATTTGGTATACATACATTCCAACTTGCGCTTTTATCCCCTGGTGTAGCCAGAAGTACAAGGAAGGGTCAACAAGACATTGGGACATTGATCCAAAGATAGTTGACTTGGAATGCTTCCATTTCCCACCATGGAGCATATGATGATGAGGGAGTTCTATGGCACCACTAGACCTACATGCACAAGGGGGTGCAAATGGTAGTTGCCCTAGTGCGAGTGGTTCGAGCCCATGTGATTCTAATGAACCACGTAATGATGATGATGTAGCTGATCTTGATCCTCTTGATGAAGAGAAATATGATGAATATTGACAATGAAAGATAGTTTGAACTTTGAATATTGATCTATGATTCAATTTAATATATCATGAGATTCATGACGCGTTCACATTGTGATTTAAGATTTAAGTATTTTAATTTAACTTTTAAGTTTCTAAGTTTTATCGATATCCTAGCTTGTTTGTTGTGGTTATTCATTTATTTAGCTTATAACTTGTCTTTTATCTTGTCTTTCATATGCATAATATGTGGTTAATAATTAAATTCCTATTTAGAAGGCTGAAATTTATATATTTTTTAATTTTTATATAGTTTTTGTACTTGCCATATCCTAGGCCGTATCCGAGGTCAAAAACAAATTTTCCGTTTCGCGTATCATATACTCCGTACCCGCTCCCATATCCAAAACGTTTCAGCTACTTAGGTTGTGGTCAATGAAGAGGCCCTCTAATGTCATAGCTAGGGCATCTCCAAACATTGTAAAGAAAAAGGAAATTCATGGGTTTTGCAGAGTTTGCTACTTCAAAACCCTAGTCTGTATTAATTCAAGTTGCGGTCTGAGGTATTTTTCTGCATTTTTATTTGCATTCATTTAAAAAAAAAATTGATGAGCAATTCGCTGCACTAATTTATGGATCTATAATCAAATAGTGTGTAAAATAGATGACAAAGTCATAATGTCTATTCACATCATTAACAATATGAGGTCTCTAATATGAGGTCTCTCATCAAACAGTTAGTAGAAGTCAATACCATGGTAGATGTCAAAAATATGAAAGCTATTTTGTTAAACAAACTGCCTTTTAAATGCAGCAAGGGAAAGCTCAAAGACAAACCAAATGGGTGAAGAATTCACTGATGGAGAATATATATTTTAAAGAAGCCCACACTTTGAAGACGGGAAAGGATATGGTGTAAATGAAGTTCAACATGGATGGATAAAGATTAATCTGGGAGTTTGTGGATCTTGGGAATTATACCCTTATGAGGGTCATGAGACAACTTGATGGAGCACTATGGATGTTGCTCAATATGGATGGTTGTCCAATAATTCGGGAGGTTTGTAATTTGAGAGTTTGGGGAGGTGGAATCCGGGAACTCAAGAATTCACTTACGAGAATTTACAAGTTTGCTGAGGAAGCTTGATGGAGTTCTACCTAATCAAAGAACTGTTTTCAAAGAGAGAGCTTCTGAAGAATGTGACTCTATTTAGTTTTGTTATTTTAATCTTTCTGTCAATATGTTTGTTTTTGTTTTTGTAGTGTAAGCCTTAAGAGGGGGTATAAGAATATAAGGCTTATAGTTTATTATTAAGTCACTATTAGTTATGTATTAACTAATGTACGGTTGTAACCACTTCAACCATTTTGTAACTATCTCTTGCATAATAAAATGATGGACACACAACTTACAATGTGTGCATTCCAATTTCTTCATTACTTCTTTGTTCACATCTTCTAACAATAAACACAGAGATCCTCCTCTTCCTTATGTTCTAGGTTTTCTGATTTAGACAACATTGGCCAGCTTCTTAGGCCCTTGGTTATTTTTCTCATCCCATAACTATTTCCTACAAAACCTCTTCTTGTGGCCTAGCTTTCCACAATAATGGCATTTAAAAGTCGTTTAATTACTTGAGTCACTTGTCCTCTTGCTGCACTCTTTGTTTCCTTCTCCATTCTTCTGAGCAAAGTGGCCCTTTCCCTTGAAGTTCGTTTTCATATCCATCTCTTCACCCTCATTCCTGTTGCTACTACCAAATTGTTTTTTTACACCTAGCTTGTTGCAAGAGTTTAATACTCAACTCTTCAAACTTATGTCAATGTCAGTTGCAGTAATATTTAGGGATTCAATAAAATGCTCAAATGAATGTAGTAAGCTCTTGAGAGTAATTACCACCATTTCTTCTTCTCCAACCTACAGCATTTAACTGTTCTCTTTTCATCCATTTTGATTGAAAACAATAGATTCTTAAGAAGAGGGTTCTAGCTTTGATTAAAGTTTCATCAGACCCATGTCCCTAAAGATAAAAGTTGGATCATCTAAAAACAAAACTTTTGGCGTTGGAAACAGGTTTTGAAACCTAATTTGCTCCAGTTATGAAATTTTTCCTCTCATCTGCTTTCAAATAGCTGAAGCATTATCATCAGTCTGCACTTTTGGTAGCATTTCATCACTCGCAGAGAGTTTTATTAGCATCATCACTCCTCTATTCTGCCATCAAACTTGCTTTGATCGTTTTCCTACTGTTGTAAGTCTTGTTTTTTCCCTAACACAAACTGATCCAAACACCGGTACTCAAAAATGGCATTCATAGTATCCAGGTATTATATTTCTTCACAGAAAACTTCCAGTTACCTTCCAACATTACATTAGATAAACTAGCCATTTTTAGCAAAAAAATCAGCCTATCTACTGCTAAAAAAATCTGCTGCTAAAATTGATACTAACAGTCAAAAATCTGTGTTATGGTGAAAAAACAAAGAAATCGTTTCTGAAAGCTGATGAATCTGATGTAAGACACTAACAATCAAGGAAAATGTCTAAACAATCTAGAAAATTGTTCAAAATATGCAATCTGAAATTTCAAGAAAATCTGAAAAACAATAACACTTACATTTCATTTCCTATAATGGTACGAATTCCTGATGTACTGAATTGTGATGCACATATTAGCAAACAACGTTATGGATTTTCGGCATACAGAGTAGCAGAAACACTAACTGCTTTTTCTGTAAGGAATCTGTTGGTCCTTTCTGGAACTGTGCGCAATTAAGCAGACCCTTTATCCGTCACTGGTCTAAGTAGTCCCTAGGCCTTCACCCACTACTTCCTAGCTTCTCGTCATTGTGGCTCTAATACCATATTATGAAAACTGAACACACAAAGAAAACAAGCAAAAACACGAGAGAACTTAAAAAGAAGAAACACTCCTTGAATATATTATTGAGAGACCAAATGTCTCTTTATAGGAAAGCAACAACATAAATCATCATACTTGGGTGACACAAACCCTGACCTAAAATGACTCAACTGAACATTACATCCTGTATACATTATTTGATAAAGCAAACTAAAGTCATAAAGTAACTTTATTATCAAGCCTATCACTAAGACGAGTATGACAACTATATATTAAAAACTCTAACACTAACGCTTATTCAAGGGATATCCTCGCCAACCAACTTCGACAACAGTATATACCTTATTATTGAAGATGATTCTAATTTATTAGTGCATGTGGTGTCTAAGAAAAGAAAGAGACAACTTAAACCTCATATTAAAGCTTTACACAATATGGTGCTTAAAATCCATGTTAATGAAATAGATGAAACTATAAAAAAATTACCAAGTATCACATGGCCCATATCTTTTGAAACTAGAACAAGGTGGTTGCAAGCTACCTTAAAAAAGAGCTTGGAAAACAAATACAGCTTAATGTGGAATCCATAAGCAATCATAGCAAGCAAAAACGGTTTTTGTAGGAGCATGGAGAGATCCAAATCTAGGCCTAATCCTTGCACGCTACAATGCACTCTATCTAAATGCTGGAATGCACATTATCAAAGGAATAGATAACAAATCTCGGCCTTTCAGCCAACTAAATTTGTTCACCAAAATATGGTCATGTATAACCACCACCTACAGTTGGCAGATTTTGCTGAAAGATGGCAACATTGGAGAAGCAATCAACCCTTCTACAGAGTTGTAAATACTACTATTAATGACCGCTTGGGCCAAGTAGAGAGAGCTTTGGTTCTAAAGCCATCAGCTATGGTGACAATAGAGCCACACCCAAGACTCAACCAAAATAATAGAGGCATTCCACAGCTCCAATTTATACCTCAAACCAAGACCCAACATCAAAATCTAGTCCTCACTTCTGCACAAGGAAATTTTAAAGCCCAAGCCACAAATGCCTCTCACCGTCCGAACATAGATCAACCATGAGGAAAATATGAAATTCCCCTTCAGCCTTCACTTCAGTGGGTAGAATGAGATGAAGCCTCTTAAGTATTTCTCAACTAGCAACTCATCCAACACCAACATTTGCTCAATAAGCATCCTAGACAGTAGTGACCTGAGTGCTAATCGATCCTTTTCAATTTATCCATGACTTGGGAACAACAAAGGCTAGGAGGAATATGTTTTTGATCAGATTTTGGATTTGCATTCCCTTTTTAGGATTTTGAACCCCTTTTGCATTTGCTTTTCTAATTTTAATATTTTCTTTTAGTGTTTGTCCTCTTGAAGCAGTCGGCTGGGTTTAAGGCATTTGAAGAGGCTTAATAAAAGAATATAACATCTTCCTATGGGTGGCCATGTCTTTCCTAGCTTGCGCCAAAGGGGGGTATAAAAGGAAGTGAAGGCCTCATTTTGCACATCATCTATCTTGGCGCATTTATATACTTGGACTTGTGAGCTGGTTGCTCTAGGTTCTTCCACTCTTGGGTGAAAATCCAAGTGTGTGGCATCTCCTAGAAGGACGAAAACCCTTCTAGTGGTTTATAGGGGGACGGAAACCCTCCTACATTGTGTGAGCTTGAAGGATATTGCAGATTTGAGGGAAAGAATTCATATTCAGATTTTTATTTGCATTGAGAGGCCTCTCCTAGGTGGAGCGACCTACCTTGGAGTGAAGTTTGGTGCCCTAGAGGGCATAAATTTGATATTTCACTTCATTTTCAGATTTGCCTATATTTATAAAGTTGGAATCTACTTTCTTGTGAATTTTGGGGTTTCTAAACCCTCTTTAATAATTATTTTGGAGCTGCACTTTTGCTGGTCATTATTAATTTTCAGCTGAGCATATGCATGTCTTTTTGGGTTGAAAACAGTTCTAGAATATCTCTAAAAGGTTTATATAAATTGTGGATGCATTGTTAGTTGATATTTTGGGTGAAATTGTGAATTTTCATACTGTTGTTCCTAAGTTCTGTTCGCTGTCCTAAATCTGGGATTTATTTCAGTTTGTTGATTTAAAAATCAGATTTGTTTGCTTTGGGGTTTGAGCTAATTTCCTTGATTGTGGTTTCATCCCTTGAAAGGGATATTACAGTGGTATCAGAGCTCGGATCTTCAAAGGCCGAGGGTTTCAATGGAAGAAGGCAACAAGGGTTTCCTTTACTACCAAAGAAGAAGAAAGGCGGACCAGCCAAGGGAAGAAGACAATATGGCTGATCAAGACTCTCAAGAAGCCAAAGTTGACAAGTTGATTGCCGGCCAAGAGAGACTTGTGGATACAATGGATTTTCTAGCCCTATCCCTCCAAAAGATAATTGAACCTAGGGTTCAAAATGGTGATGGTAGCTCATCTGGAGCTAACAATACACGGCGACCTATGGGATCAGCCCACGGATCCGTTACAAAGCCCACTTTCCTTCCTAGAGAAGAAGCTATTCCGGAGGATGAAACAAGGCCCTCCAATGGACAGAACATTGCCACAAGCTATGAGGAGTATATGGCTCTTCCAAGGGAAATTCGTGAGGCTATTTCACTCGTTGAATTCATTGGAGTGAATAGAGGAAGACCTAGGCCCGAGCCTAGACATCACATGCCACAAAAGGAGGTTCAGAATGTGTTGGGAAAGATGACTTTTCCACATTTGACGGATCAGCCAAAGGGTCAACTAGAGCTTGGATTCAGAAGTTGAATACATATTTGTCTTTGAAGCCTATGATGGAGGAGGATGCTATCAAGTTTGCTACATTGCATCTTGAAGGAATTGCTCATGAATGGTGGTTTCATGGGTTAGTGACAAGGGCATAATGAGATACATGCCTATGATGAGTTTTGTCAAAGACTCATTGATAGATTTGATAGAGTTGATCGGAAGTTCACTTTCGTGAGCTTGCACATTTGAGACAACAAGGCACGGTGGTAGAGGAGTATGTGACAGAGTTCCAAAGACTTTCCGTTATGATCACGGATGTGTTAGAAAGAAGGCTTATAGTGCTTTTCGTTGAAGGTTTGATTGAACCCCTCAAGGGTTTGGTTCGAGCCTTTGATCCATTGTCTCTTCAAGAGGCAATTAAGAAGGCTTTAGATCTTGAAGGTGCTGCTCCAAAAACAGCAGTGAACAACAGTCTTCCTAAGGTGAATTTGAGTGGAGGACAGCCCACTAGGCAGCCTAGAAACTTCCCTTTGGACCAGCCAAAGAGGCCACCCCAAAAGGTGCCAAGTACTCACATGGAGCTGCCCAAAACCAGCAATGAATGAAAAGGAAGCTAGAAATGAACTTGAAGGAAGAATTTGTGCTTCTCATGCAAGGATCCATGGACTCAGGACATCATTGTTTGGGAAAAGGTAAAGTGCATTATATTGAAGTATTTTTGATTGTGATGATGATGAAAGCAATGTTGATGAAGCTAAGCATGATAGTATGCCTGGAAGAAGATCCGGAAAAGGTGGATAGCACTCTTGCTACCTTGATGGGAGCACCTAGTTACAATTCATTTCACATGAAGGGTAATCTACAAGGGCACAAAGTCACAATTTTGATTGATGGGGGAGCCACTCACAACTTCATAGATGCATGCTTGGTGGCCAACTTGAAATTGAAGGTTGAAGACTTCAAAGGATTCATTGTTAAGATAGCGGATGGTCACTCTATGCAATGTACCAAGAAGTGTTCTCAACTCCATGTTGCATTGGAACCATATGAGGTATGTGCTGATTTCTATGTGATTAACATGGCTGATTTGGGTATCGTGCTTGGAGTTCAATGGTTGCATTCGTTGGGAGAGCTCACTCTCAACTATCAAAGCATGGAGATAAGTTTCATGGACAAAGGTAAAAAGATTACTTTGCAAGGTATGCTTCCGGAAACACCCCAAATTAATTATTTGGTAGAAGATACTATTTCATGGGAGTCACATTTTTGTTCTTTATCTAAGATTACAGCGGATTGGAAGTCATTAATTACAGCTGAGTATGTAAAGAACAAGTTTGCTAATGTTGTTTTTGAAGGAGAAATAAGTGATGAAAGATACAAGGTGATGGATGGGCTTATCCTTTACAAAAACCGAGTCTATTTGGTACCCGAATCAAAGGTGAAGAGTAAAATTTTGAGAGTTGTTCATGATGACCCATCAGCTGGTCATCCGGGTTATTTTAAGACATATAAGCAAGTGAGGGAAAGATTCTATTGGAAGGTCTTAAAGGGGAAGTGCTCCAATACATTCGGGAATGCCTTACATGCCAACAAAACAAGGCAGAACACACATTTCCAGCAGGTCTCCTACAACCTCTTCCCATTCCCACTCAAAAATGGGAGAGCATCTCTATGGACTTCATTATGGGGCTGCCTATGGTCCAAGGTAAGAATTGCTTATATGTTGTGGTTGATAGACTCACTAAGTATGCTCATTTTTGCCCACCACTAAGTATAATGCTCCTATAGTGGCTGATGTATTTTTCAAAGAGATATTTAGACTTCATGGGGTGCCCAAGGATATTGTGAGTGATAGGGACAGCAGGTTCATGAGCATGTTTTGGCAAGAGTTGTTTCGATTGGTAGGCACCCAACTCACTCCTAGCACTAGCTACCATCCCCAAACGGATGGGCAAACTGAAATAGTCAATAAGTGGGTGGAAGGTTATCTACGAAACTACATTGATGGGCAGCAATTAGCATGGATTAAGTGGCTATACATGGCTGAGTTTTGCTACAACACCACCTTCCACACATCAATTGGTATGTCTCCTTTTAAAGCTTTGTATGGTTATGATGCTCCCTCTTTCATTGATTCAGTTATAACAGATAGTAGAGTGCCTAAGGCTCAAGATTTAATTCAGTGAAGTCAAGATATCTTAAAAGAGCTCAAGGAAAACCTTCTACGTGCCCAAAATCAGTAGAAGTTGTATTCAAATCAGCATAGAAAAGAGAGGGCATTTGAAGTAGGAGACATGGTATTTTTAAGATTGCAGCCCTATAGGCAATCTTCCATCAAACAAAAGGGTGCAGAAAAGTTGAAAGCCTCTAATTTTAAGGTCATTATAAGGTAAAGGAAAGGTGGGAAAAGGTTGCATATGAACTTGAACTTTGAAAAATAGCAAAATACATGATGTTTTCATGTTTCATGCCTAAAAAGGGCACTAGGACAGCACCTTACTTTCACATGAGTTGCCCCATTGGATGGAGGGCAAGTTGGTTTTGATTCGGAAGATATCCTAGAAGTTCGTGGAAAGAAATTGAGGAATGAAGTATCAAGGAATACTTGGTTCATTGGAAGGATTATCCCTTGAGGATGGGAATGAAAGTGCACAAATATTGGAACATTTGCAATTGCTTGGGGACAAACAATTTTGGGAAGGGAGGACTGTAATGTCCCTTTTTCCCACTTAAGGATCAGATTTTGGACTTCTTGCCATTCCCTTTTCCATGGCAAAGAAGTGAGGAGTTGGAAAAGGAAATTGAGCTCCCTTTTGCATTTGTTTTTCTAATTTTAATGTTTTCTTTTTAGTGTATTTCCTCTTAAAGCAGGTCGGCTAGGCTTAAGGCATTTGAAGAGGCTTAATAAAAGAATATAACATCTTCCTATGGGTCGGCCATGTCTTTCCTAGCTTTGGCGCCAAAGGGAGGGGTATAAAAGGAAGTGAAGGCCTCATTTTGCACATCATCTATCTTGGCGCATTTTCTATACTTGGACTTGTGAGCTGGTTGCTCTAGGTTCTTCCACTCTTGGACGAAAACCCAAGTGTGTGGCATCTCCTAGAAGGACGAAAACCCTTCTAGTGGTTTATAGGGGACGGAAACCCTCCTATCATTGTGTGAGCTTGAAGGATTGTTGCAGATTTGAGGAAAAGAAATCATATTCAGATTTTTATTTGCATTGAGAGGCCTCTCCTAGGTGGAGCGACCTACCTTGGAGTGAAGTTTGGTGCCTTAGAGGGCATAAATTTGATATTTCACTTCATTTTCAGATTTGCCTATATTTATAAAGCCGGAATCTACTTTCTTGTGAATTTGTGGGGTTTTTAAACCCTCCTTTAATAATTATTTTGGAGCTGCACTTCTGCTGGTCATTATTAATTTTCAGCTGAGCATATGCATGTCTTTTTGGGTTGAAAACAGTTCTAGAATATCTCTAAAAGGTTTATATAAATTGTGGATGCATACAATGGTTGAGCCACATCTGATATTTTGGGTGAAAAGCTAGGGTTTGATTGGAGAAGAGTTGCTAGGGTTTGAGCACCATTTTTAGGCCCTCTCCTAGGGTAGCGACTTGCTTGGAGGAGAATTTGGGTGCCATCTAGGGCACATTTCTTCATTTGGAGTTGATATCCATATTCCTCATAATTTTAGAGGCTGATTTCACACTTTCATGAGATTTTGGGGGCTTGTAACCTCCATTTCCAGCCATTATTGTGAGCTGTAATTCTGCTGTCATTAATTTAATTACAGCTGTATAGAACTTCATAATTTGCATATATTTTGGAGTACTTTTGCTTGGTGTTTATTCCATTGGTTGAGTATAATATTTAGGAGAATTTATACATCCATTTTCAGCTTGTTTGGAGGGTGTTTGATGCCCTAAAAGTGCAAATACAGTTCGCTGCTAGGGTTTATAATATTCTTTGGTTGGCTGTTGTAAAAATCAGATTACTCTCAATTGGGATTGGTGCTATTTCTTTGTTTTTCAGTTTCAGCCCTAAAAGGGATATTACGAGAGGAGCAAACTTGTATCGAGAATACCAGCAATATCAACGTCTATTGAGGCCCAAATATGCAATTTTTTCTGAAGAACATAAAGCTATGAACAGATGCCTTGCAAGGCCAATAGTTGAATCGCCCATGGTTCTGAGTTTGTGAATGTAGAAATTACGCGAGAAGATAGTCTCAATGAAGCAGAGGCTAGGCAAAAACTTGTCTTGGACAATGCACTCGGGAACAATTTGTTTGCAACAGATCATACACTAAATCATGAAAGCCTAGACCCGCTTAATATGAGCCCAATCAACGATACCTCAACTAGTTCCCCAAACCTTGGACCCATAGAAAACTATAGGCTTGTTGAATATCAAAGAGGCACATCTTCAATGGGATGCCCTTGAACTACATTTGAGATAGAAAGGGAGGTATATCCCTTGCAAAGGCGAGTCTAAGAGGCAAGTTTCATGCTAAAATATGGTCCAAAAAGCTAGACGCCAAGTCAATGTAGGCTGATGTGATCTCCCATGGCTCCCCTCAGTAAAGGAACCTGGAACCGGGAAAACGAACATTTGGAGGTGTTGAATATCATGACCTTAGTTTTGCTAAGGTTGACCACCAACTGATGCAGTTCACAAAAACAAGCAAGGACATCAAGTTGTCTTTGTAAACCCTTGGTAGAGTGAGAAAGAAGAACAACATCATCAACAAATATGAGTATGGCTATCACACTCATGCAAACTGCAATCATCATTTGCATGTGTATGTTGTCAAAGAAAATCCTCTAGCTCATCGATGTAAATGTTGAAGAGGGTTGGAGAGAGAGGGCATCCCTACTTGACCCCAATGGTACTCCTCACAAAGCTAGAAAGACCACAAGAAGTACAAAACTATTTGACAACTATCTCATAGAGCCTCCAAGCAATGGTAATGAGAGAATTTGGAATGTCGACATCACACAATTTTGGAAGAGTAGATGCTACATAATCGAGTCAAAGGCTTTCTCGAAAGTCTACAAAACAACAAAAGACTTTAGAAGATTGATGACGAGCCTCCTCAATGATAGCCTAGAGTGTAAATATGTGGTCAATTGTTTGGTGCTCCCTCCAAAGCTGACCTTCCCCATACTCTAAAATACTTCCTCTCTAAAAACTTTAAAAGCTAGATGTGTAACACTAGCATATAGTTTGGCAAACGTATGCCTAATCACAAATGGTCTTGTAGTCGTTAGGGTTGGAGATATCCTTAGACTAAAGAATGGGATAAATTATGTGTTGGGCCCAAGAATGAGGGAAACCTAAAGAAACAACCTCATTAAAAAGCTTTTCCAATGGAACAACAAGGCAATCGAAACCATATTTGGGGAACTCACTTGAAGGCCCTCTAATGCAATAGTTTGTCATTCTAGAACATCTAAATAGCCCTCCGATTGCACTAGTAGAGAAAAGCAGAGAGGAATATGGTGGGGTGGAGACAATGACAACGGGCTATTTCGGGATGTCATAATGAGCTAGCATAGGAAACCCATGCTTGGGGACCGATGTCAAAAGTGGGGGCCTACCTCGAAAGGAGAGTGTGCCAAAAGGATTAAGGGGAATGGTGGAGAGCAACAAGGAGAGCAAGTCGCCTAGACGTAAGAAACTCACATTTCTTGTGTCAAAGGAGACAACAATAATATCTACAAGTAGGGGTTATGGAGGGAGGGTCATGGGCTACGACAAAGCGAAGTCTCTCGATGTAGGATTTACACCCATCATCATACAATCAATTCATAGAGGCGGGACCCATGGGAACAAGGTGGGCTAAAGTAGTGCATAGTGTGGGGGTAGGAGTCAAGGGTTGTTTCCTAGAGGGCATGGCATAAAAACTTATAGATGAACTCTGCGGTGGAGAAAGGAAGGGAATAATACATGTACATAAGTTGGGAGAGCTAGATAGCATAGTTGACAATGTACTCATCATCAAACTCATGTTGTGGCGAGTGTTGGGAGGTGCGATGAAATCACGGATGTGGGAGTAAGAACATAATCCACTATGCTCACTCAGAAACATGGAAGCCCATTGAGGATGTCGAGACATGATTCCCACATCTAGACAAGGTGCCTCCCATAAGTTGTGGTCAAGGTATTTCCATCTTTTGATTCTCTCTATAAACCCAACTCCTCAAGATCCAACATCTAAAAGCATGGTTCATCCAAAGTGAAAGATCGTGAATAGGTGTCGGGTGGTCCTTGTATGGGCATTGAATTTGCCCAAAAGAATAACATCGCCCACTGAGGAATATTGGGAGATCTCCAGTGCATGATCCACAACATGCACTATGAAGGGCAATGAGGCGGCAAGGCAAAGAGCATACTGTAATAAAGATATCACATATAGGGTTCAGCCCCTCGAACCTACAACCGCATGTATTTAAAATGGACGTC
Organism: Taxus wallichiana var. yunnanensis; assembly: GCA_018340775.1. Classification (NCBI taxonomy): domain Eukaryota; kingdom Viridiplantae; phylum Streptophyta; class Pinopsida; order Cupressales; family Taxaceae; genus Taxus; species Taxus wallichiana. The sequence continues at coordinate 130,000,963 of CM031238.1, read as the reverse complement.
AAAACCTACCAACAATACTAAGGCATTGAGATTGTTGCAAATGAGTCAAGACACTCCCCGAACTAGGCACACCACCAAATCTACGAGTCTCCCTCCAATAGGCTAAGACCCAAGCATAAGTTGTGAATCGGGAGGGCCCACTTAGAGCTCTCTACATCTCTTTAAGAAAGATGATATCTCATGGAGGAACTACATCTTGAGAGGTACCTAGAGAAGACCACAAGGTACCGTGGCAATTCCAACAAGCAATGGAGATTCCACCATCACCTACCGAGACCTAAGGTCGCTTGCTCATGTGAAACACACAAGAATTAGGGTCTCAACGAGGAGCAAGGAGAGCTCATAAATGTTACTCCAATGCTTAATCTCAACCTTTTGACATAGAATATAGCTTACAACTGCAACATTAGAAATAAAAAGCACTTCTACTCTTTTTGTAAATTTTCCTATCTATTAATGAAATTTTCCTTTTTCTCAAAAAATAAAAAGAAAATTGATGAATGATAAACATCGTGGCCCGAGAAAATGAGTGCATCTCGAACTTATAAAATATATGTGTTTTGCATAAATGGAACAAAGAAGAGTACCTTTAAGCAATAAATAAACTCCTCATTATTATCTGATGATAAGGATAAATTCTCAAGCACCAACACAATAAAATCAACAATATCCTGCACTCAAAAACAAATTTGAAACATCAGACAAGTATTGCATGAAAATATGCCTGTGATAAAATCAAAGAATGCAATTCTGTAGTTAAATCATTTGTGCAATCATTATTTTCACTCTTGCAAGATAATGTCTGCGAAGAAGATATACCAATGGAAAGGCGTTATTTAGTTCTTCATATCCTCTTTCCATGGCAGTTCTAACAGTTGAGTCAAGAGCAAGATCCAAGAAAATAAGATCTCTAAGTCGTTCATGTGATCTAAGTAGAGTAGGACGTAGTTCCAACCTTGACTCTATAAGTGCCTGTATTAAGATTTCAGGTCAGATCTAAACTAACCATATTTTCAAAGATCTAAAACCTGAATAAACATAAGCCTTATAAGATTTTTTTTTAAAAGACCATACTTCTACAGGTGTGTCATGAGGAACGCCCTGATCTGAAGAAATGATACAAGTCCTACAACTCACCTCAATGAGTACATCAACCTTCTTGTCTTCAACATGCTCCATAACACATTTTAGCAGTCCCTAATATCATGGTTAAATATTAGAACTGTGGCTTTTTCAGAAACAAATCATCAACATAAGGAAAATATAATTGGCTAAAAAAGTCAAATTAGGAAATAGTCAATAGTGTAAACCAAATTTTAAAATATAGGCTTTTGTCATTAAGTAAATGTTTCATCTAACAAAACTGGAGAGAATATTACCTGCAATTCAGGTGACAAACCATTGATAGGTTGAACTTGCACTCCACCCATAAAATCATGACTCTATATAATAAAATAATGTGTGAGTCGTTAGGAATTCCATAAAGAGCGATCAAAAAACAAGATTGGAATACTCCACATCGAAATGCAGGTCAAGAATATTACATGTGCCTTATAACCCATGCATGTTGCAATGGCAGACTCGAGGTCCGCTCCAGAATGGACAGCCTGAACATATTATTATCAATTTTACATCAGTCATGCTTCCATGCTAACTTAAAGACTTGAATATGTTTCAAAGCAAGCATGTGTGGAATTTCAGTAAAAGTTTGTAAAATGAATTCCTTTATTCCTGGTAAAACTATCCATTACTAGTTTTAACTTTTATAACAAGTGCATCAATCATAAAATCCCACTAACAGGAACATTCCTTAAAATAATGTGGCATATTTTCTAGTTTATTTCAGAAAAGTGATTTTCTTTTTGACTTTGTCACTCTCTTCAACTAGACTGATCGTCACTAAGGAATGATTATCACTTCTTCAATGAAAAATATAGATGACAATAAGAATAATGTTTCCATAAGAAAAGACATGTTATGCTACATAATTCAGTCAATGCTCATTCAAAGAATGGATAGTAACTTGGCATCAAAATCTCTCAAAGAACATGGAATTTCGAGAAAAAGATCAAAAGTTAAGGCCATTTGAAGCAGAGGCACGATGGGATAATCTTATCATTTCCAGCCTTCTAGAAAAGGGTAATCAGAACAATGGCAATCCTTTTGGCCAATTCTTTGTAGCATATGTTAAGGAGGGTAATTGATCACCACCCTTGGTAGAGATGACTCAACATGTTCTAAAGATTGTGTGCAAATTAGTAAATAGATATTAGATATCCATGAGAACCTGGAGGGTGTGCACATACTCGTAGTATGTGTCCCTACAAGAGATGCATCAATCAAATGTTTCGATTCCTAGCATCTTTCATCATTTATTTCTTTCTTGTTTCCAATTATTTCTAAAGTTGTATATTGATCATAGCAGAGTGAGGGAGCTTGGTGTTCTGGCTTGTGGGAGACGAAAAAGTCATCTTCCAAGACAGCAACTTCAAGCTTCCTTGATAGCTCTAGCTGCAATTTTTATTTTTAGTGGTGGTTTGTGTCTTTGTCGCTGTTGCCTTTGGCTTTGTGCTTGTGCATACTGGTTTTGTGCTGGTGTACGTTTTCTCTCTTTTTCTCTGTGCTTTTTATATTGGAGTGGTGTGCTACAATACCCATTAGTGTCAGCTTGTTATTAAGCCTCGTGCATTAAGGTAAAGGTCTCTAATTTCATATGTCTATGGAAACTCTTGAAGAGCTGGTCGCACAACAAGGGGGTGACAGGACATTTGCATTTAATAGGAATCATGAAGGTAACAATGCTACAAAAGACGGAATAGTTAAACCAAATCAAGATGGTTCTAATCAAAATCCTATCACGGAGACTACAAGCAAAAATGGCCTGAGACAATCCTTGAAGAAAACTCTGTGGAAGGAAGAAGATTTCTTGCATTCGACAGAAGAAAAATTCGTCATTGTTGGTGATGGAGCCAAGAGACAAGGGCGAGCAATCACAAGTGGTGGAGAAAATGGTAAGAGGTCTACCGTCTCCATCACTCTTTTCCCTAATGAAATAATGGTTAATGACTTAGAGAAAGAAGAAGATAGGTTTAAAAACCTCGGTATATTTTTTGTGTGCATGACTGAGAACCAGCTTACATTGAGGAAATTCTTTGATGATTGGATTAATGAGGTTTGGAGCAAGAAACTTGGTTTGTATGTTTCTTTATGCACAATGGGTCAAAACCGTGTGTTTTTAGTGTTGTTTAAAACTCCAATATGTAGAAGCATGCCCTAGCCAAACAATTATGGAATTTGGGAAGATTTGTGTTTAGGGCCTTACCTTGGAACCCTAGAATGGATTGGGAGGAGCTTGTGATTAAAACCACCCCTAGATGGATTGAACTAATGAATGTACCTTTGCAAATATGGAATTTTGTTCGCGGCCACTTTGAAGCCTCTAGGAGAAGTACTCAATATGCAAGAAATCTCAGAATCTGGATTGAGAACCCTACTTTTTCCATCCCAAAAGTTGATCGGTTGTCGGGTAGTCCTCTCTGCGGACACCATGGTATTATGTGATGAGCCTAAGCAACTTCCCCCTCGACGAAAACAGGAAGTCTAATAACTATGAAATCATATTTGCTAAAAGTGTAGAACATGGAAATTGTACTAGTGTTGTTGACAAGCTCTTTGAGTTGAGTGGCCCAATGACTGAATTTGAAGGTGGTAGGAGCCTCAAGAGATAATACAAGGAGACATTCAAGCACCTTGTGGGTGGCCCCCTATGGATGTGACCATCTCAAATCCCTTGATTGATTGGAAAGCAATTGCAACAAGGGGGTTCTACGGTGAAGAAACCCAATATTCCCATCCCCAAAGCTAAAAGGAATGTTAAGAGGCGAGAAAGCGCAAGAAAACTTTGAAGCCCCCGGGGTGGGCTACCTTGACCCTTATGATAGTGCTAGCTTGAGAGAGGACCAATGGGCTTTGATCTATCTAGTTCTAAACAGCCCTCTGAAATTCCCCCTTACATGACAAGTTGTATCAAACCAAGGGGGACCAAGCCCCCATTGTCTAACTCTAAGTGGGTCTCCTCTTGTGGTTGTTAATGAATGGGGTTAGTTGGAATGTTAAGGGACCTGTAACTCGTGTTAGAAAGCCTATTGTGAGAGCCTTTAGGAACTCTAGAGAGAATGCTGATTTCTTGCTGCTACAAGAGGTGAAGTCTATGGGATTTGGTTTGAATTCTACCCTTAAATTCATTTGGCCTAATGGTCTTTATGTATGTTATAAGAATGATAAAGGAAGAGGGGAGTTGTCGCTTTATTTCACAAGAAATGGGCCAAGAAAATTGTGGATTCTGGATCTCCCCCTCTAACATGACTGTTTGGGTTAATCTTACTCGCAACAATTAAATAATTGGCATTTGCTCAATTTATGCTCCAAATAGCTATCTTCAAAGGTGTGACCCATGGAATTGGATGGTTTCCAATCTCCCTAGGCCTTCGGAGGGGACCTTAATATGGTTAATGATAGGGGTGATAAAGATGGGGGTCTGCCATTTGGTTGGAAGGGCAATGAATTCTTCTATTGGTCCGATATGAAGTGGTCTCTAACATGAAGGATCCCATGCTTCAAAAAAGGAGAGCAAGGGCATATGGTATAGTTGGTCTAACAATCAAAAGGGTAGGAAAAGAGTTCACTCCAGACTTGATAGATTCTATGTGAATAAGCAATATTTTTGATCCCGCCTGTTGACAATGACAATGTTGTGAGAGTCCTTCCCTTCCCACTGTTTGACCATCATTTTGTGGAGCTTACCTTTCAATTTGCTTCCAACCCTCTGAAAGGTAAGGATTAGTGCCATGCTCTATATAAAATGAATGTCACCCATCTTAAGGATAGTGATTGCATGGATGGCCTGCAGTCTGCTTTGCAGATTGCTAAGAGATTCCTAGATTAGACTCTACTATTGTCACATGGAATAAATGTATGAGTCTAAGCCAAAAATTCATGAGAACCTATGGAAAACTAAAGCAAATTTGAGAAGAAATAAAGCTAGAAAGGTTCAAGAGGAGTTTATTGAATTAGAAAACGAAATACAAACCTAGCCTTCAAATGAAACAAGCCTAAGCGAGCTCAACAAAGTCAAGTGTCTTCATAGGAAGGTCCAAAACTATAAATCACAAGGGGAAAGAATCAGATCTAGGATGGCATGGCTTAAGTATTGGGATAAAGGTACTGAGTACTTCTTCAAAATTATCAAAGCTAAACACTCTATGGAACACATTGAAGCTATTGATATTGGGGGTACATTGAAGTTGTATAAGTGTGCATGGAAATGATGACTAGAAGTGCATAACTGCACAATATCATCAAAAATCAGAGGCAAAACCTCAGATATGGGTCCCAACTAGGAAATGTTAGGTACCCATATAATATAAGTACAAACAACATATTATATGAAAGAGTTACTAGAGTCGGGGCAAAATTGTACAAGCTCGCCACCAAGAAGCAATATAATCATATACATATCCATATGCATCCCTTCATAATGCTGAATTGGGAGAGAGAAAATAAGATGTGAGTGTTGCTCAAAGAACAACTCTAAAGCATATGTTCACCATGCAGATCATAAGAGCTTTAGAAGAAAACAAGAGAGAAGACATGATTTTATCACTTCATGTGGTCATGTCACATGCACTAAAGTAGATGATCTAACCATACTAGATGTTTGAAGGTATTACAAGCATCTTTTGGGGCTGAAAAAGCCATGAAAAGACATGTCCCAAGAAAAGGCTTCCTAGCTGAAGCAAACACTAAACAAGACTCCATAACAGTTGAGGCCATCAAAAAAAATGATCACGGGATTAGCTCCAAATGGGAGCACAACTCCTAATAGAAAATTGAGTATGTTGAAGATGATGTTAAAGTTTCCTCACAAAATGAGAATTTGCTTCACAAAACTCCAATATGATGTGCAAGTGTATCACAATGGGTCATAGCTCAACTCCCATTGACTATGTGTCAAAGAATACCAGACCGTATCAATGTCCTTATGGATGCCATCCAATCTTACCAGAATAGATGGGTATTGAGCTGTGAAGCTGCCAAGTAAAGTAAGAAATGGAATTGAATACTAGGATCTCTCTCTGTAATTATAGGATTTTATCACAAAATTAATTTCCAATGTTGACAATCTTCCTCGTATAAATAACTCGCATGGAAAATCTAGATGAGGGAAACACTTAAGCACTAACTAAATAGTATAACTCATAGATCAAGGCACGAGTGAAATGAATGCACTACACATGGTACCACGTAAGTGTCCACCAAGTTGTTTTGACAAGCACACATTGGCATGACCATCATTGAATGCAATCAATATCACACTATCCTCAATATGAGTCTCGAAAATACCACAATGGGGTCCCATTTACAAGTAAATTATCACAAACTGATTACCAAAGCCTAAGCACAAAAATATATGTCCAAAGAACTTGGAGTATCTTGAGAACCATAGTGAATCAAATATCCTAACATAAAAGAAAAATTCTTAAAAATTTATAATCTTCCCGCTCGCAAAAATCAGCACGACCTAGAACTTTTTTGTTTCTAAAACAAATTTCGATGGCACCAAAAGTATCGACAAATGACCGATTTAGACTCGACACAAAAGGAAACTTTGATGTATAGACCAAGATCTACCTTCTCGGTAAAAATTTAGGTTAACCTTAGTACTTTTAATTCCGCACGAATCCCAAGTCAATCAAAAAGTACGCTTACATGAGACTAATTCAAAATCTAACGTAGAAGGAGAGTTTGTTGTGCAAGGTATTGTCTATTTTCTAGTAAAATTTTATCTTAATCTAAGAACTTTTATTTTTATGATTCTCAAAGTGACCCAACACTACCTAAATTGCACGTTTTACAATGTCAAGACAAACACTCCAATCATGTGCGTGACTCAAAGCCTCTACAACATCCTTGCATATCTCCACAAAGATCAAGATGAACATTGTGCAAAGATTCTTGTCCTACCCATGACTCAATACCTTTCGCAACATCTCGCACTAATGAGACAGACACATGGCATCTTTGTGTGCTTTCGCAAACACCTCGCAACATAGCACATCAATCAAGTTCAACAAATGACTAAGCATCCACGTGCAAAATCTTTTTGTCACACGGCACACCAAGTGGCACTCTCCAAGTCTACACCATGTCCGGGATCCTTATCAACAACGCATCATCATTGGAAGTGTAACCACCACACTTGTAAGGAAATCGAACCATCACTCGATCGAGAAGAACCATTCTTGAAATTTTCCGTTTTTATAACCTTTATTTTTTTATTTTAAACAAGGAAAATTTATATTATAGGAAATCAAATTATACATATTCGACTGTGCCAGGCATGAGAACTATTAATCCAGACCTGGGCAGTATAAACATAAGCACACATATAAGTAGCTAACATTGATGCGAATCTTTATCTAGAATTTCCTTAAGATCTTCTTGAAGCTTAGTCGACCACCATAACGGTGGAGGGCCATAACATATGAGATTTTGGTTGTTAGAAGACCTGCCTATTCCGCCCATACTTGCATGACCCAGATTTCCTCGGGAAGCACCATCAGTATTCAACTTTCCAAACCCAAGCGGAGGAGTTGTCCACTTTCTATTCATCTATTTTTTCTTTCTTGGTTTAAAGGCAGCCATGGTGGTAGTCAAAGGTTGTAAAGGAAGCATTTTGAAAAGATGAACCCACTCCGGTGAAGGGTGTTGAGGAAGATGGAGCGTATGTTTAATAGATTCTGCCACATTCATTTTTATCTTCTCCCACACAAAAGAATTGTCTCTATCTTCCTATTGGAAAATTCTTCTATTTCTTTCCTTCCAAGTATTCCAGAGCAAGAGGGTTATGCCACTCCACAATGCTGGTAAAATATTTTGACCCTTTGTCAACTGTTTTCCCCATTCTCTGAACAGATGCTCAAGAGACTAGATGCACCTGTGGTATTTATAATGTCACTTTTTCCCACTCAAGGGTCAGATTTTGGACTACTTTCTATTCCCTTTTCCATGGCAAAGAAGTTGAGGAGTTGGAAAAGGAAATTGAGCTCCCTTTTGCATTTGTTTTTCTAATTTTAATATTTTCTTTTTAGTGTTTGTCCTCTTGAAGCAGGTCAGTTGGGCTTAAGGCATTTGAAGAGGCTTGATAGAAGAATATAACATCTTCTTATGGGTCGGCCATGTCTTTCCTAGCTTTGGCGCCAAAGGGAGGGGTATAAAAGGAAGTGAAGGCCTCATTTTGCACATCATCTATCTTGGCACATTTTATATACTTGAACTTGTGAGCTGGTTGCTCTAGGTTCTTCCACTCTTGGGTGAAAATCCAAGTGTGTGGCATCTCCTAGAAGGACGAAAACCCTTCTAGCAGTTCATAGGGGGACGGAAACCCTCCTATCTTAAGTGAGATTGAAAGATTGTTGCAGATTTGAAGAGAAGGATTCATATTCAGATTTTTATTTGCATTGAGAGGCCTCTCCTAGGTGGAGCAACCTACATTGGAGTGAAGTTTGGTGCCTTAGAGGGCATAAATTTGATATTTCACTTCATTTTCATATTTGCTTATATTAATAAAGTTGGGATCTATTTTCTTGTGAATTTTTGGGGCTTCTAAACCCTCCTTTGATAATTATTTTGGAGCTGCACTCCTTTTGGTTTTATTAATTTTCAGCTCAGCATATGCATGTCTTTTTGGGTTGAAAACAGTTCTAGAATATCTCTAAAAGGTTTATATAAATTGTGGATGCATTGCTAGTTGATATTTTGGGTGAAATTGTGAGTTTTTCATATCGTTGCTCCTAAAATCACATTGTTGTCCAAATCTATAATATCCCCTTCCCAGTCAAAGACCCTTAGCCTATTTTGTCTTCCCGACAGCTAAGGAGAATTTTTAAGGTGGACTTAAGTTTTATTATTTTTATTATAAAGTGCAAATATATATATATAAAGCACTTATGATAACGTAATAGACTTAATAAAAATAAAAAAATAGAAAAGTGAACCAAATGATAAAAGCACTTAGCTAAAATTGTGTATTTCTAGAAAAGTGCGACTTGCACTAAAAAGGCAAAAGTTCATGGGTCAAAAATTATCCTCCCAAGGAAAATGTGACTTGGTCTAGAGAAGAGAAGTGGTTGGTGGAAGCATTTAATAAGGAGGGAAAATGTGATTGGTTGTTGAGGGTGGCCACTAGGCCCAATTCTTCTATTTAAGCAATAGGAATTGCTTGGAGAACACACTTGATCATTTTATAATTTCTGAATTGTATTGGAAGCTTTGAGCTTTTGTCTAAATTATTCTAAGGACGAAAACCCTTAGGATCTACCTCTAGAGGACGAAAACCCTCTTAGAGCATGTGAGGAATTTCTACACAACGAGTTCCATTGAGTTGCAAAGATTTTCTGAGTATTTTCCAACAGTAGAATATAGAAGATTTTGCAGATTTGGTACAAGGGTTTGAAGGGAAAAGAGTGCAGTTGTGTTTCCTGCATTATTTCAGCCTAGAGCGACCTATCTCTTGCATAAATCTGAATTGTTTTGAGGTATTTCAGACCAGATTTGTATTGCTATATCATAATCTGATTTTTATGAATTAAAGCAGCCAGTTTTCAGTATTTTCCAGCCCAAAACCCTAGGGGCGAATTGGTATTTTGGCTGTTTAGGGCACTTATGGTGGTCATTTGCATGAATGGGTAACATCATTGCATTCTCCTTAATTTTTTAATCCGTGCATAGTTTATTTGTGTGGATCGGAGCATTTTTAGGAAGTTATGAATTTTTGAAGTTGCCATAATTTTCTACAGACTGGGGTTTCAAAATAAATTTATTTCAGCTTTCTTTGCATCAGAAACCTGCATGTTCATGCATATTTTGGCTTTATAAATAGATGAAATCAAATTGGAGTGGTGAAAGTATAATTTATTGGCCAATTTGTATGAGTTTCTTGCTATGCCCTAGTCGCATTTTTCCATTAAAATTCAGATCTGCATCTTAAAAAATTTGATATCTATTTTATAAGTTGCATTTGGTGTTTGGATTTACCAAAAATCCAACTTGGGGTCAAAGTGTCCCATTTGGGGACATTACAAAATATCAGATTTATTTCAGTCTCCGATTAGAAATCAGATTTGATTGCTTTTGGGGTTTTAGCTAATTTCCTTGATTGTTGGTTTCATCCCTTGAAAGGGATATTACGGTCAATGTATCAAAGCTTGGAACTTCAAAGGTCGAGGGTTTCAACGGAAGAAGGCAACAAGGGTTTCCTTTACTACGAATGCAGAAGAAAGGTTGACCAGCCAAGGAAGAAGACAATATGGCTGATCAAGACTCTCAAGAAGCCAAAGTTGACAAGTTGATTGCCGTCAAGAGAGCCTTCATGGATACTGATGGATTTTCATTGATGCTCCCACTTTCATTGATTCAGTTATAATAGATAGTAGAGTGCCTAAGGCTCAAGATTTAATTCAGCGAAGTAAAGATATCTTAAAAGAGCTCAAGGAAAACCTTCTACGTGTCCAAAATCAGCGGAAGATGTATTCAGATCAGCACAGAAAAGAGAGAGCATTTGAAGCAGGAGACGTGGTATTTTTAAGATTGCACCCCCGTAGGAAACCTTCCATCAAGCAAAAGGGTGTAGAAAAGTTGAAGCCTAGCTTTTATGGTCCTTATAAGGTAAAGAGCAAGGTGGGAAAGGTTGCATATGAACTTCAACTTCCGGAAAATAGCAAAATACATAATGTTTTTCATGTCTCATGCCTCAAAAGGGCACTAGGACAACACCTTACTCCTTCACATGAGTTGCCCCCATTGGATGAGGAGGGCAAGTTGGTTTTAATTCCGAGAAGATATCCTAGAAGTTCGTGAGAAGAAATTGAGGAATCGAAGTATCAAGGAATACTTGGTTCATTGAAAGGGATTACCCCTTGAGGATCCTACATGGGAAACTGCACAAATATTGGAACATCCACAATTGTAATTGCTTGGGGACAAGCAAATTTGGGAAGGGAGGACTGTAATGTACCTTTTTCCCACTTAAAGATCAGATTTTGGACTTCTTGCCATTCCCTTTTCCATGGAAAAGAAGTCGAGGAGTTGGAAAGGAGATTGAGCTCCCTTTTGCATTTGTTTTTCTAATTTTAATGTTCTTTTTTAGTGTTTGTCCTCTTGAAGCAGGTCGGCTGGGTTTAAGGCATTTGAAGAGGCTTAATAGAAGAATATAACATCTTCATATGGGTCGTCCATGTCTTTCCTAGCTTTGGCGCCAAAGGGAGGGTATAAAGCGAAGTGAAGGCCTCATTTGCACATCATCTATTTTGGCACATTTTATATAGTTGGACTTGTGAGCTGGTTGCTCTAAGTCCTTCCACTCTTGGGTGAAAATCCAAGTGTGTGGCATCTCCTAGAAGGACAAAAACCCTTCTAGTGGTTTGTAGGGGGATGGAAACCCTCCTGTCTTGTGTGAGCTTAAAGGATTGTTGCAGATTTGAAGAGAAGGATTCATATTCAGATTTTTATTTGCATTGAGAGGCCTCTCCAAGGTGAAGTGACCTACCTTTGAGTGAAGTTTGGTGCCTTAGAGAGCATAAATTTGATATTTCACTTCATTTGAAGATTTGCCTATATTTATAAAGCCGAAATCTACTTTCTTGTGAATTTTGGGGCTTCTAAACCCTCCTTTGATAATTATTTTGGAGCTGCACTCCTGCTGGTTTTATTTAAATGTCAGCTAAGCATGTGCATGTCTTTTTGGGTTGAAAACAGTTCTAGCATATCTCTAAAAGGTTTATATAAATTGTGGATGCATTGCTAGTTGATATTTTGGGTGAAATTGTGAGTTTTCATATTGTTGTTCCTAAAATCAGTTCGCTGTCCAAATCTGGGTTTTATTTCAGTCTGCTGATTTGAAAATCAGATTTGATTGCTTTGGGGTTTTAGCTAATTTCCTTGATTGTTGGTTTCATCCCTTGAAAAGGGTATTACAGTATTGCAAACAACTTGGTAAGATGTTGTCATAGTTGGACTACAAAGGGGCATTGGATAAAAAGATGAGTAATGGTTTCATCATTCCCAGACACATTACACATCTAAAAGGGCCATGAAACCCTCTTTTCATGAGCCTATCCCCAGTGAGGATTCTTCTTCTTAAAACCAACCAGACAAAGAAACTTACTTTGGGCCATAGAGGTTGCTGCCACAGATGGTAAAAGATGTCCTTCAGAGGATGAGGAGCTACCTGACAAAGAGAGTCATATCCGGAAGAGACCGAGTAGATCCCGGTGGAAGATTTTCCCATGCTATAGAATCCGGCCTTGTAGAAGTTGAAAGAGGCCGGGACCGAAGGATATTATCCACCATGTGTTTATGATCTGCCCCAAGTTGAATTGGCCATTCATGAGTGGGAATTCAGTAATGTCCAATTTCCCATTGGTGAATAGAAGGCTTACAATATTTGGCAACCTTAATCCACCCTTTTTCATGAAGAGCTTCCATAGCCCTCTTTAATTCAGGGTACTGAATAATGAGTGGTGGATTTCCATCCCAAGAATCTGTCCAAAAGTTGGTTGTTTGGCCATTATTGATGATCCAAAAGCAATGCCTCTTTATGAGTTGTTCCCCAAGGCGTAGAACTGAAAGAATTGGGGATCCTTTAGACGGAAGGACCAATCGAATGATCCTCTCGGGCGGGTTATTTTCAGCATGTTTAGCTTTGACATTAGCAGCCCACAAAGCATGCGGAGTAACTAGCATTCTCCAATAGAGTCTGGTTGTCCATGCTCTATTATGTTTTGACGTAGATTTGTATCCTAATCCAACCTCTTTTTCGGCTGATACAAAATTTCTCACTTCACTAAAGATTATCTTTTTTTCTCCTATACTCCACTCCAAACAAATTTTTAACATAGTATAACCGTCTATTCTAACTGCTCCCTTATAATGCCCAAAACAGGGTAAGGGGGAAAACTATAGAGAGAAGGAGAGTGGAAAGAAGCCATTGTCCTCTTTCCTAATTGATCATATCCAAACTGCGCAAATTAGTCAAGTCAAGATGTTTATCCCTTTCTAATCACGGGAACTACATTCCTAGCCTCTTCTAATGATACTACAATCTAGAAAAATTAGTTTGGATGTCTATCCCTTACTGATCACAGGAACTTGCATTCCTTGGCTTACTTCGCAGTGTACCCATGTATACATGATCCTATTCTTTCTATTGAATAGAAGTAGCAACATTCTACTAATATCTGAGCATCTAGATGTGTAATGGTTGTTTATGCATCTACTTACTAGTTTCCATTGCATTTTCTACAGTTTGCAACTCCACTCGACCACGTCCACCTAACTTAACTAGTTGTAGTTTTGTCCTTTGTGAAACCTATGGGCACCACATGGATCACTTATGGTGTTATTTTGGATGTTGTAATTGTGTATTATATGTTGTTCTATCTTTTCATTCTTATATTACACAAATGCAATAACACTTATGAATAAAATTGAAAAGACAAATGATAAATCTTGATATGCAAAATGAAACACCTAATCAAAAATAGATGGTAAAATCTAATAAGTTGGCAAAAAGTCATCTAATGTAAAGATAATGAATGAAAAGATGTGCTAGTAAAAGTGGGCATAAAGACGTGTAATAAAACCCTAGATAAATGGAAGACAACAAAAGATGTGGCAAAATAATTGATAAGGTGGAAAGGCCATCTAATGTAAAAATATGATGAATGCCATAAACAAAAGATGTAGACAAGGTAAAAATGAACATCCAATGAAATCTAAGCGATCAAAGAAAACAAAAGATGTGATAAAGGGAAAGTAAAGAGATGAGTAATACCAAATCAATGCTTTTACTAGACTATATCAAAAGATAAAGCACAACCATCGATGTCACAACTAGGGTAAATGGAGACAGTACAAATTCTTATTTATGAGAAAGGCCGGGTTGATTCCCCAAGGTCTTACAATCTAAAACTCACAAAACCTTTGGTTGAACCCAATATTAAGGAGGTAAAAGCTCGATTACGTTAAAGAAGTGCATGCCAAAAGAGAAGGGCGTGAAGTCGACTAACTCCAAAACCTTTAAAACCTTAAGAGCAGTTTGGCAAGTGCAAGCAAACCAAATGACGAATGATGTGATGATGATAAATGCTCTCAAATAGTGACTATAAATTAGGAATCATGATTAGGTACTACAATTTCCCATAGCAGTTAACATCAACCATGGTTGATGTAATTGGCCATGAGGAAATATAGCCAAACAAAGATAGACCATGGTCGATGTTGTTGGATCTACGTAATAACAAATAATGCAGTCCTAAAGGGAAGAGTCGTAGAAGGTTGAGGGAGTCTCAAGAGCTTATAAAAGGTGATCTAATAGGGATATGAAGGTGTTGAGGTAGATATCCAAGGGATCATCAAGAGATAGCAATGTGATGTCACAGAGAGGCGTAAGAGGTTGACTAGGAGATATAAAGGGTAGGGTATCTAAGGTATCGTTGACTACACCTCAAAACCTGTCTCACAAATGCCACTAACCAGCTTGAGCATTTTTATCTTCCCCATTCCCGCCAATGCCTCGTAAGACATCACTTTCGTGGGGTTAATGCACCATGCTCGTGACAAAAAGTGAGTAATCTGAAAAATAAGGTGTATACACAAGGAGGCACAAGTAATCAGCAATGTAATGTCCCCTTTTCCAAGCTAGTTCATTTTGGAGACTTTGAGCCCATTCCACTTTCCGTGGGCAAGAAGAAAATGAACAAGGGAAGTGATTGTCATATTTTTCAGTTATTTTCATGAGCATTTGCATTCTTCTTTCATAGTTTTCTACATGAGTCAGGTCGGTTGGGTTAAGAAGGTGAAAGGCCAAAGTGAAAATAAAAGAAAAGCATCCTTATGAGGTCAGTCTTAGTTGGAGGCTTCCTAATTGGTTTTGGCGCCACAAAGGGGTATAAAAGAGGGTTCGCTTGGCTCATTTGGGCATCATCATCTTGTCAAAAAATATACTTTGCATGGTTTTTGGGTTGATTGCTCAATTCCTTCCACTAAGGGGCGAAAATCCTTTGGTGTGGCTAACAAGGAGGATGAAACCCTTCCTTGTTTGATTGAAGAACGAAAACTCTTCAATTGGTTGTTTCCAAGTGCTTCAAGGAGATTGATGTTGCAGATTTTCAGCTAGGGTTTGATTGGAGAAGAGCTGCTAGGGTTTGAGCACCAATTTTAGGCCCTCTCCTAGGGTAGCGACTTGCTTGGAGGAGTTGGGTGCCATCTAGGGCACATTTCTTCATTTGGAATTGATATCCACCGTAATGTCCCTCGTTCTTGAATGGTTTGATCGAAGACATTTGGCCCTTTTTGTCTACCCGGCCAAAGGGTGATTTCAAGGGTGACTTCGGTTTATTAATTTTATCATATCATGCTTAAAATAAAATAAATTATCACTAAAAGCACATATAATGAATTAATAGACTTAATAAGTGACTTCGACTTAGGAAAGTACATGGAAATAAATTAATAAATTATTTAATGTGCTTTCCTAGGCAAAAAGTGCGACTTGCTTTGGGAAGTAATTAAATAAGCCAAAAATGCGACTTGCTTTGGAGATGGGGAAAATTAATTAAAAATAAATTATACTCCTTTGGAAAAAGTGCGACTTGCATTTTGGAAGGGTTTTTGGCTATAAGGGAAAAGTGCGACTTGTGCCGACACTATGCAGATTATTATTATTTTTCTTCCCGACAGTTAGCTCTAAAGCTTTGCAGACAAAATCCAAGGACGGAAACCCTCTGGATTATTCCTCTTGTGGACGGAAACCCCAGGAGCAGTGAGAGGAGTTCCTATTCAGGGAGCTTCATTGTATTCACAGGTTATTTATCATTTCAGCAGTTCAGAAAGAGAAATAAAATTGCAGCAGTGGGCATTCAGACATCTTCTAGAGTGGGGCGACTTATTCCACAGTTGTTTTATGCAGTATTTGAGGTATTCTTCATGCTAGATTATTATTGTAGCTTCCAATATCATTTATATATCAAATCGATTTGGTTTGAATCATTTACGGCTGGGTTTTGGACATTCTTTTATTATCAATCCTTTCAAGATTTATGATTGTTTTGTTGTGGATATTTGTCAACATAAATCATTATTAAATTCACTGCTGAATTATTTATGAAGAAATCTATCTGTTTAAACCCTAGGCGCCTTTCCTATATTCACCCGGTTTGCAGGGTTTGCATTCTTTAATTTGTTTATGCAGTATGAGAGTGTTGTTCCATGGTTTCGCTTGATATTATCAGTTCAGTACCAAGCCTGAGCATTCTATAAAATATTCAGGCAAAAGGGGTTTGGGATCTTTCATCCATATTCCTCATAGTTTTAGAGGCTGATTTCACACTTTTATGAGATTTTTGGGGGCTTCTAACCTCCATTTCCAGCCATTATTGTGAGCTGTAATTTTGTTGTCTTTAATTTATTTACAGCTGTACAGAACAACATAATTTTGCATATATTTTGGAGTACTTTTGCTTGGTGTTTATTCCATTAGTTGAGTATAATATTTTGGAGAATTTATACATCCATTTTCAACTTGTTTGGAGAGTGTTTGATGCCCTAAAAGTGCAAATACAGTTTTCTGCTAGGGTTTACAATAGTCTTTGGTAGGCTTTTGAAAAAATCAGATTACTCTCAATTGGGATTGATGTTATTTCTTTGTTTTTCAGTTCCAGCCTTAGTCGTTCCCTCCGACACGAGCTTTGAGTTGATTCGAGGTTATCAATTGAGTAAGCCAAGGATTTGATGAATTCAAGAGAAGCGACACAAGTGTCAAGCCCTCATCTACAAGAGCTCTTTTGATTTCACATTGTCAATCTTGACAAAAATAAAGAGATAAGGGTCAATGGCACGAGACAAGAGTTCGTCCAAAATCATAGATTGTATTGGAAAACAACGGGATAAGGCTTGATCTGTGGTTTGAAAGATTTGAATAGATAGCTCTTTGCATTGTTGCAAAATAATTTCATATGAACTGTGAAAAGGAGCAGCTTGCCCCAAATCGAGTGGGTGAGAGATATTCATGTCAAAGAGTACCTTCGTCAAATGGTTGTGATGTTTAGGATCAGTTCTCATGAGCTCAAGAAAGGAATTGAACTTGGGAGGTTTGATAGTTTCGTGAATATATCCCATTCGTCCAAGTTAGGTTGTACAATGTTGGTTTGAGCTCGAGAAGTTTCAGTCAATGATTTCAAAATGACTAAGAAATCAAGTTGGGCTTGAATTTTTCTCATTTTCTACAGCATCGCTCATGATGATTCGCCCTAACGACTCAAATAGTTACATCAACCATTCTAGAACAAATTGGCGAGATGGCATCGAATTTGAAAGGCTACACAAACAATGGCATTGGCCCTTTTGGTTCAAAGATGGTTGATGGCATTATTTTGGGGAAATTTTCAGATTTTGAATCTCCGAAGATATTTCTAAAGAGTCGACCTATTTAATACGCTTGAACATTCTTGTATGTCTTGGGAGAGGTTGTATTATACGTGGAATTGATGCAAGCAATTACTCATTTCATACCTTACATGTTAAACACTTTTTTTGTGACAATTTTAGGATTGAAAGTGGTTTGATAGTATAAATCTGAACCCCAGAAGTTAATTTTTGTTATCATTGGGAGCTGATTTTTCTTGTCAATTTTAGGATGTTCGTGGAAAGGGATTTGTGTATATACCCAATGTCATGTCCCCTTCCTTGGGACATTTCTAAAGACCGGGAGTGAAGGCCTTTTGTCCCTTTCCCCAAGGACTTAGGGTTTAGCATGGGGTTTATTTTATTAGTTAAGTGTTTTTGCTTGTAGAGTGGTTACTATATCATTGCGGCAAGGATATTTAATTAGTGAAATAATATGGCTTAATGGAATTGATTAATTAATCCCTCAAAAGTAATTATTATTACTATGGCACATTTGAGGAATTAATTAGTTAATTAATATTATTATTTTATTATTTGTCTTAGAGATTTATTATTACTCTTGCACACACCGAGGCATCTATGAAATATCTCCCTTATAGGATACCACTGTAAAATATGCAAAAGATAGACAAAACGCAGCCAAACAGAAATCTGGTTTTTTGCAGAAAATTACAGCTAGGGCAGCAAACAGTAAAATATGAATAACTCCCAAAATATCCACTCAAATCACTTGAAAATTTAAAGAGAGCTAGATAATAATATAAAGAACACAAGGAAAATATTTTTGGAATTTTTCAGTCAATATAACGCTGCCAGAAAATTACAGCGTGCCCTAAACAGCTGGAAAACTTCTAAAATTCATATCTTCCCGAATACAAGTGCAAAAATTATGAAACTTGGGAAATAACATATACAAATATAGAAGATGATTTTCCAACCTTCAGATCTGAAAACGGCCAACTGGAAACCCTCCAAAATAGGGCTGCAATCTCCCAAACAAGTCGCCCTTTTTGGTAGATGGCCAAAACCCTTGTGAAATCCTCTGAAAATGATGCCAAATCCTTCCTTTATTGCTGCCGTAAGTCTGATCCGAAAACCAACTGATTATCTCCACAAAACTCACAAAACCCTCAAAACCCTATCTCTGAAAACCCTGAAAATATCTCTGTGAATCAGCCCTGAAAACAACTCCAAATGACAAGCTAGGGTAGATCTCTCACTACCGAAGAATGTCCTGCTAGCTAGGGATGGATCTCTCACCACCGAAGCTAGGGTTCCCGTGGGATCTTACTCCACAAGCTAAATAGTTGCAAACAACAGTTGCACATGAAAAGAAATATAAGTGTATGCATGAATGATTTCCAACTCCACCCTCCACCTCCTTATATAGCTTTTTATGAGCCCCAACGAAGAAATATAACATTTAATGCAATACATATCCCCCCAAGTCGCCAAAAAGGGACTTTAAGTGGCCCCAACGAAGAAACATAACATTAAATGCCAAAAGTGTCCACTTAAGTGATCCCAACGACAAAATAGAACACAAAGGGCCCATTAGACCCTCCCAACGCCCAAAATATAACAAAAACATAGTAGGAAATCAGACAACCATCCCCAATAACCTCCAAAGTCGTTAGCCCCTTGGGAATGACCAAGGCTAAGACCAAAATATGGCCGTTAGGCCAACTGCTCGGAATTGGGGACATTACAATCTAATATTTTAATAATAACATAAAGCAATGCTCTAAGGTCGCAAAGAAGAAATAAAGGAAGATCACTTCCCCAATGCAAGTCGCCACATTTAAAGGAAGGATATAAAGCCAAAGGAGGAGCGACCAAGGAGGACATGTTGGATATTATTATTGATGAATTAATTCTTTATGCTTGAAGAATGGGATGCATGCCCATGATGTTCTTATAGGTGTTTATCAACACCGCCTATTGAAAGAAAATAGCCACTTCATGTTTATTGCAAATATCTATCGTGGTTATTGTTGATCTCTATCATTGGTGAATTGCTTGTGGATGTTTTGTGGATGCTTTGTGGATGTTAAATGCTTCTTTCCCTAGCGATTTGTGTGGATGGTCATTCATGTGGAACATTGAGGTGATTTAAGGGTTCTGGCATTTGTTATTCATTGCAGCAATTTATGATACCTTGGCAACGATTTCCTTGGTTTGAATATTCTCTGTTCAGCAATCTGCATATTGCTTGATTCTTTGGTGTGTTAGAGTCATTTGGGGCCGTGAAGTTATCACATATTGCTAGGCCATCTTCCCTAAGTGAGTCGACTGAGTATTGCTCATGTTTGAATGCTCTAAATACTCATAATTTCGACTTACCCAGCAACTGCTATAAATCTGATTTGAAAGGCTTCCTATACTTCTCTATTACCAGCGAATTTCCCTGTGCATTTGTGGTGTATGCATCTCCCATCTTTAGTGAACTCATTGGCACAATTAGATCTGAGTTTACATGTATTTCTTCATCTCCTTTGGCAGCGATTACACTTTAGGAGAATTTCCTCTTGCTGGCTGACCTATCCCATATCCAGCGACTTGTATTGTGCATGTTCTGAAGGTATTTGAGTGCTGCTGTTATTCTCCTTTGTCTAGCACCAGCTGAGAGAAGATTAGATCCATTTGTGCTGCTATATTCGAACCTGATTCGGGAGTGTTGGGAGCAGCGATCTGAGGGAGAGTATATGCATTTAAAACCCTGCTTTTTCCTTATCATCATATACAGCGAATAGTAGTTCTTTTGCACTCATTAAAAGACTGAATTTATATATGATATAGAGGATTGGGTGTGTATGAAAATAGAGAGTTTGGATCAAGATATGACACAGCTGGGTTTACACATTTTGTATGATTTTCAAAGTGGTATTCAAATTGTGAATTGAAGACACAAGTATTGTTGGCTGGGTTCAATCATTTTGGTAATAACTCTACTTGTTTGCTGCTAATCCTCAAGGAATATTACACCGAAAGCAGGCATTGTTCTTGTGAACGACATCATGTCAATCATGTTTTTTTGCCTTGTCTTTCAGTTGTCATGGCCTCAATCATATATTTCCGTATCCATGGCTTCATGATCAAACTCGCGACCAAGGAGGAAGGCATAAGCGGACGCTTCGGAGCAATCGAAAATTTTGTGAGAATGACCCCAATTAGCAAGCCAACAATAGGACTTGTTGTTGTACCATTGAGGAGAGGTTGAGAAGGGTCCATAGGCCTTCATTGAGATCTAGGTAGACACCATCTTAAATCTTATTTGGTAAGAGGTTGATGGCAGTCCCCATGGTGGGAAAGACAAGAGAGGCCTCCCATACATTTGGAAGGGGTTGAATCCTTACAAGCATTGATATCATGGATGGTTCTATTAGAAGCATTGCCATGATTGTGAGTGTCTGTGACTTTGTATTAGTGGCATTGCATTTCCGAGGTTGCATGAGGACATTTAGAGTTTTTTGTTGTTGTTGAGGTTGAGATTGAGATTTCTTGAATTCCCTCATGAGATAATCTTGTGTTTTAGCTTGTTTGAGGGCTTCCTCCAAGGTTGACTAACATGAAAGACCTGACTTTGTATTGAACACAAGGCAAGGTTTGTATTGCCAATGGAACCACCCGTATGAGGATTTACCAAACTGATTGAACAAACAAGCCTACAGCTGGAATGCCTACCAAATCTGTTATTAATCATGTTATGAACTCATCTTGTGTCTCTGTGCATTGTCTTCACTATGAACTCACTTGAAATGACACAAAAGATAATATCATGGGTCTTGTGCCTAGAGTCCGAGCTTTAGGTATTCCGATCTTATTAGATGGGACATACATTACCAAGAGGAACCACACTAATACCACGGATCCGGACCCCATGAGATATCCAAGGACAACACTCTAAATTGTAAAAACCTAAATGTGTTAAATGCGGAAGCAATTTAAAAAAGAAAAATAGAAATTAACATTCACAAAAAGACACATAAGAAAGATCTTAGAACTGTAACATAAAACTTTATTAATTTGAACATTATGTACATGGCATATTCTCGAAGGAGATGTATCTTTTTACCCCTTCTACGTATATAGAAGTGTATGCATAATCATACAAAGCCATGAAGGGGTAAACCCATTATATAAGATGAAGCGCTTGCTCTTCACCTTCCTTCGGTTGAGGCAGAGCTGCAT
The DNA here is from genome assembly GCA_018340775.1 of Taxus wallichiana var. yunnanensis. Classification (NCBI taxonomy): domain Eukaryota; kingdom Viridiplantae; phylum Streptophyta; class Pinopsida; order Cupressales; family Taxaceae; genus Taxus; species Taxus wallichiana. The sequence continues at coordinate 129,979,249 of CM031238.1, read as the reverse complement.
CAGAATGTAACGGTTAGATCTGGCCATTGGTTCATATTAGGGCTCCGCCCCATTGAGGGCAGGAACAACAACCCTATCAGCACCCAACAGTACCGCGTATGGAGTTAAGCTTTGCACTTTTACCTGTAGGTGTTTGAGACCGTGACATGTCTAAAGGCATGAGCCACATGAGGTTTGGTGAAGTTTCAAGATAGCGCAATGCAATCAAGCTACCCAGCTTGTCCTATGCAACTAGAGTTTTGGTGCCATCTTTAGTGGAGCACTAAGTAGAGCTTGGGTGGAATAGGTCGAATAACCATCTTGGAGGTACCGTGCACCACCGGTAGTGGTTGTGTATTACCACAGACCATGGAATTGAATTATGTGATACCACAAACCATGAGATTGGGCATGGAGGTATTACTGGTGAAAACTTTCGAGCTATTACTTGGATCATGCCTGAGGGAGCAGGGAGGAGGCCATGACCTCTTCCTTGACAAAATTTTGTGTAAAGCCCAATCTATAAGCATATCTATTGGGTACGATGTGGGTGAAAAGGGGATTTGAGATATGGCAGAAAAAGATTGTTCTAGATAGCATTGTGTGGCAAAGCTTCTATGCATTGAAATATCTTGGTTGATACACATATAATGTTTGTACATTAGATCATCCTGCTCATCATTCATTAACGACCTTATGTTAGTTAACTTTTTTGCATCATATTTTAAGTCAATTATGTATCTAAGTCGAGCTGTCATTTATGGTTTGTAAGTCCTCTAAAGATTTTCTCAGTTATATCAGGCGGCATTTAGTTAAGAGAGGTCTTTTCCTAGAAAGGGCCCTATTCTTTGTCAAATACATGCATTGTACAGTTAGTTAATATAACCTCACATTTTGAGACAGTTTTATGCCTTTGTTTGCATCATAAAAATCTTCCTATATTTTATAACCTTTCATGACCTTTATGGCACAATAATGTGATTTGTCCACCAGTAGAAATATAGGTTTTGTAATAGTTATACATATTGAAATTACAAGACAGGAGGAAATCCCTAGGTGATGTATTAATTATCATGGCATTCAAAGGATGTTATCTTTGTAGAACATTTTTGTGTGCTTGTATATGAGCAATATTAGTAGAACACTAATGGATTACGATAGGCCTTTTTCTTATGGTTGTACCATTGTTCCACATCAAAAAATAGAAATGATCTAGTCAAGTGAGAGTAGGACCCAACACGTGGCTGTAAACTGAAACAGACCTAGGTGCAACTACAATAATCCTTGATGATCAGTGTTTGATCCTTCCATTGCCCATTAGTCAAGTGATGAACAGCATTAACTTCAGATATTTGCATGGTCAAGTGATGATTTACCTAGCAGCAAGGGCTATAAGGTGGTAAGGTTATTGCATCTTCTTGCACCAACTGCTATTCAGAAAAAGAGTGGAGTCATGTGTAAGGCATTATAATATCCAGCTGGAACAAAGACAATATGGATTGTGACCTCATGGCACATACCCTAAGACAAGCGACTCAATGGAAGTGTTGAGTTGTCCTTATAACATACAACTAGATGCATAGGTCCCCGCTTAGCAATGCTGAATGGATGATAGATATTCCCACGGTCCCAAAGTGCTTAAGTAGGTATCATCCATGCTAGCTCTATAACAATAATTTTGTTGAACTCTATGTTCCAAGTTGTGGAAGACTTGATTGATAGCAAATTAATTGAAAGCCTATATTAAATTTGTCAAATTCAACGTTGTAAATTAGAAAAAACATCCTCTAAATTCTTGACCTATAACAAACTAGCAAAGCTTCTCCAAGTGAACTAAAAATATACTACTACTTTTTCAAAAGATGAATTCTCTAAACACAAGTATGAAAGAGCTGAACAGACAATCCATGTGAAGGCATTATAAAGATCCAAAGCAAATGATTCAAGCCACTAAATGGAGATGATGGTATGTTTAATTTTTTTCTTACTACGAGCACATCTAGAGGGGCCAATATTAAGAGTTCACTAATGTAATATGATGATGAAGATTGATCATAGTTAGAAAGTATTTGAAGAAATAATGTATTTCAAAACTGGAACTAACCTTCAATGTTTTCATATACGCAGTCAAGTCACGGATAAGGCCTTCCTTCTGGTCACTCCTAAGAGATGGCTCTGATTTGATTGGGCGGTCATAGCTAGCAAGTCTTTCTTTTGTCACACCATTTTTATTCAATGTCTTCCAATATATATCAATGTTGAAGCCACTTTTGATATACTCAAGAAGAGCCTGAAAACATGCAACGTCAATTTATTCTCCATATTCATCATCATAGATACAGATAATGAATCATTCATCTAAAATGATGCTTGTTTTTAACCAACCTGACAAATGACTACATCATCTGGACTTGTGTTATTATGCAGTTTTTGGTGCCACTCTTCCATCATTCCCCCTTACAGTCATTATTTCGCTGCATAATTCAACCATTTTAGTATCAAGTATTTTTGACCCAATGAATCTCTTTCTAAAAACATTTAAAAATACTTAAGCACCACCTGGATCACCAGGATTTCATCTCGAATGCGTTGTCCAACATCACCTTCACCTCCACGTCCAACTGTTGACATAATGAGTCGCACAAATTCTCGATTATGTGGTTGATCTTGAAAAATTCTTTGCAGCAGATTCAGTAAACTTGTCTTGCGCTGCACTAATCTCACTGCATCAGCATACACATGAACTACAGTTTAGCAATCCTACATTTATGTTTCACAAAGAACTATGTCATGCACTATACCAAATGTAAGAGAACATATTCTTATGGTAATTTGCAAAATAAAATTTATAATAAAAATGTGAATAAACATAAAACTCTTTTTTCTCATGACTAAAATCCAAACAACAAAACAAGAAATCATGTGAATAAATATCTATACATTTTTAAGTTAAGAGCAACAACAAACAATAATCATGTTAAAAGACGTGAACAAGGAATGGATAGAAAGTGGAATGCACACCTTGTAAATTATGTGTCCGCTCGTTTTATCATGCACGGGATAAGTTACAAAAAGTTGAAGTGGTTACAACCGTACATTAGTTAATACATAACTAATAGTGACTTAATTATAAACTATAAGCCTTATTTTTGTAATGTCCCCACTTTCCTAGTCGATCACTCAAATGATGAGATTTGCCTATTATCCATCTCCGTAGGTAAATTCAGTGGATAGGAGATGATTCCCGTGGCATGAGATGTCTTTCCGCACTTGAGTCGGGCACCATAATGGTTTATTTAATGAGCAAATTATATTATTTTAATTAAAGTGACTTTATTAAGTGGGGTTACAAAGTTACTTTATAACGTCATATTATTAAGTCGGAAAAAGTGACTTTATAATATTTAATTATGATGTTAAGTGGAATTTTATTTTTATAAGGTGGAATTAGTATAATTCCACACTTGGGTGCCCCCTTTGGAATTGAAAGGCAAATAAAATAAGATTAAAAGTGGTTTGGATTCCAGGGTTTGGGTTTTTATAAAAAAGGTTCGTTCTTTCATTTGGGGGGCATCATCTATCATTTTCAAAGACAATTTCAGAGCAACTCATGCTTATTATTTTCCAAGGACGAAACCCCTTGGAGGATTGTGGATGGACGAAAGCCCAATTCATATTGTGGGAGATTCATTCAGGATTTTCATTTGTGCTTCATGAAGGATTCAATCAATTGCAATAGCTGTTGTATTATTGTAATTCTGAGAGCTAACTAATTGGGTGCAATAGCTGATGTATTATTGCATCTTATTGAGAAGATTGTTGAGTTGCAACAGCTGAGGTATTGTTGTAAATATCATTTATTTTGGCACGACAGCTGATGTATTGTTGTGATTCAATCGAAGGAAGTATTAAAGATATTTTCAGTTGTTTTTGTGGGCAATATTGAGTATCAATTTTAGTCATGGGGGACGATCTGATGATCAGAGTGTGTGAGCAATAAACAGAAGGAAATCGTGGCAGCATCATCTCAAAATCGTGGCATCCAAGCAGGTCTATCAGCTAAGAGGAGGTCGATCATTTGCTGCATATCAGGTTCTTCTATTTCATATCATTTTTATAGGCTACATTGCATTGTATTAGTCGCTGCCATATAGTGGCTGTAGTTGCATGAATATTTGGTATAGGACATTGTAGCGGCATTCATTCGTGATTCAACGTAAGCCAAGAGTCTTGGCATTGCACTCAGATTGTAATCAGCATTTGATAAGATTGTAATAAGTCTATGCATTCAATAAAGGAGAAATAAGGTTGCACAACAAATGTTTGTCAATATGTCATTGTTGTAGTGACTTATTTCAGTTCATATTCAATCAATAGTTTACATGGCAAATGTTTGTAATAATGTCCACTAAGTTGTAGGTGCATTTCTCATGTCATTTCAGTCATATATTGATTGCATATAGCTGTAGCATTGCGTCCCCTTTATTTCAGTCATTTAAATTACTTTTTGCAAGTCCTTTGTAATTATCAAAACAAACCAAAACACCAAATGAAGAAACTACAACAGCAAGTACAGACTTGCAAGCCAAGTGTTTGACAATATTCCTTGGAGCTCAAATCACAAAAACAGCGTCGGATTTTCAGGGATATTTCATTTTTATACCCCCTCATAAGGCTTACCCTACAAAAAGCAAGAAAAAGCACATTAACAAAAACTTAAAACAACATAGTCAAAAGAATCCACACATTCTTCAGAAGTACTCTTTGAAAATAATTCTTTGACCAAGCAGACTCAATGAAGTTTCCTCGTAACCTTCGTAAAGGTATAGCTCCCAAGTTGAATTCCCGAGCTCCCGGATTCCGCCTCCCCATATTTTAATTACAAACCTCCCAAATTATTAGACAACCATCCATATTGAGTTACATCCACAAAGTGCTCCATCAAGTTGTCTCATGACCCTCATAAGGGTATAATTCCCAAGATCCACAAACTCCCGAACTAACTGGGCAGCCATCCATGTCGAGCTTCATCTACAATAGATCCCTTGTCTTCAAAGTGTGGGGCTTTTTTAAAATATGTATTCTCCATCAATGAATTCTTCACCACTTTCAACATCCGGTGGATCTTCAACAATGGCTACATTAACTTCATTTGGTATGCCTTTGAGTTTTCCTTTGAGAACATCATTGGCTTGAATGCTACAATTCCACGTTGTGTGACCTCATTTTTGCAATAATAACATTCAATTTCCCTTTGTCTTCTAATCTTCTATGATTAATTCTTGAGTAAAACGTTGTGTCGGAGTTGAGGATCATCTTTTGTATCTCTTGCAATTGTTCTCTTTTCTTCAGCTAAGAGAGCTGAAATCATATCTTCTAGAGTTTGAGAAGGTAGTTGACTAAGAGTAAAAATAACATTGTTGAATTTAGAAGAGATTGTTTAACAAAATGGCTTTGGCATCCTCGTCATCTACCATGGCATTAACTTCTACTAATTGTTTAAGGAGAGATCTCAGATTGCTTATGTGGCTAGACATAGTGACTCCATCAACCATCTTGAATCTAAAAAGTTGAAGCTTTAGCGAAAATTTTGCATTGAACACTTTTTCTCCAAACAATTTATTTAGAGTATCCCATATTTCCTTGGATGATTTTCTAGGTCTACATGATGTAACTCGGAATCGAGAGAGAAACCAATAATGGCTTTAGCTTTATCATCTTTGATCTCGCTAATCCAAAGTAATATAGTTGCATCTATACGCGATTTTTCTTTCCCAATCACTATTCCCCACAAGTTTGTATTCATCAATTGCATTTGTATTTTAACTTTCCACATGTGAAAGTTGAAGCCAAAATATTTGTCCAATAAAGTTTTCATTCTAATAAAAATATTTAACAAGAAAAACTTGTAAAATTTGCAACCTAAAAAAATGTGAATGCACAGAAAATACCCGGACTGTGCTTTTATTACTCCACTCATTCACCATTGTATTTCTCCTTCAGACGATTTACTGGTTGTGGCTGGAAGTTTACAATGTGTAATTGAAAAGGCATCTGAAAATGTGCCCTTTGAAATTCACAACTAGTGCACTCTAAAATTTGTGATCATTGCCTTATAAAATTCACAATTGGTTCCCTCTCAAACTCGTGATAGTATTTAAATGTGCACTTTGTAGATTCGGGACTACATTTGTGTAAGTGATATCACCGTATTCTCTTTCCCTACACAACTATATTCCCTTGCCCTACACTTGGCACAACTATTTGTTTAGCTTTCAAGTTCGACAATGGCATTGTAAAGATTGTCTATATTTTGCCCTCTTTCCCATGCCCTCCAAATGCTTTTGTATATCCTTTATTGTTCGTGATTCACAATATATACCCTTGATGTTTTTCTAATTTTGAAGATGCCCTCATGCGAATTCAAAGTTTGCATGCCTTAAATGGGTGCTTCAAATAAATTTACGATTTACGGTCCTTTATTACATCTTCCTCCTTGCTTGTCCGACTCGCTACCAATGTTAGAAGACATGAACAAGGAACGAATAGAAACTGGAATGTACACCTTGTAAATTGTGTGTCCATCATTTTATCATGCAACAAATAGTTACAAAATGGTTGAGTGGTTACAACTATACGTTAGTTAATACATAACTAATATACACTTAATTATAAATTGTAAGCCTTATATTTTAATAAATTCAAAACAAAAACATAAAAATCAACAAGCAATACATCAACAAGCAAAGAAAACTAAAAAGGTTTATTTGTTTCACAAAAAGTTTCACACTTCTACCATTAGAAATCTAAAGATTTTTTTAAACAATGGTCTTAACCACTTTTGAAATTGGTTTGTACAAAACCAATTCTTTGCAATTCCTTGTGTTTCTTACAGTTTAAACAAAAACAATTCACTCTATGCATTAAAGTATATCTTGGACATGTTGTTTTAAGAAATTTTATCTTGTAGATATCTTTTCTCCTCACATAATATTCTTAAATCGCTTTTTCATTGACTATATATAATTAATGAAAATAAATCAACCTATGTTTTCCATGTTACAACGAATGAATAATACTACAATAATCAAAATGATCACAAAGAAACATCATGAAAATGGATCGCTTGATTACACATCAATACTATATGTGATACGTATATAGAAGGAACTAGATGTATGTATTGCATGCAAGGAAATGTTATAGACTTTATTTTACTTGTACACCATTATTTTGGTCATCCTTTGTAATGCCATTTTAAGATATACGAGTTAAAATAATGTCGTAATATGATGTGCGTAATTATTTTGAGTTATGATGGTGGTCGATGCCTTCTTTATTGTATCAATTGTGGCACCTACACCTTTTTACCCCTATACGTACAACTTGTCTTGAATTGTTTGAGAAACTCCACCGAGTGTCTACTGTATCATATGAGTCGGGCCTGCACTTAGAGATAGTGTACACCATGTTCACATCTATCAATGAAGACATTGTATTATGCATTTTGTTGTTTTCCTTATAAGGTGATGATAAATGTGTCTATTATTGTAGATAGTGTCATGTTCAACATATACATATACAGCAGTATATATAATGCCAAATGGAACTTCAAGAAAATTGAACAAGCCAACATTTTTTCACCAATTATCCAATATGAACAATGTCCAATTAATTTGAAATTCAGCACCTTGGAATATTAGATAACCAAAAAGTGTAGCTGGGAATGTACATCTGTTTGACTTTGCCATTATCTCACTTCTGAAGCCTTCTTATATTGTCTTGCTAAGTTCACAGTAGTTAACATTAGCCAAAGTTAACTTGAACATCAGCCAAAGTTAACTTGAACATCAAGCAGTCTTACCAGCCACCAAGACACTATGAAGACATTCCTCTGCCATGCCCTTGCTGACTGGGTTCCACTTTCTCTTGGAGGGGGTGAAATATAATTTCTTTCTATTAGGAAGAACTTTATGTATGAGCACAACCTTTCTTTGCAGCAACAAAAATATTCAATCAGAAATTCCAAGAAGTCGAGCACAAAAACACATTCATGCACAGGAAATGATGATCACACAAATTCAGTTGTTAATGATGTGAGATCTGGCCAGTATAATAAGATTTGAATTTTTTGTAGATAGCATGTGATATCACACCTCCTAAGGGCAACACACAAATCTATTCTTTAAATCAAGAAATGAGTCTCAAAAAAAGTAATAGTCTCAAGAACAAAAATATATATAGATATCAATCACCCTCTTTTCAAGTGCAAGTGTAGGTTTGGGAGCATCAAACCACTCAAAAGTGCACAAGAGAAAGCAGAGGGACCTAACAATGACTTAAGACAATGTCCGAGCTAGGATGAGCCAAATAACGAATGAAAATACTAATAAATTCAAGTGCAAGTGTAGGTTTGGGAGCATCAAACCACTCAAAAGTGCACAAGAGAAAGCAGAGGGACCTAACAATGACTTAAGACAATGCCTGAGCTAGGATGAGCCAAATAACAAATGAAAATACTAATAAATGGCACTTGATACAGATTGATGAGGAAGAAATGGCACAGGGGCAAGATTCCACCCTTTTATGGAGCCTCAAGTAACAAGAAACAAGTCCAATACGAAAGAAATTAGGTAATAACTCAAGTACCTTTGTTTCAAAATTGTGGTACTTTAACTTATCCAAGTGGCAATTTAAATAGGTATCCCCATTATCCCAAGTATAGACCACATACTCATCGAGCTTGCGAGTACTTGCCTAAAAAAGAAACACCGAGTATTCGCCATTTAAACTCACAAGTCAGCAAAGACAAATTTTGGGGAGTTTTTGCATAGTAGTCGTGGTGAGTACACGTCAATACTCGGGAAATAGGACACGTGGTCTCAGTAAACGCCGAAAATACGTCGAAATACAGTCACATGCAGCTTGAAAATTGCAAAAACACAAGTTTTTCTTATTTATAAGCCCCACACATTTAATCACACAACATTTGAGCATCCTTTGAGCCTAAGTCACAAGATTCGAGTTCGAGTTCAAGTTCAAGTGTGATAAAATTCAGTTCAAATTCAACAGTTATTTAGCGTTCAAAAAAAAATCGTCTTCAAGTTCGAAGAATAAAATATAAAATAAATCATTTTAAATTAATAAAATATAGACTAAAACAAATAAATATATAAAAACTAAATAAAATAAATAACAAAAATATAAGTAAAATTTTATAAAGTATAAATCAAAAATCAAAATAAATATGAAATGAAAACAAACTTTAAAATATAATTGGAATATTAAATAAAGGATAATTAAAAGGCATTAAAAAATCTAACAAATAGAAATAAAACCAAAAACAAATAGTAAGAAATAAAAATAAAACAAGAAAGGATAAATAAGAAATAAAAGACAATTCATAGAGTTAATAGTGGAAAACTTTCACTTTCACGAACTGACACTTGGGAAGCTCGCAAATCAGAAAATAAATTGCAGCCTCCAGCAAATGCTCCACACTCGGTCAGTTCCCCGTAAACTCGTGACTTGCCTACAAAGGAATCAAATACATCTGCCACACGTCAGACATAGAACACGCAGTTAGAGCACAATTTTGCCACTCATACCTCCAATGTTACTGTGTTCTTTGTTTGCAAATTTTCTGGGCTGACTTTAGTGATTTTACTTGAACTTTGTAACGGTTTTAAAAACACAGCAAGTTTGAATTTCAGGGCAAAAATCACGCTCCTTGAGAATGAGAATATAGACATATGGTAAAAATGAGACTGAAAAAATCGGTGAGCTTTAGCGATTTTTTGGTGCCTGAAAAAAACGGCGAATTTCGAATTTTTTGAACAAATTCTGCGAACCTTGTGACATAGCTTTTGAGCGAATTGAAGGGAGTTTGAGTTTAATTCTTTTTTTTCTTCTTTCCAAGCATGTAAATTCTTTCTATATTGTTAATATTAGGTTCTAAACATGATTTACAAATTTACATGCATTACATTCAATTCCCAAAATTTTTATTTGTCATTGATGCTAGTTTCTCATTTTTATTTTTATGTTTAAAAAAACAAAGATTTTATATTAGATTGTGATGTCCCCTTTTTGGACAAATGGAAATTCGCAACAAATAATTAAAAATCAACTCAAGAAGGATTAGATCCTTTTGATTCAACCTCAAATAACCCAATGTCAGCTAATTACAACCCAAGATGGGGTTGGAAGTAGCCAAGGTGATGGGTGAGATGGGAGAATCAATTGGAATCCAAATCTTTTCCAGTTCTGATTTTTATAGCAGCAAATATTAAATTAAAATAGCTTGCAGACAGCTGAAACTTCAAAAATTCATAACTTAATCAATACTCCGTCTTTTCACATGAAACAAAGTGCATTATAAACTAGATTTTTAGATCTTTCCAATGCACTAACAATCAGATTTTTCTGAGCATGCAAACCCTTCCAAAACAGGCCCAAAAATTCCAGATTTAGGCGCTAGGGTTAAAGAAAAATAATTTAAATAATTCCAGCCCTTTCCTAGCTTCCAAACACACCAAATCAACTCCCCTTGCTCAGAAATAAATGCTAACATAAACCAGATTTCAGATCTAGCTCATTTACCAATAAAACATGCCAAAATGATCTCCCATTCAAGTCGTCATAGCTACAAAAAACACAGCAGTGAACAGCAATAGCAAAATAGCTCAAACCCTTCAAAGATCCACTCTAAAATAAGCAAGAAACATGCAGATTTGTCCCTTAAATAAATGTGCCAACCTCTAGATCAAGTCACCAAGCTTTAGGAGGATTTATCATGCATAAATACACTCAATAATAACACAAGAAGGCTTCACACTCTCCAAAATATGGTGGTGTTGATCAAACACCTTTGTTATGAGAACTCATGGGCATACATCCCTCTTCAAGCATGAAGATAAATTGAATATAATCAACAAAGCATGCCTTCAAGAGGTCGCCCCATCTTCTTTTATATCTTTACTTTTGAAATCTCCAAGTTTCCCTCCTCTTTTTGGCGCAAATCTTCATGTAGGAGAGTTACTTTTTAAAATAGTCTTCTTTCCTGAAAAGTCACACTCCAATTAAAACATTAATTTCCCCTTTTTATTATTTTAAATAAAAATATAAGAGGAGAATTAATATTTAATTTAAAAATAAAGGAGTTATGACATTTTCCCAAATTTTATCCTTTAATCCATGGGAAGGGTGGATTAAAGGTCTTCAAAATTTAATTTAATTAATGTCTCAAAAAGGGGACATTACATAGATGATATCCAAATTTACATATATGGCTATGCCAAGCCTGAAAGCTATTGGTCCAAGCCATAGCATTATACAACAAAAAGGCATTTGCAATCATCATAGTGAGAATTCCAGGTTGAAAATGTATCTGATATCGTCTTGTAGGTGGTTGGACCACCATGTAGGAGGTAAACCATAGCACAGGAGATCCTGATTATCAAGAGCCCAATTAGCCAAACCATCTGCAATCTTATTTCTATCCCGGGAATATGAACAAATTGCACTTCCATAAAATTTTCCTGCAATTTTCTAATCTTCCAAACTTCTTTGGAAATTCGCCAATTTGGTGGGAGAGTGGCCCTGCTATGAGATAATATCTTGATGGCCATTTGAGAGTCAGATCTAACTTGAATTTTCAGCCAACCACACTTGACCGCTTCTTGCATACCTTTATAAATCGCTTTCATCTCTGCTATATTATTGGTAGTAACACCCAAATTAACAACAAAAAAGAATTGCACATCACCCTCATGGTGTCTACCAATGCCCCCATAGCAACTCTACCTGGATTACCTCTAGAAGCCCCATCGTATTCAATTGTCCATATCCCGAGGGAGGGGCCTGGCGCAATTATTTGTCTCTCTTTCGTTCCTTATTAATATGAAACCGGGGTAAAGTGGCTTCTCTTGGATCGAAAGAAAGTTGATTACATATATGTTCCCATTCCAGAGATAAAGTGTTAGGTAAAGGTATCTTATGCTTAAGAGTTTCAGCTATATTTATTTTTTTTTTTTCCCAGATATAAGAGCCATCTTTGCTACTTTGCTGAAAAATTCGGTTATTTCTTTCTTTCCAGGTATTCCAAAGAAGAAGAGAAATCCCACTCCACAATACCAGAAGAAGCCTTTGTCTGTAGGAAGCATTCTCTTGCCACTCTTTGATAACCTGTTCAAGAGAATCAAAGTTATGCCACCTCAGCTTGAAGAGAGTCGCAAATTGTCATAAACATGAACAACCCAAGGACATAGGAAAAATAGGTGAGTAAAAGATTCCTCATCCTGTAAGCACATAACACATTTGAAAGGTCCATAAAATCCTTTCTTGATAAGTTGATCTCTGTTAAAACCCTCTTATGAATAAGAAGCCACATAAAAAAACTCACTTTTGGCCACATCCCTGAGTGCCATAGGTTCTGGAAGAGGAACTTTAGAGGATGAGGATTGTCAATCACCAAGGATGCATAGCCTGTAGAAACAATATAATAGCCCGAGGGATTTGGTCCCCATCCCAATTTGTTAGGAAATGGGGATGAGGAAAGAGGACGATTGTTGAAAACATTTTGCAACAAAAGTTGGTGTTCATGTTGAATTACAAGTGGCCATTCAGAGAGCGGAATCCATTCTTTTTCACTTTCCCAACGATTGGATGACAATCTTCCGTAATGGGAAACCTTCCTCCACCCAATATTATGCATTTGCTTCATTAGAGGAATGAGCTGAGGATATTGTAAAATAAGAGGGGGTTGTCCATCCCATGAGTCAGTCCAGAAGTTGGCAGACTACCCATTATTGACTATCCAAAACAGCTGCTTTTTAATAATGTCCTGGCCCATTCTAATAACCTGTAAGATAGGAGAGCCCTTAGTAGGAAGGGAAGAGTGCACAATTTCTTTCGGGGATCCCCACCAGCATACTTGGCTCTCAAAGTTGAAGCCCAAAGGTCGTAGGGATTTACCAACATCCTCCAATACAATTTTGCAGCTAAGGCTTGCATTTGGCTAGGCAAAGATCTAAATCCCAAACCACCTTTTTTTGGCCGACAAAGAGTTTTCCATTTGACTAATGACCATTTCCTTTTATCCTGGATTCCACTCCATAAGAATTTTTGGCAGATAGAGTCCACTTGTTTCAACGTATTTCCAAGAATATGTATCACAGATGCAATGTATATGGGCATAGCTTGGAGAACCGATTTGACCAATGTCATCCTACCTCCTGAAGAAAGCCATCTGTTAGTCCATTTTTGAAGTTTTAACTCATACCTGTGGATTAACCAATGTCACTTTTCAACTTGTGAGACGCTAAAGGGACACCCAAGTATCTTAAAGGAAGCACTCCCTTCTTGAATTGAAGAATATTTAAAATTTGGTCCTCTTGTTGTCTAGAGCAATGAAAGAAAAAATACTAGACTTTCCTTGGTTAATCAGCTGACCAGTTGCTTGTGAAAAGGTATGAAGAACTTTATGGAGTTGTTTCGCTTCCATAGAAGTAGCTTTTCCAAGCATCGTGGAATCATCAACAAACTGGAGATGGGAAATAGGTAGAATATTTTTGGCCACTGAATACCATGAATTTTCTTTTCCTGACAGGCTTTCTTTGCAAGTCTTCCCAAGCCTTCCGCCAAAATGATGAATAAGAAAGGTGATAAAGGGTCTCCTTGCCTTATACCTCTGGAGGCACCAAAAAATTCCGAAGGAGAGCCATTAAGTAAAACCGCAAAGGAGACAGAAGAGATACAAGCACTTATCCATTGAATCCATTCGTAGAAAATCCAAATTGGGCCAGAACTTGCACATGAAACCCCAATCAACCTTGTCATATGCTTTAGATAAATCTAGTCTAATAAACATAGCCGGATTTTTTTGTATGTCCATAGAGTGGAGGAGTTCTTGGGCTAGAACAATTTCATCATGAATATGACGACCTGGCACAAAACCCCCTTGTTCAAGGGAGATAATCTTGTGCAAGAGGGGTTTTAGTCGTTCTCGCTATAGTCTTAGTGATTATTTTGTACAGGACATTACATAAGGCTATAGGACGGTAACCTAAAATATCCTCCACATCATTTTTTTGGGATAAGAGAAATGAATGTTTTATTTATTTGCTTGAGCAAAGTTTTGGCATTTCTTACCTCCTCAACCACTTGTAGAAGATCCCTTTTGATAATCCCCAAACGCCCTGGAAGAACTCAATCAGAATCCAGAGGACCGGTGTTTTTCCTTTTTTCATTTTGAAGACAATATTATGGAGTTCTTCCTCCGTAATGGGCTTCATCAACCTGTCATTTTCTTGTTGAGAGATACAAGTAGGAAGGATATTCAAAATTTGTTGTTGTGAGTTCAAGTCTAGGGGTTGAGAAGTAAATAGTTGCTGAAAATAGCCACCGAGCCACTCGCTTCATCCCGTGACTGAGTACACTCTCAAAAATCACCACAAAACACCATAAATCAATTCACCACAATTATGTATATATTTTATGGAATATTAAGAGCCAAAAACACAAAGAAATGTTGAAAACCTCACTATTGGAAATTAATTATGAACTAGAAATTGCAGCCACAAGAAAATTATGATATATGGGTCTAGAAACCCTCTAAATTAACCAAACTTCATATTCCGACCTTAAAAATCAAATCAGATTATCAAACCAGATTTCTCAAATACTTCACAAAAGCTCCAAACCCTACCCAAGGTAGGTCGCTCCACCGTTAATAAATTCAAATACTAGCTGAAATTACAAATATCTCTTCAAATCAGCCCCTAGAAGAATCTATCAAGGAGAAGGGTTTTCATCCTTCCTCAACCTCTAGAAGGGTTTTCGTCCTTCTAGGAAAGTCGCATAAGGAGGTTTTCGTCCCAAGTGCAAGAACAGGCAGCAACAAGCTCACTTTGCCCAATAAGATAAATGCGCCAAGTCTAGATCTCAAATGAACCCTCTAATCTTCTTTTATATCCTCCTTTTGGCGCCAAGCTCTTGGAATAGAAAAGACCGACCTTTAAGGATGCCATTCTTTTCCTTCATTAGCTTCCATTAATTAATTAAAACCCAACCGACCTGTTATAAGAAAGAAAACACTAAAAGAACATATTAAAAATTAGTAAAAACATATCAAATGGAAGCTCAATGTTCTCCTCCATCTTCTTCGCTTCTTTGCCATGGAGAAGGAATGGCAAGAAGACCAAATATTAGCTCTCAAGTGGGAAAAAGGGGACATTACAGTCCTCCCTTCCCAAAATTGTTTGTCCTCAAGCAATTGCCAATGCCCGGATCCCAAACAAGTTTTAGCTGCTCCCTTTTTGTAAAATCACCATCCCACCTTTCTCCCATGTTTAGACCATTGATTCCTTGGGAGAAATAGCACCATAGTGACTGAATGAGGGCTGCAAAGTGACTACAACAGCCATGAAGTGTTTGGTACCTCTTCAACCATGTGCTTAGAAGCTCCTTCTTTGGTACCTTATAAGTAAACAAATGGCTGGAAAATTTGTGACCAGCAGTAGAAAGGAGAGTACAATAGATGTAATCATGACATACCTTCAAAGTTCCGCCTTCCGTACATGTCATGAGAGTTTCATGCAAGGTTGATAGAATGCTGATAAAAGCTTGGAGAAAGTGTTGGAAATGCTCATACAAAAGCTTATGGCAGCATTCTTGGAATCAAAAAATATGGTAGTCTTACTACCTTCCTCCATCCCAACAACCTCAAGACCATTACCCCATGATTTAGTAGCTTCAAAAGGGACATTCTTATAGCTGCTCATAATTGGAAACAACTCATAATCTGATTGAACCCAAATCAGCAACTTAATTTTTCTCCTAGATGGTTGAACTTGCATATGCCCAACCATAAATAAATTTTTCCAAAGGGCTGATATATCATGAAATTTTCCCAAAAATTGGAACCATTGCATTCCATAAACCAATGTAACTTCAGTTGGCTTCATTCTCAGGAAAGCATCACATACCTTGCACCTTTGGCTACACCCTTCACCTTTTATCTTCCTTCTTCTTGGCATAGGCTGATCATTAGAATAAATACCCAACAAGAACATGGAGTAGAGAAATGAAATATAGTCATCATACCTTTCTAAAAATGCGAATTGTTTTGGCATGTTGGGGAGCAATGAATTTGAAACCCTCTTGAGCCATGAGCTGCCCAATCCTCCCAACTCTTCCATTTTTATGGATCCATGGGTTAGCCACATAAGAAATGAAAAGTTAGGATCATCATTATGACCCCACACTTCATGATAGAGCTCTCTTTCATACTGATTTTAAAATCAGATATTCTTCCCTTTGAAGACCTCATCATAGCACCCATATGCCATTTGTGAGAACACCATAGAAATTGAGCCCAAGTGTCTATATGTCCTTTGCAAAAACAACACTTCTTACCTCCTTACCCCATGAAGTATGATGTGCACAAAGGTGTTCAATCATTGGTGACAAAAGAGGATACAACATATATGAAACATGAGTATTCCTAACCATCCACTCATGGTAGAAAATCTGAAATGATGCATAGGCAAAAACTGAAATACCTCCATGCCAGGGGCTGCCCATAACACTCAGAAATTCTGAGTTTAAATCAAGCATTCAAAAAATATTTCAAAAACACCTTACCTTCATGATCTTTTGCTTTCCAAGTGTCATTCTTGAGGCTCCTTTGCAAAACAGATTGGCCTTGCGGATGGTGAAGGTGAGAACATGGCAACCATATAAGAAAGAGCACATAGTCCTCCTTTCTTCCCCTTTGTTCATGAGGTCCATCATTTTGGTGTAGCAACATGCTAGACAATAAATCTGAATTGTTTCTAGGTCTAGGGCTGCTTACCTTCACTATATCTTTTAGCCTCTTCATGCTAGCAATGGTATTTATGCATGGAACCCTTTCAACATCCTCTTCATTCTCTAGCTCCTCATGCTTCTTTCCACCTTTTGCTTATGCCTCCAAAATCCTTTTGTATCTTGCCACATGCAACCATTAAAAAACAAAGGAATATCATGAACAACCAAAAGTCTTTTACCTTCTTCTTTGCTTGATGCTTGCTTGACAATTCTCCCATGTCCTTGAGCTTTCATAGGGCTGAAATTTCCCTCAAATGACCTTCTTTTTACTGCTGTTATGTACAGACCAGCAGCTCCATCTATTGTGATCCTCATCTATCATGGAGAAATTTCTCTCTCCTTGACCTTATCAATTTGGGTGAGTTATCTTTAATGCATTCATCATTGTGATCCCAAAATTCCTTTCTAGGCACATACATAACAGCTGATATATGAATCAAATGGAAAAAGGAATTGGTTATCTCTACAAACATACCATAGTCTTTGGAAGGGGAAGCTTCTCACCAATTCTCCTTTAGGATCACCCGGATCCCATTTCTTCATGTGCATGCCATTAGGAACTTGCAAGCTTAGCATTTCCTTTAGTATCCTCTTATCACTACTCAAGACATGTCCCAATAAATGCAAAGATGGAAACAATAATCTGGAAGTGTACATACCAATCCGTGGGCTATCCACCCATGTTATGTTATCCAATGTGTTGCTCCTTTTGATACTATGCCCTCCTTGAAGCCACTTATCTTCAACAAATGGAGCTACTTTTGCCATGCAATCATCCGTACTTTGTGCACACATGTAAGTATCATCCTCATGGCTTGGGCTTGAGTTACCAACCTCATCCTTTTGCTTCATATGGGCTGTAATTTTGTGCAGACCAGCAAGCTGAATGTCGCTATTTTCTTCCGGTAAGTGAACCCCAATCACCAAATCTTGTGGGCACATACTTGGAAACTCTTCGTAGCTTCCTTCCATGGTGTGAACTCCCTCAATCAGCCCATCATGAACTGCTGTTTGGGAATTTTCAGCGAATTGATCATGATCAAGGGCAACCGGAAGTGTACTCTTTTCCAAAACAAACTTGCCCCCACATCATCCTTATCAACTTCATGCAAATCTGAGTTTTCTTCAACACTTTGCCACATACAATCATTAGAAACCAAAGGAATATTATTAAATACCAATGAACTTTTACCTTGGTCATCCTTGCAAGTTTGCACATCGAATCTTTCCATGATCTCTTGACTGAAATCATCAAAGAAGCAAACCGATTCCTCTCCTTGGGTTTCTATCACATGGTACCACCAATCTCTTGTTATCCCTTCCAACTGACAAGGGATGAATTCAAGGGCATCCTCTACACACATAGGGTTTGATTGCAAGTATGCCTCCAATTCTAGACAACCATGATCTCACTGAAAGTTTGTTAGTGCCATCAAAAATAGAGATCTTACCCTTCCATGCACCTTTATTGCTTCCTTTTGATGTGATATGGTTCAGTCGTGTGCCTCAACTCTTCAAACTTGGAATCTTCCATTGAAACCCTAGGTCCTTTGAAGATCCATGCTCTGATACCATTGTAATGACCCTTTCAAGGGTTTCAACCAACACACAAAATGCAGATCTGAATTTTAAATTGCAGCAGACTGTAAATATAAAATCAGCGACTTTATCTATCACCAAATATGCCAAAAATCACCACAAAACACCATAAATCAATTCACCACAATTATGTATATATTTTATGGAATATTAAGAGCCAAAAACACAAAGAAATGTTGAAGATCTCACTGCTGGAAATTAATTATGAACTGGAAATTGCAGCCACAAGAAAATTATGAAATATGGGTCTAGAAACCCTCTAAATTCACCAAACTTCAGATTTCGGCCTTATAAAATATTACAAATCAGATTATCAAACCAGATTTCTCAAATACTTCACCAAAAGCTCCAAACCCTACCCAAGGTAGGTCGCTCCACCCTTAATAAATCAAATACTAGCTGGAAATTACAAATATCTCTTCAAATCAGCCCCTAGAATCTATCCCAAGCCAAGGAGAAGGGTTTTCATCCTTCTCTTAACCTCTAGAAGGGTTTTCGTCCTTTCTAGAAACCTCACAAGGAGGTTTTCGTCCCCAAATGCAAGAACAAGCAGCTCCAAGCTTACTTTGCTCCAATAAGATAAAATGCGCCAAGTCTAGATCTCAAATGAACCCTCTAATCTTCTTTTATATCCTCCTTTTGGTGCCAAGGCTTGGAATAGCAAGACCGACCTCTTAAAGATGTTCTTTTCCTTCATTAGCTTCCATTAATTAATTAAAACCCAGCCGACTGTTATAAGAAAGAAAACACTAAAATAACATATTAAAAATTAGTAAAAACATATCAAATGGAAGCTCAATGTTCTCCTACGTCATTTTTGCTTCTTTGCCATGGAGAAGGAATGGCAAGAAGACCAAATATCAGCTCTTAGGTGGGAAAAAGGGACATTACAATCCCCTCCTTTAACCACGGAATCCTGGATTTTTGCTTCCACATGATTTCCTCCCTAGTTTCCCATTCCTGAAGTTTTGCTTTCAGACGACATTCCTTTTTGAAGAGATCTATAGAATACCCTGAATGACGGTGAATAATATTTAGATCTTGCAGACTGTTCCAAAATCTTTGTTTTTCTGTCTTTAATATCTCCAAACTCATTCCAGTTCCATGCTTTTAGTTTGGATTGTAAATATGATAATCTTTTGACAAACATGTACATTTGAGTTCCATACCTTGGCTTTCCCTCCAACCACCATTGTTGAACAAGTTTATCAATATCCTTATGACACAACCACATAAGCTGAAAGCGAAAAGGAGCTTTGCACGGTGAAGTTCTACCTATCTCCAAACAAACCGGCCAAAGTGGTCCGAGCCACTGTTATTAAGAATCATAGTCCTAGGGTATAATCCTTAGCCCACCAATCTTTCCAAGATAACAAAAATCGATCCAATCTTTCCAACATACAATCCTCCCCTGCCGTCTGTTAGACCATGTCATTATTCCATTAACTAGTAGGTACATCCACCACTCATGAGAATGAATGAAATGAGACATAAAGTTCGAACTGGCATCAATATGGGAATTACCGCCTGTTTCTTCAATATTTAATACATAGTAGGAAAACTCGCCAAAAACTCGCCGAGTTTTGAAAAACTCGGCAAAAAACAAGAAAACGAGTAAACCGCCAGAAAACTCGCCAAGACAACATTTCTTTCCTTTTTTGGCATTTCTTTCGTTTTTGGATTTTTGGTGAAGAAAACACAAGGATAGAAAAAAAATTGCCATTTTTGGAAAGGGTCTAGGAAGATGTAGTAAAGAAAAACTTGCATGTGCCATAACTTTCATTCCGTGGCTCTGCTTTGTGTGTCGTTTTCTCTAAAAGTGCATATTTTCTCGAGCTCTACGCATTGATGGCAATATTTTTCTTATTTTCATAAAATCCATTTTTGTACCTTTTTGGACCAAGCAACTTCTTGCAATCTTCTGAAAGAATCATGAGCTTTGATCGACTGTAGACAGATTAGTAATTAAAAATATTGGATAGCTTTCCAAAACTCGGCGAGTACTCGCCAAAACTCGACGAGTATTCTCCCGTGCTCGGACTAATCGTCCCACCTGTCAGCTTGGTCGAAAATGTAATTTATTGTATATTGTAACTTGCATAGATATGAAATTTATGATGATATTTTTCAATGTCAATCATCATAAATTCATATTACTTATCAGCCGGTTGTCGTATTCGCATGATGATGCGATTTGTATTGTATTTGTATTCAAATCTAATAGAAAACACTTCTCCAACATTTTATGGGCTCATTTGATACATTTTGTAGCTATGTGTTGCTTAAAATTTATGTTTTTTAAAGAAAATTGAGTATTTTTAAGTTGCCGAGTATTCCCAAGTATTGGCCGAATATTGGCGAGTTTTTGCCGAGTTTTTTTTTTGGGGGTCTGGTGAGTATTTGGATTTGACGAGTATTCCTACTATGATTTAATATAGTATTAAAATCCCCTCCTAATATGATTGGTAAATGCGGAAAAGACCCAATAAGAGAAGACATAGCTTGCCATTGGTGTCTTTTTTTCTTCCATATTTAATGGAGTATAAACATTAAAGGTTAAAAATTTCTGGTCAACTGTTGTGGAATATACATGTAAACACAAAACACCTTTGTTTGCACACGAATTTAATACAGTAATCACTCTGGGATCCCAACAAGATATCTCGTAATGTACCTTTTTCGCATGAGAGTTGATATTTGGTCTTCTTGCCATTCCTTCTCCATGGCAAAGAAGCAAAGATGGAGGAGAACATTGAGCATCTATATGATATGTTTTTACTAATATTTTATATTTTCTTTAGTGTTTTCTTTCTTATACAGGTCGGCCTTGCCTTTTTGTACTTTGGCGCCAATTGAAGGATATAAAAGGAGATCTAAGGCATCATTTGCTATCTAGACTTTGGCGCATTTTATCTTATTGGAGCATTGCGAGCTAGGAGCTCCTTGTTCTTGCATTTGAGGACGAAAACCCTCATATGCGACTTGCCTAGAAGGACGAAAACCCTTCTAGAGGTTGAGTGAAGGACGAAAAACCCTTCATCTTGACTTGGGGATTGGTGTATAAGGCTGATTTGAGGAGAAAATTATCATTTTCAGATTGTTGTTGATTTATTTCTAGTGGAGCGACCTACCTTGAGTAGGGTTTTGGACATTTGGTGAACTATATGTGCAATTTTAATTGATAATCTGATTTATCATAATTTCTAAGGCCGGAATCTCAAGTTTCGTGATTTTTGGGGTTTCTAGGCCCTAGATCTACATTTTTCTTGTGGCTGCAATTAACTGGACATTAATTAATTTCCAGCAAGTGTGTTTCTTCATATTTTCATTGATTTTGGCTCTTGTGGTTGCATAAAATATATATATAAATTGTGGCAAGTGAATTTGAAGTGTTCATGGTGTTTTGGCATATTTTGTGAAGGGTACAGTTCGCTGATTTTTGCATTTTCAGTCTGCTGCAATTAAAAATCAGATCTGAATATTTTGGTGTTTGGCTAAATTCCTTTTTTTTGGTCTAAACCCTTGAAAGGGTCATTACAAGTGGTATCAGAGCTCGGATCTTCAAAGGACCTAGGGTTTATGGAAGAAGGTAACAAGGGTTACATCTACTACCAAAGAAGAAAGAAGGCAGACAAAGAGGACCAACCAAGAGAAGAAGGAAGCATGGCTGATCAAGACTCCCAAGAAGCAAAGGTGGACAAATTAATTGCCGGCCAAGAGAGGCTCGCCGATACTATGGACTTTCTAGCTCTTTCCCTCCAAAGAATCATTGAACCTAGGGTTCAAAATGGTGAAGGGAGTTCGAATGGAGCCAATAATGCCAAGCGACCTAATGGATCAGCCCGAGGATCGAGTTTGAGGCCCACTTTCCTTCCTAGAGAGGAGGCCATTCCGGAAGAAGAAGCAAGACCTATGGGGAGAAGGAATATTGCAAAGCGAGTTATGAAGAATACATGGCCTTGTCAAGGGAGATCCGTGATGCTATTTCTCTTGCCGAGTTCATGGGATTGGATAGAGGAAGATCTAGGCCCGAGCCTAGACATGCCATGCCACAAAGAGAGGTACAAAATGTATTGGGTAAGTTGTCTTTTTCTACATTTGATGGATCTACTAAGGGTACCGCTAGGGCTTGGATTCAAAAGTTGAATACATATTTGTCTTTGAAACCTATGGTGGAGGAAGATGCAATCAAATTTGCCACTTTACATCTTGAGGGCATTGCTCATGAATGGTGGTTCCATGGGCTTGTGACACAAGGGCATAGTGAGATACATGCCTATGATGAGTTTTGCCAAAGACTCATTGACCGGTTTGATAGAGTGGATCCGGAGGTGCATTTCCGTGAGCTTGCACACTTGAAACAACAAGGCACCGTGGAAGAGTATGTGGCTGATTTTCAGAGGCTTTCCGTCATGATCACGGATGTGTCCGAAAGAAGAGGCTCATAGTGCTTTTTGTGGAGGGTTTGATTGAGCCCCTAAAGGGGTTGGTTCGTGCATTTGATCCTTTGTCTCTACAAGAGGCAATAAAGAAGGCTCTTGATCTTGAAGGTGCTGCCACAAAATCAGCAGCAATCAGCAGCGTTCCTAAGGTTAATTTGAGAGGGGAACAACCCCCAAGCAGCCAAGAAGCATCCCTTTGGACCAGCCAAAGAGACCTCTCAAAAGTGCCCAATGTTCACACGGATCTGCAAAAACCAGCCATGATAAGGAGGAAAAAATGAATTACGAAGGAAGAATTTGTGCTTTTCATGCAAGGATCCTTGGACTCGGGACATCGTTGTTTGGGCAAAGGTAAAGTTCACTATATTGAAGTAATTTCTGATTGTGATGATGATGATAGCAATGAGGATGAGGCTAGGCATGATAGTATATTGAAAGAAGATCCGGAAGAAGTGAATAGCACTCTTGCTACCTTGATGGGAGCACCAAGTTACAACTCTTTTCACATTAAGGGTGATCTACAAGGGCATAAGGTCACAATTTTGATTGATGGAGGAGCCACTCACAATTTCATAGATGCATGTTTGGTTTCAAATCTGAAATTGAAGGTTGAAGACTTCAAAGGCTTCATTGTAAGGATAGCGGATGGCCACTCTATGCAATGTACAAAAAGGTGTTCTCAACTCCATATTACCATGGGACTATATGAGGTATGTGCTGATTTTTTTGTGATTAACATGGCTGAGTTAGACATCATACTTGGAGTTCAATGGTTGTGCTTGTTGGGAGAGCTCACTCTCAACTATCAAAACATGGAGATGAGCTTCATGGACCAAGGAAAAGGGTCACTTTGCAAGGTATACTTCCGGACACACCCCAAATTAATTATTTGGTGGAAGAAGCCATTTCATGTGAGTCATATTTCTGTTCTTTATCTAAAATTACAGCGGATTGGAAATCATTAATTTCAGTTGAGTATGCAAAAAATAAGTTTGCTAGTGATGTCTTTGAAGGAGAAATAAGTGATGAGAGGTACAAGGTGGTGGATGGGCTGATTCTTTACAAAAACCGAGTTTATTTGGTGCCAGAATCTAAAATAAAAAGTAAGATTTTGAGGGCTGCTCATGATGACCCTTCAGCTGGTCATCCAGGTTATTTTAAGACCTATAAGCACATAAGAGAAAGGTTCTATTGGAAGGGTCTTAAAGGGGAAGTGCTCCAATACATCCGGGAGTGCCTCACATGTCAACAAAACAAAGCATTCATTTCCAGCTGGTCTTCTTCAACCTCTTCCCATTCCCACTCAAAAATGGGAAAGCATCTCTATGGACTTCATTACGGGGCTGCCCATGGTCCAAGGTAAGAATTGCTTGTATGTTGTGGTTGATAGACTTACTAAGTATGCTCATTTTTGTCCCCTTCCGGCTAAATACAATGCTCCTATAGTGGCTGATGTGTTTTTCAAAGAAATATTCAGACTTCATGGGCTGCCCAAGGAAATAATAAGTGATAGGGACAGCCGGTTTTTGAGCATGTTTTGGAAGAATTATTTCACTTGGTGGGTACTCAACTTGCTCATAGCACTAGTTACCATCCCCAAACGGATGGGCAAACTGAAATAGTGAATAAATGGGTGGAAGGGTACCTACGGAACTACATTGATGGGCAGCAATCAGCGTGGATAAAATGGTTGTACATGGCTGAGTTTTGTTACAACACTACCTTCCAAATGTCCATTGGTATGTCTCCATTCAAGGCTTTGTATGGGTATGATGCTTCTTCCTTTGTTGATTTGGTTATGACTGATAGTAGGGTGCCAAAAGCTCAAGATTTAATTCAGCATAGCCAAGATATTCTAAAGGAGCTTAAGGAGAACCTTCTTCGTGCACAAAATCAGCAGAAGTTATATGCGGATCAGCATAGGAAGGAAAGGACATTCGAAGTGGGAGACATGGTGTTCTTGAGATTGCAGCCCTATAGGCAATCTTCCATCAAGCAAAAAGGTGTGGAAAAATTGAAACCACGTTTTTATGGCCCATACAAGGTAATAAGCAAGGTGGGTAAGGTTGCATATGAACTAGAGCTTCCGGAAAATAGTAAAATACATAATGTTTTTCATGTCTCATGCCTTAAGAAGGCACTTGGGCAGCATCTTACTCCTTCACATGAGCTGCCCCCATTGGATGAAGAAGGTAAATTGGTCCTAATTCCGGAAGATATCATTGAAGTTCGTGAAAGGAAATTGAGGAATAGAAGTATCAAAGAGTATTTGGTTCGTTGGAAGGATCTTCCCCTTGAAGATGCTACATGGGAGAGTGCAGCGATCTTAGAACATCCACAATTGCAATTGCTTGGGGACAAACAATTTTGGGAAGGGAGGACTGTAATGTCCTTTTTCCCACTTGAGAGCTGATATTTGGTCTTCTTGCCATTCCTTCTCCATGGCAAAGAAGCAAAGATGAAGGAGGAGAACATTGAGCATCTATATGATATGTTTTTACTAATATTTTATATTTTCTTTAGTGTTTTCTTTCTTATACAGGTCGGCCTTTGGGTTTTTTGTAATTTGGCGCCAATGAAGGAAAAGGTTATAAAAGGAGATCTCTAAGCATCATTTGCTAGCTAGACTTTGGCGTATTTTATCTTATTGGAGCATTGCGAGCTATGAGCTCCTTGTTCTTGCATTTGAGGACGAAAACCCTCATATGCGACTTGCCTAGAAGGACGAAAACCCTCATGTAGGCAACTTGCCTAGGAGGACGAAAACCCTTCTAGAGGTTGAGTGAAGGACGAAAACCCTTCATCTTGACTTGGGGATTGGTGTGTATAAGGCTGATTTGAGGAGAAAGTTATCATTTTCAGATTGTTGTTGATTTATTTCTAGTGGAGCGACCTACCTTGAGTAGGGTTTTAAACATTTGGTGAACTATATGTGCAATTTTAATTGATAATCATATTTATCATAATTTTAAGGCCAAAATCTCAAGTTTCGTGATTTTTGGGAGTTTCTAGGCCCTAGATCTACATTTTTCTTGTGGCTACAATTATGATAAATAAAATAAATGTAGCTTTATTGCTTGCGATAGTAGTGATACAAAGCCCAACAACTTACAAGTAATCAACAATTGTCAAACCTTTGGAATGGAGAAGTCATTCCAATTTATAGCATTATAAATGTCTTTTCATCTTCCCCCACATTATTTTTCACCTTTTCTCATCACTTGTGACCTTTCATATTCCCAGGGAATAAAAGTGAGCCTTTTCTAATAAATGAAAAAGACTCTTACAATGTTAAGTTGAAGGTCACTTAAAGTGAATAAGACAAAATAGTGAAAAAGTACATTCTTAATGAAGAATTAGATGAAGAACTTGTTTCTGATGGATCATGAATGAAGTTTCCTTCAACTTGATTACTTGTTGAATTGGAATACTAAGATTGCAACTCTTTCTTTTGCAAGACATAGACACCTTCCAGAGTATTTAAGAAGTGTTCAAAAACATTGTTATGATACCTATATTGAGATAGGAACATGATGATCATCTTTGATCACAAGGTAGGAGTTAGGACATGGAGATCACTATCTTACTCCTCTCGGCCTCGAAATTCACCTCCATGACAAAGATGTCTCCTTGAATGCAATCAACCTCAAGATGCTCAAACATGTTCTTTCTTGTCTGTTACTGAATGAAAAAGGCCTTCTCCTCCAGATGGAAGGATTGCTCCCTAAATGAAATTCTTGGTCTCTGACCACCCTGGGGATTGCAAATGCTTCCTCTTGTGAGATGCGGGCACACTCCAAGGCATCAAATGAGTGTTCAAAAACACTACTAGGTGAATTGCACTATGTGAAATTGAGATGATTTCCGTTCTTGCAAACATGATGATTCTCTTTGAACACAAAGTCGGAGTTAGGACATGGAGATAATCCCTTATCCTTCTTGGCTCCAAAATTCACCTTCGTGACAAAGATGTCTTATTTTGAATGGAAACATACTTAGGATACCCTGGACACCTTTTTGCTCATATGCTCCTCATTGAAATAGGTCTTCTCCTCCAGATAGAAGGATTGCTCTCTGAATGAAACTTTGTGCTTCGACCTCGTTGAACGAAACATTGTAGTTGCAATCTCCTTCTTTTGTGAGATGTGGGCACACTCCAAAGCATTAAATAAGTGTTTAGAAACATTGTTGTGAGACATGCACTACGTGGACCTACGATAACTTCCTGCTCCTACAAACATGATGGTCTTGGGTTGAGGCACATTGGGAGCATTGGATATGATGCAAGAGCATCATTGTTATTCACTTGGGAGGCTCAATTCATGTTTGCAGAGGTTGAAAGACTCCATCAAGATTTTGGTCCGAAGTTTCTTGTGTATTTGGTTTGGAGCCTGCATAAACTTTGTTTGGAGCTTCTATATACTTGGTCTAGAGCTTCCCGATTCACCTTAGTGACGAAAACATCTCCTTCTTGGATGAATTCAACCATGATGACTCCCTTCGTGATACAATTAGGATGAGTTGAATCATCCAACTTCTTGCATCAAAGTGTGTCATATAGAATTCACCTCGAGACTAATGTTTTGGGAGCCTACTGAGGACTTTCTCTCCTTTTTAACCCTGAAGACAACTTCCCAACCTTGCAATTGTGGCAAAAAGCAATGAGATAGGTGGAATGTGAGTTGATACAAGTGATCCAAGCCCAATTGCAAGAATTTCTATTTTTAGCAGGTCTTATCTAGGACAACTATTTTTAGTAAGTTTTCACAATTTTCACCTTCTAATAGTTTTTGCTTGTTTGGAGTATCACGGGTGCTAAGAATTTTCCATTTTGAAGCTTACCGTGTTGGACATGTGGAGCCACGCACGCTTACTATATTTAGACGAAGGTCTTCTAGATGTCGGATTGCAACGAAGTTGGTTTCAAAAGTTAAGGTTTCACTTCAGACAATCTGTCTCCGGTTTTTGAGGTTTTTCATTCGTTGAACTCCATAGATCTGAAAAAGGCAACTCTCGGGTCTCGCAAATTTCAAATGTCTGTTGAAAATTGTGCGAGTATCAATAGCAGATGTTATTACATCCAGATAAGATAAGATAATAATATTAATGTCCGACAAATGACCACAAAAGTAGGTCAATGGGACTGTAGAGTACAAAGCAAAAAGAACCCAGTGAGAGGACCCAAACGGGTCGCCCGAAATACAAAAAGAGATGGAGAAGAGGAGAAGGAAGCAGCAAGTGTGGAGAACCCAGAAAAGGAGAAGAGGATAACGGTGGGGGTGAGCGGAAGAGGGAGCAACACCCCCAACACCATCACCACACAAGCAAGGTGGCTGGAAGTAACTCGTGAAGCCACGATGCCCAAGAACTCAAGAGTCGATAACCTATGCATCCTCGTAGAAGACCAAAGCTAGGACCAGTGAAGATCTATTTTCCAATCCAACATGACATGGAAATGCCCTCGTTATAACGCCACTCCCAACGGAACCGCCAACCTGGGAGCCCAACAAGGAGGAAAATGTCTTGAGTCACTAGTTTGAGGTTCGAATCACCGTCCATTTACCAACTCGTTAAATTTTGATGGAAATCGGGTGCACCGTTTTGGAGATATAAGTGTTCTTCGATTTCGAGGCATGGATGTCTGGAACAAACCAACTTCATAATTGTACAACAATGGAGGTTTTGGAGGGAATAACACAACATTTGAAAGTTTGAAAATGACTATGTGAGGTGAGGGAGTTAGTCATTTTTCTTGCAAGTTTTAACTCACCCATTTGACATGGTAGCTTAACCGGAGTTGGCAGATGGTTGAAGTGGAGCTGCACTTGTGCAAGAGGGACAAGGGGGTCACTAGGGACACAAAAGTGCAACATGCACTAGATGGTGAAAAGTGGCAGGTTCTGGTTCCTTATGGGTGAGACGCAGGGGCTAGAAATGAGCACCGGAGGCTAAAATATGGTTTTTTGTGTGACCAAGAGCTACATGGAAGGATGGGAGTCGCACTTTTGTGTCCCTCTTGTCCCCTTTGCACCTGGGGACAATGGGGACAACATGAGTGAAAAAGTGTGACCTTGGTTCAAGCACATGGGAGGGGGACAAGGCGGAGTGTTAGTTTGTGCAACCTTGAAGCAAAAGTGGTGAGAGGTGAGTTGCGAAAAGTTTGCCATGATAGGGGGTCGCACTTTTGTGTCCCTTTGCACCTTGGGTACAAGCCAAGGGGGCAAAGAGGGTGAAAAAGTGCGACTGGGGGGTTTGGTGATCATGAAAAGTGGGCCTAAAGAACCTAAATCTCTCGTTTGCTCACCCTAACACCCAAAGTCATGTTCTCAAGTGAAGAAACCTCAAAAATCATGGGGGTCGCACTTTGGTGTCCCCTTTGCACCTCGGGGACAATCGTAATATCCCCTTTAGGGACATAGAAATTTGCAGCACTCTCAGCACCAATCGAACTAAGAAGGATGAGATCCTCTTAATTCAACCACAAATAACCCAATGTCGGCGTAATTACAACCCAAATGGGGTTGGAATAAGCCAAGGTAGTGGGTTACATAGGAGAACTAATTGGAAACTCAATCTTTTCCAGTTCAGATTTTTATAGCAGCAGATATTAAATAAAAATGGCACCTAGACAGCTGAAACTTCAAAAATTAATATCTTCTTCAATACTCAATGTTTTTGTATGAAATCAAGTGCATAATAAACTAGAAATTTAGGGCTTTCCAATGCACTATTAAACAGATTTTTCTGAGCATTAAAACTTCACCAAAATAGACCCGGAAATCTCAAT
Organism: Taxus wallichiana var. yunnanensis; assembly: GCA_018340775.1. Taxonomy (NCBI): domain Eukaryota; kingdom Viridiplantae; phylum Streptophyta; class Pinopsida; order Cupressales; family Taxaceae; genus Taxus; species Taxus wallichiana. Next base: position 129,949,573 of record CM031238.1, on the reverse strand, counting down.
CCAAGTCGCTAGGGTTAGAGAAAATTAAATAAATAATTTCCAGCACTTCTCTAGCCACCAAACACTCCAAAATAACTGCCCCTTGCTCAGAAATAATCACTAACACAACAGATTTCAGATCTAGCTCTTATGGCATCAAAATATGATAAAACAAGCTCCAATCCAAGTCGCTATGGCTAAAATAATTGCAGCAATAACAACAATACCCCAAACCCTTCAATAACATGCAGATTTAAACCCCAAATAAATGCACCAATCCTCTAAACCAAGTCGCCAATGCTTAGAATGGATAAACAATGCATAAATTCACTCAACAATGATTGCAAGAAGGCTCACACTCTCCAAAATAAGGTGGTGTTGAAGAAACACCTTTGTTATGAGATCTCATGGGCATACATCCCTCTTCAAGCATGAAGATATTTTGATAAAAACTTCAACATGCCCCCAAGGGGTCGCCACCATCTTCTTATATAGCTTTTGCATTTCAAAACTCCAAGTTTCCCTCCTCTTTTTGGTGCAAATCTCTATGTGGGAGAGTCACTTTTAAAATAGCCTTCTTTCTGGAAAGTCACACTCCAATTAAAACATTAATTTCCTCTTTTTAATATTTAAATAAAAACATAAGAGGAGAATTAATTATTTAATTTAAAAACAAAGTAATGACATTTTCTCAATTTTAGCCTTTAATCCATGGGAAGGGTGGATTAAAGGTCTCCAATATTTAATTTAATTAATGTCCCGAAAAGGGGACATTACAGTCCTCCCTTCCCAAGATTGTTTGCCCTCAAGCAATTGCAAATTTGGATGCTTCAAAACTGAATCACTTTCCCATGTGGCATCCTCTAATGGCAAGTCCTTCCATTTCACCAAATACTCCTTGATACTACGCCTCCTTAAGTTCCTTTCACGTGTATCAATAATAGATTCCGGAATTAAGACCAATCTACCTTCTTCATCTAAAGGAGGCAACTCTAAAGAAGGAACAACATGCTGCCCAAGAGCCTTCTTAATACAAGAAACATGAAATACATTATGGATCTTACCATTTTCGGAAGGTCTAATTCATAAGCCATCTTACCAACTTTCCTTGTGATCTTGTAAGGCCCGTAGAAGCGTGGTTTCAACTTTTCCTTACCACTTTGTTTGAGAGTAGATTGCCTATAGGGCTGCAATCTAAGGAACACCCAATCATCCACCTCAAAAGATCTCTCACTTCTATGCTGATCCGCATACAACTTTTGCCTATTTTGGGCTTGATGCAAATTCTCCTTGAGTGCTTTCATGATATCAACACTCTGTTGCACTAAATCTTGAGCACTAGGCACTCTACTATCTGTCATAACCACATCCATGAAAGAATTAGCATCATAACCATAAAGTGCCTTAAAAGGAGTCATACCTATAGACATATGATGCGTGGTATTGTAACAAAACTCAGCTATGTGTAGCCATTTGGTCCATGCAAATTGCTGCCCTGAAACATAGAACCTCAAGTATCCTTCAACCCACTTATTCACAATTTCAGTTTGCCCATCAGTTTGTGGGTGATAGCTAGTACCGGGTGTGAGTTCCGTCCCGGTTAGACGGAATAATTCTACAATGTCCCCTTTTCACGCCTAAGGCTAAGGGTCAAGTCAGTCAAGCCGAGTCATACCTAAAAGGGCAAATGCGGATCATGGGGCTACCGAGAAGGGGATGGTATTAATAGTCGTGTTTAGTGCGTTTGGGACTTATTCACAATTTAGTTTATCCATCGGTTTGCCAGGTGATACCTTACACTGGGTGTGAGTTTCATCCGGTTAGAAGGAATAATTTACAATGTCCCCTTTTCTACGCCTAAGGCTAAGGGTCAAGTCGAGTCCAAGCCAGTCATACCAAGGGGCTGCGGATCTTTGGGGCTACCGAGAAGGGGCCAATGGTATTAATAGTCGTGTTTGGCGTTTGGGAAGGTCACTTTGGACCTTGGTGACTTAAACGGGAAAAAGTAACTTTAGTTACTTTTAATTTATTGACCCCTCCATGGAATGAAACGCGACTTGGTCTATTGGGGCTCTTTTGCCTTGAAAAGTATACAAGGAGCCTGGGAGAAAGAGACGGCACTCTTTTTGCATTACATTTTATCGACCACTTCACATGCAATTACTAAGTAGGAGAGCTGCTTTTATTCGCATCTACAACTTGTGGAGTCAAACCCACAGGACCCTAGCTTAGTGGTGAGAGACCCGTCCCTAGCTAGGAAAAGGCATTTTTCGATAGTGAGAGATCTACCTAGTCTGTCATTTTGGAGCCGTCAATCTTTTACGAGATATTTAAGGTACAGAGGAAGGGTTTTGAAGATTCTTAGCGGCATTTGGAGAAGCTAATCAAGGGCTTCTAGATCAGAATCACGGCAGCAAATCAGATCCTTCCCAAGAGCTTGCCATTTGGGCAAAGCGTGGTCGTCGTTGAAGGCATCTCATGAAGGTTTTTCGCAGTGGCATCCTCTTTGGGGCTTCCATTGGGGAAGACAATCAAAGGGGCTCAGGACAGATTCACGGCAGACCTTTTCCTTTGCAGGCGTGGCGGCTGCATAATGAAGGTCCCTCTATCATTTTCCGACCTGTTCATCTAAAGCGTAGCAACTCTACTGAACGGAGAGGGTTTTCCAGATTTCTAATACAAGAAACGTTGTGATTTCACATTGTGGATCTAATATTCCAAAACAGTTTCCTTTGTCATTTATAATAACATCAAGCCCTCTTTGTATTTCCAAGTAAATTTGGGTGGTCATTTTGGGAATATTAAGTTTATTTAGTTTGTTGTTCTAAGGAAAATCTGGTATAATCGATTACTTTTAATGGCTGCATATTTTCAATATTTTTGTGCATTTTTAAGTGGTATCCCATCGGGATATTTCCACATATAACGTTTGCCTATATTGGGCTTGATGCAAATTCTCCTTGAGTGTTTTCATGATATCAACACTCTTGACTAAACTCTAGGCACTCTCTGTCATAACCACATCCATGAAATAATTAGCATCATAACCATAAAGTGCCTTAAAAGGAGTCATACCAATAGACATATGATGTGTGGTATTGTAACAAAACTCAACTATATGTAACCATTTAATCCATGCAAACTGCTGCCCTGAAACATAGAACCTCAAGTATCCTTCAACCCACTTATTCACAATTTCAGTTTATCCATCAGTTTGTGGGTGATAGCTAGTACCCGGTGTGAGTTTCGTCCCGGTTAGAAGGAATAATTTCTACAATGTCCCCTTTTCTACGCCTAAGGCTAAGGGTCAAGTCGAGTTTTTGTCATACCCATGCGGATCTTTGGGGCTCTCGAGAAAATGGTATTAATAGTCGTGTTTGGCGTTTGGGACTTATTCACAATTTCGGTTTATCCATCGGTTTGTGGGTGAAATGCTAGTATTTAGGGTGTGAGTTTCATCCGGTTAGAAGGAATAATCTCTACAATGTCCCCTTTCTACGCCTAAGGCTAAGGGTCAAGTCGAGTCAAGCGAGGTCATACCCAGGGGCTTTTGCGGATTGGGGCTGCGAGAAGGGGCCGTGGTATTAATAGTCGTTTTGGCGTTTGGGGTCACTTTGGACCTTGGTGACTTAAACGGGAAAAAGTAACTTTAGTTACTTTTAATTTATTGACCCCTCCATGGAATGAAACGCGACCTTGGTCTATGGGGCTCTTTTGCCTTGAAAAGTATCAAGGAGCCGGGGAGAAAGAGACGGCACTTTTTGCATACATTTTATCGACCACTTCACACGCAAGGGGCTGCTATTCGCATCTACAACTTGTGGAGTCAAATCCCAAGGACCCTAGCTTAGTGGTGAGAGACCCGTCCCTTTTAAAGGCATTTTTCGATAGTGAGAGATCTACCTAGTCTGTCATTTTGGAGCCGCTTTTTAATATTTTAGAGATATTTCAAGGTACATAAGAGGAAGGGTTTTGAAGATTCTTAGCGGCATTTGGAGAAGCTAATCAAGGGCTTTAGATTAATCACGGCAGCAAATCAGATCCACACGGCAGCCATTTGGGCAAAGCGTAATTTCGCTCCCAAGGCATCTCATGAAGGTTTTCGCAGTTTTGGGGGCGTTTGGGAAGACAATCAAGGGGCTGGACATTTTCACATGTGGCAGCCTTTTGGGGTGGGCGTGGCGTACGGCACGTTGAAGGTCCTCTATCATTTTCCGACCCATGTTCCAGCGTAGTAGGACCAATCTACCTTCGAGAGGGTTTTCAGGTTGCTACAGGTTCGTTGTGATTTCTGCGGCATTGTACTCTGTAATATTCCAAAAACAGATCTTCCCTTTGTCATTTATAATAATATCAAGCCCTCTTTGTATTTCCAAGTAAATTTGGGTGGTCATTTTGGGGAATATTAAGTTTATTTAGTTTGTTGTTCTAACTGTAAAAATCTGGTATAATCAGTACTTTATGTGGCTGCATATTTTCAATATTTTTGTGCATTTTTAAGTGGTATCCCATCGATATTTCCACATATAACGTTTGCTATTGGGCTTGATGCAAATTCTCCTTGAGTGTTTTCATGATATCAACACTCTTGAGCGGTAGGCACTCTAAATCTCTGTCATAACCACATCCATGAAATAATTAGCATCATAACCATAAAGTGCCTTAAAAGGAGTCATACCTATAGACATATGATGCGTGGTATTGTAACAAAACTCAGCTATGTGTAGCCATTTGGTCCATGCAAACTGCTGCCCGAAACATAGAACCTCAAGTATCCTTCAACCCACTTATTCACAATTTCAGTTTGCCCATCAGTTTGTGGGTGATAGCTAGTACCGGGTGTGAGTTCCGTCCCGGTTAGACGGAATAATTCTTGCCAAAAATGACTCATAAATCTGTTGTCCCTATCACTCACAATATTTTTGGCAACCCATGTAATCTGAAAATTTCTCTAAAAACAAATCAGCGATCATAGGGCCATCAAACTTAGTAGGAAGTGGATGAAAATGTGCATATTTAGTGAGTCTATCCACACCACATATAAACAACTCTTACCTTGCACTATTGGTAACCCGGTGATGAAATCCATGGATATGCTTTCCCACTTTTGGGATGGAATAGGAAGGGGCTGCAAAAGACCAGCTGGAAAAGTGTGTTCATTCTTATTTCTTTGGCAAACAATACACTCTCTAACATGCTTGAGAACATCCTTTTTCATACCTTTCCAAACAAACCTTTCTCTTACCATTTTGTAGGTTTTGAAGTATCCTTGGTGTCCACTCAAAGGAGCATCATGTGCTGATTTCAAAATCAGATTCTTAACCTCTGAATTTGGAGCCAAATACACCCTTCCTTTGTAAAGAATGAGGCCATCCACTATCTTGTACCTTTCATCAACAATCATCCCTTCAAGCAAATCATTAGAAAACTGATTTTTGCATATTCTAGAGCAATTAAATCCTTCCAATCAGTTGTTATAAAAGACATAGAACAGATTTCTACTCCCTTTTGTGAATGATCATGAAGAATGGAATTAGTGTGAGGTGTCCCCTTGTCATACCTTGGAAAATGATACTTTTCCTCCCACCATGAACTTAAGCAACAAGTTTTGATAATTGAGGGTGAAGTCCCCCAATGAATGCAACCATTGCACTCCTAAAACAAGATCCATATCTTCCATGTCAATCATATAAAAATCATCAAGAAGCTCATAATCACCTATGGAAATGGAAAGCTTGGGAATTCTTTTAGTGCATGGTAAAACAAATCCATCCGCTATGGTGACATTAAATCCTTGGAAATCTTCAATATGCAAATCAAACCTTGTTACCAACCTCTCACTAATGAAATTGTGAGTTGATCCCACTATCAATTAGGATGATTACCTTGTGCTTGTGTAGCCTACCTTCCACCGGAAAGGAAGATATTTGGGAGTGCCGGAAAGAGAAGCAAGTGTGCCTCCCATTTCTTTTCCTTCTTCTTCATGTGCATGCTCATCAACAACCTCATCAACCACATCATTAGCATCACTAAAATCTGAATCAAATTCAAAATCTGAATCAACAACTTCAATAAAATGAATTTGACCTTTACCCTTACAATTGTGGCCTCTTGTCCAAGGAGTCTTGCAATCAAAGCACAAACCTTTTCTTCTCAACTCATCCCTTACATCTTTTTGCACGTTGTTTTGGGGCTGATTCCTATGTGGCGGCACATAGGGCTGATTTGGCCTTTTTGGGGCCTCTTTTGATGACCCAAGGGGCTGTCCCCCTTGTGCTTGCATGGGTTTTTGCAAATCAGACCTTGGCTGTCCTTGAGTTCCACTTTTGGACAGCGAATGAGTGGCATTAGTACGCTGTCCTCTTGTTCCCAAATCACCTCTATAAGCTGCACATTCCAAATCTAAAGCCTTAGTAATAGCATCTTGCAAAGAAAGAGGATTAAATGCTCTTACCAAACCTTTCAAAGGCTCAACCAAGCCTTCCGTGAAGAGGACAACCAATCTTTTCTCACTAACATCCATTACCATGATTGCAACTCTTTGAAATCTGCCACATACTCCTCAACATCATGAATTTGCTTGAGTTGTGCTAATTCACGAAAGTGTAGCTCGGATCTTTCCGATCAAATCTTTCCATGATCCTTTTGCTAAACTCCTCCATTGTGTGGATCAAATCATGCCCTTGTGTGTGCATGCCATGGAACCACCATTCATGTGCCATACCCTCCAAGTGAAGAGTAACAAATTTAAGGGCCTCTTCTTCATGCATGGGGTTAAGGGAGAAATAGGTCTCCATCTTTTGCAACCATGCTCTAACCGAGATCTTGCTAGATCCATCAAAGCTTGGGAGTGAAACTTTCCCAACCTTTGTTGAAGGTCCTTGTGGGGTTGCTTATGGGCCTTCTTGGCCTTGTTGCCCATCTTCAATGCACAAAACTCATCAAAGGTCAATATGGCCCTAGTGGCCGGATGCAAAGTACCATACTCAATGTTGTAAGATTCAATGGCCTCTACCATTGATGGCTCCTCAACCTCTCTATGGGTTTCCTTAGGAAGGAAAGTTCCTTTGAAGAACTTGGGAGGGGGTTGTGTAGAGTCCCTTTCCCCACTATGTGAGCTCTCTTCTCCATTGGGATTAGGAGACTTGCCCGTACCCAATGCATCCTTGATAAGCTTGGACATTTGCTCACTCATAGACTTTTGGAGCTCCTTGCCACAATCCTGCATCAACTCTTGAAGGAATTTCACTTGATCCGAAGTGAAAGCCCGTCCTCCATTGATCCCTTATTTCTCCTTTTGTAGAACAAAAACTCTTTGTTTCCTTGCATCCCAAAATACCCCCACAAGAGTAGAGGAAAGATGCTCTGATACCACTGTAATATCCCCTTTAGGGACAAATAGAAATTTGCAGCACTCTCAACACCAATCAAACTAAGAAGGATGAGATCCTCTTAATTCAACCTCAAATAACCCAATGTCAGCGTAATTACAACCCAAATGGGGTTGGAATTAGCCAAGGTAGTGGGTTAGATGGGAGAACTAATTGGAAACTCAATCTTTTACAGTTCAGATTTTTATTGCAATAGATATTAAATAAAAATGGCACCTAGAACAGCTGAAATTTCAAAAATTAATATCTTCTTGAATACTCAATGTTTTTGTATGAAACCAAGTGCATAATAAACAAGAAATTTAGGGCTTTCAATGCACTATTAAACAGATTTTCTAAGCATTAAAACTTCCCCAAAATAGATCCGGAAATCTCAGTCCAAATCACTAGGGTTGGAGAAAATTAAATAAATAATTTCCAACACTTCTCTAGCCATCAAACACTCCAAAATAATTGTCCCTTGCTCAAAAATAATCAATAACACAGCAGATTTCAGATCTAGCTCTTATGGCATCAAAATATGATAAAACAAGCTCCAATCCAAGTCGCTATGGCTAAAATAATTGCAGCAATAACAACAATACCCCAAACCCTTCAATAACATGCAGATTTAAACCCCAAATAAATGCACCAATCCTCTAAGAAAAGTCGCAAAGCTAATAATGAATAGATAAACAATGCATAGATTCACTCAACAATGATTGCAAGAAGGTTCACACTCTCCAAAATAAGGTGGTGTTGAAGAAACACCTTTGTTATGAGATCTCATGGGCATACATCCCTCTTCAAGCATGAAGATATTTTGATAAAAACTTCAACATGCCCCCAAGGGGTCGCCACCATCTTCTTATATAGCTTTTGCATTTCAAATCTCCAAGTTTCCCTCCTCTTTTTGGCACAAATCTTTATGAGGAGAGTCACTTTTAAAATAACTTTCTTTCTTGGAAAGTCACACTCCAATTAAAACATTAATTTCCTCTTTTTTAATATTTAAATAAAAACATAAGAGGAGAATTAATTATTTAATTTAAAAACAAAAGGAGTAATGACATTTTCCCAATTTTTATCCTTTAATCCATGGGAAGGGTGGATTAAAGGTCTCCAATATTTAATTTAATTAATGTCCCGAAAAGGGGAGATTATACAATCAAGGGGGACCAAGGGTGAAAAGTGCAACAAAGGAGTTTGAAGTGCTGATGTCACCCATTGAGTGCATTTGAGGACATCGGGAGTGCTTTTTCCGCCCCGGGAGCATGAAAGAGTGTTTTGGGGTCAAACCTTATATGATTTTGACTCCAAAACACCTGTTTAGATCATTCCAACCATTATTAGGAGCCAATTTTGCCTTCTATTTCATTTTAGGGCCTATTTCAATCTTGACTAGAAGGGGTAGTTGCGGTGTCCTAGATTCTCACAAAATATTTTTGAGTCTTGGAACAAAAGTGATGTGTCCATCATGTAGAGGGTTTTAAGAGCTTTCTATTGATTATTTATTTGCCTCCCAAATCATCGGAACTATGAGAATCGTCTGGACAAGTTAGCTTTCACCGTTGGAGCCTTCATTCCCTATGCCCAAAATTACCCGATCTTGCTCAAGTTGTTCCTGACATCAATTTCTTCCACCAATTTTCCCTAAACTGCCTTGGATGACTTCATTGTTCTCCTATACAACTCTTAGATGATTTGAATCTTCCCTGTAGGCTTTCAGAGGGTGTTTACCAGTTGCAAAATGGCCAAAAATGGCCCTTTCTAGGCCTCCGAAGAAAGTTGTTTCTCATTGAAACTCAGTGACTTCATCAATCACCTTGGACATACATCCCTACACATTAAACACACTTGAAAATCTTGTTAGCAAGATTTTCTACGAACCAAAATGAGGGTGAAAGCGAGGACAGGCCAGCTACACGAAGGGTTCACAATGACCGGGAGAGGAAATTTTCAAGTGTGGGCTTAGTTGTCATGGCCAAAATTTTCAATTTTGCATGCTAGACATTTAGCATGACAAGTTACAACAATCATATATTCACGCTTCACACGTACTTACTCTATTTAATGTAATACACACCACATTTAAAGGCTGCAATCTGTAGTACCATAAATTTGTTTCGAGGCACTTGGCAACATCAATTTCGGCATCCTTAGAAACACTTCGAGTTTTGACCCATAATTGACTCTTTTGTCACACCTTCCCCCTCAATTGCCTTTACACCGTCTTGGTCACCTTTATTTGTTAGTTCAATTCATTCGGGATCATTCTCAATCTATCAAGAGCATTATGAATCATACACAAACATTTCTCCAATTACAAATCCTCGAAAACTAACCCTCAAGACACAACCAACAACCTCATACAGTACCATCCATTATTAGTGCTATTTAACCTTGTCGGTATTGTCCTTTCCATGGGCAAGGATCATTTTGAAACATTCACTTTCATTAGGTCAGCCTAGGCTTAATTTCTCGGGTGGCTTCTACAAAATATTAACGAAGAATAATCTATATATACATCATCCAAGGAGATCCTATCACCAACTTGGAGATCATTGTACAAAAAGGCTTGCACATTATCTCAAATCTTCCAAGAGAAACCCTAGAGCAGTCCACAAGCTAAATCTAACGTACTGAGGGTTCAAAGGCGCAGATTGCCGAGTGTCAAATGCCAAGTGAAGGATCATTCTAAGTTGCTTATTAATTTTGTAGTCGAATCTCAAATGGGACAAGGAGTGAACCTCTTGATTCTCTTGGGAGAACTACACCAACCTTCATTCAGCCACACTTGATTTTTCTGGATATGTATTGCAATGCTCTCATATCATGGGGATGGGAGAGATCAGTCTAAGCCAATAGACTAGGACATTTTATCATGTCTTGTTGCTTGAGTTTTGCTAGGCATGAACAAAGGAGAGGTCAATTTTGCATTGAAGCATCAAATCCCAAGATTCCAGTGCTAGAACCCTAAAATGCAATGGTAGGGGAACACATTCTAAAAGTTGTTGACAGAACAGACCAGCCCAAGACACTGCCATCAGCCCCAAACACTACTGGTCATCGGTATTGTTCCTCCCTGCCAACACTGTCCCCAATAGAGTTTCAAGCAATTAAAGTTACAAAATTGTTTGTGAAAACTCTATGACCCGAATTCCAATCTCCGTTTCCAGTGTGCGACCCTTCAAGCAAAATCAAGTTGGGTCTTTCCACTGTTCATTGTTTAGCATTATCTCTTTACTATCTCTCTATAAATTGTCCTAATTTACCCTATTTTAGGTTGAGATTATTGTACTTAATTATCTATTTTTCTAGAATCTGAATTAGGCCAAGTTTCAATTATTTTATGCCATTGTGTGTAAAACAATTAAAAGTTAAAACAACTCATATAATAGGGCTGTTCACAATTCTACTGATTTGTCTCCATATGAGACATGTTTTGGTTTTTTCCCTCAAACACCATTTGATTAGGTGCATGAGCAACAAGAAGCCACGAGAGAGGATACAAATTCGAAAGCAACTAAGGCTACAAAATTCATTGTAGTGGGATTTCAAACTGTCATTGTTGCAGATGTAAGGCCAATGTTTATTTATTTTATTAATACAAATGAGAACATGCATTGCATGGAGTACTCAGAAAGTGTAGCTGTATTTAGAAGTCAACAGAGCTGCTGGAAATCAGTGGTATTCTAATGGTCCAGGTAGATTTTTATGGTTGAATTTGGAAGTGAAGATATGGAAAATCTTATGGATCTGTTAGATCCCAACATTGACGAACTGCACATGAAATTGGCGGAAGGACAACAATTGATCTTAGTTAGAGGATTGTATTATCAAACAAAGAAACTGATTTTGGAAAACAAAATGGTCAAACAGCTTGCTAAGGATGTATTTCAGTACCTTCCTTCCAGGCAACCACCAGATATACGCAATTAAATCACTGCAATTGCTTTGGGGCAAAAAAATGCAAGGAGCGAGGATTGCCTATGATCATAGGTTGTATTTAGAATGAAAATTGTAGTTATTCTTATTCGTGTTACGATCTGTTCAAAATAAGTGGGCCACAGGAAAAGGATATTTATGTCTCATGACAATGTTACAGGTGTTACAAAGAATCTTGTGACAGAAATCATAATGAAGGAGCTATAAGGAATCTTGTCGTTAGGTTACAACTTACAAAGAGTAACAGGGGAGTTACAAAGTATCATTTGTGCCATGTAGAGTTATAAAAGTTAATATAAGGAGTTGCAAAGCATTCAAGAGTCGTAGGGAGCTATAAACAAACACTGTAATACTGAGGAGCATCTAGCATCCCATAAACAAAAGAAACAAGTTACAAAAAGGCTTTGATCCTTAGAGTAAGGTGTATTTGTAAATATTATTTGGAGAGTTGCTGCAGACTAAGCTTTCGCCAATTGTGGCGTCCATGACTCCATATTGCCCTTAGAAGTCCTATAGACCTGAGTTGTTGTCCATACTTTCTCAGCGAGGCCTGTTTTAACTTTCTGTGTACTATTTGGCAGGATATAGTAAGAAGAGTAAAGTGTTACTTCAGCAAATACAGCAGTATTATTTTGGTTGTAAAATTGTGTAAATGAATTGAGCTTTCCAGAATTCGGTCTTCAAAAAGGGACAAAGTAAATACTTCCGATTTCTGTTTCAGATTTTTCAATTTCTGCAATAGCTTTTTTTCCATTTCATATCAGTTTCCATTTTGGGTTCATAACACGGGATGGCGAAATGTAGGTGATGCGAATCAGATAAATTGAGTGTTATGCAGGGATGTGTCCCCTAGATTTTGGTGATGTCTCAAATGTCCCAAATGTTTTGGAAACTTTGGGACTTGGAGGGACATCCCCTATTTTTTTAAATTTAAAAAACAATTATGATGCTTTTACTTTAAAAAGTTGTAATTACTACCCAAAACATTGAACTCTAATCCCAAAAGTACCCTAAAAACATTAAATAAAGTTTAAACCCCTAATTTACATTGAATACGGATAAAATATTTAAATATTAATTCTATATATTGTTTTAATAGCCATCCTTCTGCCGTCTCCAAAGTCTGGAAATTTGTTTGCTGTCCCAGAAACCCTGTCCCTCCATCCCCCTGTCCCCAAGACTTGGTTAACTGAGGATAAAATGGATTTAGAGCAGAAACTTTTGTTGCTTTAGGTCCTAAGATGATGTACCCAAGAGATATTTTTCTACATGGTATGGTGTTTCATTGTCATGTCATTATATTAGATTAAAAGATTAGTTTTCAAATTCTTAAAAGCATTCCAATCAAAATGTCCCTAGGGTATGTTTTCTTGTAGTTTATATATAGAATCTAGCCTTTTTCTTGAAAGCCATTCTTTGATTTAAGATGAAAAATACCAGTTCCACTGAAAATTGGAAGCTGATTTTATTACCACAGAAATCAAACAACTAATTCACAATGACAGGAATCAACATTCCAGATTTGTAAAAGACAGAGAAATAAAATCTTAGAGCCCAAGAATTTGTCTACAGAAAGAAATTCTCCTGTTTTTAGAAAACGAACAATAGTGATTTTGTGACATCCATGATGTTTGATCTCATCAACCATGGTTTGAATCTTAATTGTAGGTCTACAAGGGGCCATGTGAGCCTTGGGACAAGCCCTTACACTGTAGTTGACCACATGAAATTACAGTTAGCAAGACAGAGTAGCAAAAATAGGAGATAGACATAAAGGGAACTTACAAAGTTATAACTAACCTTTCAGCTTGTCATTCCCTCCACTTTTGAAACTGCTTATGCATTCATGACCTTTGGGTTACTACTGGACTGAGCTTGTCATTAACTTTGGTATTTCCAAAGAGAATTGATCTGCTATAAGGGAGGGTAAACTATAAATATCAAAGTAACAACAAAATACAGTATTGATTTCTCTTCAGATTTAGAGCCTGCCTTTAGAACTAAAGTGACTTGCTATTGCTGCATTTACAAGTGGGTAGAAAAATTTTATGTAGAAGAGATTGAACTGCGTGTATGATCAATTTTGACCCTTTAAGGATCATCCGGACGCAAGAACAACTCAGGTGTGCTAAGTTGACTGCTGCTACATTTGGGAGTTAACTCCTTAAACACACACACAATATGTATACACTTGCTACAGATTTGCACTAGACAAAAGGTGTGAAATTCAGTCCTAACAATATAAATGTAAAGCATTTAAACATAATAGAATACGGATGTGCCTTTCTCTACATCTCATTTTCACTCTTCTATTCATGGGTTGCTTTGAAAGGAAATCAGAAGCAGAACTCAAGGAAATGGTTATAAGATAGAAAACACAAAAGCATTTGAATTGACATCCTCTATTACAAAGTAAAGAATTTTCTTCGAAAAAAATTTAATGTATACATGCATATTATATAGGCCCCAAAATCCCTCTTATAAATTGGTATAGTATTTCAATTACTGAATAGAGAGTTAAAGCCATTATGAGTGCAGTAAAAGCGTATTTACAAAATTATATTAAGGCAATATTAATCAACTCGGAAACATTCTTATTGAGGAAGGTGTACTAGCTATGGTAGGCAGTGTTAGCCTTTGTTTGTTACTCTTCTAATTGATTTCTAAGTTTGACAAAAATACCATGGTATATAATCGAAAAGAGCAACAACAATGGATTAGGAACTATACCGTGGTTTCACATTGTAATTTTTGTTCCAAGTAAGTTGTCTAGTCACCATGAATCTCATCCATACAAGGATGCCAGCCAGACCAAGCTTTCTTTCACATCTAGCTCTTTCTGTCAACTCTGTTGCTATACTAAACCTACAAGGCGTTATAAGCAAGTAAGTCTCAACCTAATAAGTTAAAAAGAAATAATAGTCTTGAATTCAAGGAGACTGCATCACTATGATTCCAAGTTTGAAAAGGATGGACCATTGCATGTGTGCTTTGTCTAGCTAAATCTAACAAGAACACATTGAGAAAGAATGCAGCCGTGTAAGACAACAATGGTTTTAAAAGCTCAAGATGTTTTTATTTAGAAAGCACAAAGATAGATCTCTTTTGTTAAATTTTACTTAGGAATCCTCTTTATCCTCCTAAAGCAGATGAATTTCATATTTCTGTCTTCTTAAGTGTCTAGATTCTAAACATCGCACAGCTTAACCCATAAAAAAACCCATCAAGCCACGTTTCAATGGAACGGTGTTATAGGCACTATCTCATACCTCCGTAGCTAGGTTTCTCGTAGATTGCAGAGCCCAATAGTTTAGTAAAGGGCTAGCAGAAATTATAGTGGGGGTCTACAGTGGGGAGGCTTGTGGGATGCAGGGATACATTCAACTAGAATATGACAACTAGCCTTTCAGAGGAATGATGGTTAATCAACTAATTACCATTATAATAAATCATGAATTTAGCATAGTGGCAAGAACTGCAATATAAAGTCGTTTAGTGTGAAAGGATGCATATGCTCCAGGCACAATCTCATGAAACATAGGTCAAGAAGGACAACAGGTCAGTACTCTTGCAATTATTTATGAATGTGAAAGATCGAATAAAAAAGAGCTCAGGGAAATTGTTTACACATGTTCTGCGTACTGTCAATGACTTCCATGCTGTTTTTATAATCCAAATTTTTATCAACAAAATGAAGAAAATCGTACACAAAAACCAACTTTAGCCTATGACATGTGCACTTCATCACTATGGTTTACTGTCAGATTTTAGAATGTGGATTGGAGAAGTGGTTGTGAACATTGATTTCCTTTGGCTTGTATTCAGGCTGGTATTCTCTACTAGTAGGAGACAACTATAGCAAACTTAATTCCTACTTAATATTATAACCTTATCTTATATGAAGGTATATATCCGTACCTAATAGTAAAACCTTATCTTATATGAAGGTATATATTATAATATATTTACATACCTACCTTATATTATAGCTTGTTATAAGATTATATACAATCAAGTAGGTTGAATAGGTAGTGTATTTTTGAATTTTACCACTTGAACATTATAGATATCCATCTAACAGTGGTGTAGATGGCAACCTTCTATCT
This sequence comes from Taxus wallichiana var. yunnanensis, assembly GCA_018340775.1. Classification (NCBI taxonomy): domain Eukaryota; kingdom Viridiplantae; phylum Streptophyta; class Pinopsida; order Cupressales; family Taxaceae; genus Taxus; species Taxus wallichiana. Next base: position 129,934,170 of record CM031238.1, on the reverse strand, counting down.
TTTATATAATATATACTAATATTGAATCCTTTGTAGACTTCGCACTAACAGACTATTGGTCTATCACAAGTGGTACCAGAGAATATGTAGGCTCATATTGTCTATCTTCAACCCATAGACTGTTTTTGACTCCTACCTTTCCCAAAGACTAGTTTTGGTCTCCATTGCATCATCATGATGATGACTATCAACATCCTTTAGGCCAAACTCATCTGTAGAACCTATCCAAGTTTATCTTTTTAGATTATAGATTGTTTCTACGATTGCTAAGCTTTATGACAAATTCTCCCAGGTATCCTTTATTGTCCTTGTTTTATCCAGGCTCACTCGATTGCCATTTTACTATACAATGGCACATCAATTCAAATACTCCTCCATTTAGAATTTGGTCACATTCTTTAGCCTCTTCCAATTTCGCCTTTGCTGCAAGATGTCAAAAGCCAGGTTGTCCCATGTCCTTCAGGTTCTGGTTCTTCCCCTCGAAAATATTTTTTCTTCCCGCATATAGTAATTTCGATGTCTCTAGGACATCCCTTCATCCTTCAGCAAACCCAAGCTATTCCCTCACATCAGCATGTCCAGTTCCCCATCCAAATTTGGAAATTGTTACCAAAGCTCTTCAAACTGAGGATTGGTCTTACAAAAAGAATTTCATGGAATAACACCCTCAGACCTGTAATTGCATATCCAGCCAACAGTTCCTCTGCATTCTTTCATCCAACTCCCAACTACCCTGCCCAACAGCACATGCTCCATAATCCTCCACCTCTCCCACCACCATCATAATTGTTGCTGACACTATTAATTTCTTGGCAAAAATTGTTACACACAACCTCCCGGTTTTTTTAATACTCATATCACTCAGGAAGCTCATTAGATGACATGAGCCATCCAACAACATGAGCAACTGGTCTTCCATAACCAGCAGATCACCAGCCGTCTCCAACAGATTTTAGCAGATCAAACTCAGGCCAGTACATCTGCAGAATCAAAAGGAAAAGACCATTTGATCCTTCAGCAAAAGCTCTGGACCTGACCCTCAGTCCATTGAAAAAGCTACAATAATCAGACTCTGCTCCTGGTACTTCCAACAGTCAACCCATGAAACTCAAGAACATCAAAAAAACCTGCAGACTCCTCTCTACTACTGAGTTAGCAGGTGGAGAAAATAAAGCTAAGGGATCTCCAACTGCTTCTTATACACCATACATCATCAGGAATAACTGTTAAAGCAAATTATTTCTTGTTGTATAGTGTAAACGAGTTTCTTAGCATCTTGCTTTTGGTCTGTTGTTTCTCCTTGTATGATCCCATGCAATCTTTTCTGCTACCGTGCTTACCCCGCTTGCTTTTGCCCTGAGCTTTATACAAGGGCTTTCCCAAGATGTAATCTCCTCTAATCAAAACAGGTTCTTTTTTCTTATACCAAAAATAAATTATTCCATCTTTATTTGATTGTCTCTATGATACTAGATCCTTCACCCCAAGGAGACTGGTTGTAATGTCCCCTTTTTGTAGAATTAACCCAAAATAAAAGACTTGATGCCTTTCTTCTTTCCATAGGAAAGAAAAGGATGAAAAAGGGAAGACCATGGGTTTTCTTCATTCATATTTATGATTTTTATTTTTGTATTTCCCTTCCTAAGTGGGTCGGCAGGGTTGGAGAGCTTTTATTTCTGAGCTTTTAAAAGCAAAATTAAAGATTAAAAAGGCTCAAAGGGGGTCGACCTTGCCTAACTAGCCTTTGGCGCCAAAGTTGGGGTGTTGGGGTATTTAAGGAGTGTTATGGCTTCATTTGTGCACATCTATTTTGGCAAATTTATTCTAAATTGATCTTTGGGCTGATTGCTCTTAGTTCTCTCCACTTTTGGCGAAAATCCAATTGTGTGGTTCTTTCCAAGAAGGACAAAAACCCTTCTTGTGGCTGGTTGGGGGATGGAAACCCTCCATCCTTGATTGAAGTGAAGTCATCTTGCAGATTTGGGCATTGAAAAGGAAAGGAAGTCATCTACAATCATTTGCATGCATTGATAAGCCTCTCCTAGTTGGAGCGACTTGTGTTAGGGTGTCATTTGGTGCCTTCTAGGGCACATAACTTCTATTTTCTTTCATATTCAGATTTGCCATCATTTATAAGGCTGGAAATATCTATATTTTGTGGAGTTTGGGGTTTGGAAACCCTCATTTCATAATTTTCTTTGAGTTGTACTTTTGTTAATAAATAATTTTCCAGCTGAGTATTAGCTTGATTTTGTGGTGGAAATAGTTCTAAAATATTCCAAAAGGGTTTATAAAAATTGTGGATGCATTATTGGGTGATATTTGGGTGAAATCTTGAGTTTTTCATACTGTTGTTATAAAAATTTATCATTGTTCCATACTGATTTAATTTTCAGTTTGTTGGTCCAAAAATCAGAATTAATATTATTGGGGTTTGTGTGATTTCCTTCTTTTTCAGTTGAAGTCCCAAAAAGGGACATTACAGTGGTATCGAGCTTCGGTCTTCCCAGCCTGAGGGTTTGAAGATCAAAAATGGTGGATAGAATTTTCAGCGATGCTAGGCTCGAAAGGCTTGCCCTAGGGCAAGAAAGATTGGCCAACACAATGGCTCGGCTGATCCATACCATTCAAGGCTCCAATGGTGGAAGGATCTCTTCAAAAGAAGTCATAAATTTTCATCCATCCAAAGGAAGCAACATCGGTACATGGTATGAAGAGTATAGAGCTCTTCAGGAGAATATCTCTAATGCCCTACCTTTTGCAGAGTTCGTGAAGTTGGAGACAGAAAGAGTTGGAATTGGCACGGGGTCAAAACCCCAAGCAACAAGGAAGGGGTCAACCCTCCCTAGGGACCCCACACTCAAGAGTGTGGATGCGGTGCATAAAGAAGGGCTTGAAGGTAGAGGGTTCTCAAGTCCTCATGACAAGTTTTTGAGCTTCAACAGTCACTCACATGCCGGGAAAAATCAGATCTGCATTTTGAAAGAGATGGAGCCATGAAGGATGAAGATTCAGCCCCTACTCCCATTATTGTTCCGGAAAGTCAACATGATGAGGTAATTATTGATCATTGTTTGGCTAATACTGATAATATTTCAGCATGTGTGGAATCCAAGATTGAAAGGGAGGATGATGAACAAGTAGGGGAAGTGAAAGGGATGGTTGGAACCCATTTCTCAAGGAAGCATGATAACAATCAGCTTGTTGGTCTGTTTATAACAGCAATCAATAAAGAGCCAAAAGATGAAAGTTTGATGCATGAGCCTAGAGAGGAAAGGGAAATCATGAAGCACGAGTTGGTAGCTATAAATCCTTTGATATTTCATGATGATTCTATGATTTCTAATGATGACATATTACAGAAAACAAAGAAGAAAAATCTGATTTACAAGATGGTGAAGAAAAGTTGAAGGTTGAAGCACAATTGCCAAAAGACAACAAGAGGGATGACCTTGGGGCAAATGTGATGCTCCAAATCAAATCACGGCATATGGGAAGTCTTCATGATGCTACGAGATAGTGACAAAGCTGATTTGCATAAGGTCCATGGACCAAGACTTTTGGGTAACCTTGTTGGGGGTCATGTGGATGAAGAGGGTGCTTTTCTGGATGACTACAATCACTTTTAGATCGCTGGAAATTTCAGGACAGCAGCATATGGTAAGCAATCTCATCATCTTCTTAAGGAATTGCTACATTTTGGTCGTCATAAGGAATATTCTAACAACTTTGTGAGGATGAAGGGTACCAAATGGGAAGAGGATGCTACTTTAGCCCTAAGAAGGGAACTCCTTGTGGGCAGCCCTAGGTATGACCATCATATTTCAAAAAAATTGATTCCTCCTATGTTGCTGCTATATTTGTATCATGGAGGGCAGCGAGATCAATTTGATAAGAGGAAGAATATATGGAGGGACAAGGGGCACATAAATTCTTCCTTGCAAATTCCGGGTTGTTTGACACTAGAAGTTTGGGATCCAGGGAACCTTTGGAAGGATGCTATTACAAACTTGAGGTCTGTTGTCTACATCCTTATGGCAGCCATAAGCAAATTGGCAATCACAAGAAAAATGCATTTCTCATCCACAGTTGAGGATCTAGTGTTTGCATGGGATACAAGATGGTCTTCCACCACCATCATGCCAATTTTGCATGAGACAACACGCTGCTACAGCCAAGGTAAAATACTCTTCCTAAATTTGCATTTTGGTGTTGGAGATATTCTATGTTGTAGTGTGAACATTAGGATATCATTGTTAATATGGATATAATATTATCATGGATAATATTAATGTAAATGTAAATGTAATATTACATATAGTAAATAGTATTTACTATATGGTAATTAGTAAGTTAATATGTTAGATAATAAAACAATGAGATATTGTTTTATTATCAATATTATTAATGTTGTTGAAACCATCCGGGTAGATTGGTTTCATGTGCAAACAAAGATTGTTGAGAAGGTTGCACATGGAGACAAAGATGTTGTTAAGAGGGTTGTTACTATGCAGCTCCTATATAATGGAGTGCATAGGTATAGGCACATTGTTAGAGTTAGAGTTAATGTGATGTAGAAGAATGGATTGTAATAGACTGTGTGAATTACAATACTGCAATATATTCTGTGTTTAATATATACTTGTGTAATATCAATGGTGTGTGATATATCAGTGTAGTAGGTAAGAGAAGAAAACGAAGCTATTATTGGCTCTCAAACTAGGATTCCATAACATTTGGATGGATAGTCCTCTCCTTGAATAGCTGTAGGTCGATATTTTTTATGAAGAATTTTGGATTTAATATGATATGCGGAAGGGACTTCAAGTATCACAGCTGTTACACCCTTCCTATATCAATAACATTCAAAAAAATTGAGTTAGACTACAGCTATGAAGGGCTGTCCTCTGCAAAACTATGCATGGGGTTATGTATACCTTCCATGGGCAGCAAGAAAAAGGCTGATTGGGGACACTCTTTCTTCTCAATATGATGGGTAAGAGGGTTTACACTTGGAGACTGAGCAAGGCTAACATCCCAACATCTTGGGCATTGCTTACGAAGAAATGTGGGGTTGATCATGGACACTACACCCACTCATCCGCCCTTCTATGGACTGATCCAAACTCAACGGGGAACGAAAGTCATTCAAGTCAACCATTGGAGACCCAAATGAGCAAGGTAACAACCTTCCAAAAGAGGTGAGTATAAGTTTTAGCATGTGTTGTATGCATCTTATGTGGAAATGCAATGATATACTTCCAAGCATGGCTAGCATGAAAAAGGAAGAAGCATATCTTGGGGCATTCAATGCATAGAGGATAGCAAGGGTTTACTCTTGGGTAAGATGCTTCATGGTGATAATTTATGGTTAGTTTTGGGCATACATAGTATGACCTCCGGGTGGGGAACACTTGAGGGATTAAGAGCAAATTGGAGCTTTCTTGTTGAAAGTCATTTTTCACACCAAGTTGGGGCAAGGAAGGAATGCAAGAATGTTGAGTTAAGGGCTGATATGTTTGTTGATTTCAACCATAGGCTTGTTGATCTTCATTTTCCAACCCATGTAAGACAATTTTCAGTCCCTATGCTACTCACAAATTTTCTTTTTCCATAAGATTTCAGTTTGGTAGTTGTTATGCCATGGTTATGGGGCTGAATTTACAAAAATCAGATTTGGGGCTGCCATGAACAGCAATGTATTTTCATTTTTGAAGAGCATTCCATCATGGGATGAGGAAAGAAGGTCCCAGCTGAATGGAGGGAATAAATCAGATTATGAGTTGTTATTTTCGAACTTGAACAACTGCAAGCATAATCATTTTGAAGTCATTAAACCATTGGAAAATAATGGTAGATGGTTCCAACTGAAGAACACAAATACTTCAGCCAACATAGCTCCAAATCGAGGGGAAAATCAAGTGCTTTGTGACTATAACACTTTGTTTCCAGCCACCTACAATCTGATTTTGAGAAAAAAATCACAGTTACAACTGTTTTTGGGACAGCATCACTGAAGTATTGGGAATCCATCATTTGGATGGAAATTATGAGATGGTGTCAAGCAAAGGAAGGGAGCTAGCTATCATGTCCCTAAGGCATGATGAGGAGAGTATAAAAGTGTTGTTAAACACTCTTGTTTTCTTTGATATGTTTGCTTCATGTGCAGGTACATCAAAGAAGAAGCAATTGAGATTCATTTGGGATCTAGGTACTTACAATTGCTTGAGGACAAGCAATTTCGGGAAGGGAGGACTGTAATGTCCCCTTTTTCTGAATTAACCCAAAATAGAAGACTTCTTGCCTTTCTTCTTTCCAGAGGCAAGAAAAGGATGAACAAGGGAAGACCTTGGGTTTTCTTCATTCATATTTATGATTTTTATTTTTGTATTTCCCTTCCTAAGTGGGTCGGCTGGGTTGGAGAGCTTTTAATAAGCTCAAAATGAAGAAATAAGCTACTAAGGAGGTCGGTTGGGTTTGTGGGATTTTTAAAAGCAAAATTAAAGATTAAAAAAGGCTCAAAAGGGGTTGACCTTGCCTAATTGGCCTTTGGCGCCAAGGTTGGGGTATTTAAGGAGTGTTATGGCTTCATTTGTGCACATCTACTTTGGCAAATTTATTCTAAATTGATCTTTGGGCTGATTGCTCTTAGTTCTCTCCACTTTTGGGTGAAAATCCAATTGTGTGGTTCTTTCCAAGAAGGACGAAAAACCCTTCTTGTGGCTGGTTGGGGGACGGAAACCCTCCATCCTTGATTGAAGTGAAATCATCTTGCAGATTTGGGTATTGAAAAGGAAAGGAAGTCATCTACAATCATTTGCATGCATTGATAAGCCTCTCCTAGTTGGAGTGACTTGTGTTAGGGTGTCATTTGGTGCCTTCTAGGCACATAACTTTTATTTTCTTTCATATTCAAATTCGCCATTATTTATAAGGATGGAAATATCTATATTTTGTGGAGTTTGGGGTTTGGAAACCCTCATTTCATAATTTTCTTTGAGTTGTACTTCTGTTGTTAATAAATAATTTTCCAGCTGAGTATTAGCTTGATTTTTGTGGTGGAAATAGTTCTAAAATATTCCAAAAGGGTTTATAAAAATTGTGGATGCATTATTGGGTGATATTTGGGTGAAATCTTGAGTTTTTCATACTGCTGTTATAAAAATCTGATCGTTGTTTCGTACTGATTTAATTTTCAGTTTGTTGGTCCAAAAATCGGAATTAATATTATTGGGGTTTGTGTGAATTCCTTTTTTTTAGTTTAAGTCCCAAAAAGGGACATTACACTAGTCCCAGTACGATGCGTACCAGGTACTAGTCCTGATTCAGACTGCCTCCGATCTGTCATAGGTACAACCAATTCTGTCCAAGGACAGACTGGAGGGCACCCTACCTTGTCGGGACATACCCACCCAAGACCCAAGCAGAACCCACAGTCTAAAGACTAAAGTGCATAAAAATGTGTTTTTTTTACAACCCAATAAAAGTCAACACAATTTTTTTTAAACAATTTAAAACTATGGGAAACTCTAAAAGGCACTCTCACATTCATTTTTTCAAAAGCAAACGATACACTTGCCTCTCATTCCCTACTTATATCATGACATTTGAACTGAATTATCAGAAGTGTACTGTTTTGTAGTTATTAAACTTATTTTGTTTACTATGTGGATATTATGTGGTCAATTTTTCTTATTTGGCTTTTTTTTTTGTATGCCTGAGCCTGAGGTAAAAAAATTGCCGTATCAGCATACCTAGACCTCATACACATACCCATACCAGTCCATGATCGGATACTCATAATCATTATCTTGATTTAGGGTTTCATATACCAATTTGTGATTGCAAATTTCTATGTAATTGAGCCTAATATTATCATAAAGTGGAGAAGTTAATAGAAAATGTGGTTAATCCTCTACCCTAATCCAATTGCATACCTTACGAATTTTTATTTGTTAATTTATTTTTATATATGAAATGGGATGACTTCTAACTTCCTTTACAACCAAATGATCTGTAGGACTTATCGATGTGTATTTACGTTTTTTAAAGATTGCTTCTATCATGGGCGAGTTTTAAAACAGATTTTCCAGGTTTTGTTTAATTTTCTTGTTTTAAGATTATATGTACTAAACTCTGATCGTAAACAATTGGGTAATTGTGTCTAATATCAGTAGATAGCAAGTAGGTTAAAAGAAATGGGTTTCATCCCCTACTTCATTTAAGCTGCACACTTACAAAATCTGAGATCTCAAAGTGTGTTTAGGTGAGTCCATATACCATTTTCATTGTACAGTTCAAATTGGTTTTAAATTTCACGATCATGTTTTCTTAAAGTTGGTTCACCTTCTGTGGATAGGCAGGGTCCTCTAGTTTAGGTTTAATATTTGTATAGTACAAGAGTTTTTCTTGTCTTTGATCACATTGTTGTTGAAAGGTAGCCAATGATTCTAGTTTAGATGTCTGATTTTAGGTTGTACAAATCTGTCAATGTCAGATCTTTGTAGATGTCCAAATGTGTCTTCAACCATTCAGCCTAGGAATCCTCTTTGGTTTTCATGAGATATCTTGTGATATGTGATTCCCATAGCAGAAAATAATATTGAAAACTAGGCCTCCAAACCAATGTTGCTTGCTGAAATTGTCCATAAAGTGCTTGCTGCAACAGCTGTAATATTCCTCTTTCTCAGTGTTGTCAAAAGGCTGCACAGTACAAGCTTATTTAATTTTGAGATTCTTCCCTTGGGCCAAGGAAGAAGGAAAAACAGGATTATAAAAATTGAAATGGGTTATTTGTTAATCAACATATATGAATAAGACATAACTTTCTATACCATGTGAATCCTTGAAGAAGTAAAGATCAATGATGTTAAAGCTCCAGTTCTTTATGTGGATAAACTCCACATGACCTCCCTGGACCATCATTTACTATCGTGTATATAATATCTTAATTTCAAATTTTAAAGAAGGGGGAAATGACTCCGTTTATACTAAGGCAAAAAATAAAGGGGCCTAACAAAGAAAAATAAATAAAACATAATAAAGAAAAAGCGTGGGGGTTCCTACCATAGCCTAATAAGGAACATAATGAAATCCGTAATAAGAAAAAGAGGGCGTTTACATTGGAGTATTCAAAGCACTAAAAGAACCCTGAAAAGCTAGTAATTTGAAATGGTTCGAGCACCGCCCATAACTTGAGAGGAAAAGTGGCTTCAAAATTCATTTGAGAATCTATTAAAAACTTCAAGAATTCATTTTACGATATGGAGCTTAACAGATATGCTAAGGGTAGTACGAACTAACACTTCTTGACATCTCAACTGACGAATCATAATGGGACTTAGGACTCCGTACTGAAATTCTCTAAACCAAACTTAATCTTAGTTGACAGCTCACTTGTAAGCAACGAGTTCTAGTCTCCAAGTCTTACAACTGAATGGCAGGGGTTTATCTTAGGAGGGCTAATTTTTCAGCTCACTATTACGCAGTATATCTGTTGTAACCATTAATCAGCCCATTCTAGGGACTTAAATGCTTCAGAATTGACATCTCAACTGACGAATCATAATGGGACTAAGGACTCCATACTGAAATTCTCTAAACCAAACTTATTCTTAGTTGACAGCTTACTTGTAAGCAACGAGTTCTAGTCTCCAAGTCTTACAACTGAATGGCAGGGGTTTATCTTAGGAGGGCTAATTTTTCAGCTCACTATTACGGAGTATATCTGTTGTAACCATTAATCAACCCATTCTAGGGACTTAAATGCTTCAGAATCATCATGCAGTTGATTCCTCACTTCTGCATATATTCTTTGTTTTAAGAACGGAATATTATGCTTTACTTCTATTTTCAAACTTTAATTTCAAATTATGCTATAGATTTTTTGGATAAGGTTTTTATCAATATCTACCTTATTATGAGCAACAGATGACTGAGTCTTATCTGACCCTAGAATGGTACGGTAATCATGTCATAAGAAGCAGTAACTTTTCTTGATTGGCAAAATAAAACAGCTAATATTAATATTGAAAAAGTGTTGGAGAATAAACAGAAACTAAGTCTGCTGCTAGTAAGAAGAGTCTAAGAACACCGATTACAAAGAAATGACAAAATGAGGACACGTGGCCTTCTCAAACACCCAACTTTAGCTTACTTTGACTTTTTGAAATCATATTGTATCAGATTTGAGCTTCTCTTGACTTCTCTCAAATAAAATCAGATCTTTTTCAAAATCAAATCTGGTTATCCCTTTTCTTTCACTTTTCTGAAACCAAATGCGATCTTTTCCAAAATCAAATCCGATACGACCTGTTCTTTCACGTTTCTAAAATCAACTTTGGTCTTTTTCAAAATCAAAACTGATGAACTTGTTTTTCTTTCAATGTTCTTTAATCAATTTTCACTTTGCACATGTTTCCCACATTACACGTGCAAAGTTGCTGGTAGGTGGTCCTTATTTCACACATGAGCTGACAATTTGGACATCATGAGGGCCCTTGGAATCTCTTCTTTTTAAGTTGTTCACTGAAAGCATTTTATCATGGAAAGCAAGCCATAAGAAAGCCTTGATCTTTGGCCACGTGAAGATACCAAAGCTTGTTCCACAGGACAGAAGGAGCTACATGTGCCAAACGATGGCCAATCAAACCTTTTCCCCATTTTAATAAATCACTCCGATTTCTAGAAATAACCTTTCTGACTTGTAATTGTCTCTGTAATAAATTCACAGTCTGTGGATACTGAGAGTGGTATCTACTCATCATTGTCAAGTACCAAGGATTGATTTCATATTCTACTCCTGGCTGGACATAGTCTTTGACCAGCAAGAGGCTTGATTGCTCCATATTCTGTTTGAGGAGATGGATCTCCACAATAGAATTCCAAGGCCTCTCTCCAATCCAATTGTCACTGCAAAACCTTGCTATGTTCCCAGAAATAATCTGCAATATTAAGTCACTGCAAAGGATGGACAAATTGTTCCATACATGCCTCCGCATAATTGACCCAGTGTGAGACCGCAAAAACTAAAAATATTTTCTCCATCGGCAGGCTGCATGTATTTCTGCCAAAGAATAGAGTACCATGGGGCATTGGGTTGCATATTCAATGACCAAAAGCTTCATTACCAAAGCTTAGTCAACAAGACTGATATTTTTAGATTAATCTCTCCTTTGCATTTCAGCAAAGCTTAAATTTGTCAACATCTTGCCACAGGAATTTTCTCTGAATGTACCCTATGCATCTTCTGCTTTTTTAAGAGAGGCGGTATAGAAAGGAGATAAAATGGCATTGTTTGTAGGTCAGTATGTATTAACTGAACTCGAATTCTTTGATTTACAAAATTCTGAGAATGGCAAGTAGGCATCTAACAGGGGTAATAGGATAAATAGTGGTGGGCATTACAAAATTCTGATATTATTACAGGATCACTTTTAAACTCCTGATTTCATGAAGAATAGTGATGGAATTACAAGGGTGTCATCAGAAATGGAAATCAAGAGATTATTACCCTTGAGGAATAGCTGGAATAAAATGAATTTTATCCTCCTCTTTCACCTTGAGCAATAATCAAGTCAAACAGTCAAATAATGTAATGAAAAGATAAAGTGATAATGGGTTTCTATGCCTTAAGCCTCTCATAGAGTATCATAGGAAGCAATATTAGCTTTTGCTACTCACACAAGGAAGTGCCTTCAAGCTGGTGGTAATAAATTTTAAAATTTTATAATGCTCTATGAATGTTGTGTTACTGCCAAGAAATCGGACTTGGATGACTTGGAGTCATGTTATTTATATAGGAAATTTATTTGGTTGATGGAGGAGACCAGAGTATCAATATAAATAACTATGATGCCACGTCTATGGTCTTGGAATGAGATGTATTCCTTAAAAAAACAAGCACAAATAGAGAGGCTCTTGCAATTCTTTATAACAAGGCTTGACTCATCAGCTGATAAGAATTAAAATAACTTCTGGCAGTGCACAGAGAGGTTATTGCACATGTCTAACAATCGTTGCAAAGAATGGCTAAGGGAAGGATTATGTTAATTTTCTGCAAAGCTTAGTGTCTAAAGATAGCCGATTTTACCATGGGCGAGCTGAAATTGTGGTTCACTCTTGTGGTAGATTGATGGTTAAACAGATACAGACTCCAAAGGATTTACAATTTGGTTTCCAACATGTTTCAAACAAGTGTATGGAATCACTTAGTTTATAAGCTTTTATATCCAAGACTTAAAAAAATTAATTCAAAAGATGAAAGGATATACCTATCTCCAATAGAATATGTCATGTCTTATAGCTTTGTTGTTGGATCAATTTATACTGACCTGTGCATGAGTGATCTCTCTGCATCCATCTCCTTTTCAGCTATTGCATCTAACAACCATTTGACAGTACCTTTGCCATCTCCTACACTCTGTTCAATGGTTCAAATGTAATTGCAAATGGAACAAACAGATAAAGAACAGACTAAATTTACCATTGATGATAAAACAAACGAATTTATCTTAACTGTAAGCTTTTCAAGGAATAATTTTGTAGGAAAAATACTGGAACTATACCTTTTGAATTTCAATTGTATATTTAAATACTTTCTATTGGTCTTTTTATGACATCTACATTAGGTAAAAATGTTTCTGAGTTGAAAAAAATAGAAAAAACCAACCCAATTAACAATAAGCATTAACAAACATCAAACTGAGTAGAAAACCATATAAGCATTAAGGTTTTTGGAGTAGGAAACAACCTTTGAATGCTTTCCATCTGCAGCTTTCAGACTTATGTAAAAGTCCGAACCATTGTTTTTGATCCATTGACCATCAGATCGAAGAACAAATGCCAATCCAATAAAATCACTCTTTCCAAGTTTGAGTTCCAGGGACTATTTAAGCAATAAACAAAGATTAACTGAGTTATTCGATGATAAATGAGAATCATCAACTTTGCCATGTACATCAATTTTTCTGATGTATTCATTTAATGTTTATAAAATTGTAATTTGATATTTTAACAGCCAAGTCCAACTATGGAAAGGATGCCGACCAACAAATTTATTTACTAAATATCTAACAGAATTATCAAACTCTTCTGCCCTACATTTTTCATAAACATAATTGCAATAGATGGGGTAGCAGAATAGAATTTTAGTATCATGATACCTGAAAAGATGCATCTCCAGCATATCCCTTTTTAAATGGTGTCTCACAGGCTCCATCCACCATGTTTGACCCTTTCGGTCTTAAATTCGGGAAGGCACCTACATTATAATCATGATTTTCAGTTAATGTAGCTTGAGGGTAACCCCTATAAGCATATTTAGCCAAAATCTAGAGCCTGCAGCTCCAACTGCAAGATTCACTTTACAGACCATTATGCTAGCAGCAATAGCTAGCCTACCTTGAAGTACAGAAAAGGGAACATACCAGCCACTCGCAAGCTGAATTCTTTGATAATCCCCAATGAAGTATAATAGGCTCACTGATATCTGTTACCAACCTTGCACAAGTCTCATCCCCATTATTCATTAAATGCACCTATTTCGCAAGGAAAAATATTGTGAAAAGCACAACCTTAAAGATAATTCCAAAAATGTGATACTTGATATTGATATTAAGGCTGACCAGTAGCTGTTTATCCCCAAGTTTGAACGTGGTCTTTTGAAGAATAGTTCTACCATCAAGCCCTTCCATAGCATATGCATGCAACTGTGATGTATTGTCCTTTCTAGACATGGCAGAAACTTTGGTTTCAGTCGTTCTATCAGGAAACTTATTCATTAAGTATGATGCATCCCTCTTCTTGCGCGGAATGTGCTGGAAGCTCTGCATCTTCCCTTGTCTACTATCAACTTTCATTTGAGTGCCTCCTGACTGTAATTTCTTGCGAAGGTCAGGCACAGAAATGCCTTTTAGCAACTCCATCTGTAGTTCTTTTCTAGCTTCTTCATATTCTTGCTGAGTTGACATACATCACAAAACAATATTCAATGAATACAGCATAGATTCTTCCTAGAGTTATCAACAGAAATACAATGAGGTGAAGAACAAGTGGAACCAGTTTTGAAAAGGAAAAATGCAAGAACGTTGTTTAGAAACAACTCAGGTCAAAATGTATAGACAGACTAGAGAGCAACCTGGGTAAGAGTTCAAAATATTAATAACCTTTGCAAGTTATTAATGTGAAATACTAGTGGATTTTCCTGGGAACAAGATAAGAAAAACCAATGCATATATTAATATAGAGCTACTTTGTATCGATACAGGATAAGAAAATACAAGTGTTCTTTTTACACCAAAAACATGAGTTATATCAGCTGAGCAACAGATTTACAAGAAAATGGCGTGGTTATGCTCGAGACTTTGGATGTTCAGTTGGTTCACAAGGCAGTTAGTAGTTCCAAGTTGAAGCTTTGAAAAGTTATAAACCTAGAGTGGCAAGGTGCATCTAGAGGAACAGAGGAAGATAAGGTAACACAAAGCAATTCCATTCAATTGTTGCCCATAGAAAAGGGAGCAACAGAGTGGGGAACTAAGAAAAATCTTAATCCACAATTTAGTGTTCCAGAGAAGTTTTGATATGTGTGATATAAATGGCCATATCTTATAGTTTGTGAAGAATCTGTACAAAATAGTGGAAACAAGAAAAGAAGTCTCCAACGCCAATAACCTTGGAGAGATTGCTATAAATGAAATTTCCAAACGGACATGCTCGGGAAGCACCTTTCCATAAATGGAACATGGTCCCAGTTATATAAGATGACAAGCTCAGCATCCTAGATAGAAATTTGTGCAAACGGAGAAGGATTTAAATTTCAAAGAACTTTTAATATTTTTAATGGAAGAGTACAGAAGTATTAGAAACATGAAAAGAAGACAAAGTGGTAATTATAGAAGACAACTACCACCTCTGTCTCCTTACAAGTCTCATATGGGCACTTCAAGAAACTATAAAAGCAGAGAAAGATCCTGGAGACAATCATAATTGCAAAGGGAAAGTCTAGAAAGCCACAAGGGATTGAAGAGTTTAGGAAAGAAAGAAAAGGACTTGCAACTGCTCAGTGAGGTAGAAATTGCAGCTAGAAGGCATATCTCCATCACAACACACCAATATTTCTCCTAGTTAGAACTTGATTAAATCATAGACGGTTGTTCCAAATTTGAAGATCCAAGAATTTGAGCCATGGAGAAGGAGAATTCCACTCGAATAAGGAAGCGTGAACAGGTGGGCATCCATCCACAACAAAGTCAGCCCACCAAAGCACAACTAACGACCATCCAACAAGGATCGCCTACTTATCCAATGCAATATCTGTCTAGGCAAACTTGTTTGTCCTTGGAAGGTCGTCCATCCAAGGAATACCAAGATGTTCATACGACACTCTTTCACAACTTGTCTGATCCCCAACATCGATTATGTTTGTCACCCCTTTGCATTTGTCCAACACATGTAGTCTTTTTGTCTGAAAAAGGTTGTTTGAAGCATTTCGACCAAAAATTTCCGTGCTAACTCCTCTAGAAGTGTGCCCTTTTGAAATTGGAACTGAAAAGTAGAGTTAGCCTTAGTAAAAAATCTCTTTGTCTCAACACACCCGTGCACTGTCAAAGGAGATTTTGCATGTTCATTGAGACAGATTGAAGAGATTGTTGGATAATCAATTAAAGTCAGTGCAAGCAACCAACTTCACCTTTCAGAGTCATTAATGGTTTAAATGATACTCAATACCCAATACCCAATTGTCCAAAATGCAATTTCTAGTGGAATACCACCAAATCACCGTTTGAGTGCACATGTTGAACCTTGTTAGCAAGACACGGGATGAGAAAGAAGATTTTAAAAGTTTCAGCAGCAAAAATATTCTAGAGTAGGACTTGGACAACGCTACACTTGGCACCAAGCGGTTTTTGGGAGAGGATAGTTGAGGAGTTTAAAAACCCTATCCCTCATGCTCAACAATTATTCCAAAGTCGTTTTGAGCAAGCTGTTGCGACAATTATGGTGATGGAAGGCGATAGTTGAGGCATTTAAAACCCAACCACAATTATTTCAAAGTCATTTTGGGCAAGTTATTGCACCAATGATGGTGATGTATAGGCCTCAGATCCAAAAATCCACTCCGAAGGAGAAAGGGAAAGCACAATAATTCCCACACAACCACAATAGCATCACCCAAAACCCATTAAGGGTATCGGCATAAGGGACTCAAACACTTGAATGAAGGGTAGCACTATGCCCAAGCATGAGAAAAATTTTAAAGGATAAATAAATAGATTAAATGGGTAGAGAAGAATGGAAAGGAAAGAATCTTCGAGAAGCGGCATAGATTTGGTACTTTTCAATCAGATCTTTAATGCTCCAATGGTGGCAATGAACAAGCACCAAGAGCTTATGGAATGGATTTCAAAAGAAGGGTGAACCATGTTATGGCCATAATGTTTTTCACAAGCAAAAATCCTTTGCATTAGAAAAACATTGGTCATCAAGTTTTGTTTTTGTTTGTTTTTTTTTTTTTCTTGGGGGGGTGGAATGTGTCTTATATTACTTCAAGGAGCAAACATTTACATCAGATAAGCATACTACTAACTAAAAGAATATCTTCCTACATAAATAAGGAAACAAAGCACCTGAGCTTGTGCCCCAATGGGCAAAGAGTACACATCTTTGCGAAACCACTCAAAATTAGATTGTACAATTAAAGCCAACTCTTGTCTGAAGAGTTTCAACTTCCCCAAACTGAGGAGGGAGTTATCCTCCTGAAAGATAGTTTGGCATCTTGATCTCTAAAGAAAACTAATTGTCACCAATGTAGTTAAGTCTAGGGAAAAATATAGGATATTTGTAGATGTATCACAGGCCATCAGGTTTCCAAAAGAAGGCGAGGAGGAGAAATAAGAAAACTTCAAGAAACAAAAAGAAGAGTTCGTGAATGATTTTTGTCTTCATATTCTCTTGTAAAGCCAAAGAATTAAATATCGCCCACTTGAGGAGTAATGAGTTAAAGTGATTGCAAGATTTGATCTATTATTTGTTGGTGGTTGAAACAAAGAACCAAGATCAAATCATTGTAGTTGGTTTCATACAAGAAAGGTTTAATGAACGAGGAAGTGTTAAACTAGCTAGTGTTTCTTTCAATAAAACTCAAGGAGTGTATAATTAGGTGGTGAAAAATGTTTTATATGGTTTTGCATTATGTGGCCTATTTTATGACTGAATGTACATGCTTGGGTTTAACTCAAAACGGATGAGAAGGAGATTGCACCAATTCCTCTTGAATGCCAGATCAATTTAGAAGTGATTATTCCTCAATATGGAGCTTCAAAGCAAAGATGCTAAAGAAGCCCAAGTCAAAGCAAAAGATGAAAGAGCCTTCATTAGAGGAATTTTTTGAGATGGATCCATCACAATCTGGGATCATCTTGGTAAAACCCAAGAAATGCAAGAGGACACTCACTTACATGAAGGGTGTAGTTGAGAAGGAAGACGCCTAAATACTGTTCACCTCAAACTCTTAGCACGAAGAGGGTGATGAAATCTAAGAGGAACAAAGAAAAGGAGGAGGACAAGCTGCAAACATCTCTAAGGAGAGTGGCCACAACAAAGGGGAAGATGATAAGGATAGCACTGATGAAGACAGATATTGAGGACAAGTCAGTGATGACCACCAAAGAGCAAGTGAAGCATACGGGCACCATGTATTCCTTGAGGAAGCACACTCCTCAAGGACTAACCCCCTCTATCCTTTTCGCTCTAAGTTCTGTAAATTGCAGTCCATTAGTTCTCTCACAAGTTTTTTAACGAGGGATGTTGTTACAACCCAAAGTAAGTCTTTACTTCATGGTGAAACCATTAAATATACTTTCAAGACAATGGCGGATAATATCAGGATAAAACCAAGAAGGATATCCAATAAAGAACACAAATGAAGAATATGACATCATCTGATATCATAAAATTATTTGACATCACAACTACACCAATTTCACAATTACTAAGCTTGATGACATCAACAAATCAAAGCAAGTCAAACTTAGTTAAAAAACATCTCTCCTAGTCAGCCTACTTAAGTCACATGATCTACCTACTTAAGTTTCTTAGCTCGCTACCAATGATTTTCCAAATCTTTGAGTATGTTAGGCTGATTGTGCCAACCTGCATGACTAATCCCCTTTGACTTGTATTCAACATTTATGCAAGCAAACCAGAGACATAAACCTATCATTAAGTCAATTCCCCTTCCTTGGGTACCCATCGCACTTATCGAGGCTAGCATCACCTGGTTGACTTGAATATATGTGTGTGTGTGGGGGTCAAATAGAGACCTAATTGACCCATCCCTCAATCAATTTCCCATCCTCAAGCCCCCAACACACTTACCAAGGCAAAAATTGCATGGAAGAGGACTATGACAATGATCTTATGTCAATTTGAAATTTCTCTTGTGAGGTGCCCCTCCAACAAGCATTTTTGTCCCACGTGCCCCTACACTACCTCGGCTCCTTTGCCTCCATCCACATTTATTTTCATTGGTAATCTTTTGGCCCCGTGTCCATCAAGCCTTGCTCCATTATGATCCCAAATGGCTATCTCACTTTCTTCCTCACATACGCAACTCAAGCCGCCTCTGCCCACTAACTCCATTGTATCGTCTTGCTCTAGCTCGGCTCCTTCCTCTCTCCAAGGCCCTCCTCTGTCCTACAAAGTTGCCTTAGAGAATATAGTGTCAGCCCTAAATCTTTTCACGTCGGCCACTTCTATGTGGAAGCTTTTGTAGTTTCCCTTGTCATTAATCTAGGGGATGAGGCTTTTGAACAAGAAGAATGTTATAAGAAACATGGGCTCATCTATAGCTCCAATGGGCTGTGGTATAAACAGATCGACGTTTCCCGGTGGATCTCTTCTTCCTGAAAACCCCTGATTTCTCAAAAGATCTTAATTTATCCCTGTGCGTATGGAATCTTCATTATTGAGTGTGAAGACGCGGAGGACAAAAACCATTCTCAAAGCTAGGCCCTAGTTCTAGAAGGGTGTTCGAATATATATGAAGCCATGGTACTCCTACTTTTGACCCTTCCTCGGACATCATTTCTTTTGCCCCTATTTGGATAAGACTACAGAATCTCCCTCTTCAATTTTGGTCTCCTTTTACCTTCTTCTCTATTGGGAATGGACTTGGGTTGTTTCAATTCCCTCTCATGAAATATATGATAGGCATTTAACTAGCTTTGCCAAACTTTGTGTGGAGGTAGATTTGAAAATGGTCTCCCTAAGGAGATTTGGCTCAAGATGGAGGATTGTGTCTGGAAGCAAAATTTAGATTATGAGCATGTGGCCTTTATTTAGGTGTCGTGCTTGTTTCTCTCATGAGCACCTTGCTGTTATGTGTCCAAAGAGACTTGTTGGCAAGGCATCTAGTCCAGGTGGTGTGAAAAAGAAGATCAAGAATCCTCTTCCTACCCGGTGGCATAGTGTAGAGGAGCATCATAATTCAGTGGAGCCCCCATCATCCACCAAGATAGAGATTGATTCTTCCCCCGGGAATAAGGAAATTCATTCTACCACTTCAGGTAGATTCAGCTACCCTTGTAGCCGGTATCCCTGTTTCCAACAACATTGCAGTCACCCCTCTTCTTTCTCAAAAGCTTGTCATTAGGGATTCCCCAACTTCCCAAGCTATGGATTCCCCCACCCCTCCCGCTGACCCCCTTAACGAGCGAAGCCGGAGCTTCCTCTTTTCCTTGGAACTGTTTTGGCCTTGAGCTCCCCTAGCTTCAAGTCTCCTCTGTGGTCCAGCACTCTTGAAGACTCGCTGCAGAGTTCTTCAAAACAGGTTTGGACGGAAGTTACGAAGAGGAATGTTCATGACAATTCTTCCTACAAAATGAAATTGAGATCCATGAAGAAACCTGAACTGGCCTAATTATGTGTTGATGTATGTTACATTTTGAATTCTGTTTTTCAAACTTTCTCCTTGTTCCCTCTTCTCTTGCTATCTATCTCTTTTCCTCTTTTCGTATTATCCTTTCCCTTCTCTTTCCTCTTCTTATTGGTCACTCTATATCATTGTTATTCTCAAATTTACCTAAGGGTGACAGCCCCAACAGAATCCCTCAATTTACCAATCTAAAAAAACAATGAGTTTATGTCGACAGAAGCATTTTAATAGATCTCACCATCCCCAACCTTCAATAGACCCTTGACTTTTTAGTTTCATGACTACTATAATTGGTTGGAACATTTAGCCAAAGGTGAAGATTATATATGGCAAATAGTCGCGTGAAGATGGTTGGAACATTTAGCCAACAGTTCCATTAGGATGGTGGCATGGTTTAGCCAACAATCTTGTGGATGGAGGTATGAGAAATAAACCTACATTTCCATGGATGGTGACAGTAATGATTATGATATATGGCCAACAGTTCCATGATGATGATGGCAAGGTTTAACTAACAGTTCCATGCTGGATTGTGACAAGATGAGCTAAGTGTCCAGTAATGAAATGTGGCAAAACCAAATGCAAATATTTTGAGCTGGAAATGAAATAATGAAATATATTTTGAGTAGTTATTTATGTTATTAACACTACTCTCTTATTTTACGGTTAGATAGGGATGGAGTTGGTTTCAGTCCTAAACTAATGGCGCCTTATGGTGATGACTGATGAACATCAAGGGACACCCATCCACCAGACACAGTTTGTTGTAGACTCGCTCATACCAAGACAGTTGTGTTTAGTTACTTACTTGTGTGGAGTTTGTGTTCAGGGGCTTAACTTAGTTAAGCCCTGTATTTCGTCAATAGATGGAAGCACTAGCTGGACAATCTATAACACCAACACCCTCCCTGATTAATCATCTTGGAAAATTCCCTGCACTATTATCACCACCATTGCTGAAGTTGTGCATACCATATCAATCCCTATCCAACCCTGTTATTGAAAAAACATCCCTGATAGTTTGCAAATCCTTATCATGCATTTTCACAATCCGAATCTGGATTGCAGTCCCTGTGCAGCCACATCCAGCTGTTAATGAATTGACTTTTTGTGGTGCTTTGAGGTTGAGAAAGCCTAGTGCATTAGTGATTGATTCCCCCTCATTACTATTTTGTTCCATTTGTTGTGTAATTATAAGATAATTTTAATGCCGAATACATTTTAGTCAGCATATTGTGTCATATATTCTGAATGTATGGTGCATCAGTTGTCCGTGCAGAGTCCCAATGCAAAGGGAGATTTGGACAATCGCCATAGGCTGTAGATGAGCAGATCAAAGCCTGAACCCCTATCGTGTGCATGGCAGAATGATAAACGGTTGAGTATATGTTAGAACCTTAATGTTCGACTCTTAAAGTGGCAGTGTTATGTAGAGTGAAACTTGCAAATCTATAACACACATAAATGAAATTGGTAAGACTTTTTCAACATAAAAAAGGCAAGAATGGGAACTGAAGATTTGGAAACAAAGATTATTATGAAATATCACTTTTCTTAACAAATTACATACAAGATTGATTTCAAGTCCAATTCTCATTGAAATATATTAACATAAGCACAAAAGAAGAGGACAACCATATACAAGACAGCCTGTATGTATGACTTGAAATAAATTTATTTGAGAATACACTAGATGTAGATCCTTAGTGAGCTACCATTTCTGTACCTTTTCTTGCTCTGGGGTATAAGTTTTCTTGCCTTTCAATTCCCATTGTATAAAAGCCTTGACTTGTACAAGATCTTCGGGTACAGAGGCATTAGGAATATTTATTTCATCTCTTGGTATGTCAATGTGGACGTTCTGACCATTCAATTTAAACCTGAGAAACAAGAGCAAATTATATGTCCTTGCCATTCCATTTACCTCAAGTAAAGCTGTAAGAATTGATAACTAACCATTTGTCCCTGGCTTCATCTTTCAAGACAAATTCAATGGCACATATTTTGGGATCCTGAATTTCAATTGTCAAGCAGAAAGTTTCCCTCGACTGCAAACCATAAGAACAGAAAGATAATCAATTCACAGTCAAGCACAAAAGATTTTGGTAAGGGTTTTTGTATACTATTAGATAATCTGGGTACTCTAATTTGTACTATGATTTTATTTCTTAGGAAGTATACAGTACATTTTGACTGTGGAACACATTCAGACAAGCAAAGTTTTCTTGCCTTATATACATATATGTGTGTATATGTGCATAAAACCTATAAGTCGTAGAAACTAGAAACAATCTTCTAAATGAGTAGACACACTTTTAATAAGTTCTACAAACCACTTTGATATAAAAGATGTTAAAAATCATCTCATCTTATTTTTTCCTTTCTTACATACATAAATTTTGATCAGTAGCATACCCTTTTAAAAGGAGTCTGCAGTGCTTTCTGCTTATAATTTTTGTTCCCGTAGGCCAATGAGATGGAAGGACCCAAATCCTACAAGCAGCCAACAATATGTGACATCTCTTGATTGAATACTAAATAGAATGATGCAAATGGTGTTAGGGAAGTGGAGGCTTACTTGCTGGTAGGATGAAGAAGAACACCCCAGTGAAGAAGTACGGATGTAGTGGCATTTGGGACTTCCAACTCTATGCAAGTTGGGGACCCCTTCTTAATCTTCAACCCCACCAAATGATTATAAAAAAATCAGAATAGCCATTGATTGTGGTGTTCCAGAACATAAACGAAAAATTCAGAAAGAAATTGCATCCGAATTGTTTTCTCGTTTTTGTTTACATTTGTGTATCTTTAGCATTATTCATTTATCTGTATACACACCTGCACTTGCAATCTTAGGCCACCCTCGAGCTGGAACTTGAAGTGGGTCTGCTCCTTCGCCATATTTTCAGGAGTCTGCAGAATTACCAACTCTACTGAAATTTGTAGTCGTAAAAACCTCTGAAGAATCAGATGCAGACAGGAGAATAAAGGGAAGGACAGCCCAAAGGTGATGCCCACTCGTTAATATACCCATTCTTTACCACCGACGCTGAATTGGAATCTAAAATCAGGCTTTGATGCTTATGCCCTGGAAATATATTAGATGAAACTTCGCCCCTCTCCTGAACCAGGATTATTTAAGCGCCTTCTACAACGGCCGCGGAGGGTTGGTAATCATTCAGATTTGAACTTGAGTGGGCAAAGGAGAAACACTTGATTTGTTTTAGGAAGGGTAACAAAATTAACCCCAAATCTTATAAAACTATACGTAATTGTGGTTGCTTTTTGAAATAGTACACATTATTGGAGATATATTAAAGATGTCTATCTTAAAGGGCTATATAAAGTATTATACAATATATATTATGATTATAATATTTATTGATTGTTCGAATATCTGAACATCGTCTCCAAAAAAATTAAGATATTATATTTGTAATTGAACATGTTTAGTTGTATGTAACGGATGTTTACGTTACCAGTGTAGGCTATATAAAGTATTATAAAATGTATATTTTCGTTATGATTTTTATTGATTGTTCATGTACAAATATCTTAACATTGTCTATGAAAAATTTATGATATTGTAATTGTAATTGAACATGTTTAATTGTGTTTAATGGATGTTTATACTCTACAATTGTCTAAAAAAGTTTATAGTGGTTGTTCGGAAGCATCTTTAAAAATGAATATGACCAAATATTTCATTTAGTCTTAGGCATTTACTATGAATATGGGACTAGTTAATTGCTACGGTATTAATGTAATTTTATGTTTGTTTACGAGATTAATTAATTGTTATAATATTAATGTATTTGTAAGTTTATTATCCTCTCGGGTTATATGCTTTTCACTCAATCAAAAAAATATTTGCATTCACTGATGAAAATATGTCATGTGTCTTTACCAAGTATGGCATATAGTTTTGAAACAATAAAAATAGTAACAAGACCCACCATCCACAAACAAATGTCTTCGATGATGAGGAATTCAGTTTCATTTGACCAACAATACGAAATACATATAAGGTGAGACGGAACTTGGAACAACCCAGATTCATTCTCTACTTTCTTCGTCGCATGCCAAATAAGGATTCCTTTATGAGATAGTGTATGTTTAATAAGGAGGCCAAAGGAGTTTCTCTAAATTCTTTCGGGGTTAGGCTCCAAATATGTGTTATTGTTTAGTTATGACATGACTAACCAACATGTGTTACAATGCAAAGCACATGGAATATTAGTAGGCTCTCTTGCCTACGTACAATCATCATGGCGAGAAAATTTTAATCCAAATGACAAAGGAAAAGCTCACTATCTATTTTGGTTAGGATTTCTAGCGCTTCCAGTGATTTACGTCATGTTGTGGATTTATTTGTTGCACTGTTAGACAAAGTCCGCATTTTGATGGTTGTGAATAGTGAAAAACTAACTAAACACATGGAAGACAAAAAAACACAATTGCAAATCTTCATATAGCTTTTCCTCATAAACCTCCGAAGGGTTGTATAAAGTTGTAATAGGGTCGATGGTCAAATTAGTGGATTTACCTTTATTTGTTTTACTTGGTCCTGCATCGTCATGTTTGTTTGACTCGAGTGGTGGACCCTTAGGGGATTTAGGTTGTCCTTTTAAGGCTTTCAATTCATCCTCATCAAAGTACGATGGAAATCTTGCTCCCATTTCAAGGAGACGAAAAAGAAATTTGTCTTTGTTTTGTTGTAAAGTGACGTATTTGGAAATGTTTTCAATTTGATCTTCGTCCTCTTCATTCGGACGGATATGGAAACAATCTCTTTCCTCCCATCGAAAGGGACTATAATTACGATGTCGTGTTCCCACCATTTTTGAAAGAGGGAGGAACAAGAAGAGGTGCGATGGAAAACTCAACTCTTAGCAAAGTGAATGCTAAGATGGAAGAGGGGAGAAGATTAGAAAGCTTGACCCAAAGCAAAATGACTATTAAGATGGAGGAGGTGAAAAGGGTTAGTTGATTACCCGACTCCTAACAAAATGAGATTTAAGGGAAAAGAGACTTGACAAGGTGAACGCAATCAACTCTTAGCAAAATGAGTGATAAGAGTGACGAAGAGATGCGAAAAGGGTAACTCTTAACAAGATGGGTGTTAAGAGGAATGAACAAGGGGGATACTTCACAACACTTAACAAAATGAGTGATGTTGAGACAGAAGAGACTTAACAAGGTAAGCACGATCAACTCTTAACAAAATGAGTAATAAGAGTGACAAAAAGGGTGTGAAAGATTAACTCTTAACAAGATGAGTGTTAAAAGAAGCGAAAAGGGTGACTTCTCAACACTTAAAAAAATGATTGATGTTGAGGTGGAAGAGACTATACCCTCTTTACATTCACTTTGTAAAGGGTCGTGAAGCCTTTCATTCCTTTCATAACTCTTAGCACTCATTTTTCTACAATTTCTCTAGCTAACATTTCAATCCCTCTTCCACCTTAACATTACTCATTTTGTTAAGTGTTGAGAAGTCATACTTTTCGTTCCTCTTAACACTCATCATGTTAAGAGTTAATCTTTCACACCCTCTTTTCGTCACTCTTATCACTCATTTTGTTAATATTTGATCATGCTCACCTCACGAAAAATGAGTGCGACAAGAAGAGACTTAAAACATGATGAAATATGCTCAACTCTTAACAAAAATAGTGTTAAGGAGGATGAGTCTTAGAAATACGATGAGTTTGTTTGACTTTTAACAAGATGAGACTTAAGAAGACGATGAAGGATGCCAACTCTCAATAAAAGCGTGTTAAAAAGGAGACACAATAAATATATGGGATCACTTAAAGAATGACAAAGTGAATGTCGTCACAAGAAGTGAAGAAATGATGATGAAAAGGTCTAAATCTCACAAAAGTGGAGATAAGAGACAAAAGGAATGTGATTGATGAAGGATCTCAAATTAAAGAAAAGTGAATACTTTAAAGAAAGAAGTGAAGAAATGATGAGGATGTCAATAATGCAACAAATTGATTGTGAAGTATGACGACGTAAGAGGATGGGATAGATATATCGAAGATGGCGTTAATTTAACAAAGTGGATGTGAAATGTGACGACGTAAGAGTATGGAAGAGAGATATAGAAAATGTTGTCAATTCAACAAAGTGAATGTGAAATGTGACGATGTAAGAGTATGGAAGAGAGATATAAAAGATGTTTTTAATTCAACAAAGTGGATATGAAATGTGACGACATAATATGATGAGAAGCTTAAAGGTCAACAAGGGTAAGTGTCAAACTTTAAGACTTATGAAAATGAAAAGTAAAGGTGATCAAGAGAGTGCTTGACCATGATAAAGTGAGTATCACGATGTCAATACTTAGATGAAGAGGATGAAAGTGCTCAAGTTTGGATATGGATGTCCACAACCCAATACTTAGACACATTTACAAAGTTACAAGGTGGATGAGAGAGAAAACATGAATGACAAGAGTGAAACACAAGTGTGTAACACGTAATAAAAATGGAAAATAATGTAGTGAGAGTTTTCCTCTACCTTATATTGGCTTGGACAACGCGTGGCTTCCTAGGTGGTTCACTCAACAAAGTGTTAGCGGGTTACCGAGCAAGCATGGTGATATTGCTAATTGTCGGATTTACTTTACCCCCTTGAAACCACGAGCAAAGATCTTGCTCAAATGAATCGCACTGGGGTCGCCACTAAGGATATCCGTGACTCTAATCTCACAAGGTGCACTAGTCAGTTGGGATGAGGGTACCTATTTTTTCACCAATTCCTCAATGTCTTGACTACTTTGGGTTTCTGTAGTACTCAAGTGAGTTTTATGGCTTAAGCCAAAGCTCTTCCCATAGTTATAGGAGTTAGGTAATAGTCTTGTCAACCACACCTAAAAATAAAGTGTGTAATGTTAATTTTATCTTTATTAAAAAGATTCCTTGCACACAAAGTATTAGTAATGTGCTTAGTGTTAGGAATTTATTGTTAGTGCTCACGTTTGTGAGACTTATATTTGTGTGGGATAATTTAATGAGTTGTGAGGTTGTTATAAACAACCTACATATATAGTTTTTATATTAATGAGTTGTTAAAACAACTTGTTTATTGTTGTGAGTTGTTTCCTAAATTTTAGGAACAACTTCACCTATAAAATGTAAAGATCCCATATGGAATAATATATAGAATTATTGTTGTGTAAATTTGTTGTTGCACCTTCATTTGGCATCGATCGATTATGTTCACGAGTATGATGGCGATTTAATTGCAAAGGGGTGATTCAATTTTGTTGATTGCCCTCAACATGCTAGACATCAGTCAACATCTGGGCATTCTCAGTTCCATGCAGACGTTTGGTGCAATTTGGCTATAGAATTGTTAATAGTTATATCAATGTGCCTAGTAGCAAAACATTCAAGATCATTAAGCTATTGATTGACATAAATTTATGTGCTAAAACTAATACGAATGCTCACTTCATTTTTCTCGTCTTTGCATCAGATTCGTTTAGTTTTTGTATAGATTTATTTGTAAAGCTGTAGACTCATGTTCACCTTTGAAAGAGGGATTCGCGATAACCGATGTTGAAAAGTGATGCACCACAATGAAGTTGCACTCGATGGTAACGTCAAGCCAACGCAATACGCAAGATTCGAAACAATGGAAAGAAGATTGCAAGTAAGAAGAATGGGTCTGCTCATGCTCATAGATGAAAAATAGGAAGTACAAATAGGGGTGTTGTGTAACCCCCATGCCTAAACATGGAAAGAAACTCAATGACGCCACTGACGCATATGACGTTGACTGATGCATATGACGCCACTAGAAGAGGAGTTACAATTCCAAATAAGGAATGTAACTCCTATGATGCATTGACGCAAATGACAATGTCAGATTCTATGACAGAATCTGACACTTGTCATTTGACTTCCTAAGACCTATGACTCTCGCAAGGTGAGATGACTCACCTAGGTGATGTGGACGATGACTGGACAGTCACACACACCAACACCCCCCCTTCATCGAAGCCGAGGAAGAGGTCAAGGTAAGCCAGAACAGAAAAAGAAGACTCCCCTAGACAACTAAGAAAGATGTGTCAATGGGCCCCGACAACTAAAGGCCTGATAAGGTGCCCATGTACAAACAACATCTTTCTGGAAAGAAGAAGAGGAGAAGAAGGAGGACTATATAGCCCGAAGAAGATGGGTGGCTGCAGCAGACCTCACCCCAAGAAGAGACCGCAAGTGAAGAAACTTCACCTCAGTGAAGGGCTTGGTGAAAATGTCTGCAACCTGATCAGCTGTCTGAACATATTGTATGTCGATGATGTTTTCATGTATCAGCTCCCGTATGAAGTGCATATGAATCTCAATGTGCTTCGTCGATGATCCTTGAATGGATTTCTACAAATCAAGATAGTGCTCATGTTGTCACAGTAGATAATGGTAGGCCATCGAAAGTGCATGCCAAACTCTGTCATGATACGCTGCAACCAAACAACTTCTGTGGCAACATTACTTGCTCCTCTCAGTATTATTATGCTTCGCATCGATGATATGGCAATGGCGTTCTGTTTCTTACTTGACTAACTGATAGGACCTGAACCAAGAGTGAAACTGTAGCATGAGGTAGACTTCCGATGATCTAGATCCCCGGCCCAATCTGAGTCTGTAAATCCAACCAAGTCAATCTCAGTCCCTCCTAAGTAATGAATACCATCTGTGTGAGTGCCATGAACATAGTGAAGGATCCGCTTTGCTACTTTTAAGTGTAGCTCATGAGGCTCCTGCATAAATATGGACACAATCTCGATGGCATACGATAGATCTGGCCAAGTGTGAGTAAGGTAGATCAAGCTTCCTGTTTGTCGATAAATGGTACCATCAACCAAGGGGGAAGAGCAATCAGAAACCAACTTAATCCCTAGAAAGAAAAGGAGTAGGTGAGGACTTGCAATCGGACATGTGAAACCAAGCAAGCAAATCAAGAGAGTACTTAGGCTGCAAGATCATAATTCCCGAGTCAGATTGTGAAATCTGGATCCCAAGAAAGTAATGAAGCAATCCTAAGTCAAACATGGAGAACTTGTTGGCTAAGGAGATCTTCATAGAATCAATGATAGAGGAAGAGCTACCTGTGATCAACAAGTCATCAACATAGAGAACAAGAATAAGCATGGAGTCATCCTGTCGCAGAATATACACATTTGGGTCAGAGTGACACCGAGTGAACCCTGATGTAAGTAAAAAGGAGTCCATCTTGGCATACCAAGCCCGAGGGGCTTGTTTAAGGCCGTAGAGAGACTTCTTTAATTTGCAAACGAGGGATGGATCATGGACATAACCCGAAGGTTGTTCCATATAGATCTCCTCCTCTAGGTCCCCATGAAGGAAGGCACTCTTAACGTCCATCTAGTGGACTTCCCATCTGTTAGCGGCAAGCGATGGCAAGGGTTAGTCGAATGGAAGTCATCTTCGCAACCGGAGCAAAGGTTTCTGAGTAATCAACCCCAACTACCTAGGAGAAACCCTTAGCTACAAGTCGTGCTTTATACTTCTCGACTTCTCCATTAGCTCCATACTTTGTTCGATATACCCACCTACACCGAATGATTTTTCTTCCTTTTGGAAGAAGGGTAAGATCCCAAGTGTCATTCTTTATGAGTGAGGAATACTCCTCATCCATGGTAGAATCCCACTCAAGAATCCCAGAAGCTTCTGGAAAGATGGTGGATCAGAAGCAGAGGCGAAGAAGGAGTGAGGTCCAGTGAAGTCTGAGCGAGTACGTCTCTCATCCAAAGGATCTCCAACTAAATCTCCAGCACTCTGTAAAGTTTTCCTAGCCCAAAGAGGTCCGAAGGCTCAGGCTCAGAGTCGGAAGATTCTTCACTTGAGTGAGAAGGGACATAGTCCTCATCATCACTACTGTCAGAATCAGAAGACTCAGAAGTTTGAGGATCGGGAGGAGCAGGGAGAGGTGGAACTTTCTCAACATCATCATCATCTGAAGAGTCAGAATTTGAATCAGTGGGAAAAAGGACCTCAGTGGAAGTTGAAGTCAAGGATGACTCATCAAACTTCACACTCCTCTCAATATAAAGCTCACGGGTGGTAGGGTTCAACAATCGATATCCCTTCACGCCATCAGGATACCTGAAAAAGATACAAGGTTTGGATTGTGGATCCAATGCCTTGCGTTTCTTTTTGGGAATCCAAGCCATAGCCTTGGATCCAAAGACTCAAAAGTGCTCGACATCAGGCTTGTGTCCAACCAGGGGCTTTCAAAGGGTGTCATCCCTCTTACTGCCTTGTGTGGAACACGGTTTTGAATATAACAAGCACAATTCACTGCTTCAGCCCAATACTGTGGAGGAAGAGATTTGAGTGAACCATACAAGTAGCCATCTCCTTTAAAGTTCGGTTCTTTCTTTCTATAACTCCATTTTGGGAAGGGCTATAAGCAACTGTACGCTGCAAAGCAATCCCCTCAGAAGTGCAGAAATCCTCAAACTTGTTGCTCACATACTCGCCTCCATTGTCGGTTCGAAGAACCTTGATAGACCGTTCCACTTGTTTCTCAGCAAGAGCCTTAAAGTTTTGAAAAAGCTCAAAAACTTCAGACTTAAGCTTAAGAAAATATACCCAAGTATAACGCGAAAAGTCATCAATGAAGGTTAGTATATATAGAGCTCTAGTAAAAGAAGGAGACGGAAAAGGGCCAGAAACATCACTATGAACAAGATCCAAGGGACGAGTAGCTCTCCAGGATTTTCCCTTGTCAAAGCTTTTTTCAGGGTGCTTTCCAAGGGTACAACCCTCACAAAGACCCTTAGAAAACTTAACTCGGGGTAGCCCATTGACCATTTCGTTTTGGCTCAATTGTTCAAGGTAACGATAATTTAGATGCCCAAAACACTCATGCCATAACTTGCTAACCTCATTTGCATGAGTGAGCAAGGCATTGGGCGTCAAATCAGAAGAGAAGTGGGAAAAGGTATACAACCGTGAACGGTGATCTGGCCTTTCCCTCGCCCACAGTGCGGTCGAGTTAAGCTCATGAATAATCACCGAGTTAGGACCAAATTCCACTCGCATTCCTTCACCAAGGTGGGTGATTTGGTAAACCGATAGGAGATTGGTAGAGATTGGGAACACTCAACACTTGGTTAAATGTTCCACCTTCTATCTCTACCGATCCACTACCGGAAACCGACACATGAGTGTCATCACCCAACGTGATTTGGGACATGCCACATGGTTCAATGCTAGAGAATTCAACCTCTGAAGAAGCCATGTGGTGTGAGGCACTGGAATCGATAATCCAAGTTAATGATGGAGCTGATCTAGCTATGAGGGCCTTACCTTTCTTCTTTTCATTTTTAGTCTCCTTTGCATTAGAAGACTCGCCCTTCTAAGCATTTTGTTTAACGGATTCAGGAACACTTATTTTATTCTTCTCAAGTAAATGAGTTAAGTGATCAATTTATTTCGAAGAAAACAATCTTTGCTCGTCATGGCGAATTCTTACAATAGGAGCATTTATACTTTTCCTTTTTCGCTTTAGGCTCAGAAGTCGAAGTATGAGTGATGGGCTTAACTGGGGGTTGGTTGGTCTTGGTTTCTTTCTTAGGTTGGTCCTTAATTTATTTCTTCTTTTCATTTTTCTTGCCCTTATTCGGCCACAAGGGCATGTGACTTGGATTTTAGAGTCCCCATTTGAATGAGTTTGTCTTATTCTCGAATGAGTTGGGATGAAAACATCAAAGGAGGGCATAGTCCAAGTACTACCCAAGGTGGCTTTCGTGGCGTGGAAAGTTGAAACGAAAACAGAGTATTCAAGACATAACCTAGAAAGAATTGACAAGATCAATTGAGAGTCTTTCTTATCCAATTTACATTCCTTTAGAAGCATTCTAGTGCAGAAATTTTTTGAGAAGAAGGCCTGTAGGTTTTCAAAGTCACTAGGATTTAACCCTAGTAGTTCGTTCTCCAACTCATGCGCTCTCATGTCATCTTGCTTCCCAAACATATCATCGAGCATTTTCCACGCTTGATCGGGTGTTGAGGAAGTTTCGATGTGGAAGAGCAAGTCGGGAGAGATGGACATACAGATAAGACCTAAGGCTTCATCACAATGGTTGAACCATTTAGATTTTTCAGGTTCATCAGTAGGTTCGGTCTCTAACCCCATGGTAACTCGGTATAACCCTTTACTTCGCAAAACCAATATAATTTTAGATTTCCATTCGAAGAAATTAAAAGGTGTGAGCACTGGTACTTTAGAGATATCCATAATGAAGAGATAGAACCAAGGAATGCAGAAGGAAGGAGAGAGAAAAGAAACAACCACCCCAGAACAAAATTACACCCCCAAGTTTGGCACTTTATAATTCAGTGCGTTGATTACAACTAGATGCGACTGTGTTCCGAGAACCAGTTTGTCACTCACCTTGCAATTAGCGTAATAACACACAATGGTGGAGACAACAATCAAGGTTCGTAGGGCGCAACAGATCGACTGCTGCAAGCACAGAAAGAGAGAAGCAAGAGGGGGAAGAAAGAGTTTTGTGAGAAACAATGTCTCACATCACACGAAAGAATCCCTTTGTCGTAATATTGTGGTGGACGCGCTCACAAGTCCACAAAAAAGGAATAGAACAAAGCTCAAGAAAAAATGAGCTGAATTAAGCAATACAAAGACACCCCCCAGAATGTGGCACTTTATAAAAATAGTGCATTTACAAAGATAATGATCCCATCATCTAGAGTGTGAAAAAACATGCAACTTTGACTAAAGAAGTGCTCAAAACCGAGCAATGAGTCAAAAGTTATAGAAAAAACCAATTCCCGCAATTGATGAGAAAAAGCCAATAAGCCTGCAAACGGATTAAAAAAGCACCCTAAACGCATGCAAAAGGTGTCATATGTATGCCCATTGGAAATGGCATGGAATTTGAGATAGGGTTTGTTTGTATTGCGAGGGGGGATTAGCCACCTGCCAATCTCGAACCTCACCCTTCGTCTTCGGCACTCGACGGAAGGTTAAAAATACAACAAGCCAAAAGACCAAATTTTATAATGCCAAAGAAATGTAATGTTTTTACCTTATACCTTTTAAAAGTAATGAAACAAAATGTTTTTAAGAAAAGTGATAAGGTAAAATGAATACAAACACGTTTTTTTAAAGGTGAATAAAAAACGTATTTTTAGAAAGATATTACCTGGTAGCGGACTGAGAAAGCCACGTGGGGATGAAAGGTAGGTAAAAATAGATAATTGAGTGACCGCCACCGCAGAAAAATGCCAAAGAACTAGAGAAAACGCAGAAGCAGGCAAAAATAATGCCGTAAGCAGAAGGGAGCTCGAAAGCGGTCAAAAATAACACCCGGAACAATGAAAAAATGCCGGAATAGTGCAAAAATGTAGCCAATGAAAGAAAACACCCGAGGATAGGGGAAAACGTAGTTCGAGTCACGAGAAGGCTGAAAGTTGATTAGGAATGTAGCAAGGCTCACAAAAACGTGAGAGACCGGGAAAACGTGAGTAGGCTCCCAAAAACATGAGAGACCAGGCAAAAACGTGAGTAGTTTTCAGCAAGCTCGCAAAAATGTTTTGAGAAGGCTCCCAAAAACGTGAGTAGGCTCGCAAAAATGTGAGAGACCGAGGAAAATTTTATATGACTGGTGAAAAGACCAGAACGTGCATAAAACGTGCATGCGAAGGTAAGCTCGAGACAACAATGAACCACAATGATGAGGAAAAAGCTCGGAATAGTCTGAGTATACACCGGTGAAGAAAAAACAATGATTCCAACCAGTAATCACAGGTCCACGCCAAAAAACGAGCTCTTCTTTTACCCTGTAGGTGCTGAATCTGAACACAACTAGCAAGAAACACACAAACAACCCAAAAACAACAACCACAAAGATCTAGAAATATCCAAATAGGAACTCGGTGATAAGCAAACCAACCAAATACCTTAACTTGAATCGCTAAAACCTCAATATGAGGTGAGCAATAATTCCAAAATGATAATAAAAAAAAAAACTTGCACAAGAGGAAATGGGAATAAACGTAAGTAATAAACAACTAAGAACCGAAGAGTGCACGTTTACCGAAACCACTCGATACCATGAAAGAGGGATTCGCGAGAACCGATGTTGAAAAGTGATGCACCACAACGAAGTTGCACTCCAATGGTAACGTCAAGCCAACGCAATACGCAAGATTCGAAACAATGGAAAGAAGATTGCAAGTAAGAAGAATGGGTCTGCTCATACTCATAGATCAAAAAATAGGAAGTACAAATAGGGGTGTTGTGTAACCCCCATGCCTAAACATGGAAAGAATCTCAATGACGCCACTGATGCATATGACATTGACTGACGCATATGACACCACTAGAAGAGGAGTTACAATTCCAAATAAGGAATGTAACTCCTATGACGCATTGACGTAAATGACAATGTTAGATTCTATGACAGAATCTGACACTTGTCATTTGACTTCCTAAGACCTATGACTCTCGCAAGGTAAGATGACTCACCTAGGTGATGTGGACAATGACTAGAAGAGGAGTTACAATTTCAAATAAGGAATGTAACTCCTATGACGCATTAATGCAATGACAATGTCGATTCTACTGTGAGAATCGACACTTGTCATTTGACTTCCTAAGACCTATGACTCTCATGAGGTGAGATGACTCACCTAGATGATGTGGACGATGACTTGTGAGTCACACACACCAACATTTACATCAAAGATGCATTCTGTTAGAAAATTGTAGCTAAGAACTTATCATACTTTATTTTTGGTGACCGATCATCATCTACCACAAGTAAAGGCATGTTTTTATTCTCGTTGATCGAATTTCTAACAGGTTAAATTATACGGTAAGTGTCCACACGCAACACATATTGGCGCATCCATTTGAGAAATGGATCATGGTTGGCTCAAGTTGAACATGGGTGGAGGATTTGACACACCTTATTGAATTCGATTTGCACATTTACCTAGAGTTCAAACTTCATAGTGGACGATTGCATGGTTGCATCCTTCATACAACATCAACTCAATCAAGCTATTCACTACGCAAGGAATAAAAAGGTGTATTTTAGTTTACAGTAATCATAAGAAGTCCATAATATGATTATTATTAAATTTTATATAGTGATCATATTAGAGTCGTCAAAAATCCCATTAGTTCCAATTACAAAATCATTTAAAAATTGTTAGATTCTCGTTAAAAGTTAGGTTATTGTTGTTGAGTCAAAAATTGTCTAGTTTTAGTAGTATTAAAAATATCTTCTAGTATGAATTTACACATTATTCTCAAAGTGTTATATAAGTAATTTGACTCATTATATAGGTGTCATCAAATTGGTGGTCAATAAGAGTAATTTTTAAAGTGTTAAATCTTTAGTCATCTATGGTAGTCAATCAAATGTGTTGATTCAAAAATTGTTGTGTCTTTAGTGTCACTGTAAAAAGTCCATAAAATAAAAAATTTGCCTCACTTTTCAATAATTGGATGCATTTTTGCTTGTACGCAACATCCATCTTATGGGGGTGAATTGTTCAAAGATCCTCAAAGCCAAATCAAGTTGAGTTAGCAACATGGCACTGAAGGACGGGGGCATCAGAGGTTGGAGTTCGATCAATGACCTCTCATCGATCCACGAACAATGGGCCGCATGCAAGCAGCTATGGTGGAATTTTTGTGGTGTGAGTTTGCTTTCATTTCTGAGTTGCATTTTGTTTCAATTGTGTGTAGTGTGATTCTATTTTAGAGTTACTGTTTTGTATGGTTTTGGATGTTGGAAAATAGTTGTGTTGGAATGCAGATGACTATCAGTGATCCTCTGACTGACATGATCCTCTGAATGTCATACTTCATTAGAAGATGGTCTCGCTTGTGAATAATTTCACTTGCAATGGTGACCATGTGCAAAGCAAGATCTAACTAGCAATATTTGGTCAGTTATATGTCTTTGATATAGTTTGCTTCTCAATGTTCGTGTATGGAAATTTCACATTGTGGGGGAACATGACACCAATGTTCTATTTCCATTATGCACCTAAAACGACTAAAGTCAAAGGAAGCTTCCAAAGTGGCGGTGGTGGTTTCTATGTTGCTCGAGATCGAATGAAAGTGATCGACGACAATGATACAATGGCTATAATTAAGAACATTGTGATTCTTATAGGAAGTAATGTGAAATCTCTTTCCAATATGTGTTATATTGTGTAATTTTATAATAAGTGAGTTGTGATTCCTATATACTTCCCTGATGTACAAGCATAGTGGCAAACAAAAGCACTAGAGTAAGTTAGTTCATGGATCTTGAAAGGGTTTGTGGGAGGATCAGAAAACCACACGAGGTGGACAATTGATGGGGCCTATTCACATCAAGGTTTGTGGTAAGCCTGTTTAAAACCATGGAAGGAGAGATCCTTTATTTTAATCAAGATCATGAGTCACATAGTAAGGCATGTTTGATAGGGGTGATCATATTGCAAATGAGTGTGTGAATGTTTTTTCTACCTTGTTCACACTAAGAGGGAATGTTAGGAATTTATTATTAGTGCTCACGTTTGTGAGACTTGTTAGAAAATGAAAGAGATTATATTATAAAAACACTTTGAAAATAATATAATAATTTTTCAAAACATCTAGGATATTTTATTATTGCAGAAAGAGGTTACAATATATAGGCTACTTGCTCATATAAAGGAGGAGTCAACACCTATCTCCAATCCCTCAACTATCTCGCTAGGATATCTCATACAATCCCACATATCTCTTATATGAGTTGTGCATTACAACTAATTGTGCACACTCATGTATTATTTAAATATTAAATAATACTAACACCTAAATGTTCACACTAGAACATAGAATTCCTAACATTCACCCCCTTAGTGTGAACATGGGGAAAACTTATCTTGCACTGCAACTTGTCGCCTGATGCTGACTCATGATCTGGATGGTTTTACCAATGGTTTACCAACAACCAAAATGGTGGTTTTCAAAGTGGTTTACCACAAACCAAAAAATATCATGTTGATTGTAGTTTATTTTCAGCCCTCATCATTTTTCACACTTCAGGAGATTACATAGGAATCTATTACAATTGTGAATAGGAATATTACTTCTGTTCTTATTTTCTATCACACAAAACTGGAAAGCAAACACACAACTGAAAAAAAATGGCCTCCTTCCTCCGTTACCTCCAACCTCCATCTGTCATGCTGCTAACTTAGCAAGATGTAAACATGAAGTATATCTGTTTCCACATTGAACCTATTATATCTTCCCTCCCGCAATGTGAAACACTTTATTTTTCCGGACGTCGGGTAACATCGAAAATGCGTCTGTGAGGTAAATTTTTTTTTAATTTTTCAAATTTTTACAATGACTGACTCACAACGAACTTTTGATGACTAACATTAGCGATAACACGACTCTTTTAAGACAAAGGTGACTAAACTTATGAAGAATAATAACTCTTAAAAAATCCAATTAAATATTGGATTTAATAAAAGAATCTCACTAAATTAATGACTTTTTATCTTGATGGACTTACACTACACATTATAAAATAACCTAAAGTATTTGGTTATGATGCTTTACAAACATAAAGTGGCAAATAAAATAATTACATACTATGTTAATGGCTATCGACCAAATAACATTTAAAAACACTTAAACCTAAATACCTAAAATTAGGAGCTTACAAGAAATAATCGACTGTCTTTCCAGCGGATTAAACCCCACGCATCTCACATCCTCTTCAATTTGCAGCATATAATTCTCGGCAGGTGTTGTAAATTTGTTTCCTCCTCTTAAACCGATGATAAATAAGTAATGGAGAATGCCTCAGATTGCGCAGGAATACATGCAGATCACAACAGTTTGATTAAAGTGGATTCTCAATAGAAATAGATGGCACACAAATCTGTAGAGACCTTTCCAAAGTAAAATATATCTTGATCTGTGCGTTAAAGACTATTAGTAGGATGCACGTAGATTTGGTAGGTGAAAGAAATTCTACAAAGCGGAAGATCGCCAACTCAAATGCAATCATCTAGATCTGATGTAAGAACAAAATTTCATGCAATCTCCTACGCATATAAAAAATAAATCTTGTTTCAACTGCTCCAAATGCTCTTAACATTCCTAAAAAAATATTCCATAAAAGAATGAAGCCAAATGTATGTGCATCGTTGATTGCGGTTCTCTTGAATTCAACTAATAAAATGTTATTTACTAGACAAGTATACGCTTGCACAATATTTCTCAGGATCCTCACGCGAATAGAACTCTCTAATGCATGTGCTTGCAAGGAAACATGAACAATCAGGCATTCATTCTGAAGAGATCAGAAAATACAGATCCAATGTAGATTCGAAGTTGGAGAAGAGAGATCTTTGAAACTCCTGAATTATCTTAGACTCTCATTCGACCGACCATGCTCTGATACCACCGTTAGAAAATGAAAGAGATTATATTATAAAAAAACACCAAAAATAATATAATAATTGTTCAAAACATCGGGATATTTTATTATTGCAAAGAGGTTACAATATATAGAAATTTGCTTGCTCCTATAAAGGAGGAGTCAACACCTATCTCCAATCCCTCAACTATCTCTCTAGGATATCTCATACAATCCCACATATCTCTCATATGAGTTGTGCATTACAACTAATTGTGCACACTCATGTATTATTTAAATATTAAATAATACTAACACCTAAATGTTCACACTAGAACATAGAATTCCTAACAAGACTTATATTTGTGTGGGATAATTTAACGAGTTGTGAGGTTGTTATAAACAACCTACATATATAGTGTTTATATTAACGAGTTGTTAAAACAACTCATTTATTGTTGTGAGTTATTTCCTAAATTTTAGGAACAACTTCACCTATAAAATGTAAATATCCCATATGGAATAATATATAGAATTATTGTTATGTAAATCACTCGCACCTTCACTTAGTTCACGAGCGAGGCAACTGCGGTTAGTAGTTTTGAAGAATGGTCTTTGCAATATAGTCTGCAAACAAGTGTTAGTAGTTTTCCAAATGTAGACAAAGAGAAAATAATGAAAAATGACACAATCACATTTCGATTCTCAAGCTCTCGTATAACAAGCATGAGAGAAGAGCATATATGTGAAGTGTCGACTAGCTTTACAAAAAAATGAAAAATGACAACAAAACATTCACAAAAACCACCAAAAAGCATTAGTTTACATTGCAAAGCAATTAAACATGGACAAAATGGCTAAAAAGGAACAAAATTGGACAAAAACGCCTAATAACCCTATATGTACAAGTTTCACAATTAGCCCGAATTGATGAAATTGATTAAAAAAATTAAATAAAAGTGGTCCCACCAAGCGTGTCGAGATGTGAATAGTGAAAAACTAACTAAACAGATGGAATACAAGCAAAACAAAATTGCAAACCTTCCTGTAGCTCTTCCTTGTAAACATCAAGTAAGGTTGTATGAAGCTTTGAGCTTGTGTAACCTTGTAAGAAATTGATTGTGTATGCCCTTGGAAATGACCTCCAAATGTGGATTGTGATCATACTATGAGCAGATGTTGGCTTGGATGATTACTTCCAAAATAGCAAAAGTTGGATAACAAAATGGACAGAGTAATTGTGTTGTGAATCCAAGAGGATTTGTAAGAGGATAAGCATGTGTTTTATAAGGCTATGTAGTGGTTGGAAGTTGGTGACAGATAGTTGAATGCACATGCCATTTTTAGCAGTTGAGGAAGTTGTAGCAATTCGAGGAAGATAAATGTCATTGAGGGGCAGTACAAGAATTAATTGGCATAAGTTGCATCCGAGAAAGGTGGTTGTACGTGTAATTTAATTGCCCCCACCTTTCTAGGATTCTAGAAGTTTAGTTGACTAGACTAGTAAAGTGGAGTCCAAGTGGAGTACAAGCAAGGTCCAAAGTGGTAGTTGACTAGGAAAATAGGTGTATTTACCTAATTAGATAACTAATTTAATTAGTTATAATGTGCACACTAACTAAATAATCATTTATTTAATAAATGATAATTAAGCTAGCTAAAGGTGTACTAAGGATTAATTTAATTAATCCAAAGGGGTGTAATGATTAATTAATTAGATTAATCAATTTCAAAGGGGGTATGAACTAGGATGATATGGGGAAGAGGATGGAAATAAGTGTGTAATTTAGGGTGTCTACATGCCCTAATTTAAAGTGTTGTTGTGAAGTAATATTGCTTTAAACATAGTAGATGTGCGAGATAAAAAAATAGTGAAGCATTTGGATGCCCCAATGAGTAGAATGGTAAAGGAATGCACCATCAAGTGGGTGGGAAATGCGACAAAGCGGTGGACAACCGCTTGATAGGAAGAAGACAAGGGATTTGAATAAGGATGGGAAGGACTGTGCTCATAGCATGAGCATCATTTGAAGAATAAATTTAGAGAAACCTTTTTTTTATTGCACAATAGATTTGTCACCATGATTATGAAAGAATCAAGATGGGTAACCCAGATGTGCGTGAACAAACACACACACAACAAAGAAAATACAAAAGAGGAAAACAAAGCCAATAAACAGAGTAGGTGCAGGCATCAAGCTTATAAAGGAACCAAGATGAATCATACTACTTACAAGTGGTCCAAAAGGTAAACATCGATAATGCAACACAAAGTCAAGAAAGAAAACAATCAACTATGCCCCTAATGCGTGTCATAATGGTGATTAAATAGATGTAAATTTTCCTAAGGTGGGATAGGATCATATCGAAGAGCGGAGTAAAGGTACTCCTCATGACACTCTTGTTGGATCAGTTGTGTAAATGATCAAAGTTTAAATTGCCCCAAGTGAAGTTATATCGTGAAGGAAAACTAATTTTGTGGCTTGCCCCAAACAGAGTTAGCCTATCATGCAAAGGAAAGAAATTGATAGTCGTAAGATCGAAGCTTGATCACAAGGGTAGTAAATAAAGGTATGAATTTATCAAGACTGTGTTGAGATGTACAAAGATTCACTTTAAGGGCTTTCCAATTATAGGATTTATATGATAAGTGAATGTTTGTTCGAAAATTTTGTAATATTCATTTTTTTGGATTTTTATCTTTTTATGATTTTT
Organism: Taxus wallichiana var. yunnanensis; assembly: GCA_018340775.1. Lineage (NCBI taxonomy): Eukaryota > Viridiplantae > Streptophyta > Pinopsida > Cupressales > Taxaceae > Taxus > Taxus wallichiana. Next base: position 129,893,095 of record CM031238.1, on the reverse strand, counting down.
TGGATGTTTGAATATATGGATTTTTTTGGATTTTTGCAAGTTTTGAAAAAATTGAAATACAAATGCAAATAAATGTAAGCAAACTTAAATACACATGAAAAAGGAAAACATTCCATTGTTTGTTTAATAAACCAGTTGAAAAACACAACACATGCAAGTGACAAAAAGACACAAAACAAGCATTGTAAACAAACCCAATATGAACATGAATGAACCACACCAAAGTTATATGTGAACTAAGATGTGAATAAATTTTCCTACAATTGGTCTACAATAAAGGTAAACAAAGTACAACAAAATAACAAACTAAAATAAGCAAAAGCATTGTCACAATGTTGACAAACCGCAATAAACAACACAATTTGTAATAACGACATCTAATGACACTCGAATGTGTTCCACATTGAAGAACTAGACATATATGAATTCCCTCGAGTGATAGCTTAGAACGTGAGAGGATTGGATTGGGATGAAGAGCGGAGTGATACTTAGATACTCTTGTTGGATCCCATTGAAGTTTGATTTGTATTGGATTAAAATGTGAAATCCAAATGTGCCCCAAGCAAAGTTATATTACGAAAGGGTAAATGATTGCTTGCCTCGAGCATAGATATACACCACAGGCAAGAAAAATGATTATTGAAAGATGATCTAGAGTAATCATGAGGAGCATCGTCAAAAATAAAAATTGTTTAACTGTGTTATCCAATTATTGAAAGTTGGTCAAACATTATGTGAATGTTTTGATTTTGACTGTTTTATATTGTTTTTTATCTTTTTGTAACAATTTTATATTGTTTTTATATTTTTGAATAATTTTATATTGTTTTTGTGTATTTTGAGAAACATATTTGAATGTTTTTAAGTTTTGTGAAACATTTTTGAATGTTTTTGATATTTTACAACTCGGTAAAGGGGTACAATACTTGAAAGCAGGTGTAAATAATTATAAGCATTCAATTCCATTGGCAGAAATGTAGATGATAAAACGATAGAGTATTTCACTCCACTCATGACTCCATGCAACTAGGAAGATGTGAGGGCTCCTCACCGAGAGCCGAAGGACGTGATAACAAGATGAATAGTGATATGAAAGTGAAGATAATGGATGTTAAGACACAAGGTGTAACAATGATCCATGTAAGAAGAATGTAACTCATCTCTAATCAAGATTATCTGGATGATCCCAAGATGCTTCCACTTTATAGGTTTTGACTTGACTTAGATCCGTTGATGGCCTACTGATTGGCAAAATCTAGTTGAAGGAATTGTTGTCTCTCTTTAACATGAGCAACTTCGTGGGATTTTTTTATTAATATTTCTAAAGGATTTATTGGTTAATTATTTTTGTTCTTTTTTAAAAGGGACCCCTACATGTTGCCCCATGTCACCAGGAAGAAATAAGGGCTCAACACCAAAGACAAAATGTAGGCGAGTAAGGACTTCCTCCATTCCCAGTCTCATACTACTAGTGAGAAGTATGGGCTTATCACCAAAGACTATGAAGGATGAAAGGTGTGATGATTTTATAGTTTTTATAGTTTTAGATTAATTTAATTTTCCTTATATGTCGATAATGTTCTTTTTGGGAAGGAACATTCTACCCCCAAGTATCATCCTCATGCGACTAGTAAGACGTAAGGGTTCAACACCGTAGATTGAGATGGGCGGTCAAAAAGGACCGGGTAAAGAAGTTTGAGATTTTTGTTAAAGAGAGAGATTATTTGAAAGGAGTTTCCATTAGTAAGCTTTGAGAAAAAATGCAGGTAAAAAGATCTTAAATGGTAGAAACCATAACAGGATGAGACACGAAATGCCTAAGAAGAACAAGGTTAATATGTGTCGTGAAAGGTGAATAATGTGAAGATATGATAATGGTATGATTAATATATCTGCAATAGATGGAATGCTTAATATTATTTTTACTCACTTTTCTGTTTTTGATTTGCAAACAATGCTTTAAGGAACGATTTAATACAGAGTTTTATTTTCTTTTTATGCTTTTTAAGTTTTTTGAATTTTTGCAAATGAGGATTTGAAATGGAATCATCAAGAAAGAGGTCCATGTTTATTAAATTTGAATGGTCCTGAAATATGATACTTGGGTAGATGAGATCCAAGTCAAGAGAGGGAATCAAAATATTCGATAAGTCCTAAAATACAAGACTTGGGGACAAGGTCCAAGTCAAAGGAGGAAATATGAAGATTCGATAAGTCATGATTTATGAGACTTGGGTGGACATGATCTAAGTCAAAGGAGAGAATTAAATGATTCAATGAGTCATGAGTTACGAGAGTTGAGCAGACAAGGTCCAAATCAACGAATGTGTGATTAGATAAGTCTTTGATGAGATCGAAAGACCTATGTGATGTTAGAAGAGGATTGTCGATGTGGAGAATATGTTGAGATTCATATTCATCCATGATTGGAAGAATGCGAAGAGAGAAGGATTTATATTTATATGTACACCTGAGGCTCCTTATAGACTGTAGAGAGAAAATATTTGATGTTATTCCTTCGATGCTAGGAATTAATTGATTTAATGAAATATTTGCAATTAAAGCATGAAAATGTTGTGTAAAAATACTCCTAGGTATATGTAACTCATGGAGTGTACGCATGTAGATGTCTTTCTGGTAGGAATCATCATTAATGAGATACTATAAATATTGATTGTTTGAGGTGTAATGGACATGGAAGGTTGCATTGTTGCAAGTGTCCAAGCTTGTTGTGGTTGTGTTTCGACAACAAGACTAGAGATGTTAGGCATAGGAGCCAGAATGGAAAGAATAAAATCAATCTCAATGGTGCTTGATGATGGACCCTCTTCTGTATTGTCTACAATTATATCAAGGGTTGAAAGGGAGTCTTGAAGCAAGTTCAAGCTCTCGTTTGGTGTTAGAAGGTTGTTGTCTGAAACAGGTTCAATGTTTGTTTGGACGAACGAAAGAAAATATGGAGAAGAAATAGATTGGTTTGGAGGGAGAGATACTTGACCTTCATTGTGATCTTGTTGAATGTTAGTATGTATAGAAGTGGGGAAAACAATCAACTCTTCATTAGAAGTTGTGGAAATTGACGTGTCGTCGATCGTGAGAGCTTCGTTGTTGAGCTCTATGGAGATGGTTCTATCATCAATTAAGTCTTGAATAGGCTTGGGTTCCCCATTAGAAAAGGGTCTCGTAGTTGGATATTTGATCATGTTAGCCTTTGCTAATTTTTGAAAGACACTAGGTAGACTTTCTTCGAGAGGTGTAAACTGATGTTCAACTTTGCACTGAGTAGAGTAGTGTCTATAATATAAGATATGATGGATTTATAATTGATTTTGTTCAAGGATTCACCATGTTCATGAGATTTACCCTTTGTATCATGGTTAGGAAATAGATTATAAAACACCTTTAGATTGTCATTGGGTGTTTTTGTAGATGGTAGGTCTTCAACCACTATGTCTCCATTTTCAATGAGGTCTTGGATGTAGTTGCAAAGTTTTTTGCATTTGTCTATTTGATGACCATCAATGTGATGAAAATCATAATATGTGTTAGGTATATACCAACTTGATGACCATATTGGATTTTTTCATTTATTTCAAGATACTTGAAAGAGATTCCCTCAAAGAATTATATAATCTTCGTTTGTAGTCATGGAGGAAAATTTTCTCTTCTTGGAAAGGTGACAGATGGTTTATAATTAATCTATTTTGATTGGTTATTCTGTAAGTTGTGCACTTGTAATTATCCATGACACCATCATTGACAATGTTACGGTTGTGGTAGATGTACCTAGGCTTATCACGAGAAGTATTAGGGATGTTGTTGCTATGATTGTTATGATTATGCCCATTGTCTTTATAACGAGGCTTGATCAAGCCTTTAGAAATGAGGGCTGATTTGAGTTCCCTTTTCGATAACTTCCTCAAAAATATTGAGGCAGACATCATCGCACGTTAAAGGAAAACTCACCATTAAGGTTTGGTATGAATATTCTAACCATTTATTTATTAGGGATTGAACATAGAAATCAACTTGTGATCCCTCACCGTCATTGTAAAACATATGCAAAGCTTTCATTTTGTCATTGTTTTGCATTGCACAAATCCATCATTGTAACTTCAGACTAAAGGTTGAAAGAGAAGTGTTTGACAAAATTCTCTGAGAGGTCCGAAAAGGTAGAGATAGATCCCTTTTGAAGGTGTAAGAAGCAATCAAAAGCTTTTCCTCCTCGACTCTTAGGAAAAAGGTGCAAGAGAAAGATATTGTTATAATCCACCTCTTGGCATGCCATGAAAGATCGTGGGAAGGGTATGCATAAGATGTCCATGTTGAAAGGGTATGGAAACAATTCATCAAAACTGAATTGTTTGCATTGTTTTTGCATGCCCGAAATGGTATCTTCATCATTTGTCACTCTTGAGCAAATGGTGAATTGGTTTGTGGGATGAAGGGAGTATCATTCTTATGATTTTTATTTTTATTAATCTCAAAATGAGTTTTGTAGGTGTGGTCACTTTTCTTCATGTTTTCGATACCTTTGGTATCATCGTTAGTGACTATAGAATATAGGAGAGTGATTTTAGACATCTCATTCATTTGATCCATGAGGGATTTTATAGGATTGGTGGATGGATCACTAGATTCAACTTTGTTTACTTCACTTGGTCTCACGTCATCATGTTTGTTTGAATCAAGTGGTGGACCCTTAGGGGATTTAGGTTGTCCTTTTAAGGATTTCAATTCATCCTCATCAAAGTTCAAGGGAAATCTTGCTCCCATTACAAGGAGAAAAAGAAGGAATTGGTCTTTATTTTGTCGCAAAGTGGCATCTATGGAAATTTTTTCAATTTATTCTTTGTCCTCTTCATCCGAAATGATATGGAAAGGATCTCTTTCCTTGCATCGAAAGGGACTATAATCGAGATGTTGTCTTTGCCACCAATTTTGAAAGAGGGGAGGAACAAGAAGAGTTGTGATGGAAAACTCAACCCTTAGAAAATTGAATGCTAAGATGGAAGAGGGGAGAAGATTAATAAAGCTTGACCCTAGAAAAATGAGTGCTAAGAGGGAGGAGGAAAAAAGGGTTAGTTGATTTCCTGACTCCTAAAAAAATGAGATTTAAGGGAGAAGAGACTTGACAATGTGAATGCGATCAACTCTTGATGAGAATGAGTGATAAGAGTAATGAAGAGATGTAAAGAGGGGTACTCTTAAGAAGGTGGGTGTTAATAGGAATGAACAAGGGGGATACTTTGTAACACTTAATAAAATGAGTGATGTTGAGATGGAAGAGACTTATCAAGGTGCGCGTGATCAAATCTTAACAAAATGAGTGATAAGAGTGACGAAAAGAGGGTGTGAAAGATTAAATCTTAACAAGATGAGTGTTAAGAGGAACAAAAAGGGTGACTTCTCAACACTTAACAAAATGAGTAATGTTAAGGTGGAAGAGACTTAACAAGGTGAACGCAATCAACTCTTAACAAAATGAGTGATAAGAGTGACAAAAATAGGGTGTGAAATATTAACTCTTAATAAGATGAGTGTTAAGAGGAACGAAAAGGGTGACTTATTAATACTTAACAAAATGAATGTTAAGGTGGAAGAAGGATTGAAATTTTAGTTAGAGAATCTTTGAAGCAAAATGATTGCTAAAAGATATGAAAATGAATGAAAGGCTCAGGGACCCTTTACAAAGTGAATGTAAAGAGTGAAGAGGTGAAAGAGGCGAGTTTTCTCAACTTGAGACAAAATAAGTGTGACAAGAGGAGACTTAAAACATAATGAAAGATGATCAAATCTTAACAAAATTAATGTTAAGGAGGAAGAGACTTAGAAATATGATGAGTTTGCTAGACTTTTAACAAGATGGATTTTTAAAAGAGGAGACTTAAGAATATGATGAAGGATTTCAACTCTTAACAAAAATGTGTTAAAAGAGGAGACATAACAAGGAAATGGGAGCACTTAAAGAACGAAAAAGTGAATTTCGTCACAAGAAGTGAAGAAATGATGATGAAAATGTCATAATCTCGCAAAAGTGGAGATAAGAGACAAAGGGAATGTGATTGATGAAGGATCTCAAATAAAATAAAATTGATTTCTTTAAAGAGAGAAGTGAAGAAATGATGAGGATGTCGATAATGCAAAAAATTGATTGCGAAGTATGAAGACGTAAGAGGATGGGAGAGAGATATTTAAGATGTCGTTAATTCAACAAAGTGGATGTGAAATGTGACGATGTAAGACTATGGAAGAGAGATATAGAAGATGTTGTCAATTCAACAAAGTGGATGTGAAATGCGACGACATAAGAGTGTGGAAGAGAGATATAGAAGATGTCGTCAATTTAAAAAAGTGTATGTGAAATGTGATGATGAAAAGATTAAAGGTCAACAAGGGGAGTGTCAAACTTTAAGACTTATCAAAAATGAAAGATCAAGGTGATTAAGAGAGTGCTTGTCCATGATAAAGCGAGTATCATGGTGTCAAAACTTAGATAAAGAGGATAAAAGTGCTCAAGTTTGGATATGGATGTCCACAACCCAAGACTTAGACATGTTTACAAAGTAATAAGGTGGATGAGAGAGAAAATGTGAATGATAAGAGTGAAACACAAGTGTGTAACACGTAATAAAAATGGAAAATAATGTAGTGAAAGTTGGACTCTACCTTAGAGTTGTTTGGATAAGGCATTATACCCAAGTGAGCACAATGTTATTGTTAGCTGCCTACTTTACTTTACCCCTTTGAAACCCTGAGAAAATATCTTGTTCAGAATGAATCACATTGGGGTCGCCATAAGATCTACTCTCGAAGGCATACTCGTCAATTAGGATGGGGGTACCCATTTCGTCGAGGTCCCTTAATGTGCTAACTACTTTGGGGTTTCGTGGTACTCCTCAAGTGAGTTTTATAGTTTAAGCCAAAGCACTTCCCATATTTATAGTAGTTAGGAAATAGCCTTATCATCAAAGACTGCGAAATACAAAGTGTGTAGTGTTCATTTTATCTTGATTAAAAAGATTCCCTAGACACAAAGTATTAGTAGCATGTTTAACACATGAGTGAGGTAACCTACAGTTAGTATTTTTGAAGAATGGTCTTCTAACAATACGATCTTACAAACAAGTGTTATTAGTTTTCCCAAGGTAGACAAAGAGAAAATAATGAAAAATGACACAATCACATTTTGGATTCTCAAGCTCACTTGAATAAGTGCGAGAGAAAAACATACACTTGAAGTGTTGTTAATAGCTTCACAAAAAAATGAAAAATGACAAAAAAATGTTGGCAAAAACCACCACCAAAAAAATGTTAGTTTATGTTGCAAATGAATTAAACATGGACAAAATGGCTAAAAAGCAACGAAAATTGGACAAAAACTTATAATAACCCTATATGTACAAGTTTCATAATTACCTCAAATTGATGAAATTGATGAAAAATAAAATAAAATGTGTCTCATTGGGCATGAGAATGTGAACAATGAAAAAATAACTAAACAGAGATGCAAGACAAATAAAAACACAATAGTAAACCTTCATGTAGTTTTTCCTTGTAAACCTCGAGTAAAGTCTTATGAAGCTTTGAGCTTGTGTAACCTTGTAAGAAATTGATTATGGGTGCTCTTGGAAATGACCTCCAGATGTGGATTGTGACCATGCTATGAGAAGATGTTGGCTTGGATGATTGCTTCCAAAATAGTAAAAGTTGGACAACAAAATGGACAGAGTAATTGTGTTGTGAATTCAAGACGATTTGTAAGAGGATAAGTCTATGTTTTATAAGGCTATGTAGTGTTTGGAAGTTGGTTACAAATAGTTGAATTCGCATGCTATTTTTAGCAATTGAGGAAGTTACAACACTTCCGGGAAGATAAATGCCATTGAGGGGTAATAAAAGAATTAATTGGTAGAAGTTGCATCCAGAAAGGTGGTTGTACGTGTAATTTAATTGCCCTCACATTTCTAGGATTCTAAAAGTGCAGTTGACTAGACTGGTGAAGTTTTGTCCAAGTGGGGTCCAAAGTGGCAGTTGACTAGGAAAATAGGTGTATTTTCCTAATTGGATATCTAATTTAACTAGTTATAACGCACACTAACTAATTAATCATTTATTTAATAAATGATAATCAAGTTAGCTAAAGGTGTGCTAAGGATTAATTTAATTAATCCAAAGGGGTGTAATGATTAATTAATTAGATTAATCAATCGCAAAGGGGTATGAAATAGGATGATATTGGGAAGAGGATGGAAATAAGTGTGTAATTTAGGGTGTCTACAATGGCAAACGGTTTTCAATTTTCCTAATCCCCACATTTGTATTAAAGTGGATTTAAATTTAAAAACTCCCATCTTCTATATAAGTTTTGACAATTGATGGGGTTCAACATCAAAAAGTGCAATATTTGAATATTTTGAAAGCCTATTTTTCCTATCATGCACAAGATCATTGTATTTGAGATCACCCTCTTCATTATGTCTCTTTAAATACTTCTCCAACTACATGTGAAGTTGTTATTGTGGATCCTTAGGAAAGACCTCTTAGGCGTGTTTCAAAGGAAAAGGAGAATAAAGCTTAAAATAATAAGATTCACATTCTTTCCTCTTTCAAACATCCGAGTATAGTTAAAGGAGGTGGAAATATAAAGATCCATCACAAAGATGGGGCTTTTACCACTTAATCAACTCAAATGAAGTTATGCAAACATGCAAACTCATACTAATATCTCCTCTTCATTAGCATTTTTTTACTTCACTATCAAACATGGATTTTGTAAGTGAATGGAAGGTGAAATTAATAAATGAAAAGAGGTATCCTTTCCATACTACCTAGAGAAACAACACCTCCTTGTGAGTTTAGCACCTGACCCTAAAACTTTCAAGGAAGATATCACTCTTTCACCAGAGACGACACTTGCGTTTTTTCTTTGGTGGTTGGTAATAATTCAATAGATTATGTAACCCTCTTTTCATTGAATGAAGATCTCCATTTTATCTTATAACATTAAAGGGATTACTATCCCAATTAAGTAAATAGTTTGTTAGAGGTGTTTTGTAGAAAGTTGGGTTGAATGAATTTTTTCTTCAAGAATTCAAATCATCTAGTTTTGAATTAAGAAATAGAATGAAATATTATTGGAATGGTCAATTTTTATCATAAAATCAATCTTAAGGAAGTGGATGTGTTGTTTTGGCAATATCATCTTCTTTGTCTGATGATTTGTCATGAGACATGGTATGGATCGTATGGGTAGATGTGTGTCGATCACACTTTTACTCTAAACAAAGTATGTGGTTTTTAATCAAGTATATGTGACTTGAGATTGAGGTGGAGGGCGGCTATATGGATTCTAGTCGGTCAATCCCCTATACAATCTCTATATGGCCCCTCTAGAACTTTATATGGGGTGGGGGACCATATATATGTATAGATAGGGCCAAATAAAGAGAGGGACAAGATATGGATTTATGGGTTAGTCCTCATCCGGTCCCCCTCCCCCGATCCTCGATATATATATATATATATATATATATATATATATATATATCTCATATCGAGTATAGATAGGGACCTACCAACCGGACCATACATGTAGAGGGGGGCTCAACCTATATGGGGTGGGGGGGAGTATAGAGGGGGGACCTCGACCCCATGGGATATCTTTCTCTCTTTCGGAGCTCCGAGATACGACTGCCCCATATCATATACGCCAACAGATATCAACTCCATCCTGTCGCCTATCTAGTCCAAGAATTGATCCGAGATGATCTCACCTAGTAGATATATATAGAGAGAGGGAGTGCCAATATGATCAAAGATATGTCACAAGTAGAAATATATAGGTATAGGGTTGAATCTTGGTTGAGCGACACACTATTAGTTGATTCAACAGTAGTTATCCTTCAATTTCTATCGATTTTTCCACCCTATCTCTATATTGATATTTTTGCAAGGTTGAGCATTCACACCTTCCGACACAGTGGTATTTTATGCTTCTAACCTCAATGTTGACCACACTCATTTATAGGATTGGCTTTCTTCTTCCTTGGCAACTATTAATTGGATTGTTGGGGGAGATTTCAATATGGTGAGTGGGAGGATTTGTTGTGTGTGGATTAAAAAAACTATCATGGGATCGATGTGAGGCCTCCCTCTAACTTTGTGATTTGAATTGAGGAAATAAAGGTATAGGAAAGTCTAGATGGTACACTTGATGTAATTTTTAAAGAGGTAAAGAAAAAAATCAAGCACGATTGGACTAGCTTTATGGACCTAAATCTTTTTTATTTCTAGTGTCTTCTCATATAATGTAAGTGTTTAATGGAAAAACTAGTCTCAATCATGTCCCAGTTTAGAATTTCCTTTCTTTAGGATATCCTAAAGAAGACAATTTGTCTTCTTTATTTCAATTAAATGTGTCACATCTACAATCTCCTGACTTTCATGCTTTGGTTCATCGTATTTGGAATATTGTGCTTAGGCCCGGTGGGGAAAATAGATGGATTATATGGTGGGAGTTTGTTGCCCACCAAACATATGATAGCTTGAAAACATCAACGTACTCTTCAAACCAAAAACAAAAATAAACATTCTCCTTTGGGGAATTAGAAATAGATCTACATAATGAATCTTCACGGGTAGGGGCTACCCACTTTGAGAAATGTTGAGCAGATAAAAGATAACTCAAGTATGAAAGCGCATAAGGATTGGGTACGCATACACATGGTGCATAGAAGGACACAAAAATATAGCATAACATCGCGCACCTAGGACAAGTGTACACATGACTTAGCCACTTTTGCAGATCTAGGCTATTTTTGGAGATGGAGTGTTGAGCACATGATGACATGGAGACTTGCAGTTCACACAAGGCTATTTTGGGAGTTACAACAGTTCAAGTGCCATGCAGAGTCTTAGTCTAATAATAGGATCTATTCTTAGAGTTAACTAATAGAAGATCTATTATTAGCAGTTGCATGCTTTTGTACATTGATGTAAGGGCACATGGCTATTATTAGCATGTAGCCTATTTTTGGAAGGTGTATGAGCGGTGAAGGGCAAGACTCCACCCCTAGATATATGTATTGATTTGCACGGTTTTGATACCCGGTCGATATTGTTTTGAGTGTAGAGTTATGTTGTTGGTTTTGTTCTCACGCATGACTCATGGTGACATTATTATGATTTATGAAGCTTATGTGTTTTACAGTATTTAATATAATGGATCATATTGGCTAGATAATGGTGTTAGATGTGTTTGAATATTGTTCTTGCATGGTAAATCTCATTATAATAATTGTTTAAGTCAATCTTTCATATGATTTAGACCTAGATCATGTTTATGCAATGTGAATTGGTTATTATATGTTATGGATTTGAATATATACATGCCCAATTATGCTAACATTTTGGACAAGAAACTCTAAAGAGGGACCTGGTACCCTTGCGCACTTCGGGTGAGCACTCAATTCAAGTTGAGTGATGTGTCAGCGTGCCTTGGGCTATTTGGAGTGAATTCTAGGCTACATCATCGGTTCTATTACTAGGACCTCTTTCTCAGTTGTTTCTCAGGATGTTGCATGATGAAGATGTATCGGTTGACCTTGGCTAGTATTGAGGAGTGGTGAATGGATCTAGAAGAAGAGTATGCTTGCAGATTCAAGATTGGACCTGATTTTAATGCACACTCTTCGGTTGAGCGAGAATCTATATGACGCATTGTATGAGCATTCTTTATTATCTTTCTTATAGATTTGTACGAATGGTTGGTTGCTTATGCATCTAAAAGGAATTGGAGGTTTCACATGCTTGTTTGGACGTAGGAAGAATTCTAGGCCTTGTATGATGTAGATATGATTTGGACATGCTCTGTGGATGTTTGGTTCCATGGTGTTTTGAACAACTATATTTGAGTACACAATTTTGACTTACTCTTGCACGGAGGTTCTTTGAGTTTCTATTTTTGCATGAACCCGAGATGATCATATTTGCGTGCTTTATTCCATTGGCGATCAAGATCCTGATTGTAACCCTGGATTTAGAAGAGAAGTTGATGGCTAACTAAACCCCACCACATGTGGGGAAGGAGTAGGTTTGGTAAGGATGGTAGACCTAGTGGCGAGAAAGATAGAGGAAGAAAGGCAGTTTAAGTTCAATGAGGTGCGTGAGAGGGATTTAGAGAAGTAGCGTGAAGTTACAAAATGTATGGTGTTGTGGAGAGTGATGGCTTGTGAAGGATTCAGAGATCACATAGAAGATGCTCACACAACCTGGTACATAAATTTTGATCCTGATCAGACTTGCGTGGACTATATGGCACTTTGCGAGATGATTTCTTAAAGGAATATTATATCCTTGAGTTCGAAGCGTAGAAAATCATAAATGCACTCAAGGATATTAAGTAGGGCACTACTGAAAGTGTTCAAGAATATGATGTTTGGTTCAAGACTCTTCCATCTAAATTATATCATGACATCCACACAAACCAAAAGTATGCACAATGGTTTGTTGGAGGACTGATCATGCCTTTTAAGAGGGTGCTTTCACATAAGACTTATAAATATCTGCGCGAGAACTTGAAGCAACCCCGCACGCCGAGGCGGTAGGAAGTTTGGACATAACAGTGAGCATGTTCTTAGGAGATCAAATTGCAGCAATGGTGAAACAATTGGAGAAATTATTTGCTAATTTAGCACATGAGATGTGCAATGGAATTTGGTGTATAGATTGTGAAGTAGAGGGGCATACTAAGGATAATTTCCCTCAAAAATTGGTGCACTCCTTATTATTGGATTATGAGATATGTCACTTGGACCACAATTTAAGTTGGTACCCATTTTTGCAGTGCGTAATAAGAAAGAATGTGTCTAATTCTGTAAAATTTTAGGTCCTCGAATCATGATACTGAAGATTGTAGATTGATTGATCAGATCGATGATGCCATTGATATTGGTGTATGACAGATTGGTGTTGCAAATAATTCTAAGGAAAAGGGTGAGCATCATGACTATGATCACAATGAGGTGTGTTCGATGGAGTTCGTAGTAGAGTTCAAGGTTATAGAGGTGGATTCGAGAGGTTGAGGTCATGGAGGTGAAAGGATTGATTTCCCTCATGGGACTTGTTATACATGTGGATCTCCGATCACTACAGGCGTGAATTTCCATAGAATGTTGTGTGTTATTTTTGCGGAAAGAATCATAGTTATGAAGAATGCCTAGACTTGTATGAACATTTAAGCAAGAAACATAAACATGAAAATAAGGGCATAGGAATGGTTAGAGTACAGCACATCGTGGAAGACCAATGGATGCCAAAGTTAGCGTCAGATCTTGAGTTGGTACATGTAAAGATTACTACACATGTTTTGGTTTCGCGCGTCAGGAAGCTCTGTAATAGAAGCCTACCATTACTAAGGAGGAAGTCTTGTATGCCAAGTATCTAGACCCCATGCATCAGAAGGAGGTTTATCAAGAAACCATGGAGGTAATTCAAAATTTATAGGGTGAGATACAATGTTTGAAGGAACAGTCATGGAAGTTGGAACAAAAGAAAGCAGTTGATCTCCATTAGATAGATGTTGATGATTTGAAAGAGGTTTGCAAGATGTTGTGCCAAGAGAACATTATTCCTTTTTGGGGAGATGGTTGAAGGGAAACACTCCATGCACTAGGATTGAGCATGAGAGACAACTTCTGCATGTTAATATTCCTCCGGATAGTTTGGATTATGATAAGGAGATTACTCTAAATGTTGTTATTGATGGTTGGATTTTGAGTAACATCTTAATTGACATAGGTGCGGAAGTGAATGTACTTAATTTTTATGCATGGGTTCGAGATGGGAAGACCTCCATTACAACCATCTTCTAATGTGTTGTTCATGGCAAACCGAACTAAGGCAATGCCCATTGGAGTTTTAAAAGATGCATCAATTACTATACAGGGGGCCAAGTTCACTGGGGACTTTGAGGTCTTAGCACTTGTAGAAGCAAACAATTTTTTTACATTACTTGGGCGCCCATGGTGCTATGCAAACAACGCTGAATTGCATTTCAAAAAGTGGTATATTAGTTCGAAAGGTCATCATACCTCGATAAATGGGAAATCTATGCCCTATGTAGAGCCCTTAAGTGAAGAAGACTTGAAAAGAAATTATGTGCGCACCATTCGAGATCCAAAATTTCTTGAGCCATCAAAAGAAGGAGTTCTACAGTGGGATGATGCACAATCAATGAGTGATACTACAAGTGTTTCATGTGACAATTGGGTGCAGGAAACTTATGAAATGGTTGAGTGTGAAGTACTGAAAGTGTTCTTTGGGTGTGTCAAGAAGCCACACAAAGATCGTGCATTTGGGTAGCAACCAGGTACCAAAGTACACATGGGAGGAGAATCTAAAACTATTCCTTCTTGTAATCTAAGTTCAATGGGAATGTCAGGTGGAAAGAAGGAACATGTTAGTATATACTCTACGTGGGATGACATCACACTGGTGGATTGTTCACATGGATAATCTTTTGGAGTGGAGAGAAGTAAGGATTGCTTTATCTGCTTGGTTTCTAAGAAGTAATGCACCTACTCAAATTTGTGCATTTCATGGTAATGATCATGTTCAACACCATTTTTCGAGTGAGTGTGAGAGAATCGACGGACAATGGGCAAGAAGCTTTACCACCTTCGTTGTGGGTGCACAAGTTTTATTTCACATTGCAAGGTTGACACCGTGCGCATGGTATGTTTATGTAGAGTTGAATATGATGATTGGAAATTGACAAGAACTTACTAAAGGTATGACTCAGACCTTTGATTACTTTTCTTCTAAACCTCCGGTGAATGAGGCGTTGTAGGTTATGAAGCGCTTAACTATGGGAGATAGTGCAAAAGCTAAAGAGTTACTTCAGGAGTTGTTAGGAGAGTTAGACCTAGTGGCACACTTTGAAGAGGAAGAATCAAATGTTGAACAACTTGGGTGCACTTGTTTAGAAAGAGAAAAGGGTAAGATGATCTACATGGTTGATGATGAAGAGGTAGAGAACTTGGACATTGAACACACAGAGAATGCATGCGAAGTCTTAGAAAGTGCAGATGATAAGGCGCGCTCCTACCGAGCCTATGAAGACCAAGAAAGTGAACATTAGAATGGATGTTGAACCCAAGGAAGTCATTATCAAAGATTACTGATCTGACTTTAAAGTTGCTAAAATCATTGAGCTATTGCATGACTTTCAGGACTTGTTCCCTAGAGGTTATCATGAACTAAAATGCGTACATGAATCATTGGGAGAGATGGAGATAAAGCTAAAAGAAGATGCGTGCCCGGTTCGGACGAGGATTTACTGGATGAATCGAACTTGTGCTTCAAAGTAAAAGAACAAATTTGTAAAATGTTAATTTTTGGAATTATTGTGCCAATTGAGGAGTAGAATGGGTGAGCCCTTTGGTGATCAACATCAAGAAAGATGGCAACATCAGGATTTGTGTGGATTACAAGGAGTTAAATGTTGCATGTGTGATTGATCCCTTTCCCACACCATTTACTGAGGAAATATTGGAAGGCGTTGCAGGGCATGAAATATACTCTTTCATTGATGGATTCTCTGGATATCATTAGGTAAGGATAGTTGAAGAAGATCAAGAGAAGACAACTTTCACCACCAAGTGGGGAAATTTTGCATATACGGTTATGCCCTTTGGATTAAAGAATGCACCTAGAATATTTTGCACATAGTGGTACAAGTGTTCTAGGATTTTATTCACAAGTTCTTGCAGGTGTATTTAGATGATTGGACAGTCTATGGGCTTGTGAAAGATCACTATGATAATCGAGGCTAATGTTCGAGAGGTGCTGATAGTTGAGCATCTCCTTGAACATTAAGAAGTGTATATTTTCCACACCCTTTAGAATTTTGTTGGGGCACATCATCTGTAAAGAAGGCTTGCTAGTGGATCTTACTAAGGTAGCTACTATTTTGGGATTAGAAGAGCCTACTAGCAGAGTGAGGTGCGTGGATTCTTGTGGCACATAGATTATTACAAAAATTTGACACGGTGATATGCCAAGATTGCCACGCCCTTAGAATAATTACTTAGGGGAAAGGGAAAGTTCTATTGGGTGAGGCACAACAACGTGAGTTTGACACACTGAAGGAAAGGCTTACTACAATGCCTATTTTGTGATTTCCTTCATGGTTCAAGCCTTTTCACATTCATGTATATGCCTCTTGACATGGTCATTGGTGCCATATTATCTCAACCTCAAGAAGGTATTGTTGATCATCCTATTTTCTTTGCTAGCAAAAAGTTGACTCAGTAGAAAAAAACTACACAACTACAAAACGTGTGGCATTGTCTATGATCTATGCGCTCCACAAGTTTCGACAGTATTTTCTTGCTACCCCATTCATCTTTTATAAAGACCACATGGAACTGAAGTACTTAGTAAATAAACTCATTTTACAAGGGTGCATATGTTGTTGGGTTCTGTTGTTTCAATAATTCAATTTTACAGTGGTGGTTAAGCCCGATAAGAGCAATTTTGGTTATTACCATTTATCAAGGATTCAATCAGGGGAGGACATAGAGCATTGAGGACATAATGTCGATGCCCAATTGTTCAGGTTGAACCACACGCCCTCGGACTTGGAGGATATTGTTGTCTTTTTTTACGCACAGTGTGGCACTTGAGAAGGAATGAAGGCTTTATAAAAGAAACAACTTGTTATTCGTGTTGCGCCTTACATGTTGATCAGTGGAGACTTATACAAGTTAGGTTATGACAAAGTTTTGTGATGGTGTGTACTTAAGCATGAGTGAGAAGAAATCATTACAGAGGCTCATGGTGGTATTGTAGGTGGACACTATGCAGGGGATGCCACCACGTGCAAGATTCTACTAGCTGGTCTATGGTGGGAAATATTATACAAGGATTGCAAAGCATATTGTAAGGCATGTGACCATTTTCAACACCTTGGAAAGCTTGGGCATCAAGATGAAATGCCTTTGAGGCCTATTACTAGTGCAAAACCTTTTGAGAAGTGGGAAATTGACTTTGTGGGCCCTATTTCCCAAGTCGCTGCAAGATAGGATCACACTACATTATAACTTGTGCTAACTATCTTATAAGGTGGTAGAAGAAGTGCTTATAAATAATTGTAGTGCAACTACAACAACAAGGTTTGTATGGGAAAATATTATTAGCAGGATTGACTACCCTTTAAGTTCAACAAGTGATAGGGGTACTCATTTCCTTAATGAGACTATCAGGATATTATTGGATGAATTTATGGTTGCACACCATAGGACAACCCCTTATCACCCTTAGGAAAATGGAATTGTTGAGGCTTCAACAAGATATTGAGCCATACCTTGACCAAAATTTGTGATGTTGGAAGGAGATATTGGGATGACAAGGTTTATGTGGTACTTTGGGCATACCGGACAACCTACAAGAGGTTGAATAAAGTAACACCCTTTTAGTTGGTGTTTGGCACAGAGGTAGTTCTCCCCATGGAATTCATGTTACCTTATTTGTGTATTACACGCACAGGAGGTCTGGCTGATGAGCAAGCATTGGAAGAACGTATTGAAAAATTAATGCAATTGGATGAAAGGTGTGTCATAACAAGATGGAGTCAAAAGCAAGAAAAGTCTAAGCAGAAGACATGGCATGAGAGACACATCAAGGATAAGAAACTTGAGGTTGGGAAAATGGTACTTCTGTATGATTCAAAGTTTTATGCCACCTTGGAAAGCTTAAGGTGCATTGGTTGGGATTGTATGTTATCACTTATATACTTGACTCGACGCTTGCCAATTAGAGGCGTGGATGGAATACGGTTTCCCAGTTACTTCAACGGGAGTAGGTTGAAGCCCTACTATAAATAAGTCTTCTTGGAGTTTGTCATATGGTAGTATTTGCACTTGGATTAGGTTTTCCTTAATGCATTTCCTTTATGTGTATTTCCTTCATCATTGTTATGCTTTGTCAAGTGTAATAATCACACTTGCGTGCAAAAGGTGATTACAATTTAAGTGTTTTTATGCGCGAGAGGACCACGCATACCCTTAGTGTGAGGTGGTTTATATAGAAGGTTCATTACCAAGTTGAACATAGTTGATTGTCATTTGAAGATGGGTGCTTTTTGGAAGGGTGTAGATAGAAAAAATTACTCCTACATAAATACCACAAATGGAAAAGTAGGACGTAAGGTATAATGCGAGGTAGGGTTGCAGTGGAAACTACTTGGAAGAAGGTGCAAGTGGCGAAGTACTTCAGTGCATATGGGTGTGCGAAGGAGTGCATGTGGCAAATAAGTAGAAGGTGTGCGAAGGTTATGGCGTGGTGTGGAAATGAGTAAGCGGAAACATTGACAAACAATGCATTAATGCTATCATCGGTGGTGTGTGAAGGAGCAATAAATGTGATAACTTTTAAAAATATATATATAAGGAAGGGTTGTGAGGCCATTTTTACCTTTGCAATTACGAATTCTTGAGCGAGTTGTTTACGAGCAAGCTAGCTAAGATGGTTATGAAGAGTGGAGAGCTATGAACTGGTTGGGTTGGTTAGATCTGCGCACGAGGAACTATTACGCTCCATTTGTTGAAGTGTTTGAGCAAGGCGAAGGTGTGTGGGAAAGGAGATTGATGGCTAGGGTTTGAGTTTGAGCTAGGGCACACGAAACCAAGTTGTAGAGCTCGAGGGAGGTAAGAGAACACATATTTTTGATTGAAATGGCACCAAAAAGAGCACCAGGGGCAGGTACGAGGGGAAAGAAAAAAAAGGAAGTTGAGATTGAGATCAAGGATGCCCCCAAAAGTAGGTTTTTTAAAATGCAATACCCAAAGGAAGTGATTATGGGCCGTGATTGGGATTCCCACATATGTCGAAGCAAATTCAAAGATTACAACCATAGGACAACCAATAACAAGGAGGATTTGGACGCATTGTTGAATAAAAAGACAAACAAATGGACAACAAATGACATGCCCGTATACGATGATGTTGGGAGAAGCTCCTAAGAAAGGTAGGGGTTTTATAGTTGTACAAATTTCCTTATTTCAAAAAGCTAGATAAGTTTTACCAGTGGCTTATGAGTAGAGCTTATGAGGAATTTTTCTATTTTTCTAGGTGACGAATGAGGATTATCATGCCCTTGATTGACACTTTAACGGGTTTGAAAAGCACAGGCACAAAGGTGAGTAACGACCTAACTAATAAAACAACAATTATAATAACCAATAAGGAGTTGGGTTATACAAAAGGTGGGCGCAACATGGATATTTACAAGCTGAGGAAGTATCCGGTCATACAGGAAGCCTCACACTTATTGACAAAATTGAATGACTAGGAGAGATGGTCACAGGTGAACACTTTGTGGCTACATGTTGCAAAGAAAATTTCATAAGGGGAGACCTACAACTTGGCTAGATACATTGTTGAAACGATCATTGAAGAGGCACATAAAGGTGAGAAAATTAGCTTTGGCATTATTCTATTGTCCCTTGTGTTTGTGGAGATTGGAGTGCCCCGATAAGTGAAGAACAAAATGCACGGGAGTACCCTACAGAAAATAAATCTCTTGCAGAGAGATTCAAAAAGTATCTTTATGAGGGGACCATGAGTGGCCCATTCAAACCAAGGGTAGAGATGTGGTATGCATGACTCGTGTCGCATTTGAGGAAGAGTGGAGGATACCTAAGGAGTTTCCGTGGTAGTAGGTAAGTTGGCACAATTTGCAGTCTATCAACATTTTGCATCACACGTTTTACGATGAAGGATGGGACATGGAGTCCTTAGTGCAAATTGCCCTATGCTTTCACCATGCAGTTCTTTCAGGAAGTTTTTCACAAAATCTCATATACGAGGGTTAATCTACAATTGATAAGGTAGACTATGACTACCACACTCTGCGAAAGACTTACGTCTATCCAAGTAAGTCTGCTTATATTGAAAGGCACATTTGGATGACATAAATATGAAGCTCGTAAGTTTTGTAATAAGTGACAAATGGGGTAGCATTGGTATACCTTTAGCTTAATCCTAGGCTGGAGAACAGAAAGTATGTAGAGAATGAGTTCAAACTGCCAATCCCGCCTAAAGGGAAGCACATAGTTGGCACGTTGGCAGCTGAAAAGTCTACTTCACCCATTGAGGAAGAAGAAGAAGAAGAACTTCATGAAGATAGTGGTGGGTTGGACTGTAGGGGAAGAAGATAGCCTATCAGATAGAGAAAGGAAAGAGTGTGAGATGATGCCCCCATCACAGGAGCAAGAGGATGAAGTGTTTGAGACAAACACAATGGAAATCAATGTGGAGCAGATAGTCGAAGATCCATAGTTCAAGAGAGTGTTCAAGAGGACAAGGGTTCAGGGTGCAAGGTCATCACAACCATTAAGAAGGTCACCTTGGATTTCACTACAAAAAGAAGAGCCTAAGAAGAAGAGAAGGTGTAAGCTAAAGCTTAAGGATGGAGAGGAGGATGAGTCTAGAGAAAGTGCGCTAGGTACTCCAGTGCATCCTAAGGGTACAAAGGAGCCCTTAGATGAAGAAATGAAGGATGAGACACTTATGCATGTGGAGAGACTTGATTTGGTGGAAGAGAAGTACAAAGTGCTTACAAGTGCCCAAGAACCACATGAAAACAACTTTGAAGGAGATAGGAAAACATATTTCTGGGAAGATGGACTATATGGAAGGCATGATTTCTAGTATGGAAAATATTTGTAGAATCTTGCAGAATGAAAAAGAGAACATGAATCAAGATGAGCTAGATGCCATAGTCACAGATGTCTGGACAAAATAGGTGAGGCATTAAGTGATTGATAGGCATTGGAGGTAGAAGTTAAGAATGAGTATCCAGAATTAATATTGCCTATTGAGGAGAAGAGAGTGAGTGATATCTCATTCTTTTGTTTGAACAAGTCTTCATTCTTTCACTCATTGTTCTTTACTTTGGAGAGATAAGTTAAGATTACCCATTACCGGGGGGTGGAAATGCATTTAGTGTGGGGTAATGTTGAGTAGATAAAATATAGCTCAAGTATGAAAGTGCATAAGGATTGGGCGCGTGAACACATGGCACATAAAAGGACGCAAAAATATAGAGAAGAGCACGTGCCTAGGACAAGTGTACACAAGACTTAGCCACTTTTGTAGATCTAGGCTATTTTTGGAGATGGACTATTGAGTATGTGATGACATGGATATTTTTAGTTCATGCAAGAAGACTATTTTGGGAGTTACAACGATTCGAGCTCCATGCAGAGTCTTAGTCTAATAATAGGATCTATTCTTAAAGTTAACTAATAGAAGATCTATTATTAGTAGTTGCATGCTTTTGTACATTGATGTAAGGGCGCATGGCTATTATTAACATGTAGCCTATTTTTGGAAAGTGCACGAGCGGTGAATGGTAAGAGCCCACCCCTATATATATGTATTGATTTGCACGGTTATGATACCAGTTGATATTGTTTTGAGTGTAGAGTTATGTTGTTGGTTTTGTTCACACGCATGACTCATGATGACATTACTATGATGTATGAAGCTTGTGTTTTGTAGTATTTAATATAATGGATCATATTGGCTTGGATAATGGTGTTAGATGTGATTGAATATGGTTCTTACATGGTAAATCTCATTATAATCATTGTTTAAGTCAATCTTTCATATGATTTAGATCTAGATCTGGTTTATGCATTATGGATTGGTTACTATCTGTTATGGATTTGAATATATACATGCCCAATCATGCTAACATTCTAGAAAAGTAACTCTAAAGAGGTACGACACCCTTACACGCTTCGGGTGAGCTCTCGGTTTTAGGGTGAGTGATGTGCCGGTGTGCCTTGGGCTATTTGCAGTGAATTCTAGGCTACATCAAGAAAACTATTCACAATGAAGAAAAATATGCAGCATGAGGAGCTTATATTCATGCCTAGCTTTGTTAGATTCAAGAGGGAGATGAAGGTTCTAAAATTTTATTCCACTATTTGGAGGAAATTATCTTCTAAAAAAATTGGTCTTCATCGACCTAATGGATCTTTAGAAGAGGACTCAATAGGTATTAGGACTTTATTTCAACAACATTTATAAAAAACATCTTATCTCATCTCCTATGTAGTTGTGACAACTTGAAAAAAATCTCAAGGTAGTTGGACAAAGTGATTGTATATGATCATAATAAACTTGATTATGATATCTCCAAATTCTTTTTTAATGCAAAATGGAAAATTCTAGGAGTTTGATGGAATGCCTTTTGATTTATATAGGGAAATGTGGGCCACTATTGGTGATGATTTTAGTTTTTGACAAGTGAGATTTTCTGTTTAGGATCTATATCAAAATTCCTCAATCAAGGTTTAATCAAGTTGGTCCCTAAATCTTCATCTAGATATACCATTGGGAATGGAATCCTATCGGTCTTTTAAGTGTTGCATATTTTATCCTAGTGAAGGCTCTAGCACTTAAAATGAGAAACATTATTAGTCATATTATCCGTAAATAATGAGCAAGTTTTGTTTAAGGATACTTCATTCTAGACACTAAATTATCATCTTTGAGGTTATAAATTTTTCTTTCACTATTTGGAGGGAAAATATCTTCTAAAAATATTTTTGAGTCCGCATCGGCTGATGGATCTTTAGAAGAGGACCCAACAGGTATTAGGACTTTATTTCAATAACATTTAAAAAATAATAATCTTATCCCACCTCCTCTATAGTTATGATAGCTCGAAAAAAATCTCAAGGTAGTTTTGAACAAAGTGACTGCATGTGATCGCAACAAACTTCATTCTAATTTTTCCAAAGAGGAACTATATTAAGTTCTTTCTTTAATGCAAAACGTAAAATTCCTAGGTTTATGGAATGCCTTGTGAGTTATATAAGGAAATGTGGGTCATTATTGGTGATGATTTCAGTTGTTTGGTAAGTGATATTTTTCTCTTTAGGATCTTTATTAAAATTCCTCAATCAAGGTTTAATCAAGTTGGTCCCTAAATCTTCATCTAGATATACCATTGGGAATGGAATCCTATCGGTCTTTTAGTGTGACATATTTTATCCTTATGAAGGCTCTAGCACTTAAAATGAGGAACATTATTAATCGATTATCTCGTAAATAATGAGCAAGTTTTTTCAAGGATACTTCATTCTAGACACTAAATTATCGTCTTTGAGGCTATACATTTTTCTTTCACTATTTGGAGGGGAAAATATCTTCTGAAAAAGTTTTTGGTCTCCATCGGCCCAATGGATCTTTAGAAGAGGACCCAACAGGTATTAGGACTTTATTTCAACAACATTTAAAAAAAATCATCTTATCCCACCTCCTATGTAGTTATGACAACTCGAAAAAAAATATCAAGGTAGTTACGAACAAAGTGACTGCATGTGATCACAACAAACTTCATTCTAATTTTTCCAAAGAGGAACTATATTATGTTCTTTATTTAATGAAAAGCAGAAAATTCCTAGGTTTATGGAATGCCTTATGAGTTATATAAGGAAATGTGGGCCATTATTGGTGATGATTTCAGGTTGTTTGGTAAGTGATATTTTCTCTTTAGGATCTTTATCAAAATTCCTCAATCAAGGTTTAATCAAGTTGGTCTCTAAATATTCATCTAGTTATACCATTGGGAGTGACATCCTAATAGCCTTTTAAGTGTTGAATATAAGATCCTTGCGAAAGCCCTGAAAATTAAAATCAGGAGCATTGTTAGTTAGTGTAGACACCTGGAATTCAATAAAGAAATTTTAATACTTAAATTGCGTTGATTTGGACAATTGATGACACTTCGTCAAATAAACACCTCTTCTCCTCTCATTGGGTCAATTAACAACACTTCACTAATCAACCACTATCTTCACTTTGCTAATCAACCACTATCTTAATTGATGACACTTCGTCAATAAACCATCATTTTCCCTCTATTCCCATTAATTAATTACATTTAGATAATTTATTAGCCTTCATATCACCCAGGATGCCATTAACGACCTTTCGTTAATTAATGTCCGCTTCTACTTGGGTTAATTAATTATGCTCGCTACTCTAAATCAATAAATCACCGTTTATTGGATCAAATTCCTCTCTTACATCCCTCAAATCATACTAATTTTCCTCTAATTAGCTTTTATAAGCTTACATCTACCTATTAATTAATCACACCGATTAATTAAAACATCCCTCAACTCCCATGAGTTACTAATGACAAATTAAACTCTTCTAAATCAAACTTACCTTTTCCAAAGCATGCTTATCCATTTCTAATCTTTCTTTACCCTTATCCCACATGCACTAAGATGTAAAGCTCTCTCAAACAGGAAGGTTATATAAAGAACCCTCCTCCTTCCCTTTCTTCTTACACCTCATTTGCACTAGTGAAAACTATAGGAATTTTGATCTTAAGCCATTCTCCATTGTTGGAAATAACTTCTCCATATTACATCCATTCTCTCAAATTAAAGAGCATGGGAAGATCCAAAAATGGCCTTGTAGCCATTTCTTGGTGAGATCTCATCTTCAATTCTTGAGGAAACAACACCAAGTTGATTTTTAGGTGATCTAATTAGGTTCATTCATGTAGCAATCTCAAAGAGTAGGAATGACTTGACATTTAATGGATTTATCATGTTTATGCATTGTAGAAGTTGTTTTTTCCCTTAAGCTCTTATCTTGATGGTTCTATAGTAGATTTAGCTTTGCTTTGAAACTACTAGGTGTTAGTTTCTTTTAATTAGCATTGCAAGTTTATTATGTTCACATTTGGCATGCCCAGTGGGACTTACTCCATTGTCCTTAGCATTTAATTTCAAGATTTGTTAGTTTTGTCTCAATTTTGGCTAACCCTTATTATGCACATGTTAAATAACTTGAATTCCTTGATGTATTTTGTTAACTTTACATGTGTTGAGTCTCTCTTGTAGGTTTAAAGGAGATGGGTTGTTGCTAATTTTGGGCTAAGATGAAAAAATTTTGACCTTTTTGAGTTTGTCTATGTTAGATTCATGTGTTTGTGACATCATTCTAGTACCTGCACCTTTGGTGTTATGCTGCCCCACACTATTGTTAAACCCGCGCCTCTGTCATAAGCCAAACGCTATTGTTGAACGGGTCGTGCTACTTATTATCTTTGGTCGTGCCACTATGAGGCTTTTGTCCACCGATTTATTTTGTCTCACGCCCATGCTGGTGTGACCCCCTCCGCACTATTGCTTATGTAGATGAAAAATCAAGTTAGCATGCACAAATAAAATGAATATGAAACTAATTCAAATGCAACATGCAAACTCAACAAATCAACTACCTCAAATCAAGCAAAGATGAAAGGAAGAGGAACAATACCTGCACTTACCATCTAGCATGCAATTCTCC
Source organism: Taxus wallichiana var. yunnanensis (assembly GCA_018340775.1). Lineage (NCBI taxonomy): Eukaryota > Viridiplantae > Streptophyta > Pinopsida > Cupressales > Taxaceae > Taxus > Taxus wallichiana. Next base: position 129,867,709 of record CM031238.1, on the reverse strand, counting down.
TTCCTTGATGGTTGGATGTGCTTGAGGATGATTGATTGCTTCAGATTTGGATGTGGATGCACTTGGACAACACCTCCCCTTTGATGATTGCTTGATTGTTGATGAAGATGATGAAGGATTGCTTGATTGTAGATGGATGATTGATAGAATGGATTGATTGATTGAAGAACAAAAGAGCAATTTTTTTATGGATTTAGAAGATGTCTCAAGCTAGCTCTCATGGAGGAGGAGAGCTCAATTTATAGTTTGTGGATGGAGGATTCAATGGCTAAGATTGAGCCATGTTGGATTGAATCCAAGGGTTGGAATTGGATGAGAGGATGGAGGATTCTAGAGTAGAAATTTCTAGAATTTGTGAGGGATTTCCATTGAATTAAAAATTCAATGGAATGTTGTAGATGTATTTGAATATTTGAAAATGAGAGGGAGAAATAGAGAAGCTTCTAGATTTAGAAGCCTCTAGATTTAGAGGTGAGGATGTGCACATGATTAGGATTAGATTAGGTTGATTAATGATGATTAGGGATGTGATTTGATGGAAAGGCTAGGTGTAGGGATGTGTAGGGTAGGTGGTAGGTGAGATGTAGGAATATTAAATTATTAAGTAGGATTAAAATAGGATAATGTGATATGATGAAATAAAATAGATTAAGGATGGAAATGGGATCTTAGATTAAATTAAAGGATTAATGATAGATGATAAATGATGGTAAAATGATAAAATGGATTAATAATAATAATTAATCTTACGATTAATTATTATATGGTTGATGTATGATAATAATAATGATGGATTAAAATAGATTAATAGCGGATAAATAGTGATGAGGATAAAATGCGGGACATAATTATTGTTAATTAGTCATGTAGACATTTTAGGAGTTTATAACTTCATTGGCCGCATTACTACGACATTGTGGTTTTGACTCTCATTGTTCTATTTTCACGGCCGCGTATATGTCTCTCGGCCGTGTTAGTGTAACTTTATCTATTGTCAACATGTGTTTTTAGTAGACTCACGTTACTGCGTTGCGGGCCGTGTTTTTGTCATTATTAGGGTTGCCTTCTCTTGTTGCTCATGGCGCACTACTATTGAGATGCCCACGTTGGTGTGTTCTGTTCAATTTGGCTCTATTTTTGAGGTTTTACAGGATTTGGTATTGGCATTTCTAACATTTTTTTATAGGTTTTTAATGCTAACTTTTGTTTGTAGGGTATTTGAATTATTTCTTTGCTAACTTGTTTGATGATATTTAATGAATATTGTTCTTTCATATCTTAGGATAGAGTTACATATGCTCTTCCCTCATACCTTTTGGTGATCTTGGGAATAACAAATAACTCTAAGCCTTCTTGAATTTACAAACACTTCATTGAATGCATGGTTTAGGGAATGAACAATAATTGGTTAAAATGATTTTCCTAGTCCTTTGATTTACAAGCTTTTATATTTTCGATATAGTTGGGTGCCTTGTTACGTATCCTCTTCTCTTGCATCTTAGGACGATATGGAGAATCAAAAACAACATTTGACCCTCTTTCATGATGTTTTAGATCTTACGCAAAACTATTAACCTTCGCGTGCAGGACCAATACTCATTTTTTTAAAGAATCAAGATCTAAACAAATACTAATATAGTTTGTTGCAGGTTACCAATGGTGTGCAAAACCAAATTAAGAAAAAGATAAAAAAACACACCACATATTCAAAACATTGTATTTGTAGGTTCGGTTAAGAGCTACGACTTGTCCACTTTAAACTGGGGGAAGTGCCTTGGCATAAGCCATAAAAATAATTGTGAGGATTACCCCAGGAACCCCAAAGTAGTCCACACCTTGAGGGAACTAGTGGACGAAATGGGAAGTGCTCCACTTACCCACTTGACTAGTTAAAACCCTTGTGAGATAAGCTTCAAGCTACCCGTATGAGGCCTCATTCATTAATTTGATTGTGGGGTTATGGTCCACCTCTCTAGAAGCAATTATAGATGTGTGTACCTCTCTTAGGTAGGAATTGGTGAGTGTTGTGAACAAAATCCTAGGAAACCATTTTGTACATGAGCCAACTTTACCAAAACCAATCATGTTTCAAAGAGATCTCATGAAGCAAGAAATTTTTGAGTCAAAACCTTGTTATTTGAACAAGGGGAGAGTTCATTGAAGTTTGAGCCTAGTGTTATTCATCACAAATTTGAGAAGTGTTAATTTGTCTTAGTTTTCCACTTGTTTTAAGACAAGGTGAGACTCTATCAAAGTTACGCCACGTGTTTTTCACCTCCACTTGTTCTACTCCTTTGTTTTCTTGTTTCCCTTTTGGTACAAAATAAAGTATACATACGAAGTGTTACTTAAGATTGTGTCTACCACTTTTACACCACTTACATCCTTCCTTCTCATTTGTGATAGTAAGCATTGAAAGTGTGTTGCTACGTATTCAAATTATGAGTAGCCTTGTCTTGATATCCACGTCAAGATGTTTCATTTCAGTAACTAGGCTTGCCTCATAATTGATCTTCCTTTGAGGTGTTACTTGGCTTACACCGTCTTGATACAATTTTGGTACTTGCATCTTATTTCTTGTAAATTTTATTTAAGTGTCTAGATTGTCTAGTTACACTACTACCCGCACCTTAATAACTCCTTGTTATAATTTGACTTTGTTTTCTTTCAAACATTGCCTTGACTTTGAAAAGTGTTATTGTTACGTTGTTCGCATCGTATCAATATTATTTTGATATTAATATATTTATTTTATGCAAAGCTTGATTAACGTATCTAAGTGGTATTGTTGCATTGCTCGCATTCGTAACTTCCACTTTTTTGGATTTAGGCCTTGTTTGTAGCTACTTTTGGTTATAGTATACTTTGAGTTAGAATTAAATTCAACCCCTTGTTAAAACTTATACCTTGTTTATTTGAAAATCAACTTAAGTGTTGACATTGAGTTGATCATCTTGTGTCAAACTAGCATTTGAGACACATTTGCATAGGGAGTGGTTTCTTGTAGATTGGGTTGGTTTGCTAAACTTGTGTGATTGTTCCTTGTGATCATTTATCTTATAGACTTGTTTGATCTAGGACAATCATTTTTTGTCCTTTGGTTGTTTGGTTCCTCATTCTTTGACCATTGTTGGACAATATTTTATGACATTTATGGTCGTCACGCTAGAGGTTTTTACCTAGGTTTGTTGTGTCCTTGATCACATTTGACCAAACCATTGTAAGCACTTCTCATTATGCTCCCTATCACAATGATGGAATCCAAGAGATTAGGGTCTAATTTTTTGTTGGACATATTTTAGGACCCATTTTCTCCGCAGAAAAAGGAGTAGAAGACCTATTTTATCATAGTGGTGATGAAGAAGGCTCACCTTGGGATGATTTTGAGTTCAATCCCGCTCACTTGGATGATTTAATTTACCTCAATAAGGATAGAGTACTCACATGAGTTGTAGAATTAGGTTCCAAGATGCCACAAGAAAATGAATTTATTACACCTACTAATAACGTCCATGAGGAAGAAGTAAAATGTCCTCCTCTCATTAATATGGATGACATCATAAACCAAGGACATGCTTCTACTTGGTCCCCAAAACAACAATAGTGAAAACAAGGTACCTAAACACACGATTGGTTATCAATTACCACCTCTTAAAATGCCTCGCAAAGTTAGGGTGGAACGTGAGCACAAAGAACAACCTCCTCCACATGACAATCAAGAAGAACCCCAAAATTATGAAGTTACTACAACAACAGATGCAAGTCCTTAGTCAACTATTAACGAGCTTGGCTTCTCATGTACATGGGGACATGAATAGAGACACACATTAAGAAAAAAAAAGGCCAAACATAGTGAACTTCATATTGAAAACCAAGAGGGTGAAACATCAAATTATAGTTGGGTATACATACCTGTTTCCCCTACCAAAGATCAACTCTTCACACAAGAGTTGCAGTTTATGAAAAGTATACTCACAAGCCTTTAGGAAAGTAATGCAAGGCATAGTAAAAAACACCAATACGAAGAGCTATGTTGGTCTGCAAACTTCTAATTTGGAACTCTACAAATCACACAACTATGTTGTTCCACTTTCAACTTTGAAAAAGATAGATTTTCTTGAAAAATTCGAGCTTCATGGTGATTATCTAGTGCTATAGAAAGCAAATTACAGGGTAGGAAAGAATTCAAATCACCAACAATTTTATCTGAAACCTCCAATGGAGGAAAAGTAGTCGGGAAGGGAAATTGTTCTTTCTTCCCACTTTTATTGGTCTAATATAAGCAATTACATATTACAATAAGTATGAAAAGAAGCAACAATGTAAACCTTCTCTCTAATTACTTGCTTGCTCTGTTTCTACACCTTGCTCCTACAATTCCATTCCAGCACTGAAGATCTTGCTCACTACTCTCATTAAACTCGCTTCTCGATCTCTCTGGATCTTTGAATGATCATTCTCTTGCTCCTTTCATGCATTTATAGGCCTTCCCATGTCCTTCCATGCACTAGAGGATGTGAAAGGGCATGGAAGGGGAAGAGACATAGTTGGGTGCTTCAATTTCACATCAATTCACGTTACATTCTTCTTTTCTATTCTAATGTGTCAGGACCACCGTCCCGAGAAAACCGGCGATCTCGGGACCACCGCCCTAGGCCGGGCGTCAATTTTAGGACCGCCGCCCCTGCAGGTAGTTTTTTGAAACCGCCACTATGCACGAGTGGCGGTTCCTTCTAGAACCTCCGTTTACCTCATTTTATTCACTTTTCTTGTTTCTCCTTCTTGGTGCTGATGGAATTGATGAAGTGGTATGTTTTCCTAGATCCATATGGATCATACCTCCCCTACTTAGGAGGCTTTTGGTCCCACAAAAGCTTAGTGGGGGAGTGGTAGAGGAATCAACTCCCTCTCGTGCTCATTCGAGTACCACTGGGTTTGCCTTGGTGTCTTCTCTTGTCCAACCTGCCAAGACTCCTATGGATCTCTGGTTTGTTGCTCCAGTGCTACATCCTCCTCTAAGTTTCCTTGAGTACAATCCTCTTTGGAAGGAAACTTCGTATCTTTCCTTATTTGTCATGCATAGATGGTGTTAGTGGATGTGAGCTCTTGCAACTTGCTATCGTGTGCATCTGCATGAAGTATGGCTTGAAGGTTTCTTTTCCAACGTGATAAAGTATGGTGAAGGTCCCATAATGTAGTGGTTTAGTCCTTCTTGCTTGTCTTTGTCTCTTGAGATGGATTGGCTGAATCCTCTCCAAGTACATTATTGCTATAGTCACCACCATTCCTTGTATCTCCTCTTCTTCTTACTACCCCACAATCAGGTCCAGTGAATCCGTAGGTAGATATGGTGATTGCATAATGGAAGTTTATTTTGCTCCTTGAATGAGAAGTTCATGTGGTGGTTTCTTCTATAAAAAATTTCAAGTGCTATCCAAATTCTCCATACTTAGGTCAAAAATATCCATGCTCTCACGTCCATTTTGATTTTCTTCCAATGAAAGCAAACAAAACTGACGATTTTTCTGAATAAGTCTTGGTGCTTAGTTGGTACTTACCATAGCCTTCTTTGATTTGCTCTGGTGTGCCTAGATGTTAAAATTGACTTCGTCCTTGACCCATATGTACCAGTTCTCCCTCCTTGTGAACACAACATCCCTAGCATACAAGTAAGGACTTCCGAAGACAACGTCAAATGCATCAAGTGGAATAATATCAACCTCTAATACATCTATGTATTGGGTATTTATCCCAAACTGAAACTTACACTTCCTTGTAACTTGTATTTCTACACCCTTCTTCACCCATCCTAGTGGGTATGGATGTGGATGCGTGTAAGTCTCTAGACCAAGCTGTTCTACAACCGCATTAGAAATCAAATTTGACTGAGAACCAGAATCTACTAAAGCGTTTACCTTAGTCTTCTTGAGTTATATTATAATTTGAAATAACTTACTCATCTCTTCTTCTTCTCGGTGCCCTGTACATGTTAGTGGCCAAGCATTCTAACCTCTCGTCTACATTCGAATCATCCTCAATCTCCACCTCTCTTTCTATCTTCAGAGTGGCCATGGATTTCTTAGAATCCTTGGTTCGGTACTTTGGGTGAAATTCCGGATGCAACTTCCAACATGTGGCATCAGTATGTCCATTTACATCACAATTCTTACAAAAATTCTTAGGATCTTTACAAGTATGCAAAGTAGTAGTGGCATGTTTACCTTTCCATTTACCTCTGCTACTTGTCTTCCCTTGTTCTTTGTCTTGCTATTCTATTTATTGGTCTCCCTTTGGCTCTATTTCTCCTTGCTCCTTCTCGTCATCAATGTAGTATGATTGTATAGATTACTTTTCTCCGAATGTGAGTGTGAAGTTCTCCCAAATACTTGGTCAGAATGTCCTCATCCTCTAAGTCTATATTAAGCAACATGGCTTGTCTCCAAAATTCTATAGTGTAGTTTTGCACACTTTGACCGTTGCCCTGCCTAAAGTACTGCCACTTAATCATCATGTCATTCTTATGGCCAATAGGATAGAAGTTAGCTCTAATCAATTCTTTAAAACCTTTCCAAGTATTGACAATAGGACGTTTCTTCTTCTCACAAGTGGCTAGATGGGTTTCCCACCAAACTAGAGCATGACCTTCCATTTTGAGACGTGTAAAGGTGATCCTTTGTGCCTCATTGACATTATGCACACTAAAGTAGACTTCCAACTATTTTATCCATTTATCCAGTAATTCTACATCTACTTGTCCTTCAAAATTCTTTATTATTTCTACTTTCGTTTCAACTTTAAAAGGTGTATGTGCAAATTTTACCTTCTCGCTTATAATTGGCATCTCTTTATGCTCTTCCCATTCTTCCTCTTCGTGGCTCTTTCCGATACCGATTTTTTCGACTAGTGCTCGAACCACCGATTCCATGGAATCTTGTTTAACTAAAGCCATCTTTTATAGATCTAAAATTTCTTCTTGTTTCCTATGCAATCTATCCATCATTGTCTCTAGCATCTCGACTCTACGGACCAAGTTCTCTTCCTCCATTTGAGATCGAACTCTCTGTTTCCACTTCTTCGTATAAATATCGGCTCACAAGGTAAAAAAATTTCACCTTGTGAGCTTGTCACTTGTCATAAAAATCACAAGAAATATTTGAATACCACAGTTCTAGATATATAATCAACTCTGATACCAAAATGATCCGTAAACTTCTACTTTGGAACTCTACGAATCACACAACTATGTTGTTCTACTTTCAACTTTAGAAAATGATATATTTTCTTGAAAAATATAGCTTCGTGAATGATTATCTAGTGATATAGAAAGGAAATTATAGAGTAGGAAAGAATTCAAAACACCAACAATTTTATCCTGGAAACCTCCAATGGAGGAAAACCAGTCGGGAAGGGAAAATGCTCTTTCTTCCCACTTTTATTAGTCTAATATAGAAAATTACAAATTACAATAAGTATGAAAAGAATCAACAATGTAAACCTTCTCTCCAATTACTTTCTTGCTCTATTTCTACACCTTGCTCCTACAATTCCATTCCAGCACTGAAGATCTTGCTCACTACTCTCATTAAACTCTGCTTCTCGATCTCTCTGAATCTTCGAATGATCATTCTCTTGCTCCTTTCATGAATTTATAGGCCTTCCCATGTCCTCCCATGCACTGGAGGATGTGAAAGGGCATGGAAGGGAAGAGACACGGTTGGGTGCTTCAAATTCACATCCATTCATGTTCCATTCTTCTTTTTCTGTTCGAAAGTGTCAGGACCACCGCCTGAGCAAACCAGCGGTCTTAGGACCGCTGCCCTTTTTGGGTGGTGGTTCCTAAACCACCACTCTGCACAGAGCAGCGGTTCCTTCCAGAACCTCTATTTACCTCATTTTATTCACTTTTCTTATTTCTCCTTCTTGGTGCTGATGGAACTGATGAAGTGGTGTGTTTTCTTGGATCCCTATGGATCATATGTCCTTACCCCTTTGACAGAGCTATGCTACGCACACCATTCCCTAAAAATTTTGATTGCCCAAAATTTGATAAGTACAAAGGTAAAGGTGACCCACATGATCATGTCAAAGACTTCTACATGGCATGCTAGGAGTAGCCTACAGTGACAACTACCTTATACAATTATTCCCACGTAGTCTAGGGGGTCAAGCTTTAGAATGGTTTCTTCACATACCTAAAGGGTCTATCTTTACATGGCTTGAATTAACAGAAATATTTGTATGCCATTTCTCGTTCAACGTAGAAAGTGACATTACCATGTTGGACTTGTGTAGCACTAAACAATGACCAAATGAGAACTTTGTTAGTTTCTTACAACGATAGCGCAAGTTGTCAAGCTAGCCGCTATCATTGTTCAATTCCAAAGAAACAATTGGTTAGCATTTTTGTACCTAATATAAATCTAGACATTGCTTTCCATTTGCAAATGCATTGTGTCAATAAATTTGAAGAGGTTATAGAAAAGGGAATCCAGATCAAAAAGGATTTGTTAGCTAAAGGAAATTGAAACCCTTTTCAAAAGACAACCACACATCCAAACCTATGGACAAACCAAAATTCTTCAACAAAATTAAAAACATCGTAGGATATGGTATAACTAATTCAAAATGTATCCAAGCGGTTCAAATTGGTCCTCCTTTCAAACTTACTAAGGGACCTATTCAACCCATAGTCAAACGTCGAGTGTTCACTCCTCTCATAGACTCTTTGTCCAAAATCCTAAAACAATTGGACGTAGTGAACATGGTCTAGTATCCTAACACAATACCCTATGGCGATGATGCACCTAAACCGTCATGGTATAAAGACCATGAATACTATGAGTATCATCACATCAAAGGTCACAAAATAGACAAGTGTCTAAAATTGAAACACTTTATCCAGGATCTTATTGATAGTGGAGAAATTGAGGTTGATTCACCTAAACCTAACCAAGCACCTAATCAAAAGTTAGGAATTTATAAAGAACCTTTCCCTAAACATGAAAAACAGGGAGAGAAGAATTCAAATTAGGGTCAATCTTCCAAGAACTACAAAGCTGCCAACTACGTTTATGCCCAAACTAGTAATCCATTTGATTCACTTATTGGTTGTGTTCTTTCCTCTAATGAGAATGTAAACACTATAAGAATCAAGAACAAAGATTTTGTCATGGAAACATGATGCATTCATCTTGTAATTCTAGAACCTCCTCTGCCTACCCCTCAGGATGATCGGTATGATCTCTTATAACAGATTGAGAAGACTACTACTAAGATTTTGATCTTATATCTTCTTAAGATATTAAATTTTCATAAAGACATCCTCTATAAAACACTTCAGGGGTCAGGAGTGTCAACATATATTGATCCTTCAAACCTCTAATTAGTGGTCATGCATCTTGCTCCTATTGAATATCTTACTTTTAGACAAAATGAGGTTCCACACGATGATTATACTCACAAGTTACCCCTAGACATTGAAATATTTGTTACTAGCAAAAAGATAAAAATGGTGCTAGTGGACAACGGGTCTAGTTTGAATATATGTACTTTAAAGTTAGTTAAGCAACTGGAACTCACATAGGCATACCTAGAGTATCATATCATTACCATCACTGTGTACGACAATGTATAATGTGAGTCAGTTGGTACTATAATATTTCCTATGGAAGTGGGGCCTACATATCACGATACCAAGTTCCATGTCCTAGACTTGGAACTTCCCTATAACATTCTCCTGGGCTGCCCATGGATCCATGCCATGTAGGTCATACCATCAACCTTCCATTAATGTATCAATTTATACCATGAAGGACAAATAATTACTATTCAAGGAGATTTAGAACCATTTGCACATTGTAGAGCCTTGCATAGCTTCTCTCACACAACCTATGAATGTCCTTCTACTGATATTGTTGTACCACTTCAATCTAAAGCTCTCACTTCTCATGTTGATCTAGACACACTAAGTTCCTATGATAAAGATGCTTCCACGTCCATTTCTCCCTTTGCTTCATGGGAGATGAAGGTCATTGATAATGGCTGTGGAGAGTATGACCTTTAGAAGGCCCTACATGTTTCTAACCTCTCCTATCACCCAAGACACATGGTAGGCCAAGTTACCAATATAAGTGGTCCCGAGAAAATTGTATTGTTGAGAAATTTCTTCCTAGTGGCCTCCTAGTAGAAGAGAAAATGTTGGATTCTCCCACAACCTGGATCCTTGAAGACACAATGACTTCTTGCTACCAAGCTCAAGAAATATGCCATACCCAACAAAATGATGTATGTCATGGGCTAAAAGGATATATTTGTGGTACAAATGAACAAGGTATAAGAGAGCCCATTCCAAATCCACATAATAATATGGAGAGATATGAATTCGATATTAGGTCTTATGGACCTCATCCTTTAGAGATCGATGCTACCTCTTCTGAGCGTGAGGATAACTCTATTGATTCAGATAACGACACAAATGCATGCCACAACCAATACGAGGATCTTTCCTCTACGAACCTTTTCCTTGATACAAACATCCTTACCTTGTCACATTCCATTCCCCAAGTAAACCTTGTCCATCCCACTCTTGTTATCTTCATGTCATACATAGTGCCTCATACTATGTTATGTTATTTATACATGGAAAACCCATAAGTAAAGCTTGAGGAATGAAGTCCCCTGAAGGAGTGGCGAGCACAATGTTGGCTTTGGAGCCATGGAAACTAAATGATCCATCAAAGTGTACTTACCAAGTGAAAAATTCTTCAATATACATCATTAAGGCATCTAGCATATATCGAGACTCAATGGTTCTATTCCGGGTAGAGGGCTTCAGCTAGCTAGTCTGCAAACACCTGTCCTTTTATGGAGTTTTGATTGACATATTCGATATCAAACTCACTTAATAGGATGATCTAATTATCCATCCTTCTAGTAAATGTTGGTTTAGACAAAATTTACTTCAGTGGGTCAACTTTGGATATAAGCTTGGTCTTGTTGTTTAGCAGGTAATGGTGAAGCTTTTGGAAGGCAAAGACAACAACTAGACAAGCTTTTTCTATCTGGGGATAATTGAGATCATAATTGATCAAGGTGTGGCTAAGATAATAGACCGCTTTCTCTTTCTGATTGAGATCGTACTGAGCTAGGAGTGTGCCAATAGCAAATTGCGTTGCGGATATATATAGTAATAATGGATCACTAAGGGTTGGCGGCATAAGGACAGGTGGATTAACTAGATATTTCTTGAGTAGGTCGAAGGCTTTCTAGCATTTAGGAACCCAATGAAAGTAAACATATTTTTTAAGAAAATGGGTAAATGGATGACACTTATCCACAAGTTGGGAAATGAAACGATGAATTGCTTGAATTTTTCCCTGCAAGTGCGTCATCTGCTTGAGGTTATTTGGTGGAGGCATTACGGTGATAGTTGTAACTTTGGATGGATCAACTTCAATTCCTCTTCTTGATATAATGAAACCTAACTTTCCTAATAATACACCGAATACACATTTCTTCATATTTAGCTTGACTTTGTAATCTCAAAGGTGTTGAAAGATGTGCCTCAATATTTTTGTGTGTTCTTCTCTTATTTTTGATTTTCCTAGAATTTCGTCAACATATTCCTCCATAATTTCATTCAACATATCATGAAATAATACGGTCATATCTCTTTGATAAGTTTCTCTAGTGTTTTTAAGACCGAAGGTCATAACAGTAATAGAATGTCCCCAAGGGGTCTTGAAGGCAATCTTGTGTTGATCCTCTTATGTAATTTTGATTTGGTTATAGCCAGAAAAGCCATCCATGAGGGATAACATTTCATAGCCTTGATTGAATTGACAATCATATCGATATTAGGAAGAGGAAAATCATCTTTTGGGCATGCCTTATTTGTGTCTCTAAAATATGTACATATTTTGATACTAATTGGCTTTTTCTACACAAATACTAAGTTGGAGATCCATTCCGAGTAATCAATAGGTTTGATAAAACCTACGCCAATAAATTCTCTAGATTTTCTTTAACCAAGAGGGTGACACGTGGTTGCATTTTCTAAGCTTCGTTTGATGGGCTTTTTGCGTCTTTGTGCACAACAAGGTTATGCACTACCAATGATGGATACAAGCCCGATCTATCTGCATAAGACCAAGCAAATATGTCTATTATTTCTCATGAAGCATGACAAATGTCTTTTATTATTTTCTTTGAGAGTGAAGCTCCCAACTTGACCATTTTAAGGTTGTCTTTTGTTCCTATATTGACATCAATGGTCTCCTCTGCAAGCATATTAGATGTATTCTACATGCGTGTAGGATCAAGGGGAGATTGAGATCTTCTTCCAAGGGCGTCTCAATGAGATTTTCACCCTTGGTGTGGTCCCTTTGTATGTCCGTTTATTTTTTACATGTTTATCCACTAGCACTTTCTATAAGAAGGATTTCTAGAAGAACTTATTCCCTCGCTTTCTTTTAAATTTTGATGACCGCACATCTCAACCTCCTCCCTGAAATATGCACATGCACCTAAGTTGATGGAGAATCCTTTCTTGTGATCACCGATTGGGATATTATCACGGATACCCATGAATTCAGTGATTACTTCATCATTTTCAAAGATATTGATCGGTACATGAAGTTGTTGGTCCCAGACTATGAATGCCATGCATCTCAAGCAGTTCTACGCTTAAACATGGGGCATTAAAACACAAAAACAAAAAATTAACAAAAGGTCAAAATACAAAAAAAACAAAAAAATCAAGAAAAAAGTAAAGAGAAATCAGTTCGTCCAAGTGTGAAAACCACACAATTATGGCACTTTGAATAGGTCCTTTGGTGAAAATCGGTTTCGGCACCTCGGGAGGATTTTTATTCACAAACATTTCACATCTCGGGAGTACATTTGCTTTATCCAGGGTTAGTTTTCACCTGCATCTAAGATTTCATTTGAGCCAATCCTTTCGAAGCCTTGATCCGACTGATCCTCCTTTTGTAAATATGTGAAGGGTTTGATTTTGTACATTATCATCTAACGCTAGTGGGCATCTTCAAATATTCATTATCTGAACATATGCATGGTGTTTTCCTTGTACATTCCCATCGAATGTTGGGGCATCCACGTTTCTCTATTTTCCTATACATAGCTTCAGAATTTTTTTAGAAAATTCCAAAAACATTCAAATATGTTAGAAAATTCCAAAAACATTAAAATATGTTAGAAGATTCCAAAAAAATTCAAATATGGTTAGAAAATCCCAAAACATTAGAAAACCATCCCGTAGAAAAAAATCAAAAACAATAGAACACGGTCTACAAAAATTCCCAAAAATAGCGCAAAATGTCTCAAAATTGTCCCGTAAAAACAAAGTAGTGATTTTCTTACTTGTTTGTTTGTTTGTTTGTTTTCTTTTCTTTCTTGTACATTACGTATAGTGTGTTGTTTAACATCTTTGCTTAGATTGATCTATTTTTTCCTTGATAATATTCATTCTTGTTTGTTTATATTCTGTGTGTTTTGCATGCTTGTATATATTTGTACATAGTTGTGTTGTTAATTTGTTTTGTGTATATTTTTAGACTTGTTAACTTTTGTAGTGTTTGTTTGTTACTTGTACATTGTTTATTATGACAAATTATCATTTATATCATCACATCTAACATCACATATATCATATATCATCAATAAAGACTAAGCTACATCATCATGAAAATAAACATCCAACATGTATGTTAAGCTACTATCATCCTACCATATCACCAATGGGGAAATAGGGATCACCTTCTATCCCCCTCACTAATATCAAAAATTAAAAACATGGAAAATCATAAGTATCTCATCAAAAACAATGTGATATCATCAAATGTTATCTCATAAATCAAACACATGTGATACAATCATAAATCATAATAAATTCCATCATCATCATGTAAATATGTCAAATATATCAATGTCCATATACAATGTGTCTTGGTACATAATCATCAAATACAAAGTATACCATCATGGGCATGGGTCAAAAATGTGCCTTCATATCGAGGCATAACAAAAAACAATACATATACATCATCTCAAAATGTGCCTTCATATCAAGGCGTACATCAAAAATAGGTACATCTGTAAATATGTCATCATAATAAAGAGAGTCAACCATGACTCTCGCCTACCCCTGGACTACCTAGCCTAGGTCCAGGTGGTGGCATCTATTGTGAGCTCTTTGGAAGAAGCCCCTATTTTGCTTTGAATGCATATGTATTGATCTTGTTGACCGAGATGGTTTGTGTGAACTCGATCTCAAGCGATTTCAGAAGCGACTATAATCCATAGCCCTTTGACCCACTAAAATGGCCCCATGATACAACATGTAATAAGTAGCCTCACCAAAGTGATCAAGTGAAATAAAAACTAGATCATGGGCTCCTACTGCTGTCCCTGACTGCTAGAGTGCATCGTTATCCACTCTCACGCTCACCAAATCGTCTACAATTGTTCCCTCTCTATGGTGACTGTTGTAATTGCTACCTCAAGGTAGCTAGATGCCTTATTCCCGACCAACCTATCTAGGGGTGATCTCTGTAGGGTAGTCTTCATCCCCCACATGTTGGACTATGTGGTGGGGACCCCCATCCATCTCCTTCATCTCCTCCATCCCATCCATCTCCTACATCATGTGGTAGACTCGCTACATGAGGTGGTGATGGTGGTGGTTGTATCACCATTTCTTTGAACTACCTGTTGCATTATCGAGTATTGTGGTTGTGGTGGTCAGACGAGATCTTTGTAGGGGAGGACATTATAGTGGTACATGTGCTGTGGAAGAACTCGCTATGGCACTGTATATGTGCACCCAATGCACCTCGACCCTATGCCTAAGGATCTTGTTGTGACTATGCTCTAAGAGCCCTATCATGTAAGCCTTATCTTTGTTGCTGCTGCAATCCTTTCTGTATGATTGCATGTGGTGTAGTGAGCCGTTGTGGTAACACCTTTGTCACATACCATGCTCCATAATCAATGATATCATCGAGATCCACTATTTGTGGTTACAACCCAAGGCTGTGGGACCCACCGTCGAAGCTATCTCGAGCTCATCATGGTTTAATCGTGGGCCAATATCAAAAGTCTCTGGGCACGATGTCCGTACCACATCTCATCTCCAGGAATCCCTGGACATGGCTTAACTGTCTATGTACTCTATCAACTCTGTACCACTCAATAATATAACTCCTGTTGCTGATAATGAAATGCTCTACCTCTGCAGTACTCAGCTCTATGACATCCTGTGGCCACTGATATAATGCAAAGACGCCATGTGTAATCATGAGAAGTTGTATATCATTAAATGCTCACCTATAATGTTGTATCTATAGTATGTCCATGAATTTCATCACCAAATGACAATCAACCCATAATAGATGGCTCATCGAGAGCCCTGAATCGCAACACTCCTAGTGGGCGCCCTATAGCAATATGATCCCATGCTCATATCTGTAACAATGTAGATGGGCCCATGGTCTTCTAACCATGGTACACTATCGAATGAAGGTCTAAGTACAAGTGGGCTAATAAGCACTTGGCCCCCGAAAAGACCTCTCCACTCACGAGACCATGTATCACCCCGATCGACCCATAGAAAATCACGCGCCGGTCTTATCAGGCAACAGGATGCCGTTGAGAACAACCATCAAGTACATCGTTATCGGTGAGAGCCCACGATCAATGAAACATGTATGACAAGTCAACTATCATGCCCCGAAAAGGTATGTCATGTAATCTAAACATCTAGACAATGAAGCGCATAATATGGCCGCGGTCACCATCATATGTAATGGATCGACCCTTGATAGGAGGTCTTAGTATGCCCCAAATATCCTCCAATGTGACACTCATCTCGCTTGAGTCAAAATCTAAGTTTGGCTCTCGCTTTGCCATCTCTCCGATAAGGCCATGAGAAGGTTGTGATCTAGTGCAATCTATGGCATGTGATCCACATATGAAAGACTTGTAACATTTAGATTCATCTCTAAGAAGATACGCTTGTGACGTGTAAAAGTAGCCTTATAGGCTCAGAATCGATCATGTTGCTTTCGTGTCTCCAATCTGGGTAATTTGATTTACAACGATCATGTAAACACACTTCATTAACATCATTTCTTCTCGAAAACATCATCTAATTTCCTTTACTCATCACTAATTTCTTCTACAAATCTCCTAAATTCTTCTAAAGTTACCCAAAATTGACCTATTTACACAAGTGTCTGTGTTTTTACATCAGTGTGCACATTTTAACATTAATACTAGCCTAGGCTAATGCCTTCATTTTAACACCAATGCTTAATTTTTCACACCTGAAACACCACATACTAACTCCCATTTCCATTTTAATAGTGGTGCACCTATTTTTACACTAACGTGGCCCCCTTAATGCTTGCACACCCTTAGGGCCGCGCTAGTGTAATTGTGTCATTTTCCCCTAGCCTTAAAAAGTAACTCAAAAATCAATTTTTTTGCTTTGTGTACCTGTAGGAAATCCTTGGAAAGCCTCATGTAGTCTCTAACTATGTCTGTACGGTGTGTACGGTCTTGAACTTGCGCCATTTCTGTCAAAGGTTAGAGCAAAATCCTCTCAAAACTCAATAAGGGTAGGGTAACAATAACTCTCCGTGATGAATTTTTACCCTCCCACCATGCTATTTATATCCGTTTTGACCTAATTCATTGTGTCTATCACCCCAAAGTTCTATAGTCCCGCCATGATTATTCTACATTCTTCTAGCACTTACCGCGATGATTATTTTTAATAAATAGTAATTTTCACTTGTTTTCGCTATCTTTGGGGCATGCTTTTGCTTTCCGACGACCCTTTCTACGCTACGGGGCATATTTTTGTTCCCCAAATTTTTTTGGCAATAACCACATATATTTTCATTCTTCTAATTAAATTTCTTCCAAAATTTTCAAAAAATCCAAAAAAATGGTAAAATTTCAAAAATTGTTAAAAATCCATTTTTTTTTGTAAAATTCAAAATTTCTTTAAAATTGGTAACAAGCATACGCATTTGAAGCTTGTGTCAAATAAATTTTAGTCAAACATAATTTTTTTCGTACAAAACATCTTTATTTGATTCTCGTCTGTTTCTTGTGCATGACTCATAGATCATTTGGATCTATCCTTCATCAACAAAAGTTGGTTTACTTGCTATATTTGTCTTCCCTTACGAATGTGTTGTTCATGTAGTTTCATAGTGCACGATTGATTTTTCATGGGACTTCTACGTCCTTCATTTATTCACCTCGCATGTATCCTTGCTTGGGGTGTCATTCTTAACCCTTTTCGTTAATTCACACATGTCGAAATTGAAGTTTGATAACAAAAACATTTGTGCAACCATCTTGAACGTTATTTGTTTGAGTATGTGTGTTTGTACTTGTTTCCCTGTTAGGTTAGCTTGTGTACTTTCTTGTATTATATTACATTATGTATGTTGCATTGATTTAGTGTTTTAACAATGAACAAATGTTAGTATTATAGCTTTTCATGTTATTATACAATTTTGTTGTATGCTTGTATATATAATAAAGGACCGATGACGTAGATCATAAGCAAAGTGATGAAATAAATTTGTTTTTATATCAATTAGACGAGGGCTATTTCCATTCCCTTCATTTTCATTTTTCTTCCTTATCTCATTTTCTTCTATCAACACTATTTTTCCAAATCACTTGGAGCAATAGGGATCAACCTTTATCCCCCTCCCTCGTCACATTTCTTCTATTTGTTTCCTTCATATTTTTCGATCTTCGATCGACCTCTTCCATCACCCCATCGATACTCGAGGGGCATCCTTCAAACTACTAATTTTTCTTCTACCCCTTCACAATTTACTTGTATGCACTTGTCTACTATCTTTGAAGTGGCGTTGCTTACGCCACCACACAAAGAGGGAAAATGTAGACACCTAGAGTTTGATTAAGCTATTTTAATATTTAAATTTCACCAATTTGGACAATTGATGACACTTCATCAAATAAACACCTCTTCTCCTCTCATTAGGTCAATTAATAACACTTCACTAATTAACCATGATCTTCACTCTCTTTTGGTCAATTGACGACACTTCATCAATAAACCACCATTTTCCCTCTATTCATGTTAATTAATTACATTTCACTAATTAATTAGCCTTCCTATCACTCAAGATGCCGATTAACAACCTTTCATTAATTAATTCCGCTTCTACTTGGGTTAATTAATTATTATTAATTAATTAAGCTTGCTACACCAAATCAATAAATCATCGTTATTGGATCAAATTCCTCTCTTACATCCCTTGAATCATAGTAATTTTCCTCTAATTAGCTTATATGAGATTACATCTACCTATTAATTAATCACACCTGATTAATTAAAACATCCCCAACTCCCATGAGTTACTAATGACAAATTAAACTCTTCTAAATCAAACTTACCTTTTCCAAAGCATGTTTATCCATTTCTAATCTTACTTTACCCTTATCCCACATGCACTAAGATGCACCTCATTTGCACTAGTGAAAACTATAGGCATTTTGATCTTTATCCATTCTCCATTGTTGGAAATAGCTTCTCCATCTTGCATCCATTCTCTCAAATTGAAGAGCATGGGAAGATCCAAAATTACCTTGTAGCCATTTCTTGGTGAGATCTCATCTTCAATTCTTGAGGAAACAACACCAATTTGATTGTTAGGTGATCTAATTAGGTTCATTCATTAGGTAACAATCTCAAAGAGTAGGAATGACTTGGCATTTAATGAATTTATCATGTTGATGCATTGTAGAAGTTGTTTTCCCTTAAGCTCTTATCTTGATGGTTCTATAGTAGATTTTGCTTTGCTTTAAAACTACTAGGTGTTAGTTTCTTTTAATTAACATTGCAAGTTTATTATGTTCACGGTTAGATTATCCCTAAAGAAAGAACAAGTTTTGTTCAAGGATATTTGGAATCTTGTGCTTAGGCCTAGTGAGAAAAATAGATGGATTCTATGGTCGGATTTTGTTGCCCACCAAACATATGATATCTTGAAAACATCAACGTACTCTTCGAACAACAAAACACAAATTAGCATTCTCTCTTAGGGCATTAGAAATAGATCTACATAACGAATCTTTACGGGAAGGAGCTACCTACTTTGAGAAAATTGCAAGGTTTGAGCATGAAAGATAATATTTAACCAAATAAACAATTACAAGAATTAATTAAATAATTCAAATTTAACTATAATGCAATACATAGAAAAATAGAAATAACATAGACACCTTTGTGATTAACGTGGAAAACCCCGAAGGGTTAAAACCACGAGAAAAAAGGTAAGATGTTCATTATAGTGAGAAACACATTTCTGACAAATAAAAACTTGATCACCTTACTCCTTTCCATGTTAATTCAATTCACCTGATTGAATATCTTTCAACTAACCCCATAGGTATTTTTAAATGGTTCAAACGGGCGTGACTTCTCGTGAAGCACCCCGACCATTTAATTAATTGATTATAAAAATCAATTTAACCATAAACCTAAAGTTTATATTAAATAAATAAGAATATATATTATATATTCTTATTTATTTAATTATAAACTATAGTTTATATATATAACACTTAATATTAATGTTCTAACACTCCCCCTTAATATTAAGTGGGGTTTATATGCCAACATTACATGTTTATACAACAAGATTTACAATCTTTAAACCATGGTGAGGGTTTAGGCTAGCATATCACATTTGAAGGATTTATACACCTTCATCATGTTAAACTTACCTTTTGGTACAAAAGGATTTGGAATCCATAAATTAGAAGTGATGATTTAGGCTAAGCATGATTTGTGAGACTGCATCTCATTATTTCTCATGGAAAATCTATACTAGCATCTCTAGAATCCCTATATAAATTAAGGGCATCCTTTACAACATGATGCAACATTAATAGACTATACAGTAAACTTAGAGTGATAAGATTACTAAGATCATAAAAATATCTTTTACAATGTTTAAAATTTTAAGCGAAGTATAAAGATGGAGGAGAAAACACAAGGTCGGCCGTTAGGAGGTGACATTGTTATGCACACTACCCCTCAATGAAAACTTTGAAAGGCCAAGAATTACACAAAACTTGTAGAACTTTACAACACAAAATGGATTTGTAAATATATCTGCAACTTGATCTTTAGTCGGACAGTATTGGAGATCTATATCACCGCAGAGTACCTTCTCTCGGATGAAATGCATATATATCTCTATATGCTTCATTCTCTAATGTTGAACTAGATTATTAGTAAGATAAATACAAATATAACTATCACACAAAATATGAGTACTTCATTTAAATTCCATGTGAATCTCTTCCAACAACCACTTTATCCACATGGCTTATTTTTTTGCTTCCACTATACTTCTATATTATTCCTCAGTAGAAGAGATGAATATTGTTGATTGCTTTTTATTACTTCAAGAAATGACATTTGTACCAAACACGAACACATGTCCAATTGTATTATTTATATCTATCACATCACCAACATGGTCAAGAATCAAAATATCCATATAAACATGCATTATCGAAAAAGTATAATGTAAACCAAAATTAATTGTTCCTTTAATATATCTCAATATTATTTTGGCTAACTTCAATGATCTGATATGGTTCTTGCATGAATCTAGATGCAATACCTACTGCATATGCAATGTCAGTCTAGTAATTGTTAGATAAATTAAACTACCTACAAGTTGCATGTAAAGAGTAGGATTAACTTTTTCACATGTAGGTTTAGGATCAAGTTTACAACCAACTTCAATAGGAATAACAATTGGTTTACAATCTACCATATTAAATCTTTTAAGCAAGTTAGTAGCATATTGTGATTGAGATACAACAATAGAATTTTTATCTTGAAAAATTTTCATGCCTAAAAATAATGTAATAATCTTAAATCAGTCATTTCAAAGTATTGTTTCAATTTAGCTTTAATTTTGAAAATTAAACTATTATAATTTTTAGTAATAAGCAAATCATCAACATATAATACAATAAGAATAATCGATTATTTTCAATTTTAACAAAAATATCATTATCAGAAGAATAATTAGTGAAACCAATATCTTTGAAAAAACTATTTATTTTTGCATACCAAGCTCTAGGAGCTTTTTTTAAGCCATATAGATATTTTTTCAGTTTACACACATACATTTCTTTTCAGGTTCCTCAAAACCGTTAGGTTTTTTTGATGATAAACAAGGGTTGAAGATTCTCTTTCCCTTTAGTTCAATTTTTAGTTACCGGAGTCATAACCATCCTAGGACTCGATTAGGCATCCCAAATCCCCAATTCCTTAGTGGGAGTCGAATCTTGGTGGGCTAGGTAATATTAAATGACCTAACCAACTCACCCCCACATCATTAACTAAACATTGGATGGTAAAAACTTTTATTATACCAGATTTATGAACTAGAGTTGTGGAGGAGCACTTTCTCTAAGCGGTATATGAGGGTGGGCTTGGGTCCTTAATGTTCGCCGAGCGATCCACATTTGAGCACCTGCTATGTTTCATTTGGTTCATATGGAGAAGTTTGAACCCTAACTTAAGGTTTCCCCATGGCCACTTATTGAAAATGTCTAATCGAATCAATGGGAATGAAACTTGGGTTGATGATTACAAACTACTTATAACTCATGAATAGCCCAAGACCTTGAGTACAAAATTTTAGATGGTTAACACTTTTATTTTACTAGAGCTATGAACTAGAGTAAGTGGAAGAGAAATTTATCTAAGTGGGACATGAGGGTGGGCTTGATTCCTTATTGTGTCTTTGGACCGATCCATATTTACAAGATACCCCACTACATTCCATTTGGTCCATATGTAGAAGTTTGATCCATACCTCAAGGTGTCCCCATGACCACTTATCAAAGCGTCTAATTGACTTAATGAGAATGGAACTTGGGTTGATGATTATAAACTACATGTAACTCGCCAATATCCCTAGACCTTGAGTCCAACTTGGATGGTAAACACTTTTATTATACCAGAGCTATGAACTAGAGTGGTGGAGGAGCACTTTCTAAAAGTGGGACATGGGGGTGGGCTTGGGTCCTTAATGTATGTTGATTGATTTCCATTCGAATCACCCCATTGTGCTCCACTTGGTTCACATGGAGAAGTTTGACCCCTACCTCAAGGTGTCCCTATGGCCAATCATTGAAAGTGTCCAATGAAATAAATGGGAATGGAACTTAGGTTGATGATTACAAACTCATTTCAACTAACTAATAGCCAAAGAACTTGAGTCCTAAACTTTGGATGGTAAACACTTTTATTATACCAGAGCTATGAACTGGAGTGGTGGAGGAGCACTTTCTCAAAGTAGGACATGGGGGTGGGATTGGGTCCTTAATGTTTGCCAAATGATCCACATTTGGAGCACCCCACTATGTTTCACTTGGTCCACATGGAGAATTTTGACCCCTACCTCAAAGTGTCCCCATAGCCACTTATTGAAAGCGTCGAATGGAATCAATGGGAATGTAACTTGGGTTTATTATTACAAACTACTTGTAACTCACCAATAGCCCAAGACCTTGAGTTTTTCAAAACCTTTAGGTTGAGTCATGTAAATTTCTTCTTTTAAATCACCATTCAAAATGCTTTCTTAGCATCCATCTAGTGGATTTCCCAACCATATTGAGCAGATAAGGTAATAAGAATCCTAAATGTGCTCATTTTTACAACTAGTGCAAAGATTTCTATATAGTCGATACTGGTTTTTGAGTAAACCCACGAGCTACCAACCTGGCTTTAAACTTATCAATATTTCCATTAGCCTTATATTTGATTTTATAAAGCCACATAGAGCCAACAATACTATGTTTTTTGGAGGAGGAACAAGATCCCAAGTCTAATTTTTTATTAAGGCAGAATATTCAACTTTCATAGCTTCTAACCATATTTCGTTGTGAGATGCCTCTTGGAAATATTGGGGTTTAGACTCATACGTAATGATCAAGGCATGATAAGTATGATGAATTATAGTTATTTATTAGAATTTTAAAGAAGATATTGAGCCCATTTAGTTCTTTTAGTTATGGAGGAAACATGAAGATACTCTTTTTCAACTACAAAATCATTATTAACATCTATTTGATCATCACAATCATCATTATCAAAATCATTGTTTTCTAACTCATTAGGTTCATCATAAATAATAGAAATAAAAGAAGATGAAGAAACAAAAGGGTTTTTCTAAGATTTTAACATTATTATTCTTGATGACTCCACGTTTTATAGGATCATAGATCCTAAGACCTTTGTTTTTCCTCCATAGCCTACAAAGATGCACGGATAAGAGGTTTGATATAACTTATTCCTTTTTCTTTAGGAATGAAGATAGAGGCATGGCTTCTAAAGATTCTCAGATGAGATACACTAGGTTTATTATTATTCCACTTTTCTAAGGAGTAGATTGAAAAAGGGATTTAGTAGGAACTCTATTTAGAATATGAAAAATGGTATTCATTGCTTCAGCCCATAGAAACTTAGGAACTTGAGCTGAGTGCAACATGGTTCTAGCCATTTCAAGAATGGTGTGGTTTTTCCTTTCTACAATACCATTCTATTGAGGAGAGTAGGGAGTAGTTAGTTCCCTTTGTATTCTACATTCGATAAAAATGAATCAAATGTTTTACTAATATATTCTCCTTCATTATTTGTTCTAAGTCTTTTGATTTTATGACTAGAACTATTCTCAACTAAATCTTTAAATTATTTAAATTTTGATAAAACATTTGATTTTTTATAAAGAAGAACAAAATCATTTGAGAATAATCATCAATAAAAGTGACAACATACAAGGAACCATTTAGGGATGGAACTTCTAATGGTCCTCTAACATCACTATGGACAAGTTCTAGAGGTTCTGAGGAGTTAGTTTCATGATGACTATGGAAGGGTTTGCTTGATTGTTTACCATATAAGCACCCTTCACATGTTTCATGAACATGAGATATTGGCAACAAACCAATAACTAGGTTAAGTCGAGACATGTAATACATTCTCCTAAAGTTAACATGATCTAACCTTTCATGCCACAACTAAACATCATTCCTATTTTGAGTAGAAAGACATGAAGCAGATGCAAAACCTTTAAAAACATATAAACCATTCTTTTGTATGCCTTCACAATAGTAACATCTAACTCATTCTTAATAAACCATTTATATTTTAATAAAAATTCACTATAAATGGTTTGAGTTAGTCGTGAACAATAAAGCAAATTCATTTTCAATTTAGGAACACACAAAACATCATTTATAAAACCATTGAAAACTTTTGCTTTTCCTTGACTTTGAACATCGAGAATGGAATGATCACCTAGATAGATTTGATCTTTACATTCTCTCGATATCGATTAGATTTCAGATCTATAAGTCATGTGCTTAGATACACCGTTGTCTAATATCCATTCGTTGTCTTTGGGCAAGTGATTAATGCAACATACAACACAATTACGTTAAGTTTTTAATTGTTAATTTGATTTTTGATTTTGATTTTAATTTGGTTTATTCCATTTCTATTTTTGAAATTTGGCTTGTTTTTGTTTACCCTACAATCTTCCTTTTTGTGACCAAATTTCCCACAATTGTGACATTTCCCATAAAAAATGACTCTTAAATTCCCTGATTTATTTTCTTTACTAGGGGTTTAAAGTTGATTTTTGATTCTATTAAATCTAGAAAAGTTATTTTTAGGTTTTTGTGTGAGAAGTGCCTGAGTGGAATTCTCCTTCAAATCAAAGTTTAACATGACCTGCTCTTCTTGAATTAGGAGAGCACTTAGAGTAGATAGGTGGGAATATCTTGTTCAATTTGATATTTTGAATTTAAAATGGAAATGAAGTTCCTAAACCTCTCATGGATGTTCATTTAAATAATAAAATATAACAATTTATCATGAATCAAATTACAATTACATCCATCTAATTGAGATTCTTGTTTTTAATTTTTGCTAGAAAATTAACTACTTTTTGTCTCCCTTCATGGGAGTTGTCATTAACTCAAGAATCAATTTTATAATTTTTGACAAATGTGTACCTTCATGCATTGATTCTAATAGTGTCCAAGCTTCACTCGAGAATTTCTTGGTTTCCAATCTGGAGTAGGAAATCATCTTGCATGCTTTGTAGTATGATAGACATCGCTTCCTGCACTTTCTATTGAAATGTGGATACGATGTTTGTTATTACCTATTTGTCGGTCAATGGCTTCTCTGTACTGTTTATGATAGTATAGAGTTTGCATGTTATGAATTCTCCCTTTAGCATGATCTTCCAAATGTTGTAGTTTGTCCCATTCAACATCCGTATCACTCAATATTGAAGTGATTAGACCTCATTTTTAAGATTTCAAAAATATAAATGAAGAGATTTTTTTTTTATTGTAATCAAGTCCTTATTCTTCACTTTTTAATAAGAAATTAGGTTTTTACGAAGGCAAAAAACTTGCAAAGGGTTTTAGAAAACCCCCCAGTCATTTATAAGTGAAAATATGCACCGAATTTTGAAGTTTTTATCCTTTTTCACACCGAAATTATCCTGTCACCTTGTGAATGAGAAGTGGGCCTGGAGAGGATTTTTCAAACTACCAACCAAATAAACTTTGAAAATTTCTTGAGAAGTATACATGAGTGTAAAATGAAATGGAAAGGGGCACATTTATATAGCCGGTGGGTTGTGTAACACACCTACCAAGTGACATAATTGAAAATATAAAAGTTTAAATGAACCTTAATTGAATTAATTTATTTAAACCCGAGCTCAGTACCAACTAAGGTCCTAACATTTAAACTAATATTTAACCAAATAAACTATTATAAGAATTAATTAAATAATTGAAATTCAACTATAATACGATACATAGAAAAATATCAATAACACAGAGATTGTGATTAACGTGGAAAATCCCGAAGGGTAAAAACCACAAACAAAGGTAAAATTTCCATTATAGCGAGAAACACCATTATAGTCCGATAAAAAACACCATCACCTCACTCATCTCCATGTTAATTCAATTTATCCGATTGAATATCTTTCACTTGACCTCACTAGTCAGTTTTAAATGGTTCAAATGGGTATGACTTCTCGCGAAACACCTCGACCATTTAATTAATTGATTATAAAAACCAATTTAACCATAAACCTAAAGTTTATATTAAATAAATAAAAATATTATATATTCTTATTTATTTAATTATAAACTATAGTTTATATATAACACTTGATATTAATGTTCTAACAAAAAATATTCACAAGGAAGAAAAATATGCAACATGAGGAGCTATCATTAGTCATCATAAATCAAAGTTTTGTTTGATTGGGTCGTATGTTCTACCCCATTGGATTCTATATGAGTGGAATTTCAGTCAATGAGAAGACATGATTTTAAATATAACATAGATAGTTTTTGAAAAAAATGTATGTCTTTATTACATGAACCTCTTTTCTATTGATTTGCGGTAAAGAAGGGGATACATGAAATGGAACGCCATATTTTTAGTATTGATTCCACCATATATTTAGTATTGTTAAATGAAATCCTCTCACTCTCGCTCTCCTCCCTCACCACCATTTTGAAATAGAAATAAATATTTTTGAATAGAAAAATAATAGATCGATATAGATAGATATACAGAGATTTTGCATTGGATTCATCTTTGGTGGATGTAATCTATTCATTCCACGTCAACCGATCCTCTCAAATTCCAAGTATGTTCTCTCTAACCAATTTAATGCATGCATTTGAAGGCCATTTAAAAATGGGTAAGATTATGCAAATTCTTTCATAATGTTTATAGACTTTGTGTTTAAAATAAACTTGAATGAATTTAACAGCAGTTGAGGAAACTTACATTAATTTCTTTCTAGATTCTTTTCTGAAATTCACATATTTAGGATTTCTCTTGAAACTTTTGGAACTTAAGGCGAGATGATATTGAATTTCCAACACCCTCAAGCCATTCATGTATTCGAGTGGAGTTAGCTAAGTTAGCTTTGGGTCTTGTGAAAGTTTGAAATTGTTTGATTGAATTATGGATGCATTATTTATTGTAGTAATAATAATAATAAAGATAAATATGTTAGTGTGAGGCTAGTTTTTTTATTACCGATAAATGGGTTTTGGGAGAGGCCATACCCCAACAAAAGAAGGTTCACAAACTAGATAAACATAGTTACAATAGTGGTTTTTTGACAAGTGGGGACCACACCCCAGAGAAAGAAGGTCTAGAAACCAAAATAAGAAGAGAAGAACAAAAGCAAGGAGCATCTTGCGAACGAAGCAATAAAAAACATCACGTAGCACCAATGTAGTCACAACCACAAGAAACCAACAAAACAAAAAACAAAGTAGAAACCAAGAACACCTTCACTTGAGAACCTTGTTGAAACACTTTTTGACCTCCTCCAGAGCATTAAAAAGATTGAGGGAAATGATTTGTGAGGGTCTTCCATATTGATGGTGGAGGTAGCAAGTTTCTTGTCTTTTCCACCCTTCCATATCCCATGAGGAATATTTCTGAGGTTGCATACCTATTTAACTTGAATTTAAATGAAATCCAGGAAGGCCTTGTGCATGGACAAATGATCAATTTTCTTGTTAATAATATGCCCAATAGAATCCTCCAAGAAGCTCGCTTCTTAGTGATTTCCTCTATTTTGGCCTCAAGCGAAGGATTGTTGTCAAGAGATTTTTTGCCCTTAGGGCCTTACTTGATTAAATGAGCCACATATTTTCTTAGTTCCTTGATCCTTTCTTCATGCTTCATAACCCGAGCCTTCACCTTAGAGGGGGTAACGATGTCATGAGAGGTTTGACCAATGGAAACCAGGCTCATGTAATAGCAAATTATTTCCCTTTGTCGCTACTTTGGAGGATGCACTTGGCTAGATGAAGAGAAGGGGTAGGGGCTATGAGATTCTTAGTATTCACTTCATGCGATACACAAGGGGTTCATTAGGTGGGATAGAGTGGGTGGGGATGTTGTCGAATGGGTGTAGCAGTATTGGTGAAGTAGGAGAATAACTCCCTGATGAAAGGGAGGCCACACTGGTGGGAATGAAAATCTTGAATAGATTTTTCAAGGGACTATAGAATATAGTAAGGTATGCTCACTCTAGGGCTCCTGCGAAAATGGTTTAGAAGGACAAGATGATGTAGGGGAATGGTTTTAAAACGACCCTCAAGAGTAACATAACGCACCACCATGCGGGAAACTTCATCATAAGGGGTAGGGATGGAGGAACAAACCAAACCAGATTTGACAAAATCAAGGGTTTCGGTTCCTTCAATAAATTTCTTTTCCTCAACACATTTGTCAAATTTATTTCTATAAAATTTGATACCCTCCATGCTAAGGCCTATAACAAAAGCTATAAGATTCTCGGTGATGGTGTAGTCCTTACCTTTATAAGTAACAACCCTTTCTTTCTAGTTCTTGGCAATGGAGATTAAGATATGCTTGTCATGAACTTTGATTCTCTGCATGAAGTTTGTGAAACCATCAAAACTTAGTACCCTCCAAATATATTCATTATTTTTCCAATCCAGGTCTGCACCAGGTTCAACTCTGTAAGGGGAACTTCCCATGGTAGTGAAATAATTAAAGAAGCTTGTTAGCACGAAGAAAGCGATCCTTTGATGACACTCTAAACACTTCATAACAGCCCGAGTAACTAAAGGGATAAATTGATCTCTAATTGCCTTGATTGAAAAGTATAGAGGAGTCATGGTATAAGCGTGCGAAGTCATCATATTTCCATAACTTCACATGCTCTCCCCGATTACAGGTACTAAGCCTTAGTACAAATGACCTTTTCTTCATTAATGATGATATCATTAGAAATTTGGGGATTTTTCTATTGACATGCCAATAATTAAGGTGTTTACTAGTAACCCCAAAGTTAGCAAAGGAATCAACCACTTTATTCCCTTCTCTATAGGTGTGACAAATTTTGTAATTTGAGAAGGTGTTACAAATGCTAGTGGCCTCCATGATAAATTCTTTTATAGTCCAACTAGGGGGTAGATTCCATTGAGATGGTTGATAATATTTAAGGAATCCCCTCAATAATGAGATTAGTAATGTTACATTCCTTAGCAACTCTTAATCCCCAAAGAGCTGCAAGTTCCTTTGCATACCTTGATTGGAATGAGTACCCATAAGACATGTATCAGAAACAATAAGATGACCATGATGATTTATAATGATTCCACCACCACCAAAGAACTCCTAGATTGCCTTTAGAGGCACCATCAAAATTTAATTTGAACCAATTCATTGGAGGAGGAATCCATTGAATGATGGAATGATCAATGGAAGGGATTCATCCTAAAAATCCCCAAAATAATATTCCAATTTAAAAGAAATTTCTCCTCATCTTTAGGAAACTTTGGATGATAAACACTTATTATACCATAGCTATGGACTAGAGTGGTGGAGGAGCACTTTCTCTAAGTGGGACTAGTTAATTACTATGGTATTAGTATATTTATGTATTTTTTCATAAATTTTTGACATGATAAATGAAATATTCAAGAATAAGGTTTTCAAATAATGTTTCATTTTCTTATAATGTCAAACTTTAGAATCACTAAAATATATGAAAATACTAAGATAGTGTTGGTTAAAAACTTGAAATTATTACAATTAATGAATGTTATATTCATCTTCCATTTGCAAGAATAAAAAGAAAATAATATTAAATCTCTAGGTGCTTCTTTTGAGTTTGTTACGTAGTTTTATTTATTGAAGAGTTCCACATTGATTAATAAATACATCATCTTCTTGGTAAAATTTCCATTTATTATTAATAGAGGATCTCAAACCAACTTCATCAACACATTGAGCTAAAAACATCTTTCCTTAGAAAAGAAAATGGGATCCAAACTCTATTGTATGAATAACACATTGTGATTTTTCGGTCATCTTTTCTAAATAAGAATAAAATGGCCCTATGGTGGTGAAATAAAAATCAATTTAGGATTGACCATTTTTATTGACATCTCATACTATTACACTTCATTACCCCCTTAGCCACCACTACGAGTCACACATATTTATTTAAAAAAGTAGTAATAGTAAGGATCAATGCTAAATAGTGTGGCATTTCAAACGAGTAGCTCAACTACTACCATCATTACAAAAATATTTCATATTCAATTTTTATATTTTAACATAAAATTTACTCTCTAACTATCATCATCCTTCATATAATCTTCCATCTTCCTCTTCCTCCTCGTATTTTATGAATATTCCCATACTTACAAAAATCAAATATGTTTTGTATAAACATGATAAATATTTGAATAAATGAAAGAGGATTTTAGAGTCGTAGAAGAAATTCCAAGATGGAGACAATGAGAATATCCAACTTGGTATAGTAAGGCATGTATTTAGAGGTAATTTTAAGGGATTTGTTTTTGTTATTATGAAGCCACAAAGGAGGAGAGGGGAAGGTCGAGAAAATAAAAATACTCATCTTGTAACTAGTCAACCATTATGTTAGTAAAATGGTCACACACATTTTGGCATCACTTTTATTGGCATAAAAACCATGGTATATAAGGGTTTATATGTTGTTTTGAACTAAAACTACTAACCCATGAGGGCCAAATTTTTGAATGAATGAGGATTTTGGAGGTGTAGAAACAATTCCAAGATGTAGTAAAGAGGAAAATCCATATCCAAATTGGTGTAGTAAGGCATTTATTTAGAGGTGATTATACATGATTTTTTTAGATTATGAAGCAACAAAGGAGGAGAGGATAAGGTCGAGCAAACAAACATACTCATCCCATAACCAATCAACCGTTGTATTAGAAGTATGGTAATTTATAACGTGGTGTCACCCATATTAGCGTAAAGATCATGGTATATTGAGATTTATGTGCTACTACGACCAATCGTACTAACCAATTTTGAATTAAGTTTTGTTTAGTGAGGATTTGAGTCTTATAACTTATTCCAAGATGTCATGAACCATGATTCAACCTTTTCTCTCTAAAGATCATAAATTTATTTCTTTCATATGGGGAGGAATTTGAAATAAAATTGATTGGAAAACTATTTGCAAGAATTGGATAATTACATACAACTCAAACTTCCACTAGGTCTCCATGATTTTCAATAATTAAAATGAATTTAACCACTTCTATTACATGACACCTAGTTTGCTTTTAATTAACATAAATGAATGAGTAAATTGGTCCTACTGGTCAGCATAAATATTGTGTCCCTAATATTATCTCCGTATGTGCATTAAGATTATGGAGAGGTCAACTTATGGCATGTATAACCTTTATCTTTTATTCATTAGTTCTATATATTTTGTAGGCCAATCTAGTAAGTATTATTGGTTGTTCTATATAATTATGTTTATAAATATGGACAAATGAGATCTTCTAAATCATCATAAGTTGTATACTCAAATGGAAAAAGGTAAAACCCCACTTTATAATCACACAATGGATTACACAATAAGTTGCATATTTATATAAATTTCAATTTCATTTACATCATCTACATGTGCAGATACTCTCTATGAAGATTACAACACTCTCATAGAGATTTTAAAAACTTTGGTGTATTTTCCGAAGGACCTAACCTAGACTAGTTTTATTTTTGACTCATATCTAATGGACTACAATGAATTAGCCACTCTCAAGTAGTTTCTTGTGCATCCCATGCACATTCAACAACTTCCTCATCTCTAGGCCAAGAGTGACTATCAATAGCTAACTAAGATAACCCCAAAATGATGAACTTGACCTACTTAAATAGCCATGTGTTATGGATTCTATCTCTCTGTTTGAATTTATCCTCTAGGTGGGTTGGTCCCTTCTAGATGCTTCTAGATTTTCCCACTTAGATTTAGATTTAATTTCATCCATTAATGCTTGAGCTACCTCTATTTATACATTTTCCTATTGTGTCATGTCGATCTAGTGGTTGTAGTCAACTAAGCATTAATTCTACATCATCTTTCTTGTTAAATTCCTTCTAATGCATTTTATAGATTGCCAACCAACAAAAAAATTTGTCGCACACTACTTTCTTGCAATTATTTGCCACACATTTCCTCTATTCTATGTGCAATCTTAGTTCCTAGCTACACCTTTGTATTCTTCGCACACTTCCTATGGGTCTTCTCCAACACATATGTCTACCTCCTTTGTAATTTGAACCATTGTGCAAACCTCGTTCATAATCTCCACGTGCCTCCAGTCAAATAGGCTAGGCCAAAATCCTAATTTACTACCAAAAATACTACGTGCACCATTGTCCATTATTCTTCCATGATTACTCTATAAAACCTTACATGTCCACACTACTCTGCACTTTTCCAAATCTCCATGAACTATTGAGTGTCCTCCTCTACTATGCTCTTTCATACTTATCCATTATGAAAAGTTCTCTCATACTTCCATGGAATCACCATTTCATTATGTTGTGCTCCTCTCTTCTCTCCACATACTCTCCAACCTCATACAAACCCACACTTAGATAAATTTGTGTAGGATTTCTCTAAACCTTGGATGCTCCTGCATCAAACACCCGATGTATTTAAAACTTGAGTTCTACCTCAAGTATACTAATTGATTGGTAGAACCAACCTTAAAACCAATGAGGCTAATAGTATCGGATCCTTTGTCCTCGAGCCTTAATATGGCCTCATTGCTTCTTTTGACATTTCTTCCAATTCTTTATCACATCTTTGTGACTTCCCTGTGTAATCTCGTGCACTTCGGTGAGCTTCAACCCACCAAAAACTAAACATCACCTCCAAATGGCTCTTTTCTTTTTATCCATTTCTATTATGAACCTTTATTTTCCCCTAACCACTAGGAATCTTTGTTCACCTTGAACTGTCCACCTCTACTTAAGGCTTCTCTTCTTATCCTTTTCTTTTGTGATTCTAAACTCGCTTCTTCTGTCCACCTCCACCAAAAGTGTTTAAGACTTTTCTTCTTCCTTTCCTAGTTCATTTATAGGATCTTATCATTCACGCATATTTTCCTCACGCACTTCTTCTTATTTGTGTCTTTTGTCTTTGCGTATTCCCTTGTCTTCTTCTCCATTGTTCTTCTCATCACCCTTTTATCATGAACTATCATCTTTGTGATCTTCTTTGATCCATCCTCTGTGCATATTTCCTTTACACTATTCTTTGCACTTCTCTCCCTTGCACATCTATCATTTGACCATCTTCCTCATCTCTACCTTCACCCTTATCTACCTAAGGATTTCTCCTATTGTACACCTAATTTCTTGTGTACTATCATTTGCACATTTCTTATGCGTAGTATTCAATGCTTGATATATTCTCATGGGATTCTCTTTCAATTCTTCTATTAATCCCTACTTGGCTTTATGTAGTCCACCTATGCTAATATCATATCCTCTCTATTCCACTCCACCTATGTGTTAGATTTAATAGGGAAAATGGGATATACGAGATCACCGATCCGCTATTAAAGGTGAAGATTATAGATTATAATGTATAGTCGAATAGACAAAAAAATAATTTGAAATAGATATCGAATAATAGAGATAATTGAGCGAAAGATTAAAGA
This sequence comes from Taxus wallichiana var. yunnanensis, assembly GCA_018340775.1. Taxonomy (NCBI): domain Eukaryota; kingdom Viridiplantae; phylum Streptophyta; class Pinopsida; order Cupressales; family Taxaceae; genus Taxus; species Taxus wallichiana. Next base: position 129,834,055 of record CM031238.1, on the reverse strand, counting down.
AAATAACAAGAACAAGAACAAGAACACATTACACCAAATATAAGTGGAGAAACTTGAAGGAAAAACTCCATTGGTAAAGCACTATCTTTTATTAAGAATCTGATACAATTTCACCCAACACTTCCACTTTCTCCTTGGTTGTTTATCATATCTACAAAGCTATGTCTTTTGCTTTTTCAATGGCTAATATATTTAGTAACCAACAATACATCCAACCCGTACTACATACAACTCACAGTATTCAATACAAGTATGCATAGCCATTGTAGACAATCAAATGGTCAATCCCAAGAGGGATCACCCAATAAATTTGGTGGGTGAATCAATTAGACCGCTTTACCAGTCAGACCACTTCACTCTTTGAGTGTGAAATACTTCACACATTAAATTTTGATTTAGACAAACTGTAATCATGTTGGGGCATGCCCAAGTGGCTAATCCCACTTGACATTATCACCCCAATACTATGTACTATTAGACCTCTATCTACTTATTTGCAGACTTCTCTTCTTCTCTTCCTCATGGATGCTCCACCATCTCTCATTACGAATATGTTGTTTGTAACATTTTTAATATTGTATTGTGTGTGAGTATTTAATATTATTATTTAAATGAGATGTCAAACTCATTTAATAATAATATAGTGTGAGTGAATGTGAATTTGTTGAATAAACAACTCATGTAACTATTTTGGTTTGAGAGATATTAGGAGATAGGTTTGAGAGATTCATGGAGAGTGATATGAGGGATTGAAGATGAAGTTTGACTCCACCTTTGTAGAAGAGATCAAAAATTATAAAATGTAACCTCTATAATTATAATTGACATCTCGAATGAATTAAAATTATACATTTTTATATTCGGTGTTATTTTATTTAGTGATCAATATTTATGTATTTTTGTGAAAATCAGTACTAAATATAAGATTTGGTATTAGAGCGTGACTATTCCATGGAGGCAGGAGGCAACGGAGGAAGGAGGTTGATTAGTGACCTCTCATTAGGCACCATCGACGAGGCCGTGTAGTACTGATTTGGTGGCCAAGTATTTTCAGTGTGTGGTAGATAATAAAAACAGATGATACATTCCTATTATTGTAATGTGTGACAAATTCCTATATGTAACCTTCTGATGAAAAATATAGTGGGGAAGTAATAAAAACACATGCAGACATGGATCTTGAAATGGTTCATGGAGATCCAGAAAACCACATGAGGTGAACAATAGAGTGGAGAATTGTTCATGTCCAGGTTGGTGGTAAACCTTTTGTAAAACCATAAAAGGTTGATTGTTGTTCCCTTCATTTATATCAAGGTCATGAGCTACAGGCATGCCACAGGGGTTGGCATTCTGCTGAGATGTGTAAACATTTTTCTACCTTGTTCACATTAGGGGAGTGTATATTAGGAATTAATAATGTTAACAATAGGGGAGTGAATGTTACGAATATATTGTTTGTAACATTATTAATATTGTATTGTGTGTGAGTATTTAATATTATTATTTAAATGAGATGTCAAACTCATTTAATAATAATATAGTGTGAGTGAATGTGAAGTTGTTGAATAAACAACTCACGTAGCTATTTTGGTTTGAGAGATATTAGGAGATAGGTTTGAGAGATTCATGGAGAGTGATATGAGGGATTGAAGATGAAGTTTGAATCCACCTTTGTAGGAGATCAAACATTATAAAATGTAACCTCTATCATTGTAATTGACATCCCGAATGAATTAAAATTATACATTTTTATATTCGGTGTTATTTTATTTAGTGATCAATATTTATGTATTTTTGTGAAAATCTGTACTAAATATAAGATTTGGTATCGAACATGGCTATTCCATGGAGGCGGGAGACAATGGAGGAAGGAGGTTGATCAACAACCTCTCGTCAGGCACCATCGACGAGGCCGTGGTACTGATTTGGTGGCCAAGTATTTTCAGCTATGTGGTAGATAATAAAAACAGATGATACATTCTTGTTATTGTAATGTGTGACAAATTCCTATATGTAACCTTCTGATGAAAAATATAGTGGGGAAGTAATAAAAACACATGCAGACATGGATCTTGAAATGGTTCGTGGAGATCTAGAAAACCACATGAGGTGAACAATAGAGTGGAGAATTGTTCATGTCCAGGTTGGTGGTAAACTGTTGTAAAACCATAGAAGGTTGAGTGTTTCTCCCTTCATTTATATCAAGGTCATGAGCTACAGGCGTCGCAAGGGTTGGCATTTTGCTGAGATGTGTAAACATTTTTCTACCTTGTTCACATTAGGGGAGTGTATATTAGGAATTAATAATGTTAACAATAGGGGAGTGAATGTTACAAATATATTGTTTGTAACATTATTAATATTGTATTGTGTGTGAGTATTTAATATTATTATTTAAATGAGATGTCAAACTCATTTAATAATAATATAGTGTGAGTGAATGTGAAGTTGTTGAATAAACAACTCACATAGCTATTTTGGTTTGAGAGATATTAGGAGATAGATTTGAGAGATTCATGGAGAGTGATATGAGGGATTGAAGATGAAGTTTGACTCCACCTTTGTAGGAGATCAAAAATTATAAAATGTAACCTCTATCATTGTAATTGACATCTCGAATGAATTAAAATTTTACATTTTTATATTCGTTGTTATTTTATTTAGTGATCAATATTTATTTATTTGTGTGAAAATCTGTACTAAATATAAGAATCTCCAATTATTTGGTTCACTTTCCTTGTTTTCTTATCTTCTGATTGTGCTCCTACTTCTTCACCATGCAATTTTATTTTGTGGCTATAAGTTACATCTCATCTCCCTCTTCCTTAGGTAGCTCCTCTTGGTTGCTCTCTTTCTCCTAGGCGACTCCCTCATTTCCATCCATGTTGAGCTCTACTTGGATGTCTTCCTTATTTACCTCTCTTTACACTTAACTCATTACACAAAAAAATTGTAGCTTCTTCCTCATGTTGCTCCTCTCCTCCTATTACCTTCAATACAACCTCGTTTCTTCTCGCAATGTTCCTTAATTATTGTCATGCCCTCTAATGTTTATGTGTTCTTCCCTTTGTTTAATTTTCTTGTTAAACACTCATGCAATCTCTTTCTCGGACCAATCCTCCTTGGTTTCCTTTGGGGAATCTTATTCACTTTTGTGCAGTTCACTTTTTTGCTCTTCACTCCTTGAATGCTCTTCTTTCTCTAGATATGCACTCTCCTAGTCCACTACTTGGAATCTACACACTTCATGTCCTTCCTTATTAATAGATTCAAATCATGACATGAAGTCATCCTCCATGTACTCATGGACTCCTATAATCATCTTCTCTTCAACTCCCTTTTTCTCCTCATGTGCAATATCTTTGTGTATTCTCTTCAAGCTGAAATACACTCACTTACATTTCTCATCTTACAATTAAATTTTCATTAGATCTCAGGTGAATCCATCTTATCCCTTCACCCTTTACTCAACTTTTGATTCTTCCTTCTCTATATTATTATGTGCACCACCTTGTTGGTATCTCACCCGCACTCAACTTTCATCTCCTCTGCCACCTTCATATGGATTCAAATATGTGCACTTTTTTTTATCTCAATGGTGATAAATGGAATGTCTTCCCATCCTTCTACACATTCACTATATTTTCTATCCCATTTTATAACATCTTTATGTCATATTTCCACAATATCCCAAATATGACATGACAAACATCCATGGCAAGATGTCACACAACACTCAATTCGTGAATATCTTAGTATTCATCTCCACATCACATTGCTTATGCAAAATTCCCTCGTCACATTGCACCATCTAAGTTGATTAAGCTAAATATGAAATATATTCCTAATCTAAATGCAAGATTGTAGTAAAATGAATAACAATTAAATACAAGAATTACACCCAATCAACTAAGCAATAAATAATGAAACCCTAATTGCAAAGAGAGGGTATAAGGCCTTAGCGATTCACAATAAATTCTGGATTGGATAAAAGCTTTGACTAGCTGAATAGAGAGGAAGAAACGTCACACAAAATCCCTAGAAAATGTAGAACTAGAGGAACAGGTTGGAATGGGCACCTACGAGAGGGACAAGGGCGCTGAAGAGGGACAGGGGCACCCGTGGGTGTCCTGGACATGTTTATAGGTGTTTGGGTCTATGGAAATGCTCAGAAAACCTCATCTAAAGTGTTGTAAGGTGTTTTCCTTTAGTCACCTTTGGTCACTCTGAGGTCACACCAAGATTGCCGAGGTCACTAGAAACCTGCAATGAAGAATGAACATGCAAAACCCTCAAATAGACATCAAATCCTAAAAAATAAAGATGCATAATGAGGGGTTAGATTATCCTCAACTATCACAATGGTGAACTTATGATTGAGCGGTGTACTACATCTCAGACCCAATATAGTTCTATGTTTGTGTGTGCAGAATTTAGCCCTAGGTTACTCTTGTGTGCGTCGCACTTGGATAGCGAGCAAGTAGTTAGATGTAGAATGTAGTAAATATGTGGATGGAATAGAATGAACTTCCCTCCTATGAAGTATGATGCAGAAAATCAGCCCTTGTGTCCCTTGTGGTGGAGCTAGATGGATGCAATGGAGCTCTTAAATTCCTTGATGGATGTAACATTAAGTGGTGATAACTAGTGCTTAGTGCTCAGTTCTTTATTATGATTGCATAACTTTATATTTATATGATTCCCTTATTTGATTTTCATAATTAACCATGACAAGGATGACTACCAAAAATATAAGATGCTCAAATGGCTAGAAAGGACCCAAAAAGTGAGAGTAAAGTACAAAGGGGACATGGGTGCCTCAGAGGGGATGAGGGCACCTGACATTGGCATCCTGGTTAGGCGCTAGTGTCTAGGATGAAAAATGCTAAAGAGTAAAAAGGAATCCTGAGTAAGTAAGGGTGTAAGACTCAAAGCAACAACATAAAGAAAAGACAGGTGGCCAAAGACATGTGTTGATTAGTAATTTGCTTACTTAGGAATCACATGAATAATAGTATGTAATTATGACTAGATAATTACCCAAAGTGCGTGATTTTGTGTCTACATTTTCCCCCACTTTATGTTAGTGATTGAAAAGCTCGGTAACATAAAGTAGATAGAGATGCATACATGATAACCATGTAGATTGATGATGAAAGGTGTCTTTGAGGGACTAGACAAAGTGTGGAATGATAAAAATGTGAATCATGGATGCTAAGGAGGAAAACGTGATGAAAATGAACTTATGGTGGAAACACATATGTAGATGTTACTGATGTACCTTTACCTTTCGTTGATGTTGATGTCATTGTTGGTGTGTGTGATGTTTTAGTTTTGATGTTGACTACCATTTCCCATACGAAAGGACCTACAAAAGAGAAGTTGACAAGTAGTCAAATACACGTGTATATGATCAAAATATGTAAAAAAGGTGTGTAAGGAAAGTATGTAAAAATGATGAAAGTGTGAAAAAGGAACATGTGCACCTGATCCGTGATGAGGAAAGAGTGTAGAAAAGGATCATGTAGATGATGTTGATGCATGAGTTTTTCAAGTGATCTCATGCCAATGAAATGGAAGAAGTGTAGGGAGAATAGTATGGTGTCATCCTCCAACCTTTAATTACTTCTTGTTGTGTAGAACACCACTGCAGATGGTGTGTATAAATGCATGTGACAACAAGGGCTGTCTACCCTATAAAATCCACTGTGTATGGAGTTCCGTAAATGTTTGTGTTGAATTACTAATCGTTGTGTAATTGCCTCCTTGTTTCAGGCATCTAGGAAAGCCTCCTGTGCTAAGGACCCAAGTATGATTTGAGCCATGTCTGAAACTTAAACTATGTTGTACCAGTATCGTGTTGTGTATAACATTGTATGGGGTGACTAATTTACCCAAATGATGCCCCCTCATTTGGGGTGCATGTGACATTCTTTGAAGGAGTATGTGGCCCAAAATAGGACCCGACCATTGTGCTTGAAATTGTGCCTGCAGGGGGAGGGAATGTGCTTGGTAGAAACCAAGGCACACACACATAAAGTGGCTAGGAAACAATTGTTAGTACAAGAAAATATAAACATGCATGTATAAGATGAAATGTAAGCTAAGTAAACAATGTATACGATAATATGCAAGTTGAAGACAATGTAGACCGTAAAAACTAGGTTGCAAACATGGGACATCACTCATGATTCATAGACAATCAAGGACATAATGACCATAGGTAGAAAAGTGTGCATACAAAGAGAAAGGGAAAAGCCCACAAATAATGGCAAACAATGAGAAAACAATGACAAATAATGTAACAAACAACCATGGAAGCAAATAGTCCTGCATAACAAATGTTGCACATGAAGCACCTGTTAACATGTTAGAAAGATAAAAATAATGTCGAGCAGCATGTATAATATGATAAATTAAGATGATATGAAAATGAAACAATAGCACTTGTAGTGTATAAAATTGGATGCCCCTAGGAGCCACTGCAGGATTGGTACAAGGTAAGGTGCCAAACATCTATGCTGTGTGTAATGGATCTATAAAATTTTTGATCACAACTAGAAAGGCAAGTGAATGTACATGTGTGTATGATAAAGATAATGAAATACAAGATATCTATCTAGCATGTATAATAAGATGAACATATAACAAGTAAATTTAAGTAAGACCAAGTGTAACCAAGATATGCAACATGTTGTGGAGTGAGATGGAATGGAATGCAGAGTGAATGATAGGAACAACGTGCCCCCAAGTGGATGTGTGTGTATGCAATGAGGTCCATTTTTTTATGCCCCTCAATAGTCAAGAATGAACCATAAATGAGAGTGCATCATGGGAAATGGTTTGAATGATGTGTTGTCATGTGTTAGAAAGAGTTGATGAGTTGAGCATAGATTATTGATTATAGAACGATGATGTGTAGATGATATTGAATGTGACATATGGATGCATGATCTTGAATTTGTAGAAAGTGGTTCTAGAATGTATGACGATTTAGCCTAAAGTGTATATGGTAAAATATATGAACGTGATGATGTAGCATAAAGCGTATATCACGAAGTGTATGGATGTAATGCTAGAAAACGTGATGATGTAGCACAAATTGTATATCACGAAATGAATGATTAGGAAGGCTAGAAAAAGGGTGATGATTTAGCATAAGGTGTTTATCAAGATATGCATGAAGAAGGTATGAGCTAGGAATGTTGCATGGTATGGTAAAAAAATATGGATGGATTGATTGTGAAGATCAAAATGTAGGTGATGATGCGAGGTTCAATTTTGATTTGGACCCTTAGTAGTCGAGTATGAAACATTGGACTAGAGTGTGTCGTCGAGTAGTGAGTAAAGTGCATAGAGGATGATGAGTAAAATGTGCAATATGTGTAGTAGATGTGGTAATGAGAAAATTCCATAGGTGTGTGACATGTAAAGGGTGTAATGTGTAATGTAGAATGTGTAGTATGTAATGCAAGATGTGTAGATTATATAAATGTTGAAGTGCGAAGCACATGTGATGTAAAATGTATAATAGTGTAGTGTATAAAATATGTACGATGTATGGGTGTATAAGGCACAAAGTTCAAATGATGAATAATAGATTGAAGAGGAGGTTGGTTTATATGGATAAAAGTACATGATGTGTGAAGGTGTGTAATGTGTAGTATATATTGTGCAATGTGTGAGGTTGATGTGTATAGGATGCCCTCAACAATCATAAGTAGATGGCAACATGATTATGTGTCAAAGTACGAGTGTTGTGAGTGAATGTATAATTGTGATGTGATGAAGATGTAATATGCATGGTGTTGTTATAGGAGGGGGACTAAGCGTGATTTCCCCCAGTGTATGAAGGATGAGAATGATCAAGTAATGTCATCTAAAAGATCATCATTATCATAGTCAAAACCAATAGGTGTTGGATTGGAAACTTGATAAGAAATAGTGTCAGGTTGGTTCGTAAAGCACCATCTAAGTGTAATTTATACATGCCCATAGTATAATCCTCATCAGTGAATGGAGGTAGTGGACAACCATGTGCGTACCAATGAGTGAGGTTTTGTGAATATCCAGAGGAATGAGTCATTGCAAATGAAGACACGACCAAATGGCATGGGAAATGATATATCAATGTGATCAGGATCTAACGTGCCCCCAATGTAATCAAGCCAAGACTATCCTAGCGTAAGTGGAGAAGTACGAGGGAACACATGCAAGAAAGACCATGAGATAAAAGACTCAAAGACCATAAACAATGGTAATGTGAACAAACCCATGGTAGAGATGATGATCATAAGGTGGAGGAAATATGTTATCAACTATAAATCCTAGTCGAGTCAACCCATCATGTGTGCATATAGATTCAGATAAAGTAGGATTGAATGGAATATGTTCCCAATAAGAGTCATTCATGAAAAGTGTACATGTAAATGGTGGGCGTGTTAATGGAGATGACCCATGTGAAGGTGCAGGGGATGGATCGACGTCCTAGATTAGACATGCCCCCGATAAAGAATCATAGCAAAGTAGTAGCAGAGCAAGTGGAGGCGATGACGTAGATGAGACAATATCTATCATGCAAATAACACCTTCAAGTGGTGACAAATGAGGTAGAGTATCCATAGGTTGGGGTCAACAGTAGTATCAATTCTTGGAGTAGGAAGTGTAGTATTTGGATCATGGTGCAATATTTGTATGGATGATGGTCATGAAAAATAGTATACTCGATGCCCTCATGCAGGAACTTAACATAATTATGCATAGTAGAGGGAACTCGCTTACATGACATGAAGCCATGACCTACCAAGTAAACAATTGTATGAAATGGGGAAGTTAATGAAAAATAAGACAATGTTAAGAGTTTTTGGTCCAACAGTGATAGGTAAAGTAATGTGACCTAAGCATGGACGAACAAAGCCATCATATGCATGAAGAGAAAGAGAGGATGGGATGACATTAGCAGCAGAAAGACCAAGATTTTTGAGGAATGACATAGGACAAATATTAAGTTTAGATCCATTATCAATTAAAGTATGCTTGATATTGACATTGTAAATGTGAATCATGATATGCAAAGGTGGATCATTGTCAAAAATAGTAAGATCAACATGAGGATTAGATGGGAAAGCAATATGCCGAGAGAAGGAATCCAAAAATGTTTAATATATTGAATTAGGATGCATATTGGTAGGAATGTGAGTGGTAGCTAGGAGATTTTGACTCTTTCTCTTAATTCAGGATTGATAAGAAAAAAATCATTAATGGAGATACTCATGATGATAAGACTATAGAAAGATGAGCAATAAAAGAATGAGGATCCTAGGAGTGCAAAGATCAAGTTCGAAGTTCACCAAAATGATTAAGATAAATATGAAATATATGCCTAATCTGAATGCAAGATTGCAGTAAAATGAATAATAATGAAATACAAGAATTACACCCAAGAAAATAAGCAATAAATAATGAAACCCTAATTACAAAGAGAGGGTAAAAAGCCTTAGCCGATTCACGAGTAAAGTGTGGATTGGATCGAAGCTTTGATAGCTCAACAAAGAGGAAGAAACGTTGTACAAAGCCCCTGAAAATGCGAACTAGAGGAATAGGCTAGGACTCGGGGCAACTAGAGAGGGACAAAGGAACCTATGGGTGCACTGGACCTAATTTTAGGTGCCTAGGTCTGTAGAAATGCTTAGAAAACCTCTTCTGAGGTGTTGTAAAGGTGTTCACCTTTAGTCACCTTTAGTCACTCTAAGGTCGCACTAAGATTTCCGAGGTTGCTAGAAACCTGCAATGAAGAATGAACATGCAAAACCCTTAAATAGACATCAAATCCTAAAAAATAAAGATGCAAAATGAGGGGTCAAACTGTCCTCAATTGTCACAATGGTGAAATTATGACTGAGCACCGAAATACATCTCGGATCTAATGTAGTTTTATGTGTATGTGTGTGTGTGTGTGCGAGAATTATGCCCTAGGTTACTCTTGTGCACGCCACACTTAGATAGTGAACAAGTAGTTAGATGTAGAATGTAGTAAATGTGTGCATGGAATAGAATGAACTTCCATCCTATGAAGTGTGATGCGGAAAAACAACCCTTGTGTCCCTTGTGGTGGAGCTAGATGGATGCTGATAGATCTCTTAAATTCCTTGATGGATGTAACCTTAGGTGGTGATAGCTAGTGTTTAGTGCTTGGTCCTTTATTATGATCACATAGCTTTATATTTATATGATTCCCTTGCTTAAATTTCGTAATTAACCCCGAAAAGGCCGACTACCAAAAATATAAGATGCTCAAATGGATAGAAGGACCCAAAAATGAGAGTAAAGTACAAAGGGGATAGGGGCACCCAGAGGGGACGAGGGCACTTGGTATTGGCATCCTAGATGGGTGATGGTGTCCAGGATGAAAAATGTTGAAGAGTAAAAAGGAATACTGAGAAAGTAAGGGTGCAAGACTGAAAGTAGCAATAGAAAGCAAAGAAAGGTGGCCAAAGAGATGGGTTAATTATTAATTTTCTTACTTAGGAATCACATTTATAGTAGTATGTAATCAGGACTAGATAATTACCCAAAGTGCATGATTTTGTGTCTACACAAGTCACCCTATATCGGTTGGGATGCCTCTTGCATGTCAATCCCAACTTCTACACCATATCCTCTGTAACAATATTTTCAATGCTCTCCCGTCGATCACTAGCAAGAAACATTTACCTTTAGTCTTGTACCTTATGCATAATATCTATCTCTTATCTCCTTGTGACTCCACCTTTTTGTCTTTAGCACTTGTCTTCTCTTAGGAACCTTTTGCATATCTATGTCTCGTCATTCTACTTATGTGTGTTCTCTACATACTAGCTTATATATTTTTAGTTGTTTCCTTACAAATAATTAACTACTTTACACTTTGGGACATTCAACTACTTTACACCACAAATAATAAAAAATATTAGCATTGGTTGTGAAATGGAAATAAACTTTGTCAATGTAATCTATTTTCCATTTTATGACTTACTAAACAATAGATTATAATTTTTCAAAGGGATTTCATGACCTAAATTTATTTTCAAAACACACAAACTTAAGGGGAAATATTCTCTCCAATTTTAAGACTTATCCATCAGGTTATTGTATGGTTTACTAGAAACCATTTAAAGCTCTAGAAAATTTGCTGTAAAATAGAGGCGACATCTTATTCTAACATTTTATTTATAAAAAATGAAAAGATGAACAAGATGGAAATTAGAAGAGTGATATGAATATAATTTCAATTCAATGTGGTATTAAAATTAGTGAATTAATTCCATGAAGAAACCAATGTCCATATTAATAGCATAATCCTAAATTAGTGAGAAACGTGTAAGAGAAGATTAAATTACAAAATATCTAATTACTCTAGAAGAAAAATCCAAAATGTTCATGTAATACTTTATAACATTCAACTAACAATCAACATCAAAATAACATAATCCTTAATTTAGAATAAATGCAAGATAAACCCCATTTAAACCAAGGAAAAAGATTATATTAATTTCCAAATTAACTTAATTTGAATACCATACACTATAATTGTTATTATTAAAAGCGATCAAATATTTTCTTACAAATCTCGGTGGTCACAACATTTATAATGTAACCACATCTTCTCATTCCCTTCATATATTCTTATATATGTCCCTCATCATTAATCAAGGTTTCCTACAACATACATATAGAACTTTGTAAAATAAAACAACAACCGTCTTTCTTGTATGAGCAACTAAAATGATTAAAAATGCATTTTGAGGAGTATTTTCTACATATCATAGTTTTTATTAAGTCATAGAGGGAGTATTTATACATGTTCAAATGTTTATTGTGATTTTAATATCTTAGACAACTTATTTTTGGAATTTCATGCAATAAACTAAACAAGAGAAGTAGAAATAGGTAGATCGAAATAAACTAAAACATGCAAAATAATATTGACATGGAAAACCCTTTCGGTGAAAAGCCCAATAGAATGTTATTTATTGTATTCACTTGAAACCAACTTATAAATACAATATCCAACCTTTAAATCTCAAACATATGACTATTCAATCTTTCAATCCTTACCTCACACAATGAGAGCATGCAATTTTATAACCAAAGAACATCCTATAATTAACCTTGTTTAAAAATCGAGTTAAAGCCTAAAAATAAGAGTTTAAAGTAAATTCACACTTTGAATCAAGTTAAAAAGATAAATTAAAGATTACACTAAAATAGGTGTTGTCTTTAGTTTACTTCTCATTGCTAGAATTAGCACCGAATGCGCCCGTAAAAGTGCACCACTTGCATGGGTAAGTGATGTATCTAAAAATCCCCCTTGTTTCCTACTCCATAAATGAAAACATGAACTCATTCCTAAACATTTATAGGCTATTAAGCCCAATGCTTCCTTGCACCAAGATAATTTATCAGTTCTTACTTTGCATTAGTAAAAATATTTACAAAGTTCAACTTTTTTTTTTTTAACTTTCTCCACCATAAACCTCTTCTCTTCCACATTTTACCTTAAAAATGAACCGCATATCAATATGATTCATTTAAGAGTGAAACTTTGGATTCTTTGCTAGATAAATCATACTATGTGAGTTATAACTTACTCTTTCCACATTTTGAGTGAACTCTGAGCGGATACACAACCTTTTAATCAAAACCATTTCCTTAAATGTATGTGTAGTTGCCATGTATTTGGATTATGTGGTGGACGTAGCAACCCTTTCTTAACATTTAATCATCTAACTTACCACTCCACTAAACAATTTGAAAACATATCCACTAGTGGAACTTTGTAGATTAAGATCTCCACTCCAGTTAGAATCTAAAAATTCATGTAGACTCAAATCTTTGATTTCATCAAGGGACTTCCCTCAAATATTTTATTACATTAAGGGACTTCCCTTGATAGAAAATATCATGGTCTGTAATTCATTACAAATATTGGAAGATTAATTTTATTGCACTCTAATGTTCCATGCTTGGATAAGACATGTGCAAATAATTGCATACATCAAGCTTCCTACCACACTTTGATATAGAACATGCTATTTCCTACCACTCTATTTATATCTTTTGAAACTAGTCAATAAAGCATTTCTAACCAAATGTAAATGGTGTGCTCATCAACTTGTTGTCCTAAATCTTGAACATTTCCAATAGTTTATCTACATACTTACTTTAATTAAGCCAATGTTTTCTATTTATATAATCCCTTTTGATATTCATGCCCAAAATTAGCTTTGTGGAACAAAGATCCTTCATGTCAAACTACTCCAAAATTTGAGCTTGATCTATTTTATCATCTCCCTATTGTTTTCAGTCAACATATCATCGAGGATAATGATGAAAAACTTATCCCCTTCTTATTTGAAGTACATGTAAGTAATGCCTTACTTCTTTCAAGTCCAAGTTTATGAACATACCTATCAAAATTCGGGTTCCACATCCTTGGTGATTGTTTCAAGCCATACAAGGGCTTCTTTAGTGAAAAATGAATTTCTCTTCACCCTTGACTCGGAACTATTAGGATGCTTCATGTAGATTTATCTTATTTGTGTGTGTGACTTGCCTCATCATCACTCACCGTCTTTTGCACCTCACATGGTGAGTCATATCACTTAGGTGAGATCATAGGTCATAGATTTTACATGAATTATAACATGTTTTGTCATAGAATCTATCATTGTCATATGTATCATAGGTGTTATAAGAGTTACATTCCATTTTGGAATCATAACTCCTATTTAACTCATGGAGGGAATGATTTTATAGGAACGAGAGTTATAAAACACTCTCATTATCTACCCTTCTTTTGATTTATGAAAATAAGTAGACATGTTTATTTTATGCATGATTTTCTTGGTGTTTGACTACGCTTGCTGATTACTTGGAGCTTACTCATTACCGTTGGAGTGCAACCTCATCGATGTGCATGGGTTTTTGATTGATCCTTGTAGAATAATCTCACATGGTATTAGAGCTATGATTCGGTAAACATGCACTCGTTTCATTTTGGTTACTAATTACTTATGGTTTTGTATTTTATTGCTTCTCATGCAAGTTTATAAATGATTTTTGGAATCTTGCTAATTTGTTTAATAGTTCTATTTTTGGAGTTTGTGCCTTTTTGGGTTTCATGTTTGTGCAATTCTAGGTGTTTTCCGGCTAGATTTAGCTACCTACAACTACATTTGGTGGAAAATCATTTTGGAGGTTTTAAAATGGCTGGTTTTATTATTTATTTTCATTAAAAAATATATTTTCAAAAAATATTTGTTGGTTCCAGCCCCGCCTCCTCCTTCTATGCTTTACCCCTTACTCCCGCTCTATCCTTAATGATATCTTTAATAAGCTCGGTGAGCTTCTGTGAGCTCTTCCTCATGTATTCCAATTTGTCTCTCCACCCTACTCAAAAATTTGTGTTTAGTGGCTCATGTTGCTTAGCGAGTTGGGTCTTGTCAACTCGTTCCTTGTCCGGCGAGTTTTGTTTTTCTTTGCCTCATTTTTTTATCTTGTTCAAACTCGGGGTTGATCTCGCTCTACTCAACCACCCCTTTGTTCTTTGGCTCAAGGTTTTTTTGGCTTGTTTGGATCATGACCCACTTTATATTGCTTATGTCTTGGCTTTGTCGATTTAACTCCTTGTTGTGTCGCATTTGTTTTCATATGCTTGCTCTATCGTGCCCGACATTTCAACCAATTCACCCCATCTCGTAATGTCAACCAATTCACCCCGTCTCGTCTGTTTGGCTCGACCATGTGCTCTTGAAACTAGGATGGGTTCCTCCTACCCATTTTCCCCCTACTTGCCCTCGAGCTCACTTGGTACCTTTTGCTCATCATTTCCTTAGACTCATCCCCGCTTGTGTATGCATTCAACGACACCCGTCTCTGTTTCACCAAACTCTACTCTGCGTGCTACATTACAACCCACCGGATCATTGATCAAGCTCACTCCTCGACCCATGCACTACTTGCTAACTTCTCCGACTTGCTTCCGGCTCTCCACGTGGCTCGTCCTCCTCCCATATTGATTACCTCTTAAAATTTCCCTCCCTTTGCTTTTAGTTAGCCCACCTTTTTAAAAGTCTTCCCTTTTAAAACTTAGGATATTATTTCCTTAGCCTATTTTTTATTGGTATCTTTTTGTTATGAATTATTAATAGTGCTCACATAGTTTATTATTACAAAGGTTAATGTTTTGTTAAGTGTGTGTGTGAGGTTGTTTGTAACAACTCATGTAGAATAGAAATAGGTGAGTAATGTTGGTAGTTTATTAATAAGGTTAGATCCTAAATTATAGGAAAGTTATTTCCTATATATATATATATATATGTATATATATATATATATATATGTATATATGTATGTATGTATGTATGTATATGTATTTGATATTCATCTTGATTTAATGAAGATTACTTGTGTTGAGATCTACACATGCTCTTTCATCGGGTATCAAAGGTTAATTGTGATGGAAGGATAATAAGAATTTAAGGGGCAATGTATGCCTACATATTGCCCTCCTTTATGCATAAGAATATTTGAGTGTCGTATGAAGATAATAGATTAGTTATTTAAGAGTGTAGAAAGGTGTGGTTGTATATGTGAAAAAATTGTAGAATTTTGTATTTGAATCAGTTCGCATATTTTATACTTGATTTGACATTTTTCTATGTATGGTCATAGGATGACAATGATCATACCTGTTGTAGATGGGTGAATGTACATGCATTCTTGCGAATCCCACGTACATTTTATGTACTCATGTTCTTCAAGTGTTCATCGCAGTCAGAGGAATACCGTGTGTGTAGTTGTTCACATACCTACCCCTAGATTCTTTAAGATTTCTCTAATCATAAGCTATCTGTTTGTATTTATTTTTGCTCCATGTTGGATATCAATGCATATGTTATTCTTTGTTATCTAGTGATAAGCAACAAACGTTCTAAGTAAACTCTAGATATAACTTTTCAATCATGAAAGCTATTCATTTTGTCTCGATTTGTCGCCACAATATACGATTCAAATCTTGAGAGATCTTTTACTTTATTTTATTATTGGATAATTTGTATTGATTTGAAGGTCTATTTTTGATTTTTTTTGGCATTGGATGTCACTATTGTCAGCCCATATTAAATGGTGCATTAGTTTCTCCGAACAAGATTTGTTTTGATTCACACTTGTCAATATTTAGCCGCGTCCTTTATAACAAAGAGTCCATATTGCAACAAGGATTGATTGTAAAAGATAAATGATAAAATAATTTAGTGATGGGCCACGTGATCATCATCATTATGTGCATGAATATCCCTAATTGATTGAATTTGAGAGACATTGCATGGCTAATGAAAACTTCCACAATCATAGGAATGTAGTCAGTATGGGGATGATAATTCTCTACGACAATATTGTGAAGAAGTATTCAAAGTCATGAATGTCATATGTTCTATTTATTAGGAGTCTTTTGATATCTTAGTAATGTTTAGTTATACAATATAAAAGGTCGAGTCAAAATTGATAACTTTTATGTTATCATTTGTAATGTATTTAAGATTGTGTATATAGTATTTAGTGTATCCACTTCATCCCATGTAGTTCTTTGTTGTGTCTTCTATCAAAATTAAAAGCACAGTACCAATTTATACAATGAATACACGAAATAACACTACTCACCATTATTCAACATTACAATATACAAATATATAGGAGGATTTTATCCTACATTCAAGGAGAACTAACTCCACAAATATCTCCAGAAACTATCCTATGGGTGTTTTCACAACCAACCAATATACGTCCAAAACTATTTATGTGTGTGGTTATAACAACCATCACAAATATATAAACAATTACAATGGAGCACTATTAAATAATTATTTCCTAACATTCCCCCTTAGTGCAAACATGGGGAAAACTTGCCTTTGTACTTGCACTGCTCATGATCTGGTGATTTTCATAGGATAATCACAAACCTTAAGGATGGTTTTGCAAACGGTTGACCAAAAACGAGAATGGTGGTTTTGCAATTGGTTTACCACAAACCACAAAGTGATGGTTTTGTGAATGGATTACCAACAACCAAGAATGGTGGTTTTGCTATTAGTTTACCACAAACCACAAATGAAGGTTTTCAAGTGGTTTACCTACAACCACATCATGATATGCTAAGTACTATTCTTATCCATCATTACATCTCACTGTAGGAAATAACATAGGAAATTATGTCGAAATATAATGCTCGTACATACATAGAAAAAACTGACATAATAGAAATGGAACATTGGGATCATGTTCCCCCCTCAATGTGAAATTTCTACTTATGAACGCTACAAATTGAAGCAAACACTCAACTGAAAAAAATGTCACCAAACTTTGATGCGAACCCTTCGTTGGTGATTGACAAGAGGTCATTGATTGACCTCCAACCTTCGATGCCTCCGTCCTCGAGTATCATGCTCAGTACAATAAGTCTTTAGAGCTACTATCTTCGTTTACTTGTTCTTCATCATTCTTTGATCCTTCTTCAGTAATGAAATTGGCCTCGATTCCTTTGAGTTTTCCAATAAGTATATCTTGAGCTCGAACACTACAAAATGAAGTTGAATGTCCCTTTTTCTTACAGTAGAAAGATTCTCTTTCCTCTTTATATTTAGGAAAAAAATTGTACTTCCTTTTTACATACATTATTGTTTCTTCTTCTACATCTTCTTTGGTCCGTTTTTTCTCAGCTAAGAGAGCTGATATCATATCTTCCAATGAGTTGGAAGGCATCTAACCAAGTGTGAAGACAACATTATTATATTTGGGATGACACAACTTTGACAACTTAACTATTGACACTTTTTGACGTTTAGACAAAAAGATTCGACCAAAAATTTAAAAAGTAATAAAATGAGATTACTTTTAAATAAAAACTGTTGACTTACAATAAGCGACTTCCACTATAAGTAGACACCATATTAAAAATAAATAAACAAACATATTACAATTTAAGAACATACTATTTGAAAAAAACTCTAAATTAAATAACGACTTAAATGATACGGTCATCTATATGACACAATTGCAACTTAAAATTTTATATTAAAGCCACGACTTTGACGATGATGCACTTTGCATAAATACTATAAAACTAAACACAAACCAAACATTTTTGAAGAACAAGAGAATAGATACATTACAGGCCGTATTTTTCTTTAGGCATATACGGTGATTGATGGACTGCACACACGGATGGAGCTAATTCAGAGAATCGACTCAGCTATCAGGAGAAAATTGGATGAACATCTGCAAGTGGACGCGTGCAGGCTTCTCAAATTGTAGAATCTCACAGTTTTCAAGAACAAGTCTAAGCCAGGCATGGATTTTCCTCTGGTAAATTCTAAAGCTGTCAATTTTTCAACATTCTAAGTCATGTGATATGGTTTGCACATGTAGATGTCAACAAGGCTTCCACGTCCCATGAGAATGGAGACCAACTGAGAGTAGATTTGAGGTTGGTAGATTGAGGACCTGATTTGGACCACCGTGGCAAATGAATTCCAATGCTGTCACGATCTGCACCTTCCTTTTAACCTTCTCTAAGTTATATACAATTTTTTGGTGTCCTTGTACTGTCGGATCCATACAGAGATGTTCAGATCTAATCAGGAAGCCAGTCCGTAGATTATGAAATCATATAAAAATGCATATAAATCATATATGCGTAGTTCAACGAAAAACATAGATCTGAGAACCAATACAACATATAATGCCAAGCTCGATGCTAGAAAGTGGAGTCACCAACAGATTCCAATTGATTACACCGGTCAGGAAATGCGAATGGAATAACGTTGATTTTTTTTTCTTGCATACAACTAGGGGAAAGGATCCAATCGTAGTGAATCATAATGTTAGAGGTTGTTAGTGTCACCTAACAATTATAAAAATTTATAAAAAAAATATCCTTTTGTAGATCATGATTTTTTTAATATGCAGATTTTCTTTCAAAAATTTAAATTATGTGGAGAATATATTTTTAAGGGATTTAAAATAAGTACTTTTGAATACAAAGGAATTTAAGACAACACATGAATTGAGAATAAAATCACCTTTTATGGGTTGTATATGTGTCACCATTTCATTGGTTAATTTATTTATGTGACTTGATGTGGTTCACTTAATTGACTAGTTTTTATTTCATTTTTAACTTTATTTCAAACAACTAATGGTACTTTATTTCACATATCCACTCACGGTCATTGGCCCATGCAAGGTCACCGGGTATTTTCCCCTATCACTTTCAAAAACTCATCGAAACTCCATTTTGGAAAAGAAGTTCTCATGTCGCTCTGATACCAAATAAAAGCACAATACCAATTTATACAATGAATACACATGAATAACACTACTCACCATTATTCAGCATTACAATATACAAATATATAGGAGGATTTTATCCTACATTCAAGGAGAACCAACTCCACAAATATCTTCAACAAATATCCTACGGGTGTTTTCACAACCAACCAATATACGTCCAAAACTATTTACGTGTGTGGTTATAACAACCATAAAAAATATATAAACAATTATAATGGAGCAGTATTAAATAATTATTTCCTAACAAAAACATATTCAATGTCCTTAGTGTCATTATATTGTTATTGTTATTGTGGTAGTTCCACTGTCAAAATAAAGTATCATTTTGTCAAAAGTCATTATTCAAAGTATAATCGTCTTGTGGAGTCAAAAATTGTTAAAAAACAAAAACAAATTGCCTTATGGATGTATTTTCGGTGTTACCTAATGTCCTGACAACCATTGATCCTCAAAATTCAAATTCGTTGAGCTAGCAATGTCATATCGGAGGACAAAGGCAAACAGATGTTGGAGGTCAATCAACGACCTCTCATTAGTCATCAACAATGGGTCCACATGTTCTTTGTGGTGACATTATTGTGGTGTGAGTATTTGCTTTCAATTTTTGCAGTGTGTTTCTTTTTAGAGTTCCGATTTGTGTGGTTTTAGATGTTGGAAAAGAGTTGTGTTGGAGCACGTAAGAGTGTCGGTGATCCTCTCGACTACCGTAATTTTTGGAAGATGTTCCGCTTGTGAATATGTTCACTTATAATGACGACTATGTGCAAAAGGATCTAACTAGAAAGATCCAATAATAATATGTACTTTGATACAATTTGCTTCTCAATGTTTGTGTGTGGAAATTTCACATTGTGGGGGAACATGACACCAATGTTCCATTTCCATTATGCACCCAAAATGACTAAAGTCAAAGGCAACTTCTAGTGGCAGTGGTAGTTGTCTATGTTGTTTGAGATCGAGTGGTAACGATCAACAACAATGGCTACAATTAAGAACATTGCGATTCTTATAGGAAGTAATGTGAAATATTTCCTATATATGTTCTATTGTGCAGTTTTGTAATAAGCGAGTTGTGATTCCTATATACTTCCTTGATGTACAAGCATAGTGGCGAACAAAAGCACCAAAGTAAGTCAATTCATGGATCTTGAAAGGGTTTGTGGGAGGATCCAGAAAACCACACAAGGTGGAAAATTGATGGGGCTTGTTCACATCAAGGTTTGTGGTAAGCCTGTTTAAAACCATGGAAGGAGAGAGCCTTTCTTTTGATCAAGATCATGAGTCACATTGTAGGACATGTTTCATAGGGGTGATCATACTACAATTGAGTGTGTGGATGTTTTTCTACCATGTTCACACTAAGGGGGATGTTAGGAATTATTAATAGTGCTCACATAGCTTATTGTTACGTGGGTTAATATTTTGTTAAGTGTGTGTGTGAGGTTGTTTGTAACAACTCACATAGAATAGAAATAGGTGAGTAATGTTGGTAGTTTGTTAATAAGGTTAGATCCTAAATTATAGGAAATCTATTTCCTATATATATGTATTTGATATTCATCTTGATTTAACGAAAATTGTGTGTGTTAAGATCTGCATGTGCTCTTTCATTTTTAATATAATTAGGGCTTAGTTAATTTTAAAGGGGGAAATTTAATTAAGTAGGTCATTTTAATATTAATTAGGAGGTTTAATTAAGCTTTTTGGTAATTTTATATTCCTTTTTAATTTTCAATTAATTTTTAATAATTAAGTTAATTGGGAAATTAAATTGTGAAAATATAGCATTGTTGGGCATTTTTGCTCCTAACCATTTGTGGATTGTGTAGCACGTTTTGGAGCCCTTTTTGCTTTCCGAGAGATTTTCTTACATCCTAGACGATTTTTGACTCTTTCAAGTTGTTTTTCACATTTTATCACTCATGTTATTTCTTATGGTCTAGTGTGGACGTCTTCCACAACCTTGCATAAAGGGAGTCTTTATTGTGATGTGAGATGCTATTTCTCACATAGGACTAGTTTTTTCCTCCCTTATCTTTTTTTTCTCATCATTTGTGCTTGCTTGTGGTGTCAAACTATCACGATTGTCAAAACTTGATTGTGGCTTCCACACTTGCGTGTTTTTACACCAATTACAACGTGAGTGGCCGGCTTTTTCATGATGCACATTCACACCTAATTGTAATAAACACACTAAACTATAAAGTGTCGTGAACATGGGGTGAAAATATTGTTCTGGGGTGTGTGTGTGCGCGCTTCTTTTCCTTTTGCATTCTCTTTTTATCTCTCCTCATGATGGATGATCTTTCTACACCTTTTCTAACGTCGTTTAATTTCTTTGAATGGAGATATAAAATTATAATGAAACTAAGGGGTAAAGGGTTATTTCACATCATTATGGGAGCTGAGACTAAGCTTGATGATGAACCCAAAAAATCTAAGTGGTTGAATTGATGTGATGAAACTCGGGTATTCTTTTTATGTCTATTTTCCCGACTCGCTCTTCCACATTGAGGCTTCCAACACACCTGATGAAGCATGGAAAAATTTAGACGATATGTTCGGAAAACAAGATGACATGAGAGCACATGAGTTAGAAAATGAATTGCTAGGATTAAATCCTAGTAACTTTAATAACTTATAGGCCTTCTTCTCAAAGTTTGTCCACACTAGATTTCTCTTAAAGGAATGTAAAGTTAAGAAAAATGATGCCTAGTTGATATTGTCAATCCTTTCTAAGTTATGTCCCAAATAGTCCCTCTTCATTTCTACCTTCCACGCCATGAAAGAAGCTTTAAGGGATACTTGTTGAATTTTTTTTATCCTAACTCATTCGAGAACAAGATAAGTTGATTTAAATGGGAACACTCAAATCCAAGTCTCATGCTCTTGTTGTAAATATTGGTAAGGGTAAGGATAAAAAAATGAGAAGAAAGAGAAAAAGTACCAATCGAAGAAGGAAAATAAGACTAACCAAACTCAAACCAAATCTAACACGATCACTTCTACTTTTGAGCCTAAAGAAAAGAAGGAAAAGTGTAAGTGTTCCTATTGTAAGAAGATTGGACATGAGGATCATCAGTGTATGATAAAATAAATTGATCACCTAAATCACTTGCTTAAGAAGAATAATATAAGTGTTCCCGAGTCTATAAAAAAACTCTAAATTCTAAGTCTTCCAAAACAAAGGAGTCTAAATCTGAGAAGAAGAAAGGAAAGGACCTCGTAGCTAGAGTTGCTCCTTATTTGACATGGATCATTGATTCCGTTGCCTCATACCACATGGGCTCTTTGCATGTTGAGTTTTCTAACATTGAGCCATGTGGTATGTCCCAAATCACGTTGGGTGATGATACTTGGTGTTGGTTTCCGGTAGTGGATCGATAGAGATGGATAGTGGAACATTTAACCAAGTGTTGAGTGTTCCCGATATCTCTACCAATATCCTATCAGGTTTACCAAATCACTCACCTTGGTGAAGGAATGCGAGTGGAATTTAATCCTAACTCGGTGATTATTTGTGAGATTCATGATGACACTATAGTAGCTAAGGAAAGGCGGATCATCATTCACGTTTATACATCTTCTCCCAATTTACGTCTGATTTGACTCCCACTACCTTGTTTATTCATGCAGATGAGGTCAACAAGCTATGGCATGAGTGTTTTGGTCATCTTAACTATCGTTACCTTGAATAATTGATCCAAAATGAAATGGTTTATGGGTTATCCCACGTCAAATTTTCTAAAGGTATTTCTAAGGGTTGTGTTGTTGGGAAGCACCTTGAAGAAATTTTTGGAAAAGGAAAATCCTGGAAATATTCTCATCATTTGGATCTTGTTGGTGGTGACATTTTTGGCCCTTTCCCATCTCCTTCATTTACCGAGAGATCTATATATACTTACCTTCATTGATGAATTTTCACGTTACACTTGGGTGTATTTTCTCAAATAGAAATATGAAGTTTTTAAGCGCTTTTGAGACTTCAAGGCTCTTATTGAGAAATTTTTTAAAAGGTCTATCAAGGTCTATTGGTGTGATTATTTCTTTTTGCTTCTAGTTCGATGATAAGAGTGATACCGAGGACTCCTCTCCTCCTCTCACCTTTCCAGTATGTTGACACCCTTCTTATCTAATCACACATCAAGAAGTCTCCTTCTCGGCCTCATACCGTCATTGCACTTGACCTCCTTTCCACTTCTAGTGTGCGAGGCCATTTTTATCCTATTCCTTCATGTGATGATTCATACCTATCTGACATCGCTCTTTGTTTATTGATCCCCTTCTTAGGATATGTATCTTAGGACCTTGGTTGTCTCTTCATAATTCCTACTTGTGATGCAAGTATTGGGAGTTCCTCATCTTTCTAAAGGTGCTTCGGAGGATCCCATAATCTCCTTTGTTGGGGCTGCTCCTTCCAGGACTCTTATCACTTCTAATTTGGAGGAGACCATCACCGATCCACCCTTGCTTGTGGATCCTCTTTACGAAGTGGCGGTTGTTGCATTACCTTTAATTCATTCAGAAGCCTTTCAATGGATGTTCCTCTTCTTCACTCGATAGTTATTTCCTTGTGGCATTACCTTTGGTTCTTTGGTGCTCATTTTCTAGACCTATGTCACATTTCCGTGGACCGATTCAGATTTCTTCATACTACTACCTTGGTTTCCTTCACGGAGTGGGAAAAATTCCAATACAACATTTATGTCCTTCTTAAGGGTAGACACATAGTTTAGTGCAGGTGGCTCTTCTTGATCAGAGGCAGAGGAGCAATTCATCAATACTCTTCTTAGAGACTTCCTAGAGTCACATAGTTTAGATCTATCCAGAAATCTTCCGTGTTCTCTCTGCGTCTACTCCTTCTCTCTTCTTATTTTTTCAAGAGATTTCCCTTTTGTATATGGGTACCTTTTCAGGATCCTCAGTTTTCGGGACCCATTTGTGGCATCTTTCATAGATTGTTAGAGAGTGTTTTTCATATTTTGTGGTGAATGTTTTTTCCCACTAGGTTTTACTCCATTGTTTGAGATTCTTGTTGTTCATGGGTGTCTCATTATGTTTATTTTCTAGGACCTATATTTCATTCTTTGTGTATTTTTATGAATTTCCTTGCCTTGTCCCAAGTTACGATGAAGGGGGGTGTTGGTGTGAGTGGTAATTTTCCATCTTTTATTTATTTATTAGATGTATTGCCACCTCACTAGGTGAGTCATCTCACTTAGGTGTGAGCATGGATCATAGGTGTCATATTAGTTATGATAGATTCCCTCATGGAATCTATCATATGTGTAAGTGTGTGTCATAGGAGTTACATTCCCCTTTCGGAAGTAACTCCTCTTCTCCATCATGGAGGCATCATTGTTTCTACATGGGAGTTACTCATCACTCCCCTATATGTACACCTTACTTCTTGATCTATGAGAATGGGTTTGAGTCTTGTTTTCCCTTATTTAATGCACATTTCTCTCATGGTTTAGTTCTTACTTGTTGAATATTGAAGCTACTCCATTCCACGGTTGAGTGCAACTCCTTGATGTGCATGATTCCCTATGGGTCTTCATTCTTCATCCCTCCATCAAGTTCTTCAAAGCTGACAATGGAGGTGAGTATGTGAGTAATAAGATTGAACATTTCTGTACCTCTGAAGGGATTTATTTGTAGCGTACAATTTCTTACAACCCTTTGAAAAAATGAGTTGAGGAAAGAAAAAATTAAACACTTAAAGAGATGGCCACTTGTATGGTCCACTTTAGATCCCTTCCTTCGTAATATTAGGCTAAAGCCATGAACTACACTTGTTAGATTTAGAATCATGTTCCACACAAGGCAGTAAGAGGGATGACACCATTTGAAGCCTAGTTTGGACACAAACATGATGTTGAGTACTTTTGCATCTTTGGATCCAATGTTATGGCCTAGATTACCAAAAAGAGATGCAAGGCCTTGAAACCAAAATCTAAACCTCGTATCTTTGTAGGGTATCCTGATGGTGTGAAGAGATATAGATTGTTGAACCCTACTACACATCAACTTTATATTGAGAGAAGTTTGAATTTTGACGAGTCATATTCAAATTCTACTTCTCCACCCGTTGAGGTCCTTTTTACGCTCTTTGATTTTGATGATGATGTTTTTGAGCCTCCTCCTCCTACTCATCCCGATCCTCTTGATCCTTTTGATCCTCATGCTTGAGTATTCTGATTTTGATAGTAGCGATGATGATGACATTTTCCCTTCTCACTCGAGTGAAGAATCTATAGATTTTGAGCCTGAATCTCCTCCTGTTCCTCATTGGGCTAGGTATACTTTGCAGAGTGCTAGAGAATGGACAGGGGATCCTTTGGATGAGAGGAAAACTAACTCAAAGTTCATAGGACCTCATGCATTCTTCACCTCCACTTCTAACCCTCAATATTTTCGAGAGGATTATGGGATTCCTGAGTGGAATTTTTCCATGGATGAGGAGTATTCCTCACTATAGAATAATGATACTTGGGATCTCACCCCTCTTTGAAAGTAAGAATTTTTTTTTGGTGTAAGTGGGTTTCTTGAAAAAAAAAAAAAAAAGGTACCGATGGAGACTTCTAAAATTGTAAAGCATGAATTGTAGATAAGGGTTTCTCCTAAGTAGTGGAGTTGATTATTCGAGAGACCTTTGTTCCTGTTGTCAATATGAATTCCATTCAAATAACACTCACCATTGATACCATGAACATATGGGAAGTCCACCAAATGAACATTAAGAGTTCCTTCCTTCACGGGGACCTAGAGGAAGAGATCTATATGGAACAACCCTCGGGTTATGTCCATGATCCCTCTGTCATTTTTAATGTTTAATAAGTCTCTCTATGGCCTTAAAAATCCCCTCGGGACTGGTATGCCAAGATGGACTCCTTTCTACTTGCATCAGGGTTCACTTGATGCCACTATGACCCTAATTTTTACATTCTGCAACAGGATGACTCCATGCTCATCCTTGTTTTGTATGTTGATGACTTTTTTATTATGGGTAGCTCTTCCTTGATCATTGATTTTGTGAATATTTCCTTAGCCAACAAGTTCTCCATGACCAACTTAGGTTTTCTTCATTACTTTCTTGGGATACAAATTTCACAATTTGACTCGGGAATTGTAATTTCGTAACTTAAGGACAACTTCAATTTACCAACCATATTTCACATGTCTAATTGTAAGCCTTGTCTTACTCCTGTTCTTTCAAGGGTTAAGTTATTTGTGGATTTCTCTACTCCCATAGTTGATGGTACCCTTTATCGCTAGTGGTTGGGGAGCTTGAACTATCTGACACACACTCGTTCAAATATTTTGTATGTTGTTGGGATCGTGTCTATATTTATGTAGGAGCCTCATGAGTTACATTGGAAAGCAGAGAAGTGGATCCTTCACTATGTTTGTGGTACTCATATTGATGGAATTCATTACCTGGGAGGGACAAAGATTTATCTTGTTGGTTTTTTTGATTCTGATTGGGCTAGTGATCTTGATCATTGGAGGTCTACCTCAGCCTCTGTTTTTCTCTTGGTTTAGGTCTGTCGGTTATTCGAGAAAGAAAAAAATGTGATTGTGATATCTTATATAGAGGCATAATATATGGAGTAGTCAATGCTGCGATGAAAATTGTTTGATTTCATGAGATTTTGATAGAGTTTTGTATTCACTTTCGGTATCCTACTATCATTTACCGTGATAAAATGAGAACCATGTCAATTTGCCAAAATCCAGTTTAGTATCAACAAACAAAGCACATCGAGATCCACCGCACTTTATATAGGATCCGATTTATGGAGACATCATCGACTTGCGGTATTGTCGGACTTGATAAGGTTGTAGACATATTTACCAAGTAATTTATTGTAGCCAAGTTCCTTCACTTGTTCTATCTTCTTGGTTTGAGGTCTTCTCAGAAGCCGCCCATCTTCTTTAGGATTTCTAGTACTTTTTCCATCTTCTTTTCTAGAAATATTATGGTTTTATACATGGGTACTTTATTAGGACTTTAGTTGTCGAGATCTATTTGACACATCTTTATTAGTTGTCTAGGGGATTTCTCTTTCATTTCTAACTTATCATTTCCTTTACCTCAGCTTTGTTGAAGGGGGTGTTGGTGTGTGTGACTTTCCTTGTCATCACTCGAGGTCTTGTCTACCTCACATGGTGAGTCGTCTCACTTAGGAGAGACTATAGGTCATAGAAGTTATATGACATATGACATATTCTATCATTGTCATATGTGTCATAGGAGTTATATTCCATTTTTTGGAATGTAACTCCTATGATGTCTATGGTGCATATGAATATGAAAAATTCTACGACATAATCTTCCATATGTAATATTTAACTCCTATGACCTATAATATTTCCTAAGTGATATGACTCACCATGTGAGGTGGACAAGACCTCGAGTGACGACGAGGAAATTCACACACACCAACACCCCTAATCGATGTGCATGGGTTTTCGGTTGGTCCTCAAAGAATAATATCACTCTCACATCTTCAATATCTTCATGAAAAAAAAATGTTTAAAAACCCATTTGATCTATCTCGAAGGTCATACTCAATAATAATAGGTAAAATAAATATGATAGAATCAATTTTTAGTAGGAGATAATACCTCACTAAAGGCAATCCCTTTGACTTGAGAGAATGCATCCATAACTAAGTGATCCTCCTAATTCTCCAATTTTCCTTGTGAATTGAAATTCTTCTTGAAAACCCATTTGTAAGTTGTTAGTTCTCTTCTATGAGGTAATTTTACCAAGTCTCATGTATCATTTTTCTTCAGATATTATATTTCCTCCTTCATAGAATTCATCTAAGACTTACACTCATATGAATAGAGATATTCCTTGACATTCATTAGATCCTCATTATTTGTCACCGATAATGGAAATATTGGATGGTATTAATAAGGCCTAAAATTATGAGGTGCTCTTAGAAATTACTAAGCTTTTAAGTCCAAAAGTAGCATTCTCATCCAAATCAATTTCTATTAGTATGATTTCGAATCAAAAATCTTGTGAAGACCCTATTTTAGTGAGTTCTATTGACTCTCATGTATTAATTTGGTTCATGCAAGTTTACATTGCAGTCACATCTTTTGATCGACCTAATTTCGAGTTCTCTTAACCTCTCCTCGATCTCATTATAGTGAGATCACCTCTATAAATCCTACCTTTGGTTTTTTCACCTCTTGAGTTGTCTTTTCCAAATCCCAATCTAGAAAAATTATTTTACCATTCATTTCCCTTAAGATAACATTATAGATGTAAAAATCCTTTTGAGTCATAGATTCCACAATTTATAGCCTTTGAAACCATTCCCATACCCAACAAATGTGTACTTCTTAAACTTATATTTAAGTTTTTTTCTCTTATCCTTTTGAATGTGCATGTATGCTTCACAACCAAAGAATCTTAGATGTTCAATTGAAAAAATATTTCTTGTCCAAGACTCTTTTGAAGTAATATAAAAAAAATCCAATGTAAGTGATATGTTCACGAAATAACATGCAATAGCTAGTGCTTGACCAAATACATCTAATCTAATTCAACACCACTTATCATCCTTAGGGCATTATCCATCAACATTATATTCATTTACTCTACCACTACATTATATTGTGGAGTATAAGGAATCGTATCTTTCCTCACTATCTGCATTTTAATAAAATTCATCAAATTCCTTAGAGCAATGCTCTTATCCATTGTCGTGCACAAACCATTGTCATTTTCTCAAACTAGTTCTCACAATTTCTCCGAACTTTTTAAAAGGTTTGAACTCTTCAATTTTTTTCTTGAGAAAATATATCCATGTATTCATATAATAGTCATTTATGAAATACAAATAAAATACCAAATTTTCATGTGAGGACACCTTCATTGGTCTAAACACATCATTGTGTATAATATGTAAAATTCTAGGTGAATGAGTAGTAGAAATGGGAAACTTTTCTTGGTTTTCCATAAACAAAATGTTCACAAAAGTTAAATTTAGAGAGAAAATAGGAAATTACTTAAATGATGTCTTTTGATTGTAAAGCATACCGCCATTTTTCACCAAATATGGCCCAAAATTTTATGCTAAATCGTTCATGTCTCCTCTAAGAGAAATGATTTCTTTTTCACTAAATCTCATTGTTGCGATAGTTCCATAACAATATTTATATGACCTAACAAAACTTTTTGTGGTGATCTATCATTTATCTTCTCCTTTGGAATGGTCATTTCTAGTTGTCGTGGGACAAGAACTCTCCCATACTTCTTGTGATTTCTTCGAGAGCCCTTTCAAACTAGATGCCCCAATATGTCTTTAGGACACCATCTCAAGATTTTGATAGCCCATACCCTCTCGAGATGTCTCTCGGGGAAACATCTCAAGACCATTGTTTCCCCAAACCTACTAAGATGTATCGGGGTGACATCTTATGAGCATCCTTCTTCTTAACTCCTATGATATTTCTCTAAAGAAACATTTCACTACACTCCTATCCCTCAACTCCTTTAAGATGTATTTGGGGTGACATGCCATTCATAGGTTGAGTCTTAACTACTTCAAGATGTCTTTGGGGTAAGATATTATGCCTAGGATGTCCCTCATCTTCTCCAAGATGTCTCAGAGTGACATCTTATGGTATTTCAATTATTCATGAAGGTTGTATTTCATAATTCTCATTTCGAAAAGAATTTACCTCTATTTTTTTATCTCATCCGGGGTTGGGAATATATTTTAGAGTTTTAACCTTTGAAACAATAGAGTTGCTTGCACAAACTATCATGTTCACATCAATTTTAAACATAGTTCATGTGTGTACTCATCTTTCTAGAACCTGATTTTCACACACTATTTTGCACACACCTTTATTGAATGAAACCTTTACAATAAAACCATTCATATTTCTCACTAAGACCATATTTATTATAAGTTCTAGTATGTGAAAAACACCAAGGAGATTCATGGTCCTCTCATCTCTAAAATTAAACTTCACTCTTCCTTTCTTGTCAAATTGTAGATCGATGTATCTCCCAAAAACATGGCCGCCATCATGAAACTCATATTCCATGAACCACTCCCTATGAGGGGTCATGGTAAATGACACACTTGATTTAATAATCCATGCATCATTGCATTCATGTGCACTCAAGGCTACATGGTAGTAGCGCCATTGCCATCATTTGTGCTTCATCCTCCTCATATTAATTTAGGGATTTTGTCTTCTTTTCATCCTACAATCCTTCTTAAAGTGCCCTATTTTACCACTATTGTAACAATTTTTAGACTTCACTTGATTCTTAGATATATTTTTAGACTTAGACCTTTTATCCCGCTTTTTCTTCTTGCGTCTTTCTTTCTATCTCCCACAAACTAACAAAACTTCTTTGAATTGATAGTCATCGAGAAGACCCTCCTTCTCATCTCTTTAGAAAACAAATTCCTAACTATTTCCTCCAGCTTAAATTTTTTCATGGTACTTGTAATAGCCATTTCCATTTTTTTCAAGAGTTTGACAAAGAAACGACAAGAGAAATAAACTTATCTTCATCATCCATCTTTAGATTAATGGAAAATAACTCGACTTAGGAGAAAATTAAAATTATTCGGGTGATCTACAATTAATTTGTAAATAATAAAACCTATTCCTTATAAAAATATTGTTCACCAAAGACTTGTCATAATACAAAGTTTCTAGCTTATCCAAGAAATCTTTACAATTTTATCAATAGAAACATGTAATAACAAAAATCAGAAACACATAACCTAATAGTGAATTTTCCCTTCATATGAACCTTTTCCCACTCCTCCCGTGAAAAATTTATAAGTTCATATTGTGTCACAACAATCCATTGATCCTATTTTTGAAAAGAGCCTCCATCTCAAGTTTCCACAACTCAATTTTTTTCATGAAACCTGTCAATCTCAATGGTTGTGCTACTAGCCCACATGTTAGAGATTCTTCCAAAAACCACATTTGAAACTCAAAAAACCATTTAAAGAAAAGTAAATGAAATCCCCACCAAGTTTGTAACCTTGGCTCTAATGCCAAATGATGAGATTTTGAGTAATCATGTATGCAATAAACAAAACTAAAAAAGCAAAAAATATATATATCTAAAATAAACTCGAACATGTTAAACAATATTGACATAATACGTAACTTGGGAAACCATTTGGGATGAAAACCTAGTTGAACTTTACTTATTGTATTAACTTTAAACTAACTTACAAATACAATATATAGCCTTAAAATATTTGACCTTCAACTATTCAATATTTTAATAATTACCTCTCACAATGAGAACATGCACTTATATAACCAAATCACCTCCTATACTTTTTTTTTATTAAAGGTAAATGGTTTTGAAGGGACCATACCCTATACAAAAAGCATAGAAGCCGTAGAAACATTGAGATCGAGTGTTTTTTGATATGTGAGGGCCACTCCCTAACACAAAAATCCTAAAAAGAGCTAGATGAATTGATAAAAACCAAGGTAGGGGCCATCTGCCTACAAGGAGCCCAACAACAGACATAGAACAACAAAATTTTAGTAACATAACTGCACCAAAACAACAAAACAAAAAAAAAAGAACTAATTAAGAGACTTATTATAAACTTTTAGAGCAATCTTCATAACCTTATAAAGGTTGATGGCATTCTACATGTTAGGGTCCTAACTGCTCTCAGCAAGTATCTTCTTCTTGATTCTGTCATTCTTCTAGGTTGATCCTGGAACACCAAAAACATCAAAAATATGCTTGACATTCGTTTGGATATAATCAAGCACCACCATATGAATGGAAAGCTGGTTGGTTAGCTAGTTTTCAACTTGTTGAACTTTACCCTCAAGAACTTTGAACTGCATAAAAAGGATCTCAAATTTATCCTCAAGAGTTGAGAGGGAAGAGGGATCCAATTTGTTCTTGGTACCTTCCTTGAGGAGGAAATATACATTGTCTTCAATACCTTAAAAAACTGGGCACCGCTTCTTAAGTTGAGATAGAAGACCATAAATAGAAAGGGGGCCATTAATCGGGTTACTTATCTTTAGCAGGTTTTCAACACTTACAATGTATTTGTTTTTGGCACTACTATAGAGGAATATTTTGGTAGGATGGGGGTCAAAAAGGGGTTCTCTCGATGTTAATATTTTTGGTGTGGATTCTAGGTTGTTGAGTAGGGGAGGGGGAGGGGGTAGAGAGGGGATAGGTTCATTGGAAACAACATCAAGGAAATAATGATGCAGAAGAAAAATCACACCTTGATGTAGGGGGAACACCCTCATGTGGGTCTGAACATAATTGATTTTTCAAGAGAATGTAAGATGTAATAGGGAAGACTCACCTTATAGTCATGCCTAAAATGGTTCAAGAGCACTAGATGATGAAGTGGAAGCATTGAGAAGTGCCCTTCTAGGGTGATGTAGTGCACCACCATTTTATCAACTTTATCAAACAGGTTTGGGGATAGAGGAACAAAGAATCCCTGATTTCCCAATCTCAAGTTCTTCATCTCCAACCACAAAATGTTGTTCCTCGTTGTCTTTATCAAACTTATTGTAGTAAAACTTAATTCCTTCCATGCTCAGGCCTGTGATGAATGAGATCATACCCTCTGTGATAGTAAAATCCTTTCCTTTGATAGTGATAACTCGTCTTTCTGTTTGTGAGTGAAAGTCAGAGATATATGGACATCGTGGCCTTTAATTCTTTGCATAAAATCAGTAAAACCCTCCACACTCAAGGCTTGCCACAATTATGCATTTTCCTTCTAGTAAGGGTCACAAATGGGCTCTACACGACACAGAGGACCTCCCATACTATAAGATATGTTTGTGGATGAAGTCAAAACAACTCAAACACAATTATCCATATTTTGCCCCGTGTCAAATATTGGATTGATCACGATCCCGCATAAGAGGAACCATTGAAAAATGCATGAGCCAGGCCAACAAAGACTGTAAGTGTCTTAATGGTGTTGATTCAAAGATTGAATAGAGAAAGGGTTCTCAAACAAGCACCGTATCTCTATGTGTCTCAGGACGAAACGGAAACAGGGGCAAATGGTCAAACAAAATCAAAAGGCAGAGCTACGGGACTTCGGGAGTTTTTGTGTTTTACATCTTGTGGAAAAGGGGGAAAGGATAAAATCTGAACCCGCGAGTCTAATTTTTTCCCTAATCTAGCTGCCACGTGTCCCATATGTAAAGGGGGACCCAGTTCTTCAAAATGTTTTCCCACCCTCCTATATGGACCCGATACAAACTTCGAGGGGGCATATCTTTCGACTCAGGGCTCGAAATATTACAAATCTGATGCCATTGAAAAGATCTCGGCCTCACGCATGCCACGGAGGTCTGAAACTTTAATTTTGAGGAGGTTAGGTAAAGGAAAATGGAGTAAATGTCTTCGGGCCTTTAATGCAAGATCCATCTATCTCAACAACCAAATTGGATTCGATCTGTTTCCGCCGTTTTATCTTCCTTCAAGGCACCGAACCAAGGATCGATGAAGTAAAGATGGATTTGGGAGTGGATTTTATCAGAAGCATTAATAGTGGTGGTTGAGTTTTGACCTAATTTTTCACTTCTCCCTCTCTCTTTCTTCTCTCTGATCGAATCTATAAAGACAGGGGCAATATTCATTGTAAAAGTTGTTGTTCATTCTTCTTCTCTGCCTCCCCTCTTCTTTTCTTCCCGGTGGTCAAAAATGGAGTTTAAGCCTCCTCCTTGGCTTTGTAATGGCATTTTCTTGTCTCTTTCCCACTAACGATGTACTGTGTGAACTTTTGGAGTAATAAATTCTTTTTGTGATGCATCCGTCCCTCCTTGCTTTTTTATTGTCTCTCCTCACCTCTAGTCGTTGTAGGGTATACTTGTGCATATTTTGATGTTTGTTGTAGGTCCCGAGAGCCATGTTTAATGGGTTTTGAAGTGGTGTTCGTGTGAAATCTATCTCTCGGCTGCGGTGTTATTTGTCTACCCTCTCCTCTGTTCACCTCTCTCCACTTCAGCGGTGAGATTGTGATCAACACTTCCCTTTTCTTGGTGCTATCACCTCATTAGTGTAGGATTTCCCTCTTTATGCACTTTCTCTCTCCCTGTCTCCTTGGAATTGTTAGATTAGGAGTAGATAGTCACATTTCCTTCCTTAGGAGTAGTTTAGCATT
Source organism: Taxus wallichiana var. yunnanensis (assembly GCA_018340775.1). Lineage (NCBI taxonomy): Eukaryota > Viridiplantae > Streptophyta > Pinopsida > Cupressales > Taxaceae > Taxus > Taxus wallichiana. The sequence continues at coordinate 129,799,484 of CM031238.1, read as the reverse complement.
AGGATTAGGAAGAAGAAGCCAGCTTTCTGAAACCAAGGCACAAAAACAATGGGAAAGGGTCCATTTGGAAGGATTAACTCACCAAAGTTGGGAGTACCAATGATCATTATCTCACACATGCCAAAGCCGTCAACTAAGCCTAAATGACCTTAGCTTCCCTAAAAATGATTACTTTTATCTGCGGGAGAGATCTTCTCAAAATCATGCCAAATTTTGAATTCATTTATGATTACACCATCATTTTCTAAGGCATCCGCCACCCCATTCCCCTCTCTATAAACATGAAAAATAATGATGTTTAGGAAACCTTTACTTAATACCTTAGCCTCATTTATAAAATCCTTAATGGTCCAGTTGGGGGGTGAGAACCATTAAGGTTGTTAATAATATTCATAGAGTGCCCCTCAATGATCAAATTGCTCACTTTGAGATCCCTAATAATTTTGATTCCCTAGAGAGTTGCAAGGGCCTCAACGTAGTGATTAGATTGTTTTCCCATAGGACCAACATAAGTAGCAATGGGATGACCATGATGATTTTATAAGACCACCTCCCCTAGTTGAGCATGGTTTCCCTTAGAGGCCCCATCAAAGTTCAATTTTTACTAACCCACCTTGGGGAATCCACTTTGAATAGTAGACATGTCAATGTTGGGAGTTTTTTTTTTGCTTCCTAAAAATAAATATTCCATGCTTTAAGAACCTCTCTTCTTCTTTAGGGTACTTAGCATTCTTAGGGGGCTTGAAATTTAGGATTTTTCCCTTGGAAAAACCATGATTTCATTAAGGAGGATTTTGATGGATTTTTAACATTTCTAAAAATGAGAGAATTTCGAGCCTTCCAAATTCTCCAGATAGTGTGTGGAAAAATAATCCTCTAGAATCTCTTGAGCATGCCATGTTTGAAAGGAGGTTGCCACTATTCCTAATCTTATAAGATATCCTTTGGGAACTCCCAGCTTAAGCCAAATCTGCTAAAGATAAGCTTCCATAAAGCAACAATAGTAGGGAAATGTAAGAGAAGGTGTTGGATAGTCTCATTGTCTCTTTTGCAAAGGTAACATCTATTGGGCATAGTGGACCCCCTCTTGATGAGGTTATCAATGGTAAGGATACTCTTATTCAAGACTTGCCAAAGGAACTGATTGATTTTAGGAGTGAGCTCCTTGAACCTAGATCTTGTTCTAGGGAAAACCGTAGGGGGCTTCATTTGTAAAGACTTAGTACCCGGTTCAAACTGAGTAATCCCCATCAAAGGAATGGTACCAAATAAACTCATCTTTAGTATGAATCTGGCTAATTGGAATATGACTGAGGATTTTCTGTAACTCCAAAATGATATCTTTATGCCTAGAGGTATTATAGGTTAAATTCATCCATTGAGGACTACCATCAAATCTACAAATGTAGTCTTAACGACCTTTTATCCAATGGCCATTTTGAAGATGTTTTTGAGCTATTCCCAATGATTTTTTTGTAATATTGTGAAAATATGCCCATTTGTCATCCCAGAACTTAATATCCTCACCATTTCCAAGGTTCCATTTACAACCAACCTCAAGATTTTTCTAGTCTTAACCATATTGTTCCAAAAATAGAGCCACTAGGAGGATTATCAAGCTTGAGAAATTTTGTGTTGTACCTTGATCTAGATATTTGGCTATGATAATAGTAGTCCAAGGGAGATTATCCTTGAGCAACCTCCAACTCATTTTAGAGACAAGAGCAACATTCATAATTTTGATATTTTTGATACCTAATCCTCCCACACTTTTACTAGTACAAGATTTTTCCCAAGCCACAAGGTGGAATCTATTTTTCTCCTCCATCCCATCCAAAAGAAGTTATTTTGAATTCTTTCAATCCTATCAACAATAGAAGAAGGGATAAAGAACATAGACATAATGTAGATGGGGAGGTTTTGAAGAGTTCTCTTGATTAGAAGAATTTTTCCAGCACTAGAGAGAATTCCCCCTTCAAAAAAACCAACTTCCTTTGAAACATGTCAAGCAAAGCATTCCAAACACTCAAGGGTACTTTGTTAGTGCCAAGGGGAAGGCCAAGATAAGTGGTGGGAAAGAGTTAATTACAAACCCCAAAATCTGAGCAATTTTTCTTTGTCCTTCTAGGAGGGGTGTTGAAGAAGTATAGAGAGAACTTTTGTCAAAATTAATCTTGTCCTGAAGCCTCCTCATAGGTTTTGAGAATAGTTTTCATCATTTTTCTTCCATAATAGAGGATAGAAGTAGAAGGATAGTATCATTCAAAAAATTGGTGAGAAACAATGATCTCCAGAGAAGTGGGTTGGAAACCATTGAGATAACCCAAGGAGACTGCTCTTGAAATGGTCTTGCTTGAGACTATCTGCCATGATGATAAAGAGAAGAGGGAGATGGGATCTCCCTGATGAATACCTCTATTGCTTGAAAATAAACCCATGGGGTTCCATTGACAATCACAGAAAATCTGGGAGTTGAAATACAAACTCTAATGATCTTTCTAAAATGAGCATCAAAACCAAATTTTTCCATTACCTTATCTAGGAAATACCAAGATAACTCTATCAAAGGCTTTATGCATATCTAGTTTCAAGACCATGCCTATTTTTTTGCTTTTTTCCATAGAGTGTATGGTTTCATGAACCATCACAACACCATATCGAATAAGTCTGCCATTTACAAAGCCACCATGTTGATTGGAGATGAGATGAGGGAGCAGTGGTTGGATTCTACTTGTTAAAATATTTGTGAAAATTTTATAAAGGACATTAGTGAGACTAATAGGTCTAAAATGCTTGAAATATTTAGCCCCTAGTTTTTGGGAGCTAACACAATGAAAGTGTTATTAATCTCTTTCAAAAGTCTCCCTGTCTATAGAATTCATTTGCAGCTTTAAGAGATCATCAACACAAATATCCCATATTTTTGGAAAAATTTGTAGAGAATCCTTTCGAACTCTAGGGATTTGTCCCCTTCCATTGAGAACACTACCTTTTGCAATTCCTCTAAAGTGGTAGTTTACAAAGCATGCTGAAATCCCTAGATCCAGAAGATCATGAGGAATAGAGTCTAACAAAGTCTCTATATCCTCCAAGGATAAGGAAGAGTTATTGTTGAGAAGATTATGGTAAAAATTGAGAGCTTCCTTCTTGATACTATTATGATATGAAGTGACAAACCACCTTTAGGAAGGGAGACCTCTGAAATCTATTGTGAGCCCTTGTGCTTGAGAGTTGTCATATGGAAAATTGGTGTTTCTGTCTCCATCCTTGAGCCAAATGGCTCTAGATTTTTGTCTCCAGAAAATTTCTTCTTTAGCACAGAGATTATGAAAATAAGATAAAATTATTTTTTTCCCTAACATGATCCTCATGAGACATACCAACCACTATGAACTTTTTTCTAGAGCTTCAAGCTCTTCTTTAACCTTTTTTTTCTGAATGAATATGTTACCAAAATTTTTTTGTTCCAAGTCTTCACTTTCTTTTTTACATTTTTGAGCTTTTGGACAATTTGAATTGAGTTGTACCATCCAATTCTAAGCCCCACCATTCCTTGATTTTATCTTTAATGTCCAGATGGTCAAGCCACATTTTCTCAAACTTAAATGAGGGATGAGAAGGATTATTAGTATTGAGCATATTTAGAACAATAAGGTTATGATCTAACCCGGTCCTAGGGAGAGAGGAGAGGTGGAACCCTTGAGAAAGAATCTTGTCAACAAATATAATTACCCGGTCTAGCCAGACTTGAATGAGCTCATCCCCAATTCTCTTATTAGACCAAGTGAAAGGATTACCATGAGCTCAAGATCAAGAAGATTAGAGTGGGAAATGAAGTCAACCAAGTCATCCATCCCCAGAGTATGCAAAAAAGAACCACCTTTCTTTTCAGAGGTAGAAAGTGGAGTATTAAAGTCTCCCATGACCATCCAATGCCAACTATCACAACTAGCTTGAAAATATTGGAGATCTTTCCAAAGTTTTCTTCTCCCATGAAGAGTATTAGGGGCATAAATGACCAATAGAATCCAACTAAGAGTTCTATTAGATGTATGAAAATCCACTGTAAGGTGAAAAGGAGAGGAGAATATCAACTTACCAGAGACTAATGTAGGGTCCCAAAGGACAACAATGCCTCTAGATGCTCCTCTTGAATCTACAACACTCCATTCATCCTTTTTCCAAATATATCTGCTACAACTCTTCATAGCTTCCAAATTCATCTTGGTTTCCTGAATAGCCATAATAGCGGGCTTTCATGTTTTATGAAGATCCTTAAGAGTGTGTTGCTTACCACTACTATTAAGGAATCTTATGTTCCAAGAAATGATCTTCATTAAAATAGGCGGGAGAGGATTGCACGGATAGTCCAAGAAAGTTTGGGTTCCATCCGTAAGAGCCTTACTAATTTTCTTCTTTCTCTGATCATTGTTTGAAGTTCTTCCTTTGGTGGTATTAGCCCTCATATTTTCTTGCCTCTTAGGGATCTAGTGACCTTGGAACAAGACGTGGTTCACATACCCGGTGACTTTTTCTTGTCAAAGAATAGAGCATCAAGAATTCCTTAAAAGCCTTTAGATTTCCATTTTTTGGCTTTCACAAGGGTGAAACCCAGAGACAGGTGTTGGTAAATCTTATATCACACCATAGTGTGAAGGGGTAATCTATCCTTCCTCTTTTTTGAGCAAGGGGTCTTATATAGATCTTCAATAATCCTCTTCAACGGAGGTGAGGGTGAAACTATCCCTTGCTATTTTTTTGTTGTGCTGGAACTGTGAAAGGGTTGCATTCCTCAACGAATGCAAAAGATAGTAAACTATTCATCTGTTTAGGAATATCAGACCCTTTATCACCTTGTTCAATAGAATGAAGGGGCAATTTAGATCTAAACAAGTTCTTTGGAACACCATCTCTGTTTCCTTCAATGTCACTTCATTCAATAGAATGATTTTCCTTTTCCTTTGTTGTTGTAGGAATGATATACCAATTCTCTTTCATCGTATCCTATATAACATTGAATGGGTTTTCTAATGTGTATTCAGAGAGAGGTATCCAAGTCTGATTCAAAGTGAAAGGAGGGAGATAAGATGTTGTGGTCGGTGTGGCGACTCCTTTGAAATCACCTCTTGGATGAAGATGGATCTTCACCATCTGGAGAGTCTCATCAACATTTATATCGAGATCAACAAGTTTCTCCTCTTTTCCATCATCTTTGTTAAGTAAACCACCATTTTTGGTCAGTTTTTGGAGAGGAGTTTTAGGAACCCAAAGAATTCTCCTCACAAGAGGGTTTTTTACAGGGGTTCGAAGGTTTCCCTCTTGACCTTGTTTCTAGAAAGGGCCAATGGTCTTCCTCATCTGATGAGATTATGATTTCTTCATTTGTTGGGTCTCAAAACACACCCTATTTTTTCCTTATTTCCCTCTAGGATTTTTTGTTGTAGGCTAGTTTATAATGAAGTGTCCCAACTTATGGCATTTATAGCACCGCATCTAAAAGGATTCATAAATAATAGGCGGCTTCTAATCTCCTAACATGGTTTAAAGAAAAACATGATTTGGTAGCTGTTGTTCCATGTTAGTGGAGACACAAAACCTAAAAAAAGCTAGCCAGGATGTGTTCTTAGTAGAGCTATCCTATCTTATTAGAGAACCAATAGATCTTGGTAATGTTCAACAAGATCTCATCATCCCAAAATTGCATCGGTAGGCCTGAAAGTATACACCATAGGGGATGGTGTTGATGTTTTCCTTGAGGGGATTAAAGCTAGGGTACCATCTTTTGATGAAAAGCCCCATGTTCCCCATACACCATGGGCCTCCAAGTAGCACAACATCAACGTCTTCTTACAGATTGAATTTGTAAAAGAAGAAACCATGGGCCATAGAAGAGATGCTCATTTCACCCAAAGGGTTCCCTTTTCTAGAGGCCCATTTTCTAACCACGTCAATATTTGGTCTAGGACCTAAAAACTTACTAACTAGCAGATTTGATGTTTTTGAATCACTCTATTGAGGAAAGTCTCAGGAATTTGGATGTGGATTATGCCCTGATTGTCCTTAGAACTAGAAAAAACAACATAGCATGGGAATCCATAGTACCATTGGGGTCCACAATCCAGCCAAGTGGTCTCTTGAAAATTCTTACCCACGTGCCATGTTTTATCGACCGACCTTCTTTTTCGGATGGGGGAGGAAATTTTCATAGTATTTCCCCCTTTTTCACTTTCAACATTGACATCGACCTCAACAACGAGACTCGAAGAGACCCCCAATAATTTAGTGCAAACATAGGACTCTGCTACATTGGGCCTAATGACCATAGGAGGTTCTTAGGCGTAGGTGTAACATCCAGACAGATCACAGTGCATAATGCACAATGCCATCATAAAAAAAATTAAAATTTTCAGCCGTTAGGAGAGCAAAGATGACATCCATCCTAGTTTTTGATATATAACCAAAAATAATATTTTAAAGTAGATTCATATTTTGAAGTTATAGAGCTAAATTAAAGCTTACACTAAAAAATAGGGTGTTTTTTTCTCTAGTTCTCAATATCATATCTAACACTAAGTACACCACCATAATAGGTATGCCACTTTGATAGATAGGTGCCATATCAAACTCTATTACCAAATTTCACTAGTCCCTTCAATAAGGCTCCAAAAACCTATTCTACAATTTTTTTATAACAACTAGACAAACCAACCAAATATGATCCATTGAGTATATAAATATGCATGGTGTATTGGTCTAAATTACTAACACTCCCCTTATAGTAACATGATTCAAAGTTTGAGAGATAATATACTTTCTATGTGAACTAGGAAATTTACATATTTTGACATACTTATAATTAATAATGGGAATGCCTCACTACATATCCTCCCTAAGATAAAGCCTCAATAATTCATATGAATGGGGGCATACTCTACCATTCACTAAACACATTTATAGAAATAAGCCACATAAATGTTTCCAAACATATAGTTAATAAATGTTATCAAATTTTCCCCTTGGAAAATTGGCTAACTTGGAAAATTGGACTTGGGCAGTTAGTGGAGCTTCAATGAAGAAATGGTGAAAAACAAGTATTTTCATATTTTAGGGCACTTCTTCACTTTTTATCCAACTCTTGAGTTCCATACTTAACCCAAAAAATCCAAGAGCTTAGAAAAATTTGAGAAAATGGGTCATTTTTAGTGTATTACGGGTTTTACGGGTCTGGGAGGAACAAGAGGAACTGTTCCTTAGTTCCTCATGTTCCTCAATTTTCCAATTTGTCCACACAACAAAGGAGTTTGGGGTCAGTTTAGTATATTGCAGATCAGAAGTGAGTTTCATGAACCAAGTGGTCGGGCGGGAACAAGTTTCTTCTCGGGGTCAAGCTTCCCCATAGGGCGGTCCGTGCCTTGCAATGTAAAGGATATGGGCGAGGGAACACTATTGTGTGGAGATGAGGGAGGTGGGTGGAAGGATGGAACATGTTTTATTGGGTCATGAGTTCTCCACTGAGGTAATCGGGCTGCAAAGAAAAATAACAGTGAGGCAGAGCATTGTGGAGATAATGTAATGTGGGAGAACCAGAGGTCATGCGGGAACTTAAAGCCCGAGTGGAATAGTTCCTAAGTTCCACCCGCGACCCGATATTCCGATTAACCCGCAACAAATGAACCCAATGTATTACGGATAAAGTGGAAATAATAGACACAAGTGGAACAGTTCCATGGTTCTCTCGGCCCCCATAAACCCAAATCACTCACACCAAAGGAAAAAAAGGATATTTAAATGCGGACTGCTCATTTGACTTGGCAACTCGTGTTTCTCCCGACCCTCCAGATCCGCATGGGCATATATTTTCACCAGATGCTCCAAATTCGATAAATTATATATCGTTGGAAAGCTCTTATCGTGAAATTCATCATGAAAACTTCAAATCTCGAGTTAGGTGAGAGTAGGTGGAAGAAAAAGAAGAAAACACTTCTTAATTTAAAAATACGCTTCTAGTTTTCCCAACAACCAAATTAATGAAGTATGGTGCCCCATTTCTTCTTCCACAAGAAATATATCATGGGGAATGGGTTTGTAAGGTTGACCATACTATTTTTTAGGTATTTAATGAATGTTTTTGGTTGGTGAAGGGAGAATTTTGAGTTTCCTCTTTTTCCTCTTCTTCTTCTCCCATTTTCTATATAATGTAAAAAGATGTTCATTTGTAATGTTAGAGACTCTTGGTTGGACCCTCTTGTAATGTTGTTACAACCTTCTACAAGTGTGGAATTTGAGTTGCAGGCCTCAAATTTGGACATCTTGCATGGTGATCCTTGCCTTTCTCCTTCAATGTAATGGATTGTGCATATTTGAAGCAATAAAATTACTTGTTTTGTGGCTATCTTCTACCCTAGTTGTGTTATATTGCATTTTATTTCCTTTCATTACATCTGCATGTATATTGTGCATCTTATGTTCTCCTTACAGGTTTAGATCTATTGTGCTCCATGGAAATGGTGGCTTGAATGATGTTTTAGATTGTGGTACTCATGTCTTCCCTCTCCATCCTCATTTTTCTTCCTTTTCCACTCATCTGAGAGTGTCTCACCCCTTTTCTTGGTGCTATCACCTCTCTTTAGTTTAGGATTTATATTTTTGCATCTCCTTCTCACCCTAGTCCCTTGGAATGATAGAGTAGAGTTAGATAGTTGCATTTCAATTCCTAGGAGTAGTTTAGCATTAGGAATAGGTAGAGGAACCAACCTTCTCTAGAGGTTTGTCTCACAATGCAAGTCCACAACTTGGAGACAGTCCCATGTTGCCTCAAAATCTTGGGTTGTCTATGACTTAGGGTAGGGTGCAATTTTGAGCTCTAAAAATAAATATATACTCATTGTTCACCAATAAACATCATAAATACACAAAGTATGACACACGCTTAGTTTTTACACTATCTCAGATTAGGTGAACATAAAGATGCACAATTGTCCAAAATAATCATAAAATGTATAAATAGGGTCAAGATTAGCTATTCATCAGTCATAATAGTGGGACTACACTATATTATCTCATATTTATGTGAGATTGGGTCTAACGTATACTACTCCTCAAGTTGGAATCACCTCACCTTGAAAACAATGTTCTCCTCTCGTGTCTATTATGTGTAAGGTCTTCTTCACATTCTCTCGGTGATCATTGTCTTTAACTTTATTACCATTTTCATACTATTTTCCAAAGAAACAATAAACCAATCTCTAAGTGAACAAAAACTCAATATTCAATTGTTTATTTCATATTCCTATGGTCTCACACACTCCTTTATAACTTATCTCACTTATCCAAATTGATACTTAAGGTCTTAGGAACCACAAACCCTTCCATCAAGCTCTTTGCCAATTTGATTAGTTTTTAATGTTATTTTATCCTCCATGGAAAATTCTCACCCCATTCCCTCAATCAAAATGTTTATAATGATGTTAGGTACCACCTATAATTCACCCATGTACACAAAATTTTAATTAAGGTTTAGAGAGATGACATTTAATGTCAATTTTGAGTAAAATCAACTATATATTACAAGAGAAAAGGGCCAACGTGAAACCCTTTATCTAGAAAATTTAGAATATAATTTTACACAACCTAGAAATATATTTTTGAAAATATTCCTCATGTATAAAAATATATAGAATTAGTATTCATTTTCAAGCTAATAGGAAGTGGAAATATAAGTTTACAAGAAAATAATTAATTTTTAGTGTTGTAGACACTAGAAAATGCACTCAGGCATAAGATATCATATTCAAAAATACTAAAAAACATTATAAAAAATAATAATCCCATAAAAGCAACTAAAAATTATAAAACCCCACAAAATGGTGATAAAATACACCTCATCACTCATTTACTAACCCTCACCCACTCACATTTAATTTTTTTCCATCTCACCTGCCCATTTGCATGCACAATGCATTGTGGACCCTTATCATCTCACCCACCTATGCACATTGCACCCATATGTGTCACATTATTTTATGCACTCAAAAATATAAAACACCACTCACCCACATCATCCCATCCCCTAAATTCTTTGTGAACTTGAGCCCATACCCAAGTTTTTTTTTCTTCTTTGCTCCCATATTTTAGTATTGCACGTTTTGGAGAGGTGAAGGCAGATCAAAAAGGATAGGTGCAACTTTACGCATAATTGTTTTAGTGAAGTTTCAACACAGGTGTTAGTCACAATTGTGATTAGCTTATGATCTCCATTTGATTTTCAACGAATCACACCCATGACTCGGGTCCGCCACGAGTTAGATATACTTTCCATTTGCATGCATTGTTTTTTTATCATTTTTACTCAATAAAATGTATTTTATCTCCTTAAATGGTTAGGATCTGACCAAGGTAGGTCCCCTAACCACTAAAAACTACTAACATTTCTCCAAGTGTGTTTGTGTGTAGGTTTTGATTTAGATCTAGAAGTTTCTACCCACTTTATTCATTAAAGAACCCATGATTGTCCCTCACTTTTTCAATTATCAGTGTAAGCCCATTATTTTTAGTAGCATTGATTTGGTGATTACTATATTAAATAACACATCTTGCAGGTGATCCAAATCTGGGCACACATTTTGGTGACCACGATTGGACCATTTTGGTTATGGGTAAATTACTTTGTTTTCTAAACCTAATATGGTTTTGTTGTTTTTTATTCCTTCTTGTTTGTTTTTTATTTTTCCCTAATGTTTTTTTGTAAATATAACACTTGGTTTTGTAGATCTACTAAAAATACAAAAAAACTGTGTCGCAGGATAACAGAAAAAAGCGATAAAGTTGTTGCATGTTTTTTTACAAAAAAATTATAACAATATTTATAGGGTTCATTGTAGATGCGATTGTTTTGTAATTTTGTTTTTGTAAAAACATAAAAAATAACTTGTTTCTTCTTAAGGGAAAGAATTGGGAATGAATACACATTAAATACAAGTTTGGATACAGGTAAATACCCATCTCGCATAACTGTGGGAAGTACTTGGGCATAATCTCGAAGCTTCATTATGAGGAGTACCATAGAACATCAAGTAACTGGAACATTGAGAGGAATTTCTGGTTAAAAGGGTCAATGACCCAACATGATTTAATAATTCCACCCATGAGGTAGACCTAATGTTGCCCATGGTAACGGTCCCATCTTGATTGCTCAAGGGGTAAAGTCTATGAATATAAATTTTCTAGTGAACGATACTCGTTATGTACTTCCCACCTCGCCGATCTTGGTTGGCAAGCATTTTTGGTGGCCATGGATTTAATTAAAGTTCCATTTCAGATGTATTGCACATATTCTCCAACTAATCCTTGTTGTTAGATGATAACTGATTTTATTTTGAATGCCTCATCAGGAACCTACCCTAGCTCCGGGTCATCTTGTGAGTTCAAATGGATGGAACCCTGATTTATATTTGACTCATGGTTACCTGATTAAGGTAAAAATCATAATGGTAACATCATTATCATTATTAAGGATTTAATAAATATATAAAGTGATAAAAATAATATTAATAGCCAATAGTTAATATATCTAGAATCGTATATAAATATAAATATAAATATAAACACACACACACACACACACACACACAATAAGATAAAACAAGGATTCAAATATTAAAAATTAAATTAAATTTAAAAAAATAAGTTGAGTGTGGCGGTGGAGTCAGTTGACATGATCTGCGTAAAATTGATTTGTTGAAAAGACTTTGGAATTTTTCAAGATGAATGCGTGTGGCAGTGAGTCCAAGTAGGGTAAGGGTGTCCATTAAGTAGGGCATGAGCAAGTTTTGTTAGAAGCTTTGGGAGTTGTGTTTTTTGTATGGAAATCCAACAAAGCATGATGGGTAAACAAATTTGACTATACTTAGTAGTTGCAAGTGCCCGGGTAATCATGTATGCAAAATGTGGATGCCCATAAAAGGCCCACTCATTGTTTGAAAAAAATGTATCAAGAATGCGACCTCACAAGGCACACCAACTGTTTATTAGAACACCTCAAATATATGTGATATCATGGACATAAATGATTACAGGATATGCAAAAAATGAATTTTTTAAAAAGGTGTTAAAAAATTCAAGTAAAGGCGATTGGTAGGTGCTAAGCTAGATTAGTTCACCATTGCTAACATACTCTCAGTCTGTGCTAAAATAAGAGCCTTGGAAGAAACATGGATGTCCACACAAGCGAAAGGGAAAGGGGTTTTGTTTAAATTTTTATTTTTTGCTAGGGCATGTGGAGTGTTGAAGTAGGCATGCAAATTATTTGACAAAATGCATGAAAGAAGTATGGAGCTCACGAAACACCCAACTTCACAGATATGGAGTTTTGGAATAGTTTTGGATATATGTAAAAGATTTATGGATGACATGTGTAAGGTATGTAGTGTTTTGTTTGTTCTAATGGGTTTCATCCAAGAAAATTCCATTTGACAGGTGTAAAAACAACTTTGCAACCCTTGGCAATGACCTCCTAGCCACACTTGTGGTAAAATAGAGCTCTGTGTCGTATGTACGTCCTCAAGTAGAGTGAAGGTGGGGTTTGGGGTTATATGTTGTTGTTTCACCGCATAGGTATGCATGGATGTAAAATATGAAAGTTTTCTCTAGTTATGTGACGATTTTACATGTGCCTTAAAGAGATGTGGGTGCATGGAACCGACCTAGCAAAACAACTCCATTTCTGTTTTATTAGTTCTGTTTAACCATGCAATATTTAGGAAGTGAGATGCCCATAATTCATTGGTGTGGTGCATTTGCAAAACAAATAAAAATAAAAAATTGATTTAATCCATGTGCCTACGTATTGACCTTCTTGGCTATGCTACAATATGAAGGAAGCACTAAAATGTATCATTAACAAGTGATAAAATTATGATGGTCATGGTCATGTGAGGTTCTTTCATGGTTTTGGAGGTAGCTTGTGGCGGTTGTGAGAGGGTGGTTATGGTGGGGGTGATTTTACTTAGCATTGGGAGAGCACAAAAATGTATTTTTGGAAAAGGATTTAGAAAATTTCAAGCCAACACTATTCACTTGGTGAAGCCATGACAAAATCCCTAAACAAATGTCTCTAAAGCAAGCGTCGAAAACAAGTATGGATCTCCCTTCCTCTCGTACTAAACTACACTCTTCATGGTTTCCTTTTTTGGATCTCAATGTTTTGAATAATAGATAATGAATTAGAAATGAATGATATGACCTTTATCTTGTCTATAAATATTATAAAAATAAATAAATTTGATTTCGAACACCCTAGGCATGGAGCGCTAGATCAAATTGCCTTACCAACCAAAACCTATAGAATGATCTCGGTTGACCCAAGATATGAAGGAGGTTCTTGCAAAAGCTGAAAAACCTAAATTTCGACACCTTGACGAGATGATTTTTGAAGCCTTTTGTTTGTTAGTCACTTGTGGTGACATTCCCATTTTAATAAATGTGATCGGTTATTGCTTATAATTGCACGCTTTATTTGAGCGAAACAGAAAACCAATGCCACCTACCTCTAAACTGAAAATAGGAGAATTATAGAAAAATATTAGTTCCATGAAAATGTATTTGGAGGTTAGCTTTACAAGTGGGATTTGGGGCCCAATATTTGTTGTGCAACAAGACTTTTCGACGACACGATTACGATTAAAAACCCAAGAGTTGCCTTGGTAACTTCAAACTTGTTTGTCGTAATCAACTTCCGTCGAATGAAATGAATTTTATGTATACATGGGAGTAAGTAGGAATCATCAAAATTTATTTTTGAACTTAAAATGAGAGTTTTTGGGGTCCAATTTGTAAGCACTTTCATCGTTTTGGCCAGTTTTCACAAAATTACAACTTTAGTTAGAGAAACCTTTTGAGGGCCCTATTTGGCTTCTAACTCCTCTTGGAACCTTTTAAATATATTCTCGGTAGTTTATATAATATGAATTGATCACTTTATTGTATGAATGGTTTTCAGAAATTATAATATTTTCTCTCTCTTCCCTCTTCTCTCTCTAGAAATAACTATGAAATTTTGGTTGGTTTTAAAAATATAAATGGGTTAAAATGTATATGGGTTTGAAACAAAATGAAAATTAGATACGAGATGTATGGGGTTATGATATGGTGATTAGAAAAGAAAATGAATTCTATACTTTCTCTCTCTTCCCTTTTCTCTCTCTAGAAATAAGTATGAAAATTTTGTTGGTTTTGAAAATGTAAATGGGTTTGAAACAAATGAAAGTTGGATATGAAATCTATATGGTTATGATAGGGTGAATAGAAAAGAGAATGAATTCTAGACTTTCTCTCTCTTCCTTACTCTTCTCTCTAGAATTAAAAAAATTGTAATAGAGTGTGAATGTGTGAAGAAATGACCTCTCTCTCTCCCTATCTCTATCTCTCTCTACTTTCTGTTTTGGTTTTCTTGAAATGATGGATGCGTGGATTTTATGCTCGAGTGTAGGGGATTTCCATACCATCCTAGGACTGACCTTGCGTTGGTTCTAGGTACTCCGAACAAGAGGAATTCATGATGTGATATGTTGTATTTAATGAGTTTTCATTGAAAAGTTATATGCATCTTGCAATACATGTATTACCTTCGCATAATGATATGTAGTATTGTTTGAAGAATTGTTCTTATGTATGTTTTGAAAAGGAAAATATCAATGTGGCTAGCTATTTATAAGTTTTGAAATGGATGTGAAGATGTGCTCAAATGCTATACCTATGTTGTAAATATATTAAACTAATATTTTACTATGTTAATTATTGATTTATCTCCTTAAAACTCATAATGCTAGGTATAATCTCATCTTACCCAAAATATCAAAATAAAAATGAGTTTATAATCCCTATCGTACTCTCTCCTCCCAATTGATCCTTTTTGCAGGGTATAAAACACTGATCATGTTAATAAAACACTCTAATCTCATTAAGAGTCCTTTTTTTTTGCACCTAAGATAAGTCTTTCCAAGGACCATTCCCTTAAGTATTTTATGAGGTGGTGAATATACCTTGTGAACCCTATCATATTTGGGAGAGTAAGGCCAACATGTCTAGGTGTTATAGGTCTACTAATATCATGTATAAGTTTAATCCTCATGTGTGTAATTTTCCTTGGTGCCCTAGTGGGTGGCCAAATCCTTGCAAAGATAGCTAGTGGTTTTACCTATGATTGATCTCATGTGATATCTAATTTACACGAGTGGAGGCTACGTGTCAAATTACCTGCTCATTAAACCCTTGCATTGAACCCTTTTGTCGCTCTTAGATGAAAGTGTTCCCTTGGTGAGTATTAGTGGATTACCTCGAGTTGGTTGAGGGTGTTGAGGTAATGATTTTGAAATATCTTTTAATGTATTGTAATAGGTGTATTCCCCCGAATGCTTTTGAGGTTAATATATGTGGGACCTCTCTTAAGGTTATTGATGAAAGCAAATCGATGCATATTTACACAACGATTGAAATATTTCCTTAGAAGGTATTTTAAATGTATAAAATTGTTTGGGATGTATCGCTTGTAATATACATTTAATACTTGAGTTTCTAAGAAAAATGAAATGAGTTGTCTTGTGCTAGGTCGTACTCCTTGTAGTCTTTATATAAATTACATTTTTTCTAAAACAATTCCAACACATGACCAAAGTAATCTAGCAGAATCGTAGTTTGAAAAAGGGTAAATAAGATTAAATTATGGAATGATCACTACAAAAATTGTATGACCTTGAACGATGTCAAACCGACTAAAATTCCTAATGTGATCATAAAATGAATGTATTAAAAGAGAGCCTGCATGGGTGATAAAAAACCTATGAAATTGGGAAACCAACTCTGAGGCATGAACACATACTTTGTATGCATAAATTTGTTTAAAAAATGATGCTAATGAAATAATAAACATGAAGCCTTGAGAATGGAATATCTTTGAATGTTACAAAGGTCTTGTGAGTTAAGGATATGGCACTCTAGTTTGACTTGTAAAAGTTAGTAGAACCCTTGGGCGTAGATGGGAATACATTAAATGTAGGATCATTCAAGAAGTAGAATTTATGGCCAAAACTGTAATTACCCAGCAACTATCGAGAATCAATCCTTAAGATGATGAATTATAAGTAGAGTGAAATGTGAGATTTGTCACTTAAACTCAGTGTAAAACCTCTATAACGTTAACACAGGTGAAATTTATCCTTCCATGTGCAACATGATTGCGAAAAAAGGAGTCCTAATTGGAGTAAATGGATTTTTAATCACATCATGAATGATGCAAAATAATTAGTTAACTTACATGGTTGGTTGTAATAAATTGAAGATGAAAAGAGTGTGTCCTTAGTGTTCAAATAATACTATGAAAAGAACTCGAATAGGTCCACACTTGACCTAATAACTTTCCTTTTAATTCCCATGATTTTTTTCCTCCTTGTAATGAAATTATAATGCCAAACCAAGTAAATATGATTCTTAGAAATGAAACCTTAGGACAAGTATTGGTAGAATCATGGGTGTGTAAATGATATAATCACCATCACGTTATAAAAAATTAATCACGCTAAGGGAAACATGCAAAATTCTAATGGAACCACTATAGGTGAAATGTTAAATGAAATAAAGAAAAATGTAGCCTAGTTTTAAGAGGAATGAAGGGTTACATGTTAGGTGTTATTCAAATAATTAAGGTCAAATAATGAAAATAGGATTGTAATAAATATGTAACCATGAAAACGGTGCGTTGTGGAAAGTGTCTATCTCTAAGTGTATATTGTAGTGGATTTTTATTTATACTTTGTCATCTAGGAAAATGTGGCTTGATGCACATCACATTTTTTTCACGTTATCTACGTGGGTTTATGTTTGTGAAAATGTCTCATGTGCTGTGTGTTATCCTAAGTGATCTCATGTAGTGTTGTGTATCCAACAATATAAGTGAAAAAAATTATTCTGGTATTTTTGTTGTTGTATTTGTGTGTCAAAATTGTTGGTTTGACATGTTTGGATAGTATTGGTAGCTAGAGAGATATATTTACATAGTTGTCCCATACTCAACCTAAAAAACAAACAATACAACATTATCCTGATCACAACACCACATCTCATTTTCCACTATATCTAAGTCGCATCTCGTGGATCGCTTCTTTTCTTAACAACATTCTCTCACACTTCCATATATGTTTTGAGAGTCATTTTGAGTCCTTATTTTCCTAGTATCAGTTGTAGGTGTGACTACCTTGTAATTTTCCATCTCATATTTTCCTAGAGATGGTAAAAACCGTGACTAGTCTATAAATTTCCATCCATCTCTTCTAAAGCATTCATCAATTTCCTATTTTCCACGCTTTTGTACTTCACCGACACAATCTAGATTTTTTGTCTCAAGTTGGTCCAATTTTGGAACACCTCGATCATTTCATGTTATATTCACACAATCTTGGACTTACCTTTTCATGATTACTACCCATACATGTAACACCATGGAGCATGCTTCCCAATCACATACCGATATCTTTGATGACAAAATATTAGTAAGAGACTCTACCATGTTTGGAAGTATGTTTGGTACCCACACTAAATAATTTCCTACATCCATTTCTCATCCTCCTGAAGATGATGAGGTTTAAAAGATTCCACCTTTTGATCCCAAGTTTGAGGAGGCCTTAGATTGTAATCTGGAAGCCCTTGCAAAATATATTAGATGATGCTATTACAATTTAGATGCTTTCAATCTGAAGATATATTCTATGGACCATGACCCTTCATCATCTACCACCGAGTTACCCCATACCACTATTGTCTTTTCTTGGTCCTACACCATCTACTATTATACACAAGCATCATATCCCTTCTACAGGAACCACATAACCACTTGAGTTTCATTGCAATGTGATATTTCCTCCTTTTACCCATTATACTCCACCTAATTCCTCATCTTTTTCTTATACATCCCCTTCATTTTCTCATACTTACACCCATATACCACATCATCATTCTACATATTCATACACTCAACCACTTCAAATCCATGCTTTCCAACATGCACCAAACATCAATCAAGAACTCATGGATAGAATTCATAACCTCGAGATTCATAATCAAGGTATGGGATTCCCTAAGATCACATATAATCAACTATGTAACAAACTTATCCACCCATTGGTACCCATGAAACCATATCCTCCACATTTTGATATGCCCAAATTTGATAAATTCAAGGAAAAGAAGACCCTCAAAATCACTTACACATGTTTAAATATGATTGTTATCTCATTAGTCATGATGACGTGCTTATGTTGCGAATATTTCCATTATCATTAAGTGGGAAAACTTTAGATTGGTATACTAGTCTTACTAAACATATCATCATCTCATTCAAGTAACTTGTTGGCTTATTCCTTGATCACTTTTCGGTCAATGTTGTTAAATGTACCACATTATCTGATCTATACAACTTGAAACAATATGATGATGGGCCTCTTACTTAATGCATATCACATTATAAGGTAGTCTTTTATGAGCTTATATTTACCAATCCTCAACTAGAAATAACCTAGTTATTTTCCAAGAGTTGTGTCAAACACATATCGCACACTCTTCAAATCCAACAGTTTCAGTCATTTGAGGAAGCCATGCTGATGGCCAAGAAAATTGAGGAGTTCCATGTTCATACCTTGGTGATGTCAAAATTTGTAATAAGAATGATTTCTCCAATTTTTCTAAAAAGAATCCCCAAGTTAATCAGGTCATTATTCAATCTATAGCTAACCAAGGTTCCACATCAAATGCTGCCAAGAATTCCTCAATGAATCCTAATAACCCGTAGTTACAAGCCACGCAAAATACATCATGAGATTCATTTAAAATGTGTCAATAATACACTCCATTAACTTAATCACTCTCCAAAGATCTTATAAAATTCCTAGATGCTCAAATTATCTTGCTCCCTCCCATACGACAAGAGGATCCTAATGCACCAAAACAAATTTGGCGACAATATTCCATTGATAGATGTGCTTATCATAGGATTGTGGGCCATGCAACTGAAAAACATCACCAATTACATAATGTTATTTAAGACCTAATTGATAAAGGTGATATCTAAGTGGAAAACACCATGGGCCCCAAAAATCAAAACATATGTCTTAAAAGATGCACTACTAACACATAAGGCTTTAACCAATCACGTTATCCATGACATATTATCATCATCTCACCAATATTTTGTTGGCATGATTCACATAGTGACAAGAAATCAAGCTACCAATAAAAATCC
Organism: Taxus wallichiana var. yunnanensis; assembly: GCA_018340775.1. NCBI lineage: Eukaryota > Viridiplantae > Streptophyta > Pinopsida > Cupressales > Taxaceae > Taxus > Taxus wallichiana. The sequence continues at coordinate 129,780,199 of CM031238.1, read as the reverse complement.
TAAATCCACACCCGAATCTACATATACGACCACACGATCACCAAATGAGGTCTTGCCTCCACAACCGGTCATCACTCTCAAGAATAATATAATCAATCAATTAAAGAGTACGCCAACTAAGATCTCATTGTATGATCTCATCGTCCAATCTTCCAATCATCATGAAGCACTTATCGAGGTATTAAATTAAATTGAGTTTCCCACTCAAAACCCCTATACCTTTTACAATTCGTGGGTAACCTTCATACTTAAAATTCATCATCGATCACATTTTATGACTATGATATTAAGTCTAAATCCCCTCTCGTAACACAAGGGGGATTGAGCCTTGTGATCCACCATTGTTCATCATCACCGAAATCAAACACAAAACATTCAAATGTGTGTTGATTGATAATGGATCTAACATTAATATCATATCATCCACAACCTTATGTCACCTCAACATACCATTATCTCACTTTTTGTCCTCGGTATTGTTTTTTTACATTTTTAAACAATTTTGAATGAGCTATGAACCGAGAGGGTTGATGGGGCCCCACCCGTACAAACACAAAACAAGTTGAAATAACACCAAACAACACCACACAAGAGCCCAACAATGGCCTAGAGGAAGGGACAACATAAAAAAGGAATTATTTCCCGCCCTGAGATGGGAAATAATCTGAAATATTTGTTATCCGTCCCTTCTTTCCTTTTCTTTTTGACACCTTGTGCCACTTTCCTTGATTAGAAGCAGCAACCAACGTAAGATTATTTTCATGTGCATCTTCTCGCGCTTATATGATAAGTTGTCTGACTCGGGGTTTGACTTTCTAGGTGAATGCCCTCACTTCATGCCACCTACAACTTTCTTGTTATTTGTAACTTCTTATGCTATTTTTTCCACCCCAGTCTCATAGCTCTCTTTACCCGATTCTTCCTTGAATGTCATGGAGGAAACTAAATCCGGAATCAGATTTCCCCATCCTAAAGTCCCCTTCTTAACATTTTTGGAGTTTTTGTTAAGTGGGCATAAGGCGTGCAAATGATTTTGATTTTTGCAGATTCAACGCCGAAAGGTGATGTTATCATAATCCAAGGGTTGGAATCGCTGCAAATTCCCAAATTTTAGAGATATGTGATCTAGCAGGCCTTTACTCAAATCTACTTCAACACACAATCTTGTACAGTGCACATTCCCGATTGAATTTGTTCCATGTCTTCTTTTATGAATTTTCCTAGAGCATTTCTGATATCCTCTAAGGCATACCAGAGATACAAGGGTAAGTTGGGTAACCTGACCCAAACCAATGTTATTGTGACTGGGTGGGTATTAGGATCGAAATATGGGAACCAAGGAGTTAAATACAAACCAACATTGCCCCAAAACCAAGGGCCCTTAGAAAAACACCATTGATAGTCCCCATGGTCTCTAAAATGAACAATGAAAAAACCTTTTGAGCATAATGAAATTTCACACTTACTTGTCCAGTTCTCAAACACCCATTGATATAAGGCTAAAGAAGAGGGCCAAAGTCCATTAAATTGACCTATGATGGTGTCTTCCAACAAAACCATGTAATATACTTCTCTTTGTCGGGTTTTTTTATCTCCAAATCGAAGGCTTCCTCTGCTAAATCGACCAAGAAATCCTGATTTCCAGCTTGGCTTCCCCCTTTAGACCCCAACGCCTCTTTGAAGGAGTTTGGAAAGGGGGTGAAACCTCTGTTAAGTCTATTTTTCTTCTTCCTTCCTAATCCACCGCCTTAAATCCACCTCTTGAGTGTTTCCACCTGTAGGAGTTCCATCAACCCCACGCGTCGGCTTTCGCATGTCTCCTTTCGGGCTCAAAATACCATTTACCTTAGTGAGACCTCCTTCTTCCTTCCACCGCCATCCTTGCTCTGGTTTCCTTCATCAACATTCAATCTCATTATTTTCCCATTCCCCTTCCCTATCACTTCGTTGGAATTAGGGTTTCTTATCTCCATTGTTTCCCTCCTTTTTTCCTCGATATTAAAATTGTGAGAATTCAATGATACTCCTCACACTACATTAGGTACATAATTTTACCATCGAAAACCGGATCCAAGATACTTCACACCCTTCTATACATTATAGAAGGAGAGTTACAATATAACATCTTATTAGGATGCCCTTAGATTCATGAGATGAAATGTATTCCATCTACCCTCCATCAATGTCTCAAATACAAATAAGACAGAATTACACATTGTGTCACCACCGATGCAGAACCATTTAAGTATTGCAATAATATCACATTCACATTCGCTAGAGCAACCCCCATGGATATATCTAATACATCTACTCATATACCTATTGTGGTTGATCCATCACCCCTGACGCAACATTCGACTTACCACAGTCACAAGATCCATCTACTTTGTCATCATCATCTCATGACCATGCATCAACATCACTTCTGAAAGTAATCACACTTCCTTCGCCATCCCCATCATCTTTAGCATCAACTGATTTGAGTTCTATTCCTTCTAGTAGAAAAATCATAGCTACAAAAATACCTCAAGATCACGGTAATGATTCTATGATGAATGACACATAATCTATTGGTGTTGAGGAATACAAACTCCCTAATTCCATCATATCTCTATCAAATATGCCAATTGTCAAAGAAATAGGTAGACCATCTCCCACGCAACATGTTAAAGAATCTCTAGTTTCATTTGGTATTCCTCCCAAAAACACTTATTTTGTGTATAGGGGATATGATATTGCTACTTCTCAATCGATCAACAATGTATCCATCTCAAAATCTTAGTTCACCTTTGACATTTCATACCTTTCAAAGATGGATTTCTCTATGCATTTCTTACTCGATCAAGGATGGAAAGGTTATGGTATAGGAAATTTTGAACAAGAAATTTCCACTCCTATTCATCTTCATTACAAACTAGCTTCTGACAAATATGGATTAGGATATACCAAACTTGACGATGATGTTGAAAGTATAATAAAGGATCTTACCGATATGAGCTTCCAATATAAATGGAAATATCTGGTCATCCACATCCATGTTGTCCTTAGTCACTCATTTATACCATATCACTCCCACATATTCCTTAACGAGGCTACATGATTCCATTTTGCTAAGTTATTTCATGAGTTTGGGACCATGTTTGATTGGTCCATTGATCATCTATTCCACATATGTTATCTACACCTCATAATAACATTGATATAACTCCTAATTCCCCACCTATGGATTGTCTCATCCTATGAAATAATGTTACCATCAATTGAGTTGAGACTTTCCCCATCGATTACCATCTTGCAGAAAAGCCCGCACCTTTTGATTTATTCCCTTTAGAAGAATCTATCTTGTGCCACTTGGGTGCTATGGATAAAGAGACCTACAAATCGATCATATTAGATGTCAAAATCCATAGTGAAGCATACTTTGGGGACACCGAAGATGTACATCTAGATACTACTAATGAACTCCCTACATTTGATCACCTTGATGAAGCATCACATATGCTCATTGAGGAAACTATCAAAGTTAACATTGATACACTTGAGGAACCTCACATCGTACTCCTTGGAAAATGCCTATCGATGAGGAACGTGATGCGTACACATCACTCTTATGTGAGTTTATAAATGTATTTTCCTGGTTATATGTTGATATTTCGGGAATGAATCTTGATACGATTATCCACAATCTTGTGTTAAAACTAGATGCAAAACCCAACAAGAAAAATCTACAAAAAATGCACCCACATGTCGCTTTACTGGTCAAAGATGAGCTACAAAAATCCTTGATGTTGGTTTTATACAACAATCTATTATCTAGAATGGGTTTCCAACATGGTCCTGATGGGCAAAAAAACTAGCGGTATACATGTTTACACTGATTTTAAAGATGTCAACAAGGATTGTCCTAAGGATGACTTTGCCTTACCTAATATCAATACCATCATTGAAAATACAAGTTTTCATGAGTTGTTCTTTTCATGGATGGTTTCTTTATATATAATCAGATTAAAATCATGTCAAAATACCAACATAAGACCTCTTTTACCACACCTTGGGGGACCTTTTGCTATAAGGTTATACCCTTTGGCCTAAAAATGTTGGTGCTAAATATTAGTGTGATCTGACCTACATATTCCATGATTACATCCATGATATTGTAGAGGATTATGTTGATGACCTTCTATCAACATCTAAGTTGTGCTCAAACCACACATGTGTCCAATGCAAAATCTTTGTGTGTCCCTTAGTATACAAAATTTGGCTAAATCCTAAGAAATGTGTTTTTGGAGTCACATCAAGAAAGTTTATTAGTTTCACTTTGTTTAACATTGTGGTATTGAGGTAGATCCTACCAAGGTTAAGGCCATCATAGATATGCCTCCCCCTAAGAACATCAAACAACTATGTAGCCTTCAAGGTAAGATTCAATCCATTTGATGTTTCATCGCACAACTTTCGATCATTGTCGACCATTCAATCACATCCTTAGGAAGAGTGTCAATTTTGATTGAGGGAGGAGTGTCATATCACATTTGAACAACTTAAATAATACCTCCTCACACCTCTAGTGCTTTCACCACCATAACTAGATTTGTCGTTCCATTTGGACATTATTGCTACATTGAATTCACTCTAGGAAGTATGTTAGCTTAATGCAATGCAAAAATTGTGAATCAACATTTACTAAATTAGTCACAAACTCGTCACCTATGAGCTCAACTATGTACACATTGAGAAACTTTGATTGGCTAGTGTTCTCCACACAAAAATTTTGAAATTATATGCTCAATTATATGACACACTTTGATGCCAAAATAGACCCCTTGCATTAAATGACGATTAAAACATATCATAATAGTCATACATCTAATTAGATCATGTTACTCACCGATTTTGACATACAATTCATTTCACAAAAGGATATTAAGGGGAAATGATTGCTGATCAACTAGATGAAGCACCACTTACTGATTCAAAACCTCTAAATCTTGATCTTTTAGACAATTCCATCTTTACCATATCTGAAAATGAGGATTATACTGACACAAATGAGGATTTTGATATGACTATACATTTTTATGGGTCAAAGATTTACCAAGGGGGTGGTGCAGATATTGTCTTCATCACACCCCAATGTGCTTCTATTTCATTATCACTCAAGCTTGATTCCCCATGCACAAAAACATGACAAAATATGATGTATATGTCATTGGTCTCTAATTATCAATTTCTCTAAATAATAAATGATTAGAAATTGGTCGCGACTTGTAGCATTTTTGTCAACAAAATCCAAGGGTCTTATGAATGCCACAATGAAATACTACAACCATTGGTGTGAGTCATATTCCACACCACTAGGCAGGTTATCTCTCTTAGGTGAGGTCATAGGTATAGGTGTCATTTTAGGGGTCATTATGATATTCCCTTACACGTTAGTGCATCGTATGTGTCATTGGGAGTTACTTCTTATTTTGGGAATGTAACTACCCTATCCACTTTGGAGAGGTAATAATTACAACACTAGGGGTTACTCAACACCCTCTATATGTACACCCCTTTAGATCTATGAGATTAGTGAAGATTTTGAGCTTAACAATGATGTTTTCCCCTTTTTTCAAATATTTGCATGCACCTATGGTTGCTGCCCTACCTCCATAGTCTCATTCCTAATCCTCTTGAGCCTCTGTAGAAGGATGAGTGGTTTAAATTCACTAATGAGGTCTATGTCCTTCTCGGTATTACTATTTCTAGTGATATCTAATGATTTATTGAGGACACTCGAGTGCCCTTTTACTACATGTTCCATTATCCGATAGTTTCATGGTGATACTACTTCACCATCTGAGAACAACGCTTCCCTAGACCAATCTTGTGCCACCAAGGATTCTCCCCCTTATTGTATCCCTTCCATTATTGAGTGTTCCTTTGTTCCTGTTGCTTCTTGAGAGTCCCTTGTCGACCTTCCACATCATGACCTTGCTTTTGAGACCACTCACACTACTACTGCCACTACAGAGCTCATTATTGACCATGTTCATGCTTCCATTCACTTTTCAAACTTATTTTCCATTGGAAACCTTTTCTCTGAGACAAATGTGACCATTTCCCCTTGTTCTCCCTCGTATCTTGATTACTCGATTGAAAACACTTTCTCTATACTTTTTCTTCCGTTGAGTGTTGCGTTGCTTCATTTTGGCCTTCTAATGACTCTGTAATGTCATCTCCTCCTACTTCATGTGTGTCATTGCATGCTTCGGTTAAGCCATCACACATCTTAGAGGACCTATCTAGATATGATACCATGAGAGAGAATGTGAAAATGCAAAGCACGAGGATCATATGGGATGGCATGATAATTTACCATAGTGTAAACCAAAAGTGTGATGAGATCTCATGAAGAGTGAGCAACAACCATATGTGCATGCAAAGATTCAAAAAAATGGGTAGAGCCTTGTTAAGCTCAAAATATCCACTAATCTCATAGATATGAAGGGGTGTACATATAGAGGGGTCTTGAGTAATCCCTAGTATAGTAATGATGACATCTCAAATGGAGAGAGAGAGAGAGAGATTACATTCGAGAAATAAGAAGTAACTCCCAATGAAATATATGATGTATTAACACAATGACATATAAGGTAATATCATAATGACCCCTAAAATGAAACCTAGACCTATGACCTCACCTACGTGAGATGAAATTCCTAGCAATGTGGAATATGACTCACACCAACAATTATGAGTCACACCAAAAGATGTGGAAGTGATATGCTCCGGATATGGTGGGGAGGATTTGAGTTGGCCATGTTTGGAGACCCTTCACATACTGAAGACATTGTTGATGCTACTAATTCAGTTGTATCCTCTTATTCTTTGTGTTATGGAAGTTTCGTTGACAAAGAATCACTTATTTATTCTTCGATGACGTGGATTATGCTCCCAATTGTGATACCAAGAGTGTTACAAAGGACTTCTCTCCTCCTTCTCTCACCTTTTCGAGAGAGTGTTGACACTTCCCACATCTCATCAGACATTGAGCAGTCTCCTTCTCAACCTCATACAATCATTGCACTAGCCTCCTTTCCACTTCCAGTGTGCAAGGCCCTTTCCACTCCTCTTCCTTCATGCATGGATGACTTATACCTATCTGAAATTTCTCTTTTGTTTATCGAGCCCCTCATTGGGACAAGTATCTACCTTACCTTGGTAGTCTCTTTGTAGAGTCCACTTGTGATGTAGTATAGGTTCCTCATCCTTCTTCAAGTGTTTTAGAGGAGTCCATCATCTCCTTTGTTGGGAGTTCCCCTTTTGGGACTATTGTCACTTCCACCATTTCAGATATATTTTCTTGATCCAACCTTTCTTGTGGATCCTTTTTTGTTGTGGGGATTATTGTGTTTCCTTCACATCACTTGGAAATCCTTTACGTGGTTGTTCCTCTTCTTCTCTTTGATAGTTATGTGCTCGTGGCATTACCTTTGGTTCCTCGACGCTCTCTTTCTAGAACTATGTCACACTTCCGTGGACCAGGACTCGAGTTCTTCATGTTGTTGTCCTTGTTTTCCTCAGCAGAGTGGGTATAATTTCATCACTTCCTTCCTATCATTCCTAAGTGCAGGCACACCATTCGAGTGGGTGGCTCTTCTTTAGTCTAGAGGTAAAGGACGACATCATCGACACTCTTCTGGAAGAATTCCTAGAGATGCAGAGTTTAGATCCATCCATGGAATCTTCTGCGGTCCTCTCGTCTCCCTCTTCTTCTCTCTTCTTATTATTTTTGAGAAATTGACCCTTTGTATATGGGTACCTTATTAGGGTTCTCAGTGGTCGGGACCCATTTTTGACATCTTTCTTAGATTAGAGTGTGTTTTTCTCTTGTGGTGGATGTTTTTCCCATTGCATTTTCCTCCATTGCTTGGGATTCTTGTTGTACATGGGTACCTCATCAGGCTTCAGTGTTGGGACCCATAGCTTTATTTTATGACTTATTGCCTCATCCTAAGTTATGATGAAGGAGGGGTGTTGGTGTGAGTCATATTCCACATCACTAGGCATGTCATCTCACTTAGGTGAGGTCATAGGTCTAGGTGTCATTTTAGGGTCATTATGATATTCCCTTATGTGTTAGTGCATCATATGTGTCATTGGGAGTTACTTCTTATTCCGGGAATGTAACTCCCCCTCTCTACTTGAGAGGTCATCATTATAACACTGGGGGTTACACAATACCATTTATATGTACACCCCTTCAGATCTATGAGATAAGTTGAAATTTTGAGCTTAACAAGGTTCTACCCCTTTTTTGAATCTTTGCATGCACCTATGGTTGATGCTCGCTCTTCATGAGATCTCTTCACTCTACCGGTTTACACCACGATCGATATTCACCCAATCTGCATGATCCTCATGCTTCACGTTTTCACTTTCTCCCTCAACAACAATATAAGACACTCATGGATTCATTACTCACTCAATTTACTGATTTAAAATTGATTTACAAACACCATGGCTTCTTTAGGATCTTATATACATTCGGAAAAATAAGATGACATTATTCATGTCCCTATCCGTGTATTATCACGACCATATTTTGATGATACTATGATGCTTGATATTTTTCACATTGATACCGCACCACCTCCTATTTGGTATGAATAGCTCGTTACGTACTTGAAATTTAGTACCTTTCCACATGGGCTTTGGAATTCTTACCTTCCTTTAATGAGCCACTCATTTCGTACTTTTAGGTGGACTTACTTATAAGCGTGGATATGATGGGATATTATTAAAATGCTTACTACCCTAGGAGACTGTCATTGTGCTTGCCAAAGTGAATGATGGTGCATGTGGGATTCCTTTTAGCAACATGCATATTACATGACATATTCTTTATATGGGTTATTATTTTCCTTCATTAGAGTAGGACTCTCATACTTACATTTAACGCTGTGAGAAATGCTAAAAGTTTACAAATATCTCTCATCTTCCCACACAAGAATTACAATCTCTCCAATCCATTTGGCCTTTCTCCCAATGGGGATTTGAACCTATTGGAAAGTTTACCCCATTATATCATGATGACCACATGTCATTACTACCACTGAGTACTTTATGAAGTGGGTTGAGGCCGCACCACTTGCACGCACCACAGGTCCACAAATTTTCAAATTCATTATGTATATGAGATCATTTTCCTCTTTTTCATTCCTACCAAGATACTTTAGACAATGAAAGTTCATTTAAAAATAAGGATGTCAATTTATTGTGTGACAAGTACAAAATCCAATAAATTTTTTCCACACCATACAATCCATAAGTAATGGCCAAGCAAAGGCTTCCAAAAAAATAATTACTAACATTCTCCAAAAGGTTGTCACTTCCTCTCATAAAGATTGGCACACACAATTTCCCTATGCCCTATGGGCATATCATACTAGTATTCAAATGCCTACGGGAGCCACACCTTTTTTTCTCTATATGGGGATTAGGTTGTTATGCCCATTGAGATTGGGATCCCCTCCTTACGAGTCACTATCAAAGAGTTTATCACCGATGATGATTACTTGTCATGAACATATTTCCCAAGTGGACTTACTTAATGAAAGGCAAGTCAATGCTATTGATCATATCCAAGTGTATCATGATCGTATAGAAAGATCTTACCATAAAATGATCCACATTCCTAAGTTTGAGTTAGGTGAACTTATACTTAAATAAAACCAATAAATTCATCCCAAGCACACGACAATGAGATAAGTTTGACCCTAACTAGTTTGGACCATATGTGATCATTCAAAAATATGGGTCTAATGCTTACAAGTTGGTTGACATGGATGGAAATGAATAACTTGAGCCATTAAATGCCATGCATTTGTGGTATTTGTTTGCCTTAAAAGCCTAAAAACAATAGAATATTCTGAAAACATCCAAAAAAAGTATAAAACTTTCAAAATGACAAAACAATACAAAATTCTCAAAAATACAAAAATGAGTCATGTGACTATCTATGTGCATTATTGATTTCATTCTCTTTTAATGTACATATTCATCCATCCATGATAAAATATCTCCAAATTTCACACTTGTATATAGGCATCTTAATGCTTGTAGGCATGTTACACTCGTTTTGGACATGTTCGTATTAGTTTTTGCATAGTTAACTTTGGCCTTTTGCATATAATAATCATTGCTTAGTAGATTTAAGAATAAATTCATCTTTTGAGAGATCCATACATTTAAAACCATGTTGCAAACACTAAAAGACCTTATTTGTGCACAATAACCAATGACATCTCCTTTTTCACTCCCATCTCCTTAATCGAGTCATAGTGGTGCTAAATCCCTAAGGGTGAGAGTTGAATATCATCTCAAAAGTAAATAAATAAAAATCCAATCCAAAAAAGGAAAAAGAAAAAGAAAAGAAAATAATATAGAGTCAAATCAACAAGCTCAAAGCAATATCCAAAACTCTCTCAAAGGGGTCTTTCCAGTATCTCTATCGGGGCTATAGATGTTTGGTTGGCAGTAGAGAAATGTTGTAACTTGAACCAAATGTATCTCCATCGGGGATATGGACGCTCAGCTAGCAACAAAGAAATTCACGACTCAAAAATTATCCTCGACACTCACAATACACAACTATTCTTCCATATATACCCACACATTGGCCAATGTGTCCTCATCTATGGATTCTTGATGGTTTTCATCAAGTGGTAATTTACTCGCATACACACACACTGGGTCTCAATGAAATGAAGGGCTAGTATGTCACCTTGTGTTTGCTAGAGTTTTTTCAAATCGTTGATTTTCTCCATGTTTGTCACACACACGTTGGTGTCCTTCCATGAGTCCTACTATACCTACAAGAATTGTGTTACATCCACACCACATTAATAAAAATGTCTATGTTTTCCATTTCACATTGTATATCCCATGATATTACACATCTATAGTCACACAACCTTGCAAAACACAAAAAAACAAAAAAATAAAAGCATTGGTTAACCATTGTATATAGCCATTTCACGAGAAAAACCACAAGCACACATACATTAACTAAAAATAAGATGACTCATATTGTGCCACAAAAAGGGTGAGATCAATGTCTCATATATATGTATATATATAACCATCATTATATATATACAAAATCATGATCACATGCCAATAATTTCATGGGGCTGGGCCTACATCGAGGGCTCATGCCTACTATCACCTATATGTGATCCTATTGAATGTACTAACCTAATCCTAGGAGGACCTATATTGTTCCTATATATTCTAGACCTAGAGATAGTTGATCTCGAAAATGGCTGCACCTTGTAATAGGTGGGGCATGCACTTGTAGTAGCACATCATAGTATCTAACACGTGCACCCTCTCTAGAAATATCCTAACTAACATGAGCCAATTATTGTTTTGGCTGATAAATAACATTATTATATGTAACTTATTTTGGAATAATTATAGTACCAAAGTGTGTCATACAAATTTGTGTGTACATGTGTTTTTGCAATCTGAAAACTATTATTACAACATTTTTAGAAATGTGAAATGATATAGTTTAATTCGTGACAATGTTATACTCCAAGACATGGTTTGTGGTACAATGAATAAATCTAATTGAATGGTAACAAAGCATGGTGGAAAAAATAAGAAAATTCTAAGCTTAGGAGTAGAAGTAATAATTTGAAACATTGTGGAAATGATCAAATAAAGGTAGGACCAAAATGAGCTAAAATTTATATGACCATTCAAACAAAACAAACAAGATTATTATTGAAGCTTAGGAAAAATAGTAAGATGGTAAACTATTGGAATTGAACCATTGATGCATCTAAACAAGTGTAAGAAGTAATGATTTTTGTTCCTGTAAATAGTAAACACATAAGAAGTAAGAATAAATTTGTGTTAACCAATAGTGAGAATAAAGAAATTGAATACTTTGAACAAGGATACTATGAATAAGTAAAATAAGAAGGGAAATTTAGCAAATGTAAACTTATTCTAAAGTGAGTACCAAACATCGTTGTAATATGAGACAAGAACTTAAAAAATTAGTTATAATTTAATTATGTATCAAAGTAATATTTTATTGAAAAGGAAACAAGTTAATAACAAGTAGTAATCCCTAACAAGAAGTCATATAATCAAATTAGTTTTCAACAATGTTTTTTTAATAAAAGGGTTTGAGAATAGGATGGGAAAGAGTAAGACAAAATATGAGTTGCAAGCCAAGATAAATTACTTAAATGACCCTTAATAGTTTAACAAGGAAGAGAAGTAAGGTTAAAAGGTCTTGGTAATATTAAAAAGGTTTAAAAAATTGTAATTACCCATGAACATGTTGCAAGTGATAAGAAGTTAAAAATTGAACGAATGAGTAACTAGGGATCATTAACTAAAACCACTCTTAGAATGAGAGGTGAGAGTGAAGATGAACAATTTGAAAACACCAAGTAGTAGTAATTAGAGAGGAAAAATAAAGTAAATGGTATTGAATTATAAAGTTATAATAAGGTACACGATTAATGGTGTTGTAACACTAATTAAACTATAACGAACCAATTGAGACATAGTTAAACAAGGTGAAATATAAAATAATAAACAAGTGGAATGGATAGTTTTGAATATGCATATGTATTAGAAGGTTGAAATAGTACATTAATGGAAACATAATAAGTTAAATGACAATGTAAAATTTCTAAGACCCAAACATGGGAAAAGAGAATTGAAATAAAATAAAGATGAGTAATCAAGACTAATAGAAGTAGAATTTGCAAGTAAGTATAAAAAAGGAGATGACTAATGAAGATAACAAATCAACAAGTCAAAGTACACCTAAGTGCACTTGGAAACCTATCAAATATTAAAAGTAAAATTTGATTGAAAAAGGAAATGTCAATCTTCATAGAACTTATAAAGTTTATCCTTTACTACCCTTCACATGTGAGAATATTGTGATGAACTTGTTAATAGAAAATATTTGTGCTAGGTGATTAGTGTTTAACTTGATCCTTTCCACAGGACATCCCTATTAGTAATTGAGTCAAATTTCGGGCCTTACATTGTTGTTCAAAGTTGTATCTAAGTGTTGTAGGGAACCTTGTGTCAATCATATGGTAGGATTTTCTTCCCTAATGCCTTATCGATATAGTCCTAGTGTGAAACCGCATAGGGTGTGAGTGTTTCATAAGTGTATGAGATAGTTTGGCAATATTGTTCTAATATTTTTCTTTGATTATAGGATGAGCTCGACCTTGTGGTGTTTGGATATCTTATGAGGATTAATATGATGATTCTCATGGAGAGAAGTGATGGGGCATATCATTTTTAGTGTATTTACTTGTGATGGTTTTGGAACCCTCCTTGTGACTTCCAAGAGGAATTCATGTTTAAGGGGAGGGGAATGTAATGCCCATTTTATTGCGACACTATTTGGGCTATAATTAGGTTGATTATATTATCTTTACTCTACCTTGGTAATCATGTTTATTTTGGCACAAGGTGCCTAATCTCTTGTAACTTGGAAGTTGCTTTGAGATGTGAAGATTTAATGAGATTACTACAATTATATATATATATATATATATAGTTTTCATTTTGCTTAAAATAAACTAGAAAGTGGTGTGTATAATGAGATGGATTACAACCTTAGTGTCACTTAACTAGTTGAGAATACAATATGAACCTTGTGGTTAAAAATATGAACCAAATGATGGATCAATTAAGAGGGTTAGAAATGAATTTGGAAACTATAAATAACTAGGTGTTGTGTGATTGAGTAAATCCTAGAAATAGCTAGTGGTAGGAGTGCAAGTAAGAACTAGAATGGTTGATATTATAATGTTGGAAAATGGTAAAATAATGAAGGGAATTAATTAATTACTAAGACATTAGATTTAGAGAATGAATTTTTGAAAATATATTAGCAGAACTTAAATTGATTTCAAGTGGTCAAGTTATGGGTGTGTGTGTCAAATTGATTCTAATAATGAATGGTGAAATGATAAGTGATTGTTAAACATGTGTTTAAGTAATGCAATTTGATTTAGTTCTATATGAGATTTAACTAGTGTTGTTAGAATAAATATTTATGGAAATTACGATAAACTAAATTGAAGTTTGGGAAATTGATTTTGAAATTTATATATATTAAATTGTGTGTGAATTGATTGATTGTTGTGAGTGGATTTACATTTTGTATTGTTATATATAGATATATGTTTTTTTCGTGTGGGTATGATGCTTCGTTTGAGTGTGCAGGTGATGGACATGTATATCCATAAACACTATAAAATACCAAATTGAGATGGGGAGACCAACAACCCAAAAATAACATGTGCTAACCAAGGTCACCCATTGAGCAATGTGTGTGTGTGTGTTGTAAATGTAAAAGTGACCTCTTTTATTTTATGTTGGTGTTTTAATATTTGACCCTCATGTGAAGTGCCACATCCCATTTATTATTTGTAACCCTTTTGATTTTAATAATTTAATGTTTTTTCTAGTTTTCCTTTATTTTAATTTAATGATTTTAATTTAATGGTGTTTTGATTAATTGAAATTCATTGTAAGCAATTATTTATGACCTTGTCCTTGTGTGTTGGCATTTATGTTGATTTCAACTTGGGAAATTCGGATTTGGCCTTTAGGCCAATTTTGGGAAGTGTGTGGGAGAGGTTTACCTTGTTCCACTCTCAAAATTTTCCCCAAGGCCATACCTATGGGGTAGGTAAGATTTTAAAGGGGTAAAATTGATTATTTACTTGCATATGATGGGATTTTTATCCTCTTTTCCACTCCTTGCTTTTAATATGGGTGGTTGCATTATTACTTTGGGAGAGGAGTCCATTTTGGGGATTTAGGGTTTGAGTGTGTAAGGAAAATTCCTTACACTTGACTTGATTTTGGAAAAGATTTGCATTTAACCCTCTTACATTTTCATTTATGGATGTTGAATTGTGTACACCTACCTTTGGGAGAGCACATGGGTTTTCCTTGTTGGCAATCCCATGTGGATTCCACCTCATCTCACATCTCTAAAATCTATAAGTAAGAGAGAATTGAGGAGAGAAAGGGGTTCCATGAATTTTATTTTTAGAGATATCCGTGTTTATTTTGTTTTGGGAAGAGCTTGGGAGAAGTGTTTGGAGTGTTAAAATGTTTTTTTGGAGGGACTATCAAGAGGAAAAGATGCCCCCAAGGTAGGATATTATTTCCTTTGCATTTTCTTATTTATTGCGTTTATGTGTGTATTTTGTGATGGATTTGGGTGCTTGTTGGGTAGTGAATGGCCATTAGGAATGGTGTGGGGAGGTGTTATATCATATGATTATTTTTGGATGAAAAGAGTTAGAATATAGTATAATTTATGTTTTTTTGTTGGAGATAAAAGGGTTTTGAATTAGTCATTTTAGACTAACTTGGAGGGAGTGTGGGATGGGAAATAGGTCTCCTTGTTAGAGCTAAAAGGGAAAGCTAAATGTGGCTTGGGAGTTATAAGGATTGTGGTAGGATGGAAGAGTGAATGAGGTTTTGAGATTATTTTCATCCCATTTGGGAGGAAAGGAGAAAAAGGATAACATAGGAGGAAGTTTTGTATCCCTAGTATGTGTTATTATGTTTGTATCTCTTGCTTATTGTTTGTCAATGTGGGTTAAGACATGTTATTTCTCCTTTTTGGGGCTCAGGGGTTAATGGAAAGAGAAGTCATCTTTCCATTGAGAAGGTTGGGTGGAGAGAGTTGTTCCCATCTCATTTTTGGTCAAGAGAAAGTGTTGAATCTATGGAGGAGCTATGAGTTGAAAAAACTGATACTTGTGGAAGGATATTGTGTATTGTTCTCCTTGTTTGAAAGAGTGTAAATTCTTGAACTATTGTGAAATCATTTGGCCTATTGGTAATTTTTTAAGCTCTTAAGAGCCATAATTTCTTGAGTGGAAGCTATTTTGGTGATAGATGTAAGGTAGAACTTTGTAAATATCAAAAAAAAGTTAGTGTAAGATTTATTAAATGTTATTGAAATGAATTCTCATCTTATCTAAATTATATATATATCTCTCTCTCTACTTGAATGTAATATTTACAAAATTTGTCTATACATGATTGTATCGAGAAAAAAAAAAAAGAAAGATGTCTATATTTATTTATCTCAATAATGTAGTAATTTCCCTTTGTAAGAAACACACACACACACAAAATAAATATACATGTATATATAAATTGAAATGCATTTGTGTGTGTGTGTGCGTGATATAAAATCATGATAATAATAACAATAAAATAAAAGAAACTTATATATATATATATATATATGTTTGTTATATTATAAAAAATAGAAAAGTATATATACATACATTCATTAAGTACATGGTCAAAGTTTTAATTTTTATAAAAATCAAAGTTTAGGTTTTATAAAAAAATAAAAGCAAATATATAGCCCCCTCCCCACACACACACACACCTAAGAGTGTGGTCTAAGCGTAAGGTTCTATTTTTATTTTATTTTTATATATAAACATTTATGTGTATGTGTGTGTGTGTGTGTATTTACACACACACACACTAGAATATATACATTCCATTTAAAAATTATATATATATATATATATATATATATATTATAAAATATATATATATATATATATATATTAAAGAATGGATATACACATTGGGTGTATACATTTTATCTCCATACATCTCCTTCCCCAAGCCTTGAGTTCCTCCCTACAAAATAGCAAAATAAAAATGAGTAAATAAGGAAGAAAAAAACTCTATTTCCTCCATAAATATGATTTAGGGAAAAATGGGATAACCTAGATCCAAGGGTGCATAGGGTCTAAATCCAATGGTGGAGGATTGACCCTACATCACCCACTTGGGAGTTATGACCTTTCCTAGTCAACACCTTCTCCCTTCTCACCCTTTTGAAATTTAAACTAGCTTAGATTAATTTTAATTCCCATTGGGAGATAAATAACTAAAGATGTTATTAGGGAAGTATTTAATTTATTTTTTAATTAAGTGGCCTTGATAATGACTTAGATTTAATCCTACTTTCATATTAGACATGTCTCCTTCGCCTTAGTTGACCCTTTTAGGTGATTTTAAGTTAATTAATAAATTTCTAGTGGTGTTCTAATAGGTTTTGCTTGATAATTATGTTACTAAATTGAGTTAGTAAATTGTATAAACGGGTGAAGTTTTGTACGCTATATATTAATAAATTATTGTTTCAAAAAGCTATGATTGCTATACTCTTATAATGAAATGAATATTTAATGTTTGAAAATTAAATCCTATAATGAGACAATGCAAACTCAAAAATGGTGATCAAACCATTGTTCTATGAACACATTAACATTATTCTTAATGATTAAACAATTTTTTTACCTTGAGCTCAGAGACTACCACCTTTTTGCTTGTTTCCGTAGGTCGAGTCGTTATCTTTCCATCAAACCCACATCCACTATCTTGACAATCACTTAGAATTTAATCGTCGATGTGATTATTGTCTTCACTAATTTAATTGGTGCCCACATCACCAAATGTGCAAAACGAATGAATCTTAAGTGCACAAAACCTAGTGGTTTCATGCGACGATACACGCTACAAATTTTTATAATGTAAGATTAAGAATCGGTTCTCATTAATACTTTCTAACCTTTTTAAAAATTCCATAATTTTTACTATTCACATGTGTTTAATTTGATTTTTTAGGGTCATTACACATATATTTTTCTATTTGTATATTGGATTCAAATTAACAGAATAAGAAAGGAAAATATAGTTTGGTTTTTACTTGAAATTTTTTCCTCAATATTAACCTATATATATTGTTATCACAAAAAAACACCCTCTGATTTGCTTGCACGTGAATGGAATGGGAAATTAGTGTTTTTGGGAAACATGGAATTATCTCTAGGTGTGGGACCAAGAAACTGAGATAATTCTCTAGAGAAGGTTGGTTCCTCTTCCTAATCTAATGCTAAAACTACTCCTAATGCTGAAAATACAACTATCTAATCCTATCCTATAATTCCAAGGGACTAGGGAGAGAGGAAAATGCATGAAAATGAAGAAATACTACACTAAGGGGGTGATGGCACCAAGAGAAGGGTGTGGAAATATCCTGCTGAGGGAGAAAGAAGAAGGAAAATGGATTTGAGAGAGGTCAAAGTAAGCGTGACACAAAACAAGGCTCCATTCACCATCTTTTCTCCATGAAACACAACAACATAAACCTGCAAATGAGAAATACATGCACATAAAAAAACAAGAAGGATAGAGAGGCAAGGAGATACAATAAAATGAATGTCAGGGTTGAAAGAACACCACAAAAATAAATTTTATTGCTCTTACAATATGCACAATCTATTACATCTATAGAGTAGAGGCACAAGAACACTTGTCAGGTCCATGTGAAGGTTTGTAACTCATTGGTGTTGAGAAACAAATTTGACATAGTTTCCCCACATCCTAGAATATCACATTAATTCTCAAAAAATCGAAGTTTACAATATATAGAAGAAGATGGAGAAGAGAGAGAGATAAAATCCCAAAATTCCCCCTTCACCCACCAACAATTTTTCCCCCTTCACCCACCAACAATTTTCATAAATGTGCTGAAAAAGAGTATGAGTAGCCTTGTAAAATTCATTTCCCAATGTCCTTTGTCTCGATGGAGAAGAAAAGAGACCATATTTCATTAAATATGGTGATTAGGTGCGTGGAGTTGTTCATTAAGTGATGGAAGTGTTTTTTCCATTTTCACCAACTTCATCTCATCTAAATATAATTTTCATGATTCCATGGTGAAGAGGAGGTTGAGAGCTTTCTAGAAAGTCCAAGATCTTGAAAAACAGAGCACTGGTCAAAAGTTATGGCCATTCGGGTTTCCGAGGTGACATTACTTTGCAGCTATCTTCTTTGTGGGTTTTCGACCCCCCATTACCGCTGCTTCTCTTCTCTATGGGATTTAAACCCCCCATTACTACTTGTTTCTCTTCTCTGCAGGATTTTAACCCCATTACGCCTTCTTTGTTCTGTGGGATTTTACTACTAGTTTACTTAGTTGCTTTTAGAAGTAAAACAACTTTGAATCTCTGGATTACTCTTTGTTTTCTCCCTTCTCTACGGGTTTTGGAGACTAATTTACTTAGTTACTTTTAGAAGTAAAGAAACTTCAAATTTCTCGAGATACTCCTCTTTTTCCCTTCTTTGCTTGGGTTTACGACCCCCAACTACTTAACTCGGGCTTTTGGAACTACTTTGTTTGTTTTTTAGAAGTAAAGCAATATCATTTTACCGAGTTACTC
Organism: Taxus wallichiana var. yunnanensis; assembly: GCA_018340775.1. NCBI lineage: Eukaryota > Viridiplantae > Streptophyta > Pinopsida > Cupressales > Taxaceae > Taxus > Taxus wallichiana. The sequence continues at coordinate 129,760,880 of CM031238.1, read as the reverse complement.
GCCTTCTCATTCCCTTCTCTGTGGGGTTTTATGATTTCTTTACTTCAGGCCTTTGAAAGTGCATTGCTTTGCAATAATGACACATCAAACTTCCAAAAATATCATTTCCTTTTATGGGATTTTGTAGGTGTTTTGTGTAGTCTCTTTAGCAGTAACTCAACTTCGAATTTGCACATTACTTTATTTCTTTCTTCTTTACTTTGCGGGTTTTCGGAAATTCTTGACTTCATTGCTTTTAACTTCAATAGCAACATCGCATTTGCGTAAAGAAGCCAATAGTAAAAGCGAGTTTTTGGGGTAACTTTACTTGATTGATTTTGAGAACTAAAACAACTATGTAAACACCGCCTAACATAATGCGATTTTTGTAAATTGGGTTTTGGAAATGGACTTGCTTAATTTATGAAGTAAAGCAATTTAAAAAACTTGAATACTTAAGGAGCTAAATACTTAGCTTTTATTCATTTTGAGAAATTTTGGTCAAGTGGATATTTTTCCAAGCAATCTAATAAAGGGCAACCTTTCAAAGGATTCCAAATGCTCAAAAACATGAAAATTACGAAATCTCCAGATTCTTCATTGAAGCTCCATCAATTGCCCAAGTCCAATTTTTTTCAAGTTGTCCATTTTTACCAGGGGGTTAAAAATGGATAACAATTTGGTGACTCATGAGGACATATGTATGCTATATGAGTTGATCAGTGGCCTTGAAGCATCCATTGGGCATGAAGTCAACTTGATAACTTGAAATTTGATCTCGAAACTTGAATAACAACCCTTGAGACTGCTTGAACTTGGATTTGATATGTTATTGCTCAATTGGCCATCACATAAAAAAATATTTTGAACAAGGTTTTATGTGAGTGGAAAATTACTTTGAATATGAAAATTCATCTCTTTCCTCTGCAAGTGATCTATTGAGACTGAATGCATGCATCTGAAACTTGTCTCAAATATGATTTCTCTGCCAAGTTTTGAAGAAAAATGAATTGAATCATGATAAAGGATGAAACATTGCGAGTTTTAGAATCACATGTTGATTTGGAGTACACTTGGAATTGTTAAAAACTTTCTTTCCCAAACACTACCTTGACTAAAATGGATTGTGCAAGAGAAACAAACATCATAAAAACTATATACAAAAGGAAAGATACTACATGTCCCAAAGGGAAACATTGAGTGTGCACAAGCACTTCTTTACGCTGAAAACTAACCTACCTACTCTACTCTAACTAGAGAAATGGGGAATGCAAACAAATCTGCAACCGTGAGGAGAAATAGCTTCTTTTCCTCACAAATTGGGACCATGTGACTGATTTTGCAATGAACATGGTCTTAAGTAAGAGTGAAAAACTGATTTGAAGATGATTTTCCACCCTTTCCATCAAGGTATCAAATAGAAACAAAAGAAATACCTCTTTTAGTTACTCTGCATTTGGATTTGAGAGGTATTGTAGCTGATCCTTGGAATGTTGAAGCTTTTCCTCATGATCTGAAGTGAGCATTACTAGTTTTGACTCCTTCATTGGCTTTAATGAAGCCAAATACGTAATTGGGAAAGGCCCGATCCTTTTGATTTTTAAATGCTCTTTGCAAATAACTCAATGAATGGAGTTAGTTGAGACACTTTCCTCTTCATGAATGAAGTTTTTTTCCAACTGATTTGAATCTTGTTATGCTTCTACAAACAAGTCCTTTTCTTCCTTAATGACTTGCTTTGGGAAAGGTGTCATCATATCTTTATTCCTTCTCCTCATCTAACATGAAGTTTGAAAGATTAAACTCATCCATTTATTATTCATGAATCACTGTTATGAATAATAAGCTCTTTGATGTTCTCCTCCATAGCTGATTCAAAGTGAAAAGTGGTAGAGAATGATCAACATTCACTTAGAATTCTTACTCCTTTTCAAGTCCAAGAGTGACATTAGCAGCAAGAGGCTCTTGGTGTTGGAGGATAGGTGGTGGGGCAACAAAGTGGTAAGTTCAATGGGATCTTCTTCATCGATGCAATCCTCCAAGCTTGATGAAGTCAACCTCTTCCTTTGTCAAGCTTTTGAAGTACTCCTCTTGGATCTCAAATTCCATATGTTCCTCTTCTTATGGATTTAGAGCTGATTTATCCTTCTCTTACGGCCTGCGGGATGAGATGGATCATAAACCTCTAAGAAAATGGTGCCAACATGCACACCGCATTGAGAACACAAGGACTATTGATCATCTTATTCTTATGTTTTTCTTCTATAAAATCAGCCTCCACCTTTTGTTTTGTAATCCCAACCTCTGTTGAAGTATTAACTAGTTGTGGCATCGATTGATGTTGAACTTTGCATCCCACTCTTTCATATTTCTTGCAAGTTCCTCTCTACTAGGCTCTTCAACTTGTTGCCCTCCTTGACTAATTTTCTGATTTTGTTCCTCCCAAAATGGGTTTGGGATTACAAGAGGAGGGGTGGGTTAGGTTTTAACTAATTTTTGCAATGCTTTTGGTGAAGGGAAGGTTTAATTTCTTCTTGGAGGGATGGAGTTTTAGAAGGAAAAAGGGCAGAGAATTAAAGGTGGGATGGAAGGGAAGAAGATGGAGAAGTGGAATTCATAATGGAGGAAACACGTAAAAGCTAGGAATATGAAAAACAAAACGAGATGGTGTAGGTTGGGAAAGAGGAATGGGAGGGTTGTGAGATGGTAGTGTAGGAATTCCCCATTGACAGGGCTTCCTAGCACTAGATTCATGAGCCTCCATATTTTTAACCCACTCTACAACTTGAGTCATTATTTCAATTATAAACTATAACTTTTGTTGGGGATTAAACTTACTTGGTATAGGGCCAGTCCACGGATAAGGAATCCTGAAACCGATCTTGGCTACCTTCATAGTTCATATCTATTGCTTGAATATTTCTCTACACATCAACATCTCTAGGTGTAGGATGGCCTCAAAGTCTGCATATTCCTTCTCTTGAACAAATCCATAGTTTGGTGAATGACCAAACTGATTTTCATCTTGCTCATATGGACATGCATATGCTCCGATTTTTTTCATAAAGATGATATGAAGGCATGTTATAATAGCTTGGAGATAGATCTAAATGGAACTCTTTGCTACTACAAATGGGAATCCCATGATGGAAATGAAGTCATGATTGCACAACTTCATGAATGGAATAAAATGGATGGAAATGGAAAGGGAAGAGGTCTCTGCAACTCATAAAATGGGTTCTTAGATCATTGGAGGCACCGAGATGTGTTGAGGGTTTCGTGCCTGCATTACTTCAGCTCGCTCACCTTTGCTTCTTGTTACAAAGCATCCAAAGGCTATAATTTTACCAAGAACACATCAACTTGGAAAATGATGAAATACAAGCTTTTAATTCTTATCCCACCAAGTGTGCCAAAATTATTATATCAACAACACCCTTTGATTTTCTTGCATGTGAATGGAATGGGCAATCAGTGTTTTTGGGAAACATGGAATTGTCTCAAGGTGTGGGACCAAGGACTGAGACAATTCCCTAGAGAAGGTTATTTCCTCTTCCTAATCTAATGCTAAACTTACTCCTAATGCTAGAAATACAACTATCTAATCTTATCCTATGATTCCAAGGGACCATGGAGAGAGGAAAATGCATGAAAAATGAAGAAATCCTACAATAAGGGGGTGATAACACCAAGAGAAGGGTGTGGAAATATCCTATTAATGGAGAAAGAAGAAGGAAAATGGAGTTGAGAGAGGTCAGAATAGTTTGTGACATAAGCCAAGGCTCCATTCAACATATTTTATTCATGAAACACAACAACATAAACCTGCAAATGAGAAATACATCCAAAAAAAAAAACAAAAAGGATAGAGAGGCAAAGAGATACAATAAAATGAATGTCAAGGTTGAAAGAACACCACAAAATAGAAATTTTATTGCTCTTACAATATACTGATATATTACATCTAAAGAGTAAATGCACAAGAACACTTGTTAGGCCCATGTGAAGGTTTGTAGCTCATTGGTGTTAAGAAACCAATTTGACATAGTTCCCACAACCTAGAATATCCCATTGCTTCTAAAAATGAGAAGTTTACAAGAGAGAGAGAGAGAGAGAGAGAGAGAGAGAGAGAGAGAGAGAGAGAGAGAGAGAGAGAGAGAGAGAGAGAGAGAGAGAGAGAGAGAGAGAGAGAGAGAGAGAGAGAGAGAGAGAGAGAGAGAGAGAGAGAGAGAGAGAGAGAGAGAGAGAGAGAGAGAGAGAGAGAGAGAGAGAGAGAGAGAGAGAGAGAGAGAGAGAGAGAGAGAGAGAGAGAGAGAGAGAGAGAGAGAGAGAGAGAGAGAGAGAGAGAGAGAGAGAGAGAGAGAGAGAGAGAGAGAGAGAGAGAGAGAGAGAGAGAGAGAGAGAGAGAGAGAGAGAGAGAGAGAGAGAGAGAGAGAGAGAGAGAGAGAGAGAGAGAGAGAGAGAGAGAGAGAGAGAGAGAGAGAGAGATTCCCCTGAAATTCCCCATTCACCCTCCAACCACTTTCATAAATGTGCTGAAAAAGAGTATGGAAAGTCTTGCAAAACTCATTTTCCAATGTCCTTTGCTTGTTGGAGAATAAAAGAGACCATGCTTCATTAAATGTAGTGGTTGGGATACCTGGAATTGTTCATTAATTAATATAAGTGTTTTCCATGTTCACCAACTTAATCTAACCTAAATATTATTTTCATGATTCCATGGTGAAGAGGAGGTCGAGAGCTTTCCAGAAAGTCCAAGATCTTGAAAAATGGAGCACCTGGTCAAAAGTTATGGCCATTCGGGTTTTCAAAGTGACATTAATTTGTAACTCTCTTCTTGTTGGTTTTCAAACCCCCATCACTCCTGGTTCTCTTCTTTGTGGGATTTTGACCCCCATTACTTCTCGCTTCTCTTCTCTATAAGATTTTGACCCCTATTACAACCTTATTTGTTCTCATGGGATTTTGCAATCGCTTTACTTAGATGCTTTTAGAAGTAAAGCAACTTGAATCTTTGGATTACTCTTTGTTTTCTACCTTCTTTATGGGTTTTGGAGGCTGCATTACTTAGTTACTTTTAGAAGTAAAGAAAATTCAAATTTTTGGGGTACTCCTCTTTTTCCCTTCTCTACGAGTTTCCGACCCCCAACTACTTGACTTAGGCTTTTAGAGCTACTTTTGTTGATTATTGTTAGAAGTAAAGTAATATCATTTTCCTGAGTTACTCACCTTCTCCTTCCCTTCTCTATAGGGTTTTATAACTACTTTACTTTGGGCCTTTGAAAGTGCATTACTTTAAAGAACAACACATCAAACTTTTGCAAAGCTCCTTACCTTTTGTGGGATATTGGAGGTGCTTTGCTTAGTCTCTTTATCGTAAAGAAACTTTGAATTTTCACATTCTTGTATTTATTTATTATTTTCTTTGCGCAGGTTCTCGAACCGCTTGACTTCATTGATTTTAGTAGTAGAGCAACATTGTATTTGAGTAAAGAAGGCAAGTGATAAACCAAGTTTTGGGGTAACTCTACTTTATTTATTTTGAGAAGTAAAGCAACTATGTAAACCTGCCTAACATAATGTAGTGTAAATCAGGTTTTGGAAGGGGACTTGCTGCAATTTATGAAGTAAAGCAATTTAAAAAAACCTGAACACTTAAGGAGCTAGATACTTAGCTTTTATGCATTTTGAGCATTTTTGGTCAGGTGGGTATTTCTCCAACTGCAACCAAACATCCTCTTGTAACCTTCCAAATGATTCCAAGTGCCCCAAAACATGAAAATTACCTGAAATCTCGAGATCCTTCATTAAATCTCTATCAACTTCCCAAGTCCAAATTTTTCAAGTTGTCCATTTTCTCTAGGGGTATAAGGTTTATTATCATTTGGTATCAAATACAAGTTAAAACCTCCATAAGATCTTTAAGGTGGGTTTATAGTAAGTATGTAGGGTGTAAGTAGGTATCTATACTATTGTAAATCTTACATCAAAGATATGTCAAGAAGAAATAATATAGATTGACAAGTTCAAGAATAAAAATTTTGAGTTATGGAAACTTAATATGGAAGGTCTCTTGATAAATATAGATCGGTGGGTTTTTTTATTTTGTAGGACCTACATAGTTGAAACAAGAGTAACATGATAAGATTGATATAAAATATAGAAGATATATTATAATTTGTATATTGAATTCAATGTTATTGAATGTATCTAATGAAAAGACATAAAAGGGTTTATGGGATAGTTAGGAATGTTGTACCAAGTGAAATAGTTGGTCAAAAATATTCCTATGAAGTTATTATTAACAGAGAATTATGTGCACCCTTCTAATTTAGGCAACTATTCAAGTGTCTAAAGGTATTTGCAATAACAATGGGAATATCTCTAAGGTGTGGGACCTTAACCCTTGAGATAAACCTCCAGAATAAGGTTGGATCCTTTCCTTAAAATATCTATATTAACCACTACTATAATCTAACTAAAAAATATGAAAAGTTAAGGGGGAAAGATGCTGAAATTTGATAAGAATGGTGATACATCAAAGTATGAAGAGATAAATCACTAATATCAATGGAAAAAGGGACAATCACAATGACAAAGGGGCATATATGAGCCACAATCCACACTACATTTTATCAACCTTTAATCCATGTATAAATGACACAATGGACTAAAATTATGCAAATATAATTCATACACATCATACAATAACAAAAGAGAAAGGTAAGATGCAATAACACAAGCCAAAGGATAGATATGAATCATAATCAACTAGATATTATTGCTTAAGAAATACATAATCTCTCATAGTCATTGAGAAGGCAATGAATGCATTGCATAGTTCAACACAAGGGTTTGCACAAACTCAAAACACTCATAAACTAATTAGGAAAAGTTTCCTTGCATTTAAGAGAGGATAGTTTCATTTATGAAACTCATTACATTTATAGAAAGATAGGAAGGAAGAAGGGATCAAAATATGTCATGGAATATGCCTTTTGGAAGGATCTAGAAGTCTTAGAGATACTAAGAAGAAGAAATTTACCCAAAACTACCTCTAAGAGCATATTCTAGGTCTCATGATGATCTCTAATAATAAAGATGCCTTCCTTTTCAAGAAAACATAAATATTTTTCTATAATATGAACTCTAAGATGGATATCCATGAATTCCCACGAGATCAGGAGAGATAGGTGAACATTGAGTTTCCATTTGTTTGATAAAGTACGTTTAGGACCACTAAAATTGTTCCTAGTTTGTTAATAATTTTCTACAAGATACCCTAACTCCTTTGTTCTAGTTATTTTTAGGCCATTGAAATAATATTATACTAAGAAATGGATGTGAGATCAAAGAGACACGAAACAAAGAAAGGAAAAATTTATTTGGGCATCACAGATTGAGAAAACACTTTCGAATAGTCTCTAAATTTATATTAAGAATATATATCTGATCCCTTCACTATAACCTCTAAAATTGGTTTCAAAACAAATATCTCCTTGTGACCTTTCATTTGATATAACATGAAGGTGAAAAGAGTCTCTAGATCAAAAGATGTGAGCAAAAGGATAAGGTTTTGTTTGTGTTGCCAAACTTAAATATGAAAATGGATATGGGCCCTTAAACTAGTTATTAATTGATTAAATAAGATTTAAAAGGACCAAAACTACTTTAATCATGTAGGTCTCATCTAGATATTTCCAATGGTACCAATTTTTTCGGTGACTTAGAACAAAAGATATGAGCATTTAAAGGTCCTTATGTTGTTCTACGGTTAAGCGGCCATAAGGCCATAAAAGTTAACCCAAGGCCTCTTTCTATTGTTGCATGTCTTTCTAATTTTACACGACTTGCTAGTTTTGTGTAACCTACAAGTGTTGAATGAAACTTTTGTGTTGCACGACTTGTGATTGTGCACCCTACCAATGTTGCACGAATTTCCTTCCCAAGGCCAAAAAATTGAAAAAATGACTAAGCACATTTGATTTTCTTGGAAGAATTAGGAGGTAACAAACTAAGCAAGTTTGGAAGAAATTGAGGCCACCTAAGTCTAAAATTTTATGCAAGTTATCCAAATGAAACACAAGTACTTAATTGACAACATTTTGGCGACCTTGGAGGACAATTTTTCACTAGATGAGTGAACCAACAAGCATACTAACAAGATAAAAAAACCCATTTGAGAACTAATAATATTTTTCTCAATATTCCCCCACTTATTGGTCACATGGGGTGAAGAATGTTATTACAAAAATAATGTTGATCAAACTCTAGAGTTCACATGAGGTCCATCTACTAGTATTTTGTTTGCATTAACGATCTCGGGGTGCACTCGGTTTCTTGTCAAATAGTCTTCAATTTTATTTTTATATTTGAATTTACCCCCAATGTAAAATCCTCTTTGATGTCGATTGCAACCAAAAATGCATATGTAGGAGATAATTCAATTGGAAAACATTTTTATTTTTATTTTCAAATGCCTTTGATAGGTTGATTTGCAAGTTTCAACAACTAAAAAGGACTTGAATTACACACAAAATTAATGACACACCGAAGATGTTGAGCTAATATTATGATGAAAATAAAAGACAAAAAGACAAACAATTAAAACGTAAAAACAAATATAAAAATAAAAATACATAATAACACATAACTATTACAAACTAGACATGAAAACTAAATCAAAAGACTTGATTAACAAGGCCATGATATGCCAAATCTTGCTGCAAAAAAATGTAATAAATATAGCCAAACATAATAAAGATGAAAGTTATAAATATTTATTGCAACTATTGTGATAATATCTTGTTTTTTATTGTTAAATGCAATAAATGATATGGAATATTCCTTAGAGACTCGCTGCTCGTATCTCTATAGGTTGTAATTGAAGTTATATTCTTGATATTTAATGAAATGTTTAGTGGAACATTGTTTGTAATTAAAGTCATTGTAGTTTTGAATGAGTCCTAAAGTCATTTTTATTTTGTAGTAGTTTTTTGCACTTGCACTATAATTTGGCATAATTTTGAAAAGCATGGGATGATATTGCAATCAATGTGCTACTTTAGCAATATAAGCTTGGCATAATCTTGTACACCATGGAATGATATTGCATTCAAATTGTTATGCTAAATTAATAAACATATTGATTGATAAACAATGTAAATCGAGAACAAATCTAAGCAAGAGCAAGAACATGACAGACGAAAAATGGGCTAGTCATATAACAAGCAATTGCAAATTAGTAAATGTGCAAACTTATAAAGACACAATTATAGTGAATCGTAGCTAACACTATATTACAAAACTAGATTCATTTATAAGATTAAAACAACTCGCATTGTTGTTTGAAGGTGAAACATGATAACATGAGGTTATTGTGAAAAAATAAAGAATTGAAATAGGTAAGAAATGAATTCAAATTGTTAAAATTCTATAGCTAGAGTTTTCTACTTCTATTCGAGATTTCCATGTCCGTCATAGCTAAAAATCATCTAAAAACATGTATGCAATTTTGAAAGTAAAAATGATTTACTTTATGTTTGAAGGAACTATTTTCATTTTATTGTTAACGACTTCATTCATGAACGAGGATAAGTTAAGAATTATTCAAAGAGATTTGACATTTGATTGAAAGTGACTTGTTTGAGTTTTTTCATTAGATTTTGGAAATGTCCTCCATGAGTTGTTCAAATTGGAGGAAGGAGTTACATATTTATAAAGACACATAATTTAGAATTAGGAAATTAAGTTGCATGCTATGTTTGTAAATATCCCAAACACTACAACTAGATTGATGGGTTTGCCTTTCCATCGACAAGTTTAACGCCAAAGCATGATATAAAGGGGATTTGTATCATATATTAATAGAAAACTATCTTGGTTACAAAATATGAATAAAATAGTTTTGCTGATATTTTCCACCAATTCCTATTTCAACATTCTTCCCATTCCTTCAAAATATTTTGAATCACTCAGTCTCAAAAAAAAAAAGTGGAAATCCTATCATCATGTTTGTAAATTTTATGTCTTAATGCCCAATCAAAAATGCATAGAGTTGTTGGGTGAGAGAGCACAATGACTAAGTTTCGATGGGAGAGGCCTTCCTTCTACAAAGTTGTGATTGCTTCCTTCATTCGGTGAATGAATATTGATGAATTCTCTATCCATTTTTGCAAGTGCCTTTCAATATTCGATCTATCTATAACATCTTTCATTTTTCCCATTTCTTTACTATAGTAATCATTAGTACACTAGTGGGCTATCTATCTTAAAATATTGAGCTCCAAATGACAAACCAACAAAAATAAGGATGGTAGAAACATATCCATACAGTTTGTGCAAGAAATGTAACACAATTTAATGGGCATGTCAACATGTTAGTGAAAAATTCAACTACAACATTTAAGTTCTAAGAAAATTTGAGAAAAGGAGCATAGAATTTGACCAAAAATAGGAAAAATAAAATGACAGGCCTCTTGGATAATAAAGTTTATTTTAGCTTTGATAGCAACTCAAAGAAAATTGATTCAATGGATAAGAAAAATGCCTCAAACATGTCTTTACCATTGGGCAAATCCTGGTTAAGGGAGCGTGCAACTTGTCCCAATTTATCTTTCACGGCTTGTAAAAGCAATGAAACATGGAGCAATTAGTTGACATGCTTTGAGAAAGCTCTCTAGCTAGTATCATTCTCTCTCATTGTCATTTGCCTTAATAATTCTGACAACCATATATCGTTGTTCCATCAAATAGAGCCCATAAAAATAATGTTACTTTCTATACAAATGAAATGTATCAAACAACATTTCTAGGTGTATTCTCTATGCCATAAAAGTGGGACCTTGAGAAAATACCAAAATTTAGAATTGCTTAAATCTAATAAATTTACTAGTCAAATCCCATGGCAGTTCAATAAATCACATAAACTTCAAATTTTAGATATCTCCAACAACAATTATTTTGGATTTCTTCAAGTGGCTTTATGAATTCGACTCAATGGAAAATTAAAAATTTATTTGGCATGACATGAATTAGTAAGATTTGGGTATGCGGCTCATTCACTTATCCAATCGAAATACCACTATGGCTTTCCAAATTTGAGTCACTAACTCGTAAGTTTTGTAGGGGAACTATAAATTATTTCCTTTGTGAAGATAGCAAAAAAGAAAAAAGCAAAAAAATCTTTCCTTAATAAAAGTTACAAAGCAGGTTTTTAATTTTTTTTTTTCCCTCATTAAGAATAAAGGTCCAACCAATAAAATCGAGGATAAATGATTTTTATTTTATTTTATTGAAATTTTAACATCAAATATTATAAAAACCAAATGAAATCACATATGGTAAATTTTGATTGGTTCTAATGAAAGCTCGAATATTGATTTTGGTGAAGACTATATACCTTCAACAGGATAATAACATTTTATAAAATAAATAAACAAGAATGAAAAAATTAAATTTAAAAACATATACTATAAAAATTTAAAATTTAATAAATAAAATCTAAAAAACATAAATCCACAAATTAATATCTAAACATGATAACAAAAATGAAAAAAAAACTTATGCGTATAATCTAAAAAAACTAAATATTAATAAAAAAACTTAACATAAAGATTTAAAAATATATTAGAAAAAGTTGAAAACATGGACAACCTTCGCTGGCCCAAAATAGTTGTAGATGACACTTTGGAATGCAGAAAGAAAACCTGGATGAATCAGAATACTAAATGGATGAACAAATGGGGCATCAACATGCAAGAGTGTCCTAACAGCAAGAAGGAAATAAAAAATTATGTGATAGAAAAGTTCAGGACTGCCATGTGGACGGGTTAGATTGGTCGAAAGAAAGTGCATTATATCAGAGAATTCAATCCCACTGGGGAACATGATGAAAAAGCTTATCTAGGGGCAGCTATCAAGGGTAAAGCAAGGATTCTAGTGGCGCAGTTAAGAACTAGATTTCATCATCTTCAATGCGAAATTGGTAGATGGACTATCCCAAAGGAAGATTGGGAAAGGAATGATAACCAGATCGTACCAAGCCAAGAACACAGATGCTAATCAAACACCACGATCTATAATATGAAAGTAATTTTCCAGAATAACTTTACATAAAACCTTTGCAAACAAATGAGCAACAATATCATATATTATTATGGAATTCAATACAATACATCGAGAATGGGCCTTGCTTAAATAGGCAATGAATAACAATCTAAGAACTAGTCAAGGTCGTAGATCAAGCCATAAATCAAGGAAATAACTAGTCATCAAAGAACTAGTCAAGACCATAGATTTAAGAGAGAACTAGACATCAAGGATCTAGTCAATACCATAGATCAAGGAAAGAACTAGTCAATACCATAGATCAAGGAAAGAACTATACCTAACAACTAGATAATATCTCCTAATATCTAAATAAGATAAAATAAATATCCACACACATAAGTGGGTGAGGATAAATAAAATAAACGTAAATAAAGTACCTAGGTAAACATGAGTTAAGGTAAATACCTACTCTAACAAGGAGAATTTGTCTCTTCTGCAAAAACGGGTCGTCGAGATAGAATGGCATTTTGTCATGGAGTGTTCAACATATGATGATATCCGTATTCAGTACGAAAACAACCTGAGGGTGGACAGACTAGAGGAACTCTTCGAAGGAACAAAGCTTCAAGCGACAACGAGTTTCATCCTCAAGATTCACAGCCGAAGAGCGGATATTGAAAGGAGTCTGAAATCTGATTAAAATATCTGTTTTTGTGGTCCCATAGACTCTTTAGTCTCGTGGACGTCAATAAAATCTTTCATTTCATTAAAAACAAAAACAAAAATTCTTTTAATATAAAAACAAAAATCTAAAATCCTAAACCACCATTCTAAAAATAAAGAGACCACAAACTCAAAAATAAAAATACAACCTAAATCCGTGATACTAGAAAAACTAACCCAAAAACAAAACAACAAGAAAAACCACTTTTTATTAAACCACGACTCAAAGAAAAACAATGACGGGATGGAAAACTTGGAGGTAGAAAATGAAGTAAAAGAAAAAATGGATTACATTTTGAAGGCAAGTAAAGGAGATTGTATGCAGTCATCAAGGAATGGAAGAGATGATTGTGTACATGCAGGAGGAGTCGTTGTTGACAAATGAACATCCATGGATGATATTCACCATTGCAAATGTGATTTCCATTTAATTCCATTTAATTTTTGCAAACCTGATCCGGGGATCGCAAGTGCCCAATTTACTGAAGTTCATCCTAAAAGTTTTAGCTATATGTTGCATAAGCATGTATATCCTTGTATGGAAGAGGGTTACACTCGGGAAGATCGTGTGGTTTCATCCAAATACTAATTTTCTCTCCCCCTTTTTAATGCAAAAATGGACAACATGAGTGAAAATTCCACAGAGTAAAAGATGAACATGGTGGAAATTTGAAGAAAATGCAAGTGAAAGGTGTATGCCAACAGGGGTCACATGTGGTACTCATTGTTCAACCATTAGAAATATGCAAGAATATTGGAATAAATAACAATGAAATTAGCTCATGTTCCACAAAGCATAGTCATTTTGTTGTTTTGATAAAAATAATAGATGAGTGAAAAACAAGCTCGAGAAAGGCTTGGACACCCGCTCGATACCAAATTTTGGGAATTACCCCATAATTGGGGAGAGAGTGAAGCTCATATATACACAACACAAATTTGGTCAATCAAAATTCAATTATTGTTTGTATTTGTTTAAGATGCTAATATATCTCAAGTAGCAATCTTAGCCTATGAGAGATTATAGGGGAGAAAGAATAATGAGTATGTTTGGATATAGTTGAGAAGTTATAGAAACCTCCTTGTTTCGTGATTTGCTTATCTATCCCAAAGAGATAACTATATCCAAATATACCACTAACAAGTTAACAAACCCATGTGAGAACCAATAATAATTTTCTCAACATTCCTTATGTAATTGAGCATAAAATCTGTATGAAATCTCTGAAAACTTCTCCTAGACTTTCCAAAACTCTAGTCTACTCTAGGAAATAATTGTGATGTCCTAGAATCTAATTTGCACCCCAAGTTCTACTCCCTAAAATGCCTCAAGTGATTCTAAGATATGTTCCTCTGATACCTACAACTCTTAACCATTATGTAGATAATTCAATAGTTAATAAAAAAGAAGCGGAAGGCATATGGGGAAACCGATTTTCCTTTTGAAAATGTATAAGGTGATTATAAGACTGCAAGTGCCTTATCAAACAAAACTAAACCTGAAAGATTAATATTGCAATTCTGAAACTTGAGAGATGTAACCATGGTGACTACACAAACTCCACAAATAAAAACTTATCAGTAGTTTAGATTCGAAAAAATGGGTAATACAACTAAAACCCAAATTAGGAGCAATAAACACTTTGGTAGTCTAAAACCGAGGCCAAGAAGACACACAATAATGAAAACAAGGAAACAAATGAAAAAAGAGTGGGGAATAAAAAATATTTATAGATATGTACAAAGGAGAGGAAATCTTTAGAAATAAGGCTTGAGGAAGATCCCATTGACTGGGATAGGCAATATTTCACCATCAAGCTTTTCCAATTCAAAAGCATTACTCTCCTTGATCTTTGCAATTTGATAAGGACCACTCTAAATAACATAAAAATTCTTATGTTTTCCTATCTTAGAGAAGTCTTCATTCCATTTTAGGACCAACTCCCCTTCTTTGAATTTTTGAAGGTGGGATTTATTTATAAACAAATATTTCATAGCTTTCTGGTGGTTTTGCATTTTCTCTCTAGCTTCTCTTTTGATTTCTTCTAACTTAACCAACTCAATAATCCTTATGGTTCTTGCATCATTGATGTAGGAGCATCACTCCACTATGTAAATAAGTCTTGAGTCATCATATTTTGGTTTGATGGGTGTGTTAGTAGGTTCTAGGGGTTATTAGGAGTCATTTAGATGTGGTAGCTTGAGTCTAAGTTTTTCAAAATTTGAATATTTTGCTTTCCCTCCAAAAGTACAAAATGAGTCTTGGAGGTCATTTTTGGTTTGTAATGGTTGATTTAATGGAATCTTGAAGCTTATAAGCATGTAAGGGGATGAAATGAGGAATAATAAGGTGTCTTAGGTCCTTATAGCATATAAGAAGTATGATATGAGTCAAGAAGCCTAAGACTTGGTCTTTGATCTAAGAAACTTAGTACTATAGCTAAGGTCATTCATGTGATCAATGAGTCAAGAGGGTGTATTTGGTTAGGTACAAGTGGGAAGGATATAAATTTGAAAATGTAACTAATTTTCTCATTCCCATTCGAATGGAAATCAAGGAAGGCTTTAAGAAGGGAGAAAAACTAGTGTTTTGTGTAAGTATTTTGTATCTTGGTGACTGTGAGAATGTCTTTATATGGATGAATAATCATAGAAATCTAATGCATGTTTGAAGGAAAAATCATAAATGATCTGTGTAAGGTATTAGCTGCAAGTTTTGAGAGTGTTATGGTTTGTGTATGTTGATACTTATTATATGAATTGTGTAGATTGACTAAACAAAGAGAGAGAGAGAGAGAATGATGGAACTTTGGGTACAATGGTAATGGAAATTTTGAAATAATATTAACACATTGTAGTGAATGGAGAGTTACATATTCATGTTATAATAAGTGTAAATTTAGGCCCAAAAGAAAGACCTCTCGTGATATGTTCAAACTAAGTATAAGCGTGATTCAAGGTTAGTGAATCCAAGAAAAACCAGCTGGAAGAGTGTTGATAGTTGTTTTAACTTTCAAAGGGTGAACATCTAAATATTTATTTGATCATTGTATGAAGAAACTAACGAGCCATATATGCAAGGTAGTAATTGAATGCAAGTCTTCCTTTACTTAGACTGTGATTTGTGCATGTATATATGTAGATTAGTGGAAAGGAGTAAAGAAGACATTTCATGTGGTGTCATGAGCCACTGGTAAGAAAATAATCTTTCTAACATGGATATAGACCCTCATGCCAAATTTAGAGCCATGAATCGAAGATACCCGAGTTTCGTAGCCGATTAACCCTTTTTGGGATGATATTGTGTTCACAATTAGGGTTTTGAGGAAGAGAGGCCTTTATAAATTCATAGACAACTAATGAAGCTCTATAAATGTCAAGAAAGTATCCTAGAGGAGTCCTCCAAACATTGAAAAATAAATTCCAAATTTCATTGGTGTAATTTTCCAAATTCTTTACCAGTCCTCTTCTATGACTGAGTGCACAGTGAAGTGAACACATTAACAAAGGAGGTACATTTTAGACTTTGAGTTCAAGCCTAAAATTTTATAGGGAGTTTAGAAGGCTTAAAGGATGCCCATAAATTCTCTCATGAGGTTTTTAAATCATCCATACCAAGAGTTAAAGAAAAATCTTGACTATAGCAGAAACCTAATTGAGGGTTTGAGAGCAAGAAAAGGGAATGTAGGTTTGCAAGAGGAAGGTAAAGAGTTGAGAGATGAAATTTTGGGTACATTTTGAGGGTGGTGAGAGGTCAAGGAATCAGTTGAAAGAATTTTTTGGGTTGTCATAGAATCCTATATGCATGACTATTCCAATTGACATGTCTTAAGGGCATAATCTAACTTGTTTGAGTATATAAGTGAAGGGTGTGTATTGACCTTTTGAAATCAAAGTAATAGATGATTTAACACTTGTTTGAGTCTGTGAATAAGATAAAAGAGGGAGGATACCTTGAATAATCCTTAAGAGCTAATATGACATGTTTTTGGGAGAAAGTGCTAATGGGATGCTAAAGGGATAGAATGGTGTTAACAGTGAGAAGTTAGTTTCTTTGAATAGAAATATTTTTTATGGTTTTTTAACTCTTGTTAGGAGTTTATGACAGGGTGAATTAGTTAAAAGACTTGGGAGAAGCCTATAATAAGGAAAGGTGCATGCTTGATTTATGGAGCCAAAAGTGAGGGAAGAAGGCAAACTTGATTATATGAATAAGTGAGATATATCCTTAGTGAGAAGACATTGTGGTGGTGAATTTGGCATGGAATGAATTATATTGAAATATGAGATTATGAATCATTAAGATATTTGTGTTAATTGTGTCAGTTAAAGCTTGATTTGAGCATTTAAACATTGGGATATTCCTCACTTTATAGAGTTAGGGTGAAGTAATTGATTGAATCCTCTTGTACATGTTGAATGAATACAAATGAGTGACCCCGACTACATCAATCATGATGACCCAATTCCAATTGATGAACCAACTCCAATGCTGGAAGTTCAAGTGAGATGGGAAACCTATCTTCTCTCCCGCATTCAATAATTAATGGAGATTTCATAATATACTTCTTGGGTGTGATTCGATGAGCCCAAAGTTCTATTTTTACCTTAGTATACCATTTTCTTTTATTATCTTTCATTTTCCTTTTAATGATTATGATCAAATTTTTATTGGAGGATTCAACAAGGCCATTTCCTTGAGGATAATAGTTTGAAGATGTTTTCAAGTAAATACCATACCTCAAGGCAAAATCAATCACTTTGGCTCTAATGAAAGCCTTGGCATTATCAAATATAATTGTGTGGGGAACCCCAAATATGGTCACAATGTCCTCTAGAAGTCCACAATGTCATTCTCGGTAGCTTATTTTAGTTGCAAAACCTCCACCCGTGTTGTAAATTATTCCACACCGGTGAAAACCTAATGATGACCAACACTAGGAAGAGGGTTTATCATACCAATAAATTATAAACCTCGTTGAGAGAAAGGTTGATCAACAATGATGTGTTGAAGTGGAATGGCTGCAATCCATATTCTACCAACAAAACAAGTATTCCTTGCAACCTATTATACATTTGTAACAATCTGAAAACAAGGTGGGACAAAAATAACTAGCCCTCAAGATCTTGGTTGCAATAGTTTAAAGAGTGAAATGCCCACTATAAAATATTGCATGTAACTCTCTTATTACCTTCTCAACCTCTTTAGGTTCCATGCATCACACCATTAATGTTTCTCTTAAAAATGAAACCTTTAAAAATTATAATTAAGGGCGTATAATCAAACGCCTTCTTTAAGTTCTATTAATGGTTTTTAAAAATTCCAATGTGTAAGTATTCAAACATATTCTTAAACCAATTATTTTCAAAACTTTCCTCCGCAATAACTAATCATACATAAAATGATTCTTCTAAGGGACACACATCTTCAGCTAAGTGTTGACACAATAATTTACCCCGATTAAAATAGTAGACTTGATTTCAATGCAAAAATCTATGATTTTTGTAATCTAAGAAAATTTATTTTCACTTATTTCAGTTCTCATAATGTATTGCTTAATACTTGTATGAGTAACAAAGACTTTGATCTTATTGTTGGACAATACATGTTTAAATTTTTAAGGTATCTTAAAATAATAAAAGTTTACTTTATAAAAATTTTGTATTTGAGCTCATAATATTTAAGATTCAGACTTGTAAACTCTATTGGATGCTCCAATCCCTTTTGATGCATCCAATATTTTGATGAATTTGGAACCTCAACAATTCAAGTCACAATGAGCTCATAATATTTAAGAGTCGACTTGTAAACAACTATCTCAACATCCCCAAATACCACAATATTTTTGAGCCCTTTACATTTAGCAATTATTAGCCCTTAAATTAGAGCCTCATATTCAAAAACATTATTGGTACAGTCAAACTACATTCTATAAGGAAAAAATTAGTTCTCTTCTTCCTTTGGGGAAAACAAGATAATACTTACACTAACCTCGACTCTACACTTTGATCCATCAAAAAGTATCTTCCATAATCCATTTGAGTCATTCTTCGATTTTTGTATGTTGGGGATGAAACTAACTTGATCATGTAGAAAATATACGCCAAGTCCAGTCTCTGAAATACCTCATAAGGATGAGAGCTCCAAATTTATTTGGACCATTCATCCATTTGTTCACTAGGAAATTTATTTCTTACTTTAAAAGGTTTAGGGCCAGCTTCAACTCCCTTAATTTTAGAGGCTATGACACAATTCAACTCAATGGGATATGGATCATATGTTTTCACATGGAATTGGGAAATTATCTTAGCCTTTATTGTGATTTTAGTGCCATACCTAGTCTTAAGGAAATGTGAGACCAATAAGATGATATATATCCCTCTACTTTAGCAATAAAATATTTGGACAAGCACAAATTCAAGATATGGGGAAGGTCTATAACTGAGATATCTTGAGGAATAGTGATATTGGGGAAAGAATGTAGGTCTAGATTAAGGTTTTTATCACACTTAAATTTTCATAAGTACCATCTATCTCGAACAAAACCCTTGTTAACATAGGTATAATTCAATCCAAGTGAGGAACCTACTTAGGCATGACTGTGCTACTATCCCCATAATCAATCATACAATTATGGACCAAATATTTCCCAATGATTAATGATATGTAAAATGGAGGGGGTTTAGGAGCACAACTTGTGTTACTAACATTGGAATGATGCAAATTGAATGGTGTTGGACTTACCTCCTTAATCCTTCTTACAATAGATCCATCCGCCTTGGAATTTCAAAAACGTCTCATAGGAAGACGTGAATATTGGTTCTCTTCATTTTCTCTAAAATATCAAGGTTTATTTTGGATTAGGGTAAATTGAGGGTTTTGAAAGGATCCTCTTCCTTTTACAAAAATCCAATCCAACTAGATTGAGTAGTGAAAATTACATAGAAAATACCCATAGGTAATCCAAAAAAATAAGTAACGAGATATAACAAAAGCAAAACATATCAAAGAATATTTTAAAGCTTAGTAATAACATTTTTAGCAAGTAGTAGAGGCACTCTTCTCTAGCAATGTGTCACCTAGGACCAACATCTCAACACAATCCTTGTCAAGGATATCTCTACTATTATCCGTGAAATACTTTCAATTTTAAGCACGCCAAAAGACCACCTGAAGCTTAGAAAGAATGGAAGTTACTACCTTGACCTTCATGTCATTCTATGTAGGAACCTCTAGAGGTTAATTTTCATCAATATCCATGTCAACATTATTTTCCATAGCTTGAGGATAATTCATAGGCTCTAGACCATGGGAATCTAGGTAAAGGTATGAAGACTCAACAGGGCATCATATATGAGTTGTTCGAACTAGAAACTGGGAGATGCTCAACCGGCAAGGGGAAGGGGAGATAGGAGGTCTAAGAGAAACCATGGATAGTCCGAGAAGAAGGGGGAGGAAGCACCACTAGATAAATACCAGATCCGACTAAAGGATTGCCAATAATGGTGATATTTGAGTCGATTTAGATGAGATTTGCTTACGCCTCCGACTAATTTTGGGTTTATAGGAGGGGGAAGGACGTGAAATGTGGGATGAGAGTGGGGAGGGAGAGGGTGTATGATGGAGCTCGCTTAAGTGGGGAAGTAACATACTGAAACAATAGATAAATCAAACCTTGATGCGAAGAGGACCCTCCCCTTCTCTTGCTAAATTTATTGAGTTTTTAAGAGATTGGAACATGAAAGATGAGAGATTAATATTCTTACCATGATGTAGGTGTGAAAGAAAAGAACCATCTTGTAGCATCCATCAATTATAAAGTATCACATGATCACCTTTGCCACTCTATCCCATGAGGCATAAAGGGAAGATTCTCGTAACCCGAAAGGTATTTCTAAGGATCCTCACCAAGATTGAGAAAATATTCCAATTATGTGTTCAAGGACCTCTTAAAGTACATTTCTCAAGCTAAAGGTAACCCAATCTCTTCTACAATTAAGTTCATGTAGATGGTGAACTTCATATTGACAAATTTAACCTTCCCCCATTTCCATGAAGCCAAAATGCAACAAGAGACTTGTGCTGAGTGGCCTGAAAGCCATTCCATGAAGGTGGTGATACCACCTTCCTTAAGAATTTCCTAGACCTCCTTGTATTCCTAAATTTTGGTGCATGAAATAGGTTCAATTCATTTTATCTTCCCCCCATGATGTTGATTAGAACAAAAATGCCAAAAATCTTGATGGGCCTTGAACTTATAATTGTGCATATCGTTTCTCGAATGGACCCTCACACAAATTCACCACACATGGTAATTATTACTATAAATAAAAAAATTCTGGTCCAAAAATCCACTTTTAATCCAACATCCATATCGCATGTGTCATCTTATTTCACCTTTCTTTTCTTATTTATGATGATGATTTGGCAAC
Source organism: Taxus wallichiana var. yunnanensis (assembly GCA_018340775.1). Taxonomy (NCBI): domain Eukaryota; kingdom Viridiplantae; phylum Streptophyta; class Pinopsida; order Cupressales; family Taxaceae; genus Taxus; species Taxus wallichiana. Next base: position 129,739,694 of record CM031238.1, on the reverse strand, counting down.
CACCACCAAGATTATGTAGGGATTTCAACCTAACCCTATTGAATCTCAATGTATCATTATCAAAACCGCTAAGAGAGATAAGCGGAACCAATTACCATAGATTAATGCTTGAGAGAATAATCATTATGAATTTTTTTGAGGAGGTCTAGGAAATTCCCAATCCAAATTTGTTGATCCTCTACTTGGATACCCATATTGGAAAGGAGGTCAACAACCTTGTTGCCTTCTCTGTATATATGCTAATATCGATTTTCTCGGAATCTAGATTGAAGAATTCAAATATATTCAATGATGTTTCTTATTATCCATTGACCCAAATCTTCAGAGTTTAAAATCTTTATAATATTTAGGGAATCACTTTCCACAAGAAGGTGCTCATGACCAATTTGAAGAGCCAGTTCCAATCCCTTAAGGATAGCCATGGCTTCAAAGCTAGGTGGTTGCTACAAATGCCAAAACTGATAGCAGTAGTAGCAAGAGGGAAACTGTCCATGTCATGAAGAATGGTACCCCCTCTAGAATTACTCGGGTTTCCTTTAGACGCGTGCCATTTGTGTTGAGTTTTAGCCATCCGGGGGGAGGAGACCAAGAAACAACCACTGCTACCGACACCAAAGGGTTTTGCTCCACATAGAAAGCTAGATGTTGACACCAATTCTTAGAACCACGAAATTCACTTTTTGATTATAATTTTTAGAGATATAGTTGTTGAGGTTTTCTTGGAAGAGGATATCAATACTTTTGACCACCTGTATTGGGATCATAGCTTTCTCTTTAAAAATACACCTATTTCGCTCCTTCCAAATACCCCATAGGCCATGAGGGAGAAGAAGTTTCCAAGCGAGGGAGAGGATCTGATGAGAGAAGGGGAGAACCATTGGTTGAAGGCTTCAGACAAAGACAATGGGAATATCTAGCACACACAAAGATGACTCAAGACCTAAATCCAGATAGTGTGTGTGAAAGGACAGTGGAGAAGAAGGTGAGAAGAGGATTCCAAAGCTGCAAGATAGAGAACACATCGAGAAGGAAGAGAGAAGCCTCTTCTTTTGAGGTTTTCACTGAGAGGATGGCATTCCTAAAGGATAACCACATAAAGAGACAAATCTTGGGGGTGATAATAGAGGGCCAGATATGATGAAGAGGTGGGTCACAAAGGGTTTGAGGTTTGGAGGAGTAGGCCACCTTAATAGTGAAATTTTAGAAGAAAAAGCCAAATGTGCTCATCTTGAGGTAAGGAGAAGGGGATGTATTGAGAAGAAAAAGATTTCTGAGCCCCGTGAGATGTTGAATTTGGATGATGCTACGACCGAGCCATACTAGTAAGGACCTAAGCAATTTAGAGTTGATGATATGAAAGTATCTACTGACTTTCCTGCCACACTTAGAAATTAAGGTCCTTTTGATCAGATCCCAAAAAGGATCCTGAGCAAGAGGCTTGTCCCCAATCCACCAATGTGACTAGAAGTCAATTTGTTGACCATTCCCAAGATGTCATTTGGTGCCAACACACAACAAAGGGAGAGATCTCACAATAGAATTCTAGATGGCAGAGCCTCTAGGTGGTTCCAAATGTAGAAATTTCTCTTTAAGAAGAAGATACTTAGATCAAAGGAGTTGAACTCAAGAAGTGGAGTTTTTAGAAGTAACCTCCTAATTGATCTCAGAAAGCATGGATTTGTTCATATCAATGAGTATTCTAAGCCCCAAACCACCCGAGAGAGTCGGTAGACAAAAATATTCTAAGACACCAAGTGAATTCTTTTCCTTTCCTCAACACCAAACCAGAGAAAACATTTTTGAATTTTCTCAATGGAATTGACCACTAGAAGATGGCATTTTGAGCAAAGACATAAAATAGATAAGCAAACTCTAGAGAGTGGATTTAACCAACTGAAGCTTAATTTTTAGATTAGGAGAGAACCCTTCCATCCAACCAATTTATTTTGGTAACGTTTAATAACCGGTGTCTATAAACTTTTTTTTTTTTCTTTTACAAGGGGGTGAAGATAAGAAGAGGGAAGATCAACAATGTTGCAACCAAATATGTCAACAATCTTTCTTTGTCATCGATCGGGGTGTTTATGGAATCAATGTAACTTTTAGAGAAATTTATAAGTTGTTGTGAGGCCATCGATAAAACTCCAAAATTTATTTTATGACCTTCGCTTTCACAACCAAAGTTGCACTCATGAGAAGAGTATCATCTGTAAATTGGCTATGAGTAGCAACAAGAGATTTAGTAGTAATTTTAATTCCATAGATTAGGGTAGCTTGTTTGATAGCTTCCAACACCTTGCTTAGAGTATCCACCATCAAGATAAAAAGGAAAGGGGAAAGAGGGTCACCCTGTCTAATACCCCTACCGTTTTTAAAGAAGTCAGCCAAAATTCCATTCACCAGAATTGAAAATAAATGCGATGATATGAAAGTGAAGACCAAACTGCGCACCACTTTTCACTAAAATGAAATCTCTTGAGAACTCTCAAAGAAAGACCCAATTGACTCTATCGAAATATTTTACATGTCCAACTTAAGAATCATCCCTATAGTCTTTGCATGTTGAACTGAGTGAATAACCTCACAAACAATGATAATACCACCTTAAATGATATGGATACCCAAAAAACCATTTTTTAATTTAGAAATAAGAATATTCATCAGCAGTTTCAGTCTTTCCGCCATCATTTTCACGATTATCTTATAAGTAGTGTTGCAAAGGATTATTGGTCTAAAGTTAGAAATTGATTTAGATCCAAGCGATTTGGGAGCCAAAGCAATAAAGGTAGTATTCCATTATTTTAAAAGAGAGTTTCTTCTCTATAATTCATTCACAACATGATACAAATCATCCTTAATAATCTCCTAGTAGATTTGGAATAAATCTACTGGAAAACCATTCGGCCTTGGAGATTTATCTCCCTTCATCATAAAGATAGCTTAATGCAACTCAGGCATGGAGAAGGGCTGCGTTAGAATTTCATTCATACCATTAATAATAAACTTAGGAATGTGTTGTAACATTCTTAACATGTCATTTTTCAGTAGGGGAACTTCTTCCTGTAGCATTTTAGAATATAAATAAATAAGCTCATTAGAAATATCATTTTAGAAGACAAAAGTTTACCTTTAGAAGAGAGAAGCTCCTTAATTTTATCTTTGCTTTTGTGATTGGAAGTAGTGGCATGGAAGAATTTTGTGTTTCAGTCTGCCTGCTGCAGCCAAAACACTCTCAACCTTTGTCTCCAATAAGTTTCTTCCTCATTCAAAGTGTTATGATAATCACTCATCAGGGAAATTTCTTATCTTTGGAGTTGTTCCGTCCTACCTTATTTTTCATTTTTATCCGAAACGCCCATAATTTTTTGAGTGAGCTATTTTTTACACAAGCAAATATTCCCAAACACCTTAGTCTTCTAGATCTCAAGCTACTTCTTTATTTCTTTGAGCTTTTTAACAAACCTAAACATTGGAGTTCCTTGAATGTCCACTTTCCACCAACTCTTGATAAGGTCGTCCAATCTATTATTCTCCAACCAGGCTAATTCAATTATGAAGGGAGGATTTTTAGACTAATGATTGGATTCAACACTTAAGAGCAATTGGTTGTGGTTAGACGCAACTCTAGGGATAGTATTGAGATAGAAGTCTGAAAAGTGCAAAAATCCAGTCCATTGAGCTAAGAACATTGTCTAGTCTACTTTGAATATGATTGTTCCTTAGTCCGCGGTTTGACCAATTGAAGGTAGCTCCATGCAGATCGATATCAAAAAATTCCCCCTGCTTGATAAAATATTCCAAGGCCTTCATACTAGTGGGGTTGGCGGGGATTCGTTTAACTTTTCAGAAGGGTAGAGAGTGTTGTTAAAATCACCCACAATAAGGCAGGGAAACTGTGAGAAATTCCTTTTAAATTCTAAAATGTCCTTCCAAATATTTTCCCCTTTGACCGAGAGGCCAAATTGTGGGAATATATGTTAATTGTTATCTAACCCATGTTAGAGCCAACTTCCTGAAAGAACATTCCCAAGAAGTTTGGATTTTTGATGATGCAGTCACCCTACAGAAATTTTGGATTCCAGAGTGTGAAAATACCTCCATAGTTTCCGAGAAGAGATCTAAGAAGCAAAGGAGGTAGTGGGCCACATCCTGGAAAGGTTGTCATCCACTTTAAGCTTAGTTTCCTGCAACATGATAATATCCAGAGAGTATTTGAGTCTGATGTCTTTTAGGACTCTCTTATTTTGCAAAGAGTTGAGCCCCCTTATATTCCAGGAGATTAATTTCATTTTTAGATTTGGACTTGTTCCCCACCACCATGGGGAGGGTACTTTGAGTTCCTTACGCCACATTGAGTGCTGATTCTTGTTGAAGCTTGACATTTCCAGGAGTTCTACCTTTAGGCTTCTCAACTCCCACATCAACTTTCTTACTAGTGCTTCTGGTCATTCGAGGATGGTTGTTGTCTCCAAATGTGGAAGGGGAGAGAGGTACCTCCTGTTCAATAATCGGTGGGAACGAGAAAAAGGGAAAGAAAAAGTAGCATCAACTACGGGGACGACTGGATCAGGGACAACAACCTCAAGGACTATAGCAGAGGTAAAAGGTAGAGGGGAAATTAGAGGAGTAGAGGATGTCTCGATGAGTAGAATCTCCTCGTCCTCTAATGTAGAAAAAAGGATTAGAGGTGGTAACCTCTAAAGCCGCTTTAGGAATGACCTTGTGGATGAATTTACCCTTCTTCTTAGGAGAAGATTCAAAGATTTTTTTCTTAGGTTGAGGTTTAGAAGGGCAAATAGGAGCCATGTGTCCAATGCTTTTGCAGATGGAGCAAACTTGAAGGATATACTCAAATTCGATGGGTTGTGACCAAACTTCAAAATCGATAGTAGATCAATAGATTTCGGGAGCGGGCCACTAACATCAACATTAACACAAAAATGAGCATGAATGAATCTAGATTTGGCCTTAGTGGCCTGATCAATGACAATAAGAGATCCCATGGAAAGAGCAATACCTTCAATGACCACTAGATCCCAAAACTCCAGAGAGAGGCCTAGTAAGCAGACCCATTGGAGCGCAAGTCATCATTTCAGAGTGATGGTTGAAGCCCTATGTCTATTTTTGCATATATAACCCTCTCCTTCTAAAGAACTATGCTCCTCCTAGAAGGGCTCACACAAAGTCCTCTTTGAGACTGAAAGTAAAAATAATAAAACCATTAGGCATGACAACAATCTCCAAAGAGCCACAAGGGGCCCATTTCAACTGCGCCTATTTTTTGATGTTATCCAAAGGAGGTCTAAGGCCAATGACTTGTCCCACTAGGGATAAATACCTTGAGGCAACAATCATTGCATTAATGTGGGAAGTAATCTGTAGAGACAACGTCCCATCAAGTACAACAGAGAAAGTTCATCTATATGAGTAGCAAAGGAGGACCCAACCACCACATTTTTCCACACAATTTGCTAAGAGCTAGGTGATAAGACACCTGAATCATCATGTGGAGTTGCAAGATCTGGACCGAGAAGGGTTACGCATCGAGAAGACGTAGGATAATAAAGAAATTTCAAATTTGGTGAGCCTTAACAATATCAAGGTTTATCACTTTGTAGGTCTTTATGAATTGTGAGTATCCATAAATTTATTTTATTTCTCAAAGGTAGGATTATGTTGAACTATAGACACCTAGTTTGTCTCGGAAGATGAGGTAAAACCTTTGCTAGTTTTGAGCTTTCTCATCTTGAAACAAGCTGTCACCCGATCTCTAGATGTCCGAATGTTGTCTCCAATAGTCTTTTATTTGATCTTTCATTATAATAAGATCGCACTTGTGGTTATTGAGTTCCCTCAACTTGATTGGTGGCATAAAAGTATTCCTCTCACCAATAGACCTAAATCTCACTTTGAATACAAAAGTAGATGACTGTGATGGATCATTTATTTGATTGGGTTGCACAAAATAATTTTGAACTACAAGGCTTGTGTCACTACTCCATGAAGGAAAATGTTAGAATCATCGGGTTGGGAACAAGAAAACCATTTCATATCTTGACCACATTGTTTTGCATAGGGACAACTTATCTATAAGTATTAGTAGGAGATGTGCATGTCGATTTATAGACCTCATAAGGTTGATATGGTTTTTAAGACATGCTCTAATGGGTTGGTAGGCTAGGTTATATGGCTGCTATAGGATTTGAGAAAGTGGGGTTTGTTACCTTTTCAAATTGTAGTCGATAAGATGTATGATACTAGAGTGTGAGTTTCATTTGTAAATGATGGTTGTAAAAATTGTGAGGAGTAATGGTATAGGTGATAGGAGTGTGCATTATAAGTTTTCTTATAGTATATTTGATTACAATTATTAGTTATTTCAATATCATTTTCGTTCCTTATGTTAATGAGGTATATGATAAAATTAACATGCTTTTGGTAGAGAAGAATATGATTTTTCATGAAGGCGTAAGTTATATTATCAAGAAAGGGTTGCAAACACTACGAAAAAATGAAATGGTGAAAGGTATTGATGTGGAACCCTTGAATTTGATTTTTACATTTATTATTTGTATAGAAGTTAGAGAAAAATCAAATTTATGACAAAGTATTGTGCATGTCAATGAGAAATTGTACGATATATATAATGATATGTTTGGGATGGTGAGGGCCCCATCACTTGGGAAATATGTGTACTATGTTTCATTCATAGAATAATTTTTGAGGAAGACCTAGTTATAAGTTCTTTAGAATAAATCATAAGTTTTCCAAAAATTAAATGAGTTCAAAGATTTTTAGAACATTAAAAAGAGAATAAGATAAAAGTGTTATACATGGATAATGTGTTTGAATTTATTCTAAAAACAAATATGAATTATTTTATAATTAGTGCAACATTAAGAGACAATGGAAAAATTCATACACCCTCAAGAAAATGGAGTTGTAGGGAGGATTCACATGACACCAATGGATAAAGCCTTGAATATGCTTAGTGGTGCAAACTTAGAGAAAATATTTTTGGTTGAAGTAATGACTAATAATTGTTACTTGTTGAATCATTCACCATAAATAGCATTCAAAGATAAGAATCTACATGTAGATTCTTAGAAAAAAACCATTCTTGAAACACTTGAGAAATTTTGATTGTGATGTATATGTTCATGTTCCTAAGGAAAAGAGGACAAATATTTACTTCATTAGATATGAGAATGGTGTTCAATAGTATAATATGTCTAGTCTTAAGACAAATAATACGGTTTATAATTGGGATGTGCTCTTCAGAGGATTAAAGAGAATTCTCATATAAAAGGGTGTGTGTAGTGGTGAAGATGAGATAGAACACTTGAAAGAAAACTAAAATAAGATTCAAAATGGGTTTGGGTTGACTTAGATTTTGATATTCGTTTATCTAAGTAATATGTTTAAGTCAAAGAAGAGGCATTTGATGGGAAATAATAACTTGAAACTCCTACATGAAGGGAATCATAATAGGTTCATAGTGCACCATAAAGGTATAGTCCAACTAACTATTGTTCTACACTCTTAAATTGATGGATATGATACCAAGATAATGTAAGAAAGTATTGTATCCAATAAGGTCATTTTTGAAGATATATATGAAGGAGGAGCTCAAGTTTCTAGATAATAATGAGACTATAAATATGGTATATTTATCTCTTGTAATAAATCTTTTGAGTCACAAGTGTTTTTTCAAGATTAAGTGCAATGAAAAATGTAAATTACATAAGGATTACCTAGTTATTATTTGATTCTCTTAGGTCAAGGGAGTTGCATTCAGCGATGTGTTCTCTCATGTTGTGTAATTAACTTCAGCGAGATTTTCATTAGCTATTTCCAATGTATATTACCAGGAGATAATCATATGGATATTAAAATAGATTTTCTACATGGGTATCTTGAAGAAGAAATCTACATATCACAACCTAAAATTTTCATATTCAAAGGGAAAGAGGACTTGGTACACCCATTGAAAAATTCCTTTTTTCCTTAAAATAATCAACAAGGATGTGGAACCAAAAGTTTGATGTTTATAACCTGAAACTAGGCCTTGCGTATGCAGTAATGGAGATCAATGTGTGTACCTCAAATAATAAGGAAATTAATTTTTTTCCATAGTTCTCTATGTCTTTGACAGGTTTGTTTACTAAAAATTACAAGTCAATGATCATGTAGGTTAAGTCTCATCCATCTGTGTAGTTTGACTCAAAGGATCTTGGTGATGCATAATTCATTTTCGACGTGGAAATTATAATTGATCATACAAACATGAAAATTTGGTTAGTTCATGACTATGTTAGAAAGCTTTAAGATACATGACAACAAACCTATGATATCACCATTCCCAACTGGTCATAAATTCTTAGCTTTGTAAATTCCAAAGACACAAGAGTAGATGGAAAACATGGTTTATGTTCCATATCAAAGTGTGGTAAGAATCCTAATGTATCCAATGGTATGTACAATACTTAACATTACACATGTGGTGGGAAGTTTTAATAGACATATGTAAAATATAGGGAAGGATCACTAGAATTCAATGAAGCATATCTTTAGATATTTACACAAAATAGTAACTTATGAATTTTTTTATTCGGGATGTCCTAGTGAAAGTAAGAAATTTATTTAACATGGATCTATTGACTCATAATAGGGAAAATGTTGATATATGTATAGATATACCGGTGGGTATGTTCTCAAATTTTTCATTGGAGATGTAATTTGGATGAGTAAAAATCAAGTAAGTGTTGCAAAATACAAAACTAAAGTGGAGTGTATGGAAGCTACTCGTGTAAGAAATAAATTAGTTTTTCTTCAGATATTATGTTCAATAATTGGGTCCATACAAAAAAATCAATGATAGATTGCGATTCTTAGAGTGAAATATATTTGAAAAAAACCCAATATCACTCTCACACAAAACATATTGATGTGCAATATCAATTTTTAATGAAATAGTGAAGGAGAAGAGGACACAACTAGATAAGGTGGATACTAATATAAACATTGCATATTCATTAACTAAGGTAGTGGCTACTAAGAAGATTTATTGGTGTAGGAAAAATGGTCTTGGATGCCCACATCTACTAAAGAATGTGTTTGTGCCCTCTTTATGAAAATAATTCAAAAAGTGGGAGAATGTTGGGAATGTTTCAAATTTTCATAAGATTTCACCAAGTATATTGCATAATTTTTTTGTTATGCGGTATTGTGCAATACCACTATGCAAGGTTTTTTCATAAAGGCATGCACACATGAGAATTGCATAAGAATTACATAATGTGATTTGGAATATTATGCACAAGTTTTGTTGCATGTGATAACATGCACAATGTGAGTTACATTATGGGGTTTAGAGGATTTACTCAACATTATAATTTAATGGTAATGTGTTTTTAACACTTTTTGGATAGTATGGAAGACTAGAGGTGAAACATGATGATGTCTTGAATAATATTCGACATGGTTAGTGGAAGAATATATTGTATTTAATGAATGAGTGACGGTTAGAGACAATATTGGGATTAATTACAGGTAAAGTGATGGTTTTATTTAAAGCGTGCAACTACTTTCAAAGCATGTATATTCCTAGGTGTAAAAAAATAGGGGACAATTGTAAATATTAAATAAATATGAAATAAATGTGGGAAAATAAACTATTCTAGATGAAATGAAACCCTAAATGTGCTAAGAGAAGAGTAAGAGAAAAGGAAAAGACTCAATTAATAACAAAAGACTGATATCGCATAATGTCATGTGCAGATCTGGAAATAAAATGAGAAGAAAGTGTGATGAACCCTCAGAGACCCGAAGGGTAGATCTGGACTTATCGAGATGACATGGGTGCACAGGAGTGTCTTGGGGCACCTGTGGGTGCCCTAGTCTGTAATCTGGGGTGCACAAAACACTGTAAATCCTTAGAATCTTGAATCTGGTATGGTCACTAAATGTCTTTGAGTACTTCTCATCTGTCATGTTGGATTCATTAGATGAACTGGAGAATGACCGTAATGCAAGGAGAAGTATCAAACCCTAGAAAAATGAAAGATGCATATGAATGGGTCAGAATGACCTCAACCACCCAAGCTAGTGGACTTATCACTAAGCGTTGCACTACATTACGACGGACCTTGATGATGTAGTTGTGTGTGTGTGTGTGTGTGTGTGTGTGCCTAGGTGTCTCTGTGTCAGTCACACTTTGTGAAGTAGCGAGCAATAGTAGCTATAGAAATGTAAGTAGCATGTGTGCATGGAATAGAATGGAATCCCTCCCCCTATGAAGTGTGTGTGATGTAGATCTCCTAGCTTGAATGCATGGACACTATGTGGATGTAAGTGATGCAATGGATGTAACCCTAGATGGAGTGATAGTAGTGATAAGATACAATGACCTAGGACCCTCATTATGGTCTTATAACTTTATATTTATAGGGCTCTCAAGCTTAATTTGTAATTAATCCGACAAGGTTGATTGAGAAGAAGATAAGGATGACCAACAACTAGAAGTGACCCAAAAAGAAGTGGAAGAGGTTGTGCATAGAGCCAGGGGCACCGGAATGGGACCAGGTGCCTCGAGGCACCCCAAGTATAGGTTGGGGCACCCTGATTTTAGGCTAGAATGTAGAAAGGTCATGAAATGGGTTGATAGGTATGGGAAATACATGGGAAAGAAAAATAAAAGATAAGAAAAAGGTGGCCAAAAGGTGGGATTAATTAGTACTTTGTACACTTGAGAACCTTCTAAATAGTAGTATAAGACCGGGCTAAATATTGTCTAATGTGTAATATTTGTGTCTACATTTTCCCCCACTTTATGTTGGTGAGTGGAAAGCTCGGTAACATAAAGTAGATAGAGATGCATACCTGATAACCATGTAGAGTGTAGAAGAAGATGTGCCGATGGACTAGACTCAAGCGTGGAATGAAAAAAGAAAAATGTGGAGGAGCGTGGATTCTAAAGATGAAAAATGTGTATAAAAAGTGATGAGAGTGAACCTAGGGTGGAAATGTGTGTGTAGTTATTCTGTGTGTAGTGTACCTACATGGTTAGTATGGAAAGTACCATCATGGTGTGTTGTGTTGTCATCATTGTTGTTGTTTTTGCCCCCAATTTGACTGCTTGTTTTCATATATGGACCTGCAAGGAGAAAATGATCAAGTAGTCAAATATGTATGTATGTAAAAATGTTGTGTAAAAATACATAAATGTAAAATATGCTAGAATAGAAAGTGTAAATGGAAAAATGGAACATGTGCACCTGATCCATGTCGAGAAAAAGGGTGTAGAAGGATATCTGTAGTGTTGTGAGTTTTTGGGTGATCTCACGCCACCCTAGCTGAAGAAGTATAGGGAGGAACCATGTTGTGTATCCTCCAACCTTCTAACTACTTGCTGAAATTTGTTGAAGAGATCTCTTGTATTGTCTAGTTTTTTTTTTGGGTGATCGATGCCACTAGATGGAGAAGTGTAGAGAGGCACACCCATTGTAACCCCTGAGCCTATAACCACTCCTGCAGAATTATTGAAGGACACCATGTCTGTTAAGGCCATTTGTGTATGGAGTTTGTAGATTGGTCTGAACTCACTGTTGTGTGTGAACCGGTGTAGATACATTGTGTTAGTAGAAACCCTCAATGATGCCCCCTCTTTGGGGGTGCATGCGATGACCCTGGAAGGAGAATGTGGCCCCAAAAAGAGGACCAACCACACTCTGACCTATAGAACTCCCCTATAGGGGAAGGAAACACTTGGTAGATACCAAGGCATGCACAAAAGGGGATGGCTAGCCAATACAAGTGTTAGTTAAACACATGCATGCAAAATAAGACAAGTGTAAAATACATAGACAATGTAGAAAAACTACCAAGCAAAGTAGTGTAAACATGTAAGAAAAAAAAGAGACCACACAAAGTGGGTTTCAAACATGGGACATCACTCACGATGTCGCAAGACATGCAAGGCCATCATGGCAAAACAATAATCAAGTGTGCACACAAAAAGGGAAAATCCCACATAAATAATGGAAAACAAAGAAGACAAGTAAAAACAAACATGTAGTCATGGAAACATGTAGTCCTACAAAAACAAGTGTTGCACATGGAACACCCATTAGCATGTTAGAGTGATAACCAATATGTCAAAGCATGTATGAACAAGTAGTATAAGATGTTAAGTACAAAATGAAACAATAACACTGTATGAGATGAATGTGGATGCCCCCAATGACTAGTATAGTAAGGGTAGAAGGTGAGCATCCATGCCACGTGTAAATGTCTTGTATCTGTGATCACACTAAAAAAAGTGTGAACATGTATGTGTGTATGATAATGACATATAAGAAATCTAACATGTGTAGTAGAATGAGCATGAAAAACACTAGTAAAAAGAGTAAATGCTACCAAGACAATGCAATATGTTGTGGATGGATGGAATGGAATGCAAGATGGAATGATAGGAGAAAATGTGCCCCCCGAGTGTATGGAAGTGTATGTAGTGAGGTTCATTTTTTTTCCCCCTAGTAGTCAAGAATGAACCATAAATGAGAGTGCATCATCGGGAAATGGTTGAGTAGTGTTGGTTGTATCTAGCATGTTGCTGTGATGTGATGAGTATGTATGTGTAGTGGTGATGAAATGTGACATGGGGAGAAGATGTGTGAACCCTATAGCTGAAGCGTATATCATGACTTTGTTGAATAGAGGAGTGATGATTTATCCCTAAGCGTATATCACTATATAGAAGGAGTGTGTATGGAATGAGATATATGGAAAGATGTGCATGGACCCTATAGCCTAAGTGTATACCATGACTTGTTGAATGGGTGAGTGATGATTTATCCCTAAGCATATATCACTATGGGATGATGGATGGATGAGAGATATGGAAATATGCCTATACGTATGTATACCATGACTATGTGATGGATGAGTGATGATATACCATGAGCGTGTATATCACTACATGATGATAGAAGATGAGTGATGATGGTGTATGTCACTATGAATGGGTGTGATATCACTATAAGTGAGGTGGTGAATAATGGAAGGTGGTGATTTAGCACTAAGTGTATACCACTATGTGATGAATAAGGTGAGGTGGTGATTTAGCCTAAAGTGTATACCACTAAGTGATGAGTAGGATAAATGATGATGTAATAGAATGATGATATAATATGATAATAGAATGTGATGATAAGATGTAAGAGGATAAAGTAGAATGGATGAAGGGAGTGGTGATTTAACCTAAGGTGTATACCACTACAGGATGATGGAAGGTGTGATAATGTAATGGAATAATTTGGAATTGAGAAAATGTAAAGAGGAGAGAATAACATATGATAGAATGTAATAGGATGATGTAGAAGTGATGAAAAGAGTGGTGATTTAACCTAAGGTGTATACCACTATAGTATGTGATGATGTGTGTGGGTGATGATATAGCCTAGAGCATGGTCACTAGTTGATGAATGTGGTATGATGACATGTCACATGTAGGTAAGGTCCATTTGATTGGTAAACCCTCGGCAATCGAGTATGGACTGAGGAACTAAAGTGTGTCATAGGGTGGTGAGTGTAGTGCGTAGAAGAAAACAATGTAGTGTAAATGACCAAGGTATGTGAATGTGTGGTGTAGGAAATGTAATGTAGAATGTGTAGTGGGTATGGAATGTAATGTAATAAATGTGTGTAGTAGAAATAGAATGTGTAATGATGATAGATAAAACTAGACCCAAGTATAAGGAAATATAGTGTAGGATGTAGAATATGTGATAGAGTATGAATGAACAAATGATGATGTAATGTATATGAAAAAATGGATGAATGGATGATATGAGTAGGTGAACTAGACCCATGTGTAATGTAATATAGTGTAAATGTAGGATAGGTAAAGTGTATGAATGCAATGTGTGTGTGTGTATGTATATATGTAGTGTGGAAGATATGATAATATGTGTAAGTATAATATGAAATAGTGATGGTAAAGAAAAATAAACTAGATATATATAATATGACCTAGCATAAATGTAAAATGAGAGGATGGAATGAAAAACTAGGCTCATATGATAATGATGACTAGTGTATATATATGATGAAGATATAATGTAGGATGATATAATGTAAATGTATAGGTCCTGTAGTGTAGTGTGTGGGGTTCAGTGTAATGGTAATCCCTCAACAGTCCAAGTCTAGTGTGAACCGAAGCACTAGGGTGCGTCATCGGGTGAGGGTGTGATAAGATGTGAAGGGATATGTGGATATGTGATGATGATAAGTGATAGAGATGAAGTGTAGGATGTAAAAGGGTACAAGTATGCAAAGTGAGGGGGAGTAGTATGTCATGTGATATGCCCCCCAATAGTAGTGTGAGAAGAGGCTATGTGAATTCATCAAGGAGATCATCATCCTTTGGGTCAAAGTCAAATGGCTCGAGATTAGCAACATGGTAGGCTATAGTGTGAGGTTGATCATGTAATGAGCTAGTAAGGTGTAGACTATACATGCCCATAGCGTATTCTTCATTAGTGAAAGGGGGATGTGGGAAACCGTGGGCATACCATGAGTGTAGTTAGGTGAGTAGCCAAGGAAGGAACTATTGCAGAGATGAGAATGTGACCAAAAGGACATAGGGAATGAAATGTTAGTGTGACTAGGGTCAAAGTGCTGCCAATGTAGGTAAGCCAAGAATATCCTAATGTGAGTGGAAAGGAACAAGGTGTACGTGGTAAGTAGATGAGGAGATGGAAGACACATAAGCCATAAGCATATGTAATAATGATAAAGCCATAGTATAATGTGGAGCATGGGTGGAAGGTTGAAGGTCCTCAAAAGTGAAACCAAGATGAGTGAGGCCAAGTAGGGGAACATATGGTTTCATCATGGGTGGGATCAAATGGAACATGGTCCCAAAATGAGTCATGGATAAAGAGTGTACATGTGAAGGGTGGGTGCGTGGGTGATAATGGTGAAGATGGGATGATATTGTTCATGGAGGGGGGGGGTGGATGATATGGAACTATGGTGGTAGGAATGGGTGATGGAGGGGAATTGCATCTAGTAAAAAAATAGCTCCCTCAAGTGGTGGTAAATGTGGTTGATCATCCAAAGGTTGAGGTTCATTGGTAGTGTCAATGCGAGGAATAGGGATGCTAGTATGAGGGTCATGGACACAATATTGGAATGGATCATGATCTCGAAGAAGATGGTATAATCAACATGCTCATGTAAGAATTTGATGCAATGGTGGATGGTAGAAGAAAAAACTTGCATGGCGTGGAGCCATGGTCTACCTAACAAGCAATTATATGAGACATAGGGAAATCAATGATGAAGAAAATAGTAGGGAGGGTCTTAGGACCTATAGTTAAAGGAAAGGTAATGTGGCCTAGACATGGATGAACAAAACCATCATAAGCACGAAGTGAAATGGAAGAAGGGATAATGTCATGAGAAGACAAACCTATGGCTTGGAGAAAGGACATAGGGCATAGATTAAGCTTAGAGCCATTATCGATAAGAGTACGCTTGACAACAACATTATAGATGCGAGACATGATGTAAAGTGGTGGGTCATTGTCAAAAGGGTGAATGTCAGTGGGAGGATTTCCCTGGAATGCTATATGTTGAGAAAAGGCCTTGGAAAATGTGTCATATAGGAATCTGGATGCATGTTGGTAGAAACATTGTAGTAGTAAAAAGAGGGTTTGAACATGATGAAGCAAATCAGGGTGGGTAAACAAGGTATTCAATGATAGAGATATTCATGATGGTGGAATGAAAAATCCCTAGAAGGTGGTAGAAAGAGACGTCGGGTTCACCAAAATGATTAACAAAAATAAGGATTTTTCCTAGATGGCCTAAGGGGATATCTAGGGTATTAATGTTAATCTAGTTAGGAGGACTAAAACACTATAAATGAACTAAAACAATATGAAATAAATGTAAATAAACTATTCTAGATGAAATGAAACCCTAATGTGCAAGAGAAGAGTAAGGAAAAGACTTAGCTGATAACAGAGACTGTCACACAGTGTCATAGATCTGGAAATAAAATCTGGAAGTGCAGATGAACCCTCAGGGACCCTAAAGGGTAGATCTGGATTGTATTTGAGATGACACAGGTGCTTGGGAGTGTATTGGGGTGCCCTGGGGTGCCTTGGTCTATAATCTGGGCACTCAGAACAATGTAAATCTCAAAATCTCAATATGGTATGGTCACTAAGTATCTTCGAAAGTGCTTCTTATTTGTCATGTTAGATTCATCGGATGAACTGGAGAATGACCCATAATGCAAGGAGAAGTATCAAACCCTAGAAAAATGAAAGATGCATATGAATGGGTGAAAGAATGACCTCAGCCGCCAAGCTAGTGGACTTATCATTGAGCATTGCACTACATTATGGACCCTGATGTAGTTCGTGTGTGTGTGTGTGTGTGTGTGTGTGTGTGTGTGTGTGTGTGTGTGTGTGTGTGTGCCCTAGGTGCTCTTGTGTCATTCGCACTTTGTGAAGTAGTAAGCAATAGTAGCTATAGAAATGTAAGTAGCATGTGTGCATGGAATAGAATGGAATCCCTCCCCCTATGAAGTGTGTGTGATGCAGATATCCTAGCTTGAATGCATGACACTATGTGGATGCAAGTGATGCAATGGATACACCCTAGATGGAGTGATAGTAGTGATAAGATGCAATGACCTAGGACCCTTATTATGGTCTTATAACTTTATATTTATAGGGCTCTCAAGCTTAATTTTGTAATTAATCCCAACAAGGTTGATTGAGAAGAAGATAAGGATGACCAACAACTAGAAGTGACCCAAAAAGAAGCGGAAGAGGTTGTGCATAGATCGGGGCACCCAGAATGGGACCGAGGAATGGGACTCGAGGCTAGACCTCGAAAGGGTCATGAAATTACAGGATAGGGCACCTGAAGAAGGCTAGAATGTTAGAAAGGTCATGAAATGGGATTGATAGGTATCGGGAAATATGTAGAAAGATGAAATAAAAAGATAACATGCTACTTTGTCACATTATTGTGTATTAGGAAAGATTAACACAAACATGTATCAATGGATCCCTATTTACATCTTTACTTATCACATTATTGTGTATTAGGCCAATATTGGTGCAAATATGTGCCAATAGAGCCCTATTACACATTGATTTGTTGTATTATTGTATATTAGGTCTTGATTGATCCCATTCATGTCAATGGATCCCAAAACATGTTAGATACTCATATTATTGTGTGTTAATGCTTGATTTTCCCATTTGCATGAGTAGAGGCCTAAGACAAGTTACTTTGTTAGATTATTATGTATTATGGAAATATTGGTGTAAACATGCACGATTGGAGCCCTAATATACATTACTTTATCACAATAAATTATATTATACTAATAGTGGTGAACATGCATGCTAATGGAGCCTTAATACACATTGATTTTTGGATTATTATATATATTGGTGTAAGGGTGCACCAATAGAGCTCTAACACATGTTAATTTATCACGTTATTGTGTATTAGGGAGATATTGGTGCAAAAATGTGCCAATGAAGCTCTAATACACATTAATTTGTCACATTTTTGTGTTGGGAAAATATTGACTCAAATGTACACCAATGGAGACTTGATAGATGTTAGTTTTTCACATTATTATGTACTAGGAAATATTAGCACAAACATGTTACAATGGAGCCCTAATACACATTAATTTATAATATTATTGTGTATGAGAGTTTGATTAGTGCAAACTAACAACAATGGATCCCTAATAAAAATTAATTTATTGCAATATTATGTATTAGGGTAATATTTGTGCAAACATATGCCAATGAAACCCTAATACATATTAATTTGTCACATTATTGTGTATTTGATCTTGATTTTCTCTATTTGTGCCAATTGATCCCTAGTATAAGTTACTTTATTATACTATTATGTATTAAGGAAATATTAGCACAAATGTACACAAATGGAGCCTAATACACATTAATGTTTCACAATATTGTGTATAAGGGAAAGATAAGCACATACATACCCGAATATAACCCTAATAAACATTAATTTGTCACATTATTATGTATTAGTAGGGTTTGATTGGCCCCATTTGGAACATAGATCCCTAATACATGTTACTTTGTCGCGTTATTGTGTATTAGGGAAATAGTGGTACAAATGTTCATAAATGAAGCCCTAGTACACATTAATTTATCAAATTATTGTGTAATAGGGCTATATTGACCTATTTGTACCAATTGTACCTAAGACATGTTAGATACTTTTATTATTGTGTTTGAGGTTCAATTAGCCATATCTACACCAATTTATCCCTATTAAACATCAATTTATTGCATTAATGTGTATTATTGATTGATTGGCCCCATTTGCACTAATGGAGCCCTAATACACATTAAATTGTCACATTAATGTATATTAAGGATCAATTGGCCCTATTTGCACCAATCATGTTGTAACACATGTAAATTTTCAATATAAAAACTTAACATACATTACATTATGAAACAAAATATTGTCATTATAAAACAAATAGATCTTATCCTCAATCATATGTGTACATGGGGCTATCTGTTGGGAACATATTTGTTGATTAATGCCATGATAATTTTAGTGATGGTGTTGGCCATAGAAAAATACTTATCTTAGTGGTCACCTCATCATCATCATCATCATCATTATCATCATGAGGAATTTAAGTTGTGCGAAGAAATTAATTCTTCAATGTTTTGAAAAATTTTATCCTATTAACCAAATTCATATAAAATTAATTAGAAAATAATACTATATTACAAATTGAACTGCACTCAACACTACACAAACCATCATAAATAAAATTATTTTCTACTAACTAAATTAAATAATGATTTTATGTTATTGTGAGTTTAACATGAAAACCAAATTACATATTTATGTACAAAAGCACATGGATGGCTTAATTCTTCCTACCATAACATTATTAGATTATGTTCAAACTATTTCATCTTTCATTATCATCAACACACACATTTATATCAATAAGAGCACGACCTCGCTAACAAGTCAAGCATACTAATTGACATGTTATTGCAATAAATTTCTCAATTCAAAGCACAATAATCACAAGTGCATTAAAAGTAAAAAAAACTATATCATCCACATATGGAAGAGCTCATTCAAAATAAAATATTAAAAAACTCATACATTGTAATACAAGTTTAGAGTTCAATATCTAGCACATCACTTTTAAAACACTAATAATGATAATTTGTTTGATAAAAACATGTACCATAATTTGGTTTCTTATTTTATTTTGAATGTAAAATACAATGTACAAGTATTCTAAAACCATAATCAATCAATAATTCATCCCCTACCAATATATATTTATGGCCTCAATCCTAATATATCTCTTTAATATCTTGGGCATATACTACATAATAATCAATACACTCCATAAACTAATAATTAAGAATATTAGTGCATCCTATATGAGAGGTATTTATAAGCCCTACGATACACTCTTAGATGTGTAAGGATGACCATCATGAATATGAAATCACACATCTTTCTCACATCCTATGTTGCATCTATATCGGACTTAAGATATGTTGCATTTTCTGCTAAGAAATATTTGTTCATAGTGTGAACATATGGTTTGAATATTTGTATTATTTAATAGTTAAATAATATGTGAGTGTGCATAATTAGTTGTCATGCACAACTTAGTGCTAGGGGTGTGGGAGTATGACTAGGGATTAGAGGAGAGATATGGGGATAAGATGATGAGACTTGACTCTATGATTATAGGAGAAAGCAATTGTATAAAATGCCCTCCACTATTCAATAGAAATTGCTCCATTATTCTCTATATTTTATTTGTTTATGTGTTTTCTCTATTTTCATGTGTTGATCTAAAATTATTGTTGCTTAAATTCATTATCAAATCTAGAGTTTTGATATCATCTGGTATTAGAGCAGGCTAGGATGAGTTATGAGAGTCATTGTAGGACAAAACCACAACCTCTAAGATGTAGATCTGAGAGTTTTGAAGCTTCTGTCACCATTTTCTAGAATCTGATCTTAAAAAAATGACTATTAAAATTTTAGAATAACTTAATTTGGTTTAAGAGAAAACATGAAATAGATTTTGATGTCTGAAGCAATTTCTAAAATCCGGGACCACAATTCACATGAATGTTGCATAATTCTTTATTGTTTAAGTTGTTCTATTGTTGTAATTTGTTTTTAGGGTGTTATTCAAAAAGTAATTATTGATTACTTTTTTTTTGTGAATTTTATTGTGTCTATCCAAGTTGAGTGTTATGGTAAAGTGATAGTTTAGTGAGTCATTGTAAAAGTATATTATAAAAAATAAAAATAAATTTAAAAATTCCTCACTTGTCAAAAATCGGATGCATTTTCGCTTGTACGTGACATCCATAGTGAGGGGGTGCATTATCGATTGAAACCGACACCCAATAGAATTGTAAAATTATCACGAAAGAAAAATTCACGAGCTAAGTAGTTAGCAACATCACGATGGAGGAAGGAGGAAACAGAGGAAGAGATTTATTTAGTGACCTCTCGCCATTCGCAAGTGAAGGGGCCACACAATGAATTTTTGGCATTTATTTTTGTTGTGTGTTTAATTTTCATTGTGTGATGTAATAAGAACAGACGATTTATTCTTGTTCGCTCTTGTAATAAGTGAGCTCTTGCATGAGCGATATTTCTTATATTTTCCTTGAATGTAAAGATGGGGGTGGGGAAACATGTACGCTGCTATGGAGTGGTTGGTGGTCCACTAGAAAACCAATTTGAGAGTTTGTGAATCTCTTAGAAAATCACATACGAGTGGTTAACGTTACTAGAAAACCTGTTGGAGTTGATGGTACTATTTGAAAACCATCATATTATAGAACATGAGCAGGTACTAGACAGAACTCACCCATGTTCACACTAAGGGGGTGAATGTTAGGAAATATTTGTTCATAGTGTGAACATATGGTTTGAATATTTGTATTATTTAATATTTAAATAATATGTGAGTGTGCACAATTATTTGTCATGCACAACTCATGGATAGGGGTGTGGGAGTATGACTAGGGATTAAAGGAGAGATATGGGGATAAGGTGATGAGACTTGACTCCATGATTATAGGAGAAAGCAATTGTATAAAATGCCCTCCAATAATCAATAGAAATTTCTCCATTATTCTCTATATTTTATTTGTTTATGTGTTTTCTTTATTTTCATGTGTTGATCTAAAATTAGTGTTGCTTAAATTCATTATCAAATCTAGAGTTTTGATATCATTTTCACATAGAGCGTAAATGACCATGCTAATTTTTAATGCACCAAATGTTTCCATTTCGTAAATGGATACTCACGAATGGAAAATGGAAGAATGTATACTCCACCATCAACTCTTATCTTTGAATCAACTTTTTATTTACTAAAAATGAAGTGCCCTATATTTCCAACATATATACTAGAAAAGTGTCTCCCATACCCGTGAACCCCAAAAAGAATGGGTTATTAAATTTTGGAAGATTCTTGTTTAATGATCAAGATCCACATGCATTATAGTTATGAGACAACTTATACAAAGGTTTGGGAGCACTTGAAACTCATGATATCTCTTGATTTCAAAATAGTTATCCATTTACTATTTTTTCCATCCATTTATAAGAAAAAAATTCTTCCAATTCATATCTTATACCTCTTATGCAAGAACTCTCTAACTCATCAAAATGAGATTCATTAGATGTATACCCTTGCATAGACACATCGTGATCTAATGTTGTAAAACTTTTAGAATCACTTTCCATTTTGTTGAATAATGGGAGTCATAGAAATAAAATAAAACTAATGTTCAAATTATCTTTAATTATTATTATTTTATTTTTTATAATATTATTTTATATAGTCTTGTTTACCACCACCAATACCTATGTGCATTGGCACTTCATCTAGACAAGTCTAGAAGCTCACATGAAGTGGGCACAACCACTAGGTCCCTCCTTTGATTTTCTTATCAAGATGTTAGCATGCATGTTCATATTCATACCCATAACCATGACAACCATTCATACATAGAGGAACATCATAATCATAACCATTTTACCAAAACATATAATAAATAAATCATTCTAGGAAGATAACAATCGAATCTAAATACTCTTGATTAAACATAGTAATATGTGCAACTCATAAGAATTTATCCATTACAATCCATAACTAGTTACATAAAATGTGAGATAAATACACTACAAACTATTACATTAGTGTGATGGACCATGTGCACTACCGTACAAACTCCAAAACCTAGATTGATAAGCTCTAACTCCAATCACAAATATATATTCACGTGCACACGCACGTGCACATCACACACACACACAAGTCAAAACAAGGATGCATCACCCATATTTATACTTGGTGGGACTTTCCCTTCACTTCCTACATGCACCTTCCTAAAAATAGGCATGCTTACAATAGCTTGCATGCTTTTTACAATCTATGCTAATAATAGATTAAGCCAATTATACAACATGCTTTAATCCTATTATTAGAACTTTCCATGTGTTTATTCTCTTCCATGATCGACATGTGCTTTTTTCTCCTTTTTACCCATTAATTCATCATGCTTTTATCTATTTCTGGATATTTTCTTGAGAAGCATTAAAGCTCTGCTTTTCTATTTTTAGTTTTTTGGAAAATTGGCTAATTCCCTAATCCTTTGCATGACTTGACTTGTTTCACTATGTGTGCAACCCTTACACTACTCTATTATCCCACGCACGGACCCTTGTGCATAAGCCTCTGCACTCTTGCTAACACTTAGTCAATTTTCTTCGACCAACATTACCCCACACTAGGGATATTGTCAATCCTCAGAAATATGTCAACAAATAATGCTTTCAAATAATCAAAGAATAAAGAAATGGTAGACCAAAGAATGGTGGATAAAATAATATAAAATTATTGGTGCCTAGATTAAAACTATTTTTGGGGTGGCTGGAATAGTTTCTGGAACTCGGTATTCATGGAACTCTCTATCTCTCCCCACTCTACAAGTTCCATAAGCTTTCGCATCTGGCACCAACCCGACAATATCCGACACTTGTTCAAGGGTCATTTCTTCTCCTTTCTCTTTCATCTCCCTAATGACTCTAGAAAGGCCTGATGAATTTCCTTCCAAGGTATACATCTTCTACGTGATCAATGAGCCAAGTTCCTTGAGACTTGTCTCAAAGGCCTATTTCACAATTTTAATCATAACCCACTTCCACGTAATCTCATCCATGATCTCTTCACAACTAACCTTATTATCTTTCTTAGCAGCCTCTGGTTTCTTAATTTTGGCCTCCACTTGAGTGGTGTGTGGCTTGAGGAAAGATCAAGGTATTGATAGTTCTTGAACGTGCATCGGCCTTCTTTAACGCTTCGTTAATCATTTTTCCCAACATCTCATACTCAACTATTTTTCATGCTACTGCATCTTTATTCTTATCTCACTTTACGACAAGCTCTTCCTTTAAAGACTCTTGCACATATTTTAATGTAATAAAATTCTTACCAAGTCATCTAATTAGTTCAACTCTGAAGGATATTCATCCTTAGCATTCTCTTCTAGGTCAGGGCATGGTGTTCTCATAGCATTTGTAATTTGATCGGCTTTGTTGAAGGTATATTTTTCACACTTCTCTACCTTCCCTAACTCCTCTGTGAGCCATTGAACATATTGTTCTTTTTCCTTCTTATCTTCCAACAACACCCTTAGTGTGGCCCCATTTATCCATATTTTGGCGTGCAACCTCTACCGCCATTTTATTTAATGTATTATTGTCCTGTTCACTATTAACTCAGTGGGGTTGATCATTGCAAGGACTGTGCTTGATTATTTCTTCATTTAGTGCTTAGCATAGGTCTCGTTAACCTCAAACTTAGGATCCTCCATATGAGTCTACATACTCCATGAAATCATCTTCCTTATGTGCATGTTTGTGCCCCTTTGGATCTATTAATTCCCAGCCAAATATTTCCTTTCTCGATATAGTGCTCGAAACCTTACTCGTAACACCTTTAATTGATCATCAATATAGTTAATCTGTGGTGTTTACAATATATCCTCCTTCTTTCTCCCACCAATGTACTTTCCTTTGGGAATCTATATGACAAAATTTATTTGTGTGCTACTTCCAACTCCTCCTGCATCTTTTAGGCCTTCTCAATAGGTTGTTCTTCATCATTACCTTGTTCCTCCTCATTCCCCTTGAGGCTTTCCTCATGTGTATTGTGTTCCTCTGTATCATGCTATAAAGTCTCATCCTTAGTCTCTTCTTCATCCTCATCTACATCATGGATGATTGGGGATTTTTCATTGTGTCTGACCTCTTCCTTGGACTTCTCCTCATCATTGTCTATAGTTGTAACCAACCGTCTCCATCTCTTCTTTAGAGGGGTATTCTTCTTAGTACTTGGTTTTTTTGGGGTTACCCTAGGTGATCTCTTATGTGTATCTAAAGTCCTTGTGCCTTGCACTTCTACTCTGCCCCACCCCCCTTTGTAATTTATTCATATGATTGTGGTTGAGCATGATGTCATACTCTTCTTCTTCCTCTTCCTCTTCATTTTCTCCTTTTTTCTTCTTCTTCTTCTTGTCTAGGAGGGGTCTCTCGTGTACTCTTTTAGTGCCCATATTTTGTTTTCCCTTAGGTATATTCGGAAGGCTAAGGTATCTATTATCTAAATACTTCCCATTCTTAATTTTTGGCCTTAAGTGTATATATACTTTTACTTCTTCCTTCCCAACTACTAGATTCATATGGGTAATATTCATCTTATCGGACTACATCGACTCCACATAAGATGACTTTGAGGGATATACATAATTGGTGCACATTGTGTGATAGTCATCATCTACCATGTCTACATTGAAAATCAATTTCCATGCATCAAATTCTATTCAACTTGATGCTTGGAAGTACTTGTGATGAAAGCATAAGTTAGTTTACACCATAAACTCTTGTCTCTAGTTGTAAATTATACCTTACCATCCAAAATCGAGGGTAGTTCCCTTGGCACACACCACTCATCTTTGAAATCTTCACGTATTCACACTGTACCATTTGACCACCTAGAGCTTATTTGCATTGGTAATGCCTCCATCATAGGTTTACTTTACAAACCTCTCGAATGGGGGACTTATTCTCTATTGTATATATCTAGACCTTATATTGGGTCCCATCTGGTTCCCCTATCTCCCAAAAGACTATTAAGAGAAAGATATCTCCCCAATTTATCTTCTCATCTTTAACTACTTGGAAGAATGCTTCTTCTATTATGCCCTCAACAATGAATTGTGCAATATTGTAGTGTGTTTTATGTGCCATTTTGTAAGTAATATGTAGCCACTTCTTATTATCTGTGACCACTGTCGAGATACACCAAACTTATAGCTAATAAGGCACGTAGAGAATCTTGTCCCAGTGCCACTAATATCTTCAACCTTCATTTGCACGGTCCCATTCTACTCCCATGTCATCTTCCAAGTTTGGTTCTATCTCAAAACCTACACTACGCAAGATTGTAACTCTTCCAATCATTTACACGGTGATGCACATTCTTCTCCCTCAAAAATAAAGTTATTCCTCATGGATGCATAACATCAACCATTTGTATAATTTCTTAGGTTTCCAAAGAAGGAAAATAATATAATTGGATAACTCCTGCACTCTCCAAGTATTTTTGCACATAGTCATCATAAACCAAATTCCCTTTCATAGTCCCTGGTCCATTTTCTTCATCATCTCCCTATTTGTTTCATCCTTGTGCATCTCTGAGTGATGATTGTAGTCACTAATCTTATATTTAGTCAAGTGTGAATCCCATGGCTTCCCTATAGTCACCTCACTAGAGTATTCATTTGAAAACCACTCCTTGGTACATCCCCCACTTAGGACTTCTTTTTTTCCCCTTACCTTTTACCTTAGGTGATAATATGGGTGATTTCTTTAGTGCCATAGTTATCTTTCCCAACTTATTTCAAACTTCAAACTTTAAAATTTTCAGGGAATGTGTGCCCTATATTTTTTCTTAAAATTTGCAACGAATGCGTGCCCTAAATGCATGAATAACTTACTTAATCTCCTATATATTTGCATCGGCTATTTAATTCATCAAACCTCCTCCCTTACTCCAGATCATCCAATTTTTTTTCCCTACTTCTACAACTCATGCTCTTGATTTCCCTTCAAACCCTAGCTCTACGAATCTTGAGCCCTCAAACCTTAGGTATTACCCCACTCTCATGCCTTCTTTTTGCACTCTCACTTCCACCGAAGGAGATCCTACATTAGGTCATGTGTATCTTATTCGGTTTGTCTCAATTCTTCTTTGCACAAGATCTTTATAATTTTTAGACACAATTTACACTTAATCACTCTTTCAATTGCTCGAACTCTTTCTATGAAGGTAATAATGAACTCGCTTGTTTTATAGATTTTCAAGTTTTTGCTCCTTTTATAGATTTTACAGTTTTTGAAGCATTAATTTCTCATCACCTACCACTACTTTAAAGCATTAAAATGTGCTTTTTGATTTTTCCGTGTTTTTCCTACTTTTCTTTCGTGTTAATGAGTTGTAACCTTCTAGCACGCCACTACTTTTTACAGGATACAGACATTATGTGCACACATCTTCTTGTGTTGTAGCCCATCTTCCTCTATGTCATACACCAAGTAGTTGAACATGTTGTTACTTACCTCACATTACACTTCGTAGCATTTCTCTCGCATGGATTTCTTATCTAAGAAATTCACTTAAAGCACTAACCTTCCTAAGAACCTACAACACTTATGACACTTTCCCTTTTTGTTTCACGCATACCTAATTTTTATCCATTAAGAACCCTTATTTCAAAATTATCACAAGCACCACAAAACCAACTCCAATCCAAGTATCAACATCACAGTCTTATCCTTTATGCGTAGTCACACCTATTTCACCCCACACTAAAAGTATGTGCGGTCTTATGTGAATCCACTCAATAAGTAGTAATCATCTCCTGTGTGTGAACATGCTTATTACAACAAATCATGAAAAGTAAAAACATAAAAGAGAAATCTAATATAAGTGGTAATATTGTCTTATTAAAAAAAAGGAAGATTGTCTATATTAGGGATTAAACCTACTCCCATTGACATAATCGGGAAACATGGTGTCATCTAGTGCTTGTAATTAACATCGCCTGATTATAATATCTTGGTCACTATAAAGGGTCCCAACCAATGGAATTTTAACTTCTCTAGGTGACGCAAAAAATTGGAGTCATACAAAAGTACCATATTTCTAACTAAAAAATACTTGTTCTTGATGTGCCTATCATTCCAAACCTTATGCCGTGCCTTTTCTGTCTTCTAGCTCCAATGCGCGATGACGTACCATTCATCCAATCACATCAATTTTTCAATGCGCTTATCCACAACTTGTTCATCATCCAAGCCACCTACACACGCATACACGAGAGAGATGGTAGCATAAATTTCACAAGTAGGAAAATCTCCACACCAAACACCAACTAAAAGGGTGTGGCCTTAATCAATCATTTTGTAGGTTGTTTGTACACCCAAAGAACAACCGATACCTTATCATCCCAATCCTTTCTTCCAACATCACATATTTTTGTTAGTGTTTATCCTAAGATATTTTTGAAATATTTAGTAGTGTCATTAGTCTGAGGGTGATAAGGGGTAGTCTTATGGTGTGCCACCATAAAATCTGCTAATAAAATTCTAATAGTCTCATTTAAGAAATGAGTTCCTCTATCATTGGTTAGACTCAATGGGAATCCATACTTGATGGTGATATTTTCTTAAATGAACCTCACAATTTTCATTGTTGTGCAATATTTTGTAGGTGTAACCTCTTCCCACCTTGTTAGATAATCAGTACATGTGATGATGTAGTGTGCTTGGACACAGGCGTGGGTGGTACAATAGGTCCTATAAAATCAATTTCCCATTTTCAAAGGGTTTTGTGCTTGTTATAGGCCTTAAAGGAATTTCATCTTGATTTCATGGATTTCCAATTCTCGATAGTGATCACATGCTTTGAAAAAAGCTTTGGTATCCTTGTACAATGTCTCCCACCATATTCATGCTAAAAGAATCTTACATTCGGTCACATAATTTCTACCTAATCGGTAATTTTGTCTTCAATACTCTACGTGTCCTCTCCATAATTAATCCTTGATAAGTGGTCAGGTCCCAAGTTTCTCTTTCCTAGCTTTACTATGACTATAAAATCAAATTCCTAAAAAGGAGTATCCACCGACAAATGTGCCCTTGCAAAACAAGTTTGTTGACCAAGTACTTCAATGCCATATGATTTGTATAAAAGATAAATAGTGTGGCCAATAAGTACTATAAAAACTTGTGAATCACATATATCATATATAATGACTTACACTCTGTCGTTGTATAGTTCTTCTCTAATAGTATTAAATTTTTACTCACAAATAATGTGGGTTGCGCCAAGTGTGCTAATAGCCATGCCAGAGGAATCTACATGCATGTGGAAAGGTTTGTTCCATGAAGGGAAGTGTAACATTGGTAAAGTGGTAAGATTCTCCTTCAAGGTCTCAAATGCATGTTGTTGTGTGCCACCCCAATAAAAATTTCCTTTAGCCTTGAGCAATTTCTCCACGAGCGCATAAATCTTTACATAAAATTTGATAAAATTCTTGTAATAAACATTATGCCCTAAGAAACCGTACACTTCATTCTGATTGGTAGGTTCTTCTAATCCCAAAATTACAACAATATTAGTTGGATTGATAAAAAAATTATCCTTGCAAATAATATACCCAAGCAGAAAGTACCAAAAGGTGTAGTAAAAATACATTTCTTGATGTTTAGGAGATGTTAAGCTGCCTGTATCTCTAAAACATCAATCTCAAATCATCACAGTGGTCTTTCAAAATCCCATAACTAGCCCAATCATTTAGATAAACCTGAAGGAACTTATGAATGAAGTCATGGAAGACTTTGACAACTATGCATGAGAAAATTGCTATAATGCTAACGCATTCTTCAATCCAAATAACATCACAATATATACAAAAATTCCCCATTCAATAGAAAAGGTGGTATTTTCTTGATCCTCCTACGGAATGCACACTTGGTGATACCTTGAAAATCCATCTGTAAATGAATAGATTTGGCACCCTACGACACCTTTAAGGGCCTCTTCTATGAATGGTGTCAGAAAAGGATCTATGCCACGTGAGGTGTTGAGTACCCTGTAGTCAACACAAATCTTGATCCGGTCATCCTTCTTGATGTTGATCACCATGGGGCTAACCCACTAAAATTACTCAATTGGTTCAATGATCCTAGATTTAAGCATTTTGTCAATTTCTTCCTTGACCTTTACATGCAGGTTCATATTCATCCTATAATTTTGCTTATGAATGGGATGCACGCCTTATTTTAGCTTAATATTCATCTCTCCCAAAGAGGGATGGACACCCTTCAGTGTCATGGTAATATCTTAGGAACAAATATTGGAATTCACACAATAGTTTAATGATCTTAGTTACCTCTTTTTATGACTAATAGTCTTCAATGATAGCCTCCTTAAGCACATCCTCAGTCCCAATATTAACCTTATTAGTCTTCATAGGTACATGGTATGTGCACACCCACTCATCGTGGATTTCATCACTTGGCGTGCATGCTTTAAATGGATAATATCCAGGTTATCTACTTCTTCATCATCAATGAGGTATACCATCTTCCCTTTTTCCTTCTCTTTCCATGTGCAACCCAATTATATCTCTTCTATCTCCAACACATCCTCATGTGCCTCAACATCGAGTTATACTAATATTTGGACCATGAGCTCTTGCGCCCTTGTGCTATCTCCAAGTGTGATGTGCTTCATAATATTCAAGGCCTCATATACCGGTGGATTATTAGAAAAATAATCATAAGTGTAAGGTATACCTTCCGTCATGTATTGCCAAGTTCCAGTCTCTTGCTTGAGCTAGCATGCATGCACATACCATGTCTGTGTGCATTTGCGCAAAGTAGAATAGAACTTATACACCTAAAGAAATGATGGTATAGCCTCTTGGCCTTGCTCCCATTATCTCTCATAGTTATGGATGTGTACCAAAGAAAGATTCTTCCCATCATACTCACGTATAAGTGTAGGTACATTATTCTGAGTAAACCTTGTTAAAATGGATACTCTCACTTCACACCATCCCAACATATTATCTTTGTGTGTTTCCCACTAGCATATTTCCATGCCACGCAATGTATAAACAAAAATATTCCTCCTATCGCCCTCATTGTTCCCCTGGTTCTCCATGGCGTACAAGAAATAATCTAGTTTTTCCTCTCCAATATACCCGAGTTACTGATTTTTTTATCAATTACCTAATCATGTGTGGCCTAACCATCCAGGTGACCCTTCCCTTGACCTCACGTATGACTATTTCATAATTTTCATGGGCCCAATTTTCACAAATAATACTGGTATTTTCCGACAAATTTCACATCTTCCCACTAAAGTACACCTTCCTTAGATGGTTTTACGTTCTCGTGGTCACGTACTATAAGTGCATAAATACTATTAAGCTCTTGTTCACTCACCACTCAATATAAGGAACAACCTTCACATCATCTAGGGGTATGACAACACACTCCTCATTCTCAAAACTGATATATATTTTGTTGAAGCACATATCGCATTGTTTCAGAGCACCAAGGATGCCCAAGGAGTGTTGGAAAATTATCTACCTCAACTAGCTCCAATACTTCAAAATCACATATGAAATTCTCACCCTAAATGGTAATTGAAGAATCCTTGAGTACCCCACTATGCATATACCTTGTCTTATTTTCCATATATAGCACATTAGAAGATGGCTGCAATTTTGGTCTCCCCATTTAATTCTAGGCATCCAAAGTTAGAACATTGACCTCTGCGCCTGTGTCAATTAGAATATTACTCACCAACCAACAATCTATCATTGCATCCGGTGTACTTTATTTTTCATATTCATGGATTTTTGGTGGAAAATTCACATGGAGGTTCTAATGCTCATGCTCAACCCCTACATGTGGTACCTTTTCATGTAACCATTCCCCAATAGTGGGATGATTTTATCCTACCGTAACATCTTGCATACTTTCTTCAAATCATCTACATCCCTCTATGAAATCTCAATGTTCTTCATGCGTTCCATTTCACATGCATATTCCTTCAAGAACTGGATCTCACCTTGAAAATATTTGATTACCCCATGGTCTCTTGGTGGACCTCCTTATAATGAGCAACATTTGGGTATTTAACATGCATAATGTGTTGGCATGCTAAGTTCTAAGTGTTGTAATTGATGTAAAATCACATTAATGAAAAAGAGTTTAATGGATTATTATTATAGCATGTTTAGTAGGTTTCTAACATAGAGATTCGAGATGGTTTCATGATGGCAAGAGTGGATCTAGTGATATTGGTTTGGTCTAGCAAGCCTAGTCAGATGGCCTAGCTAGCCTACGAGATGGTGCATGGTGGATGGAGTTACATGGTGACTTAAGGATCATGGTAACAACTTGGAGAGACTGTTTGGAGAGCTTTTAGGGACTCACATGACTTTCAGAGTGTAGGTACAAGTTGAAGACCCAATTGCAGGTGCTCATCTAGACCTAGTCTAGGTGCTTAGAGACTAAATGAGGACGTATA
The DNA here is from genome assembly GCA_018340775.1 of Taxus wallichiana var. yunnanensis. Classification (NCBI taxonomy): domain Eukaryota; kingdom Viridiplantae; phylum Streptophyta; class Pinopsida; order Cupressales; family Taxaceae; genus Taxus; species Taxus wallichiana. The sequence continues at coordinate 129,707,920 of CM031238.1, read as the reverse complement.
GAGCCATGTAAGCTCATGGAGGCATGTAAAGGTGTGATAAATATTTTTTCATATGTGTTAGGTCCTTTTAACAAGTTTTCTTGATTATTTATATTGTTGGTTTAGTTGACCCTAGCCTAAACCATGAAAAACCCTAAGGGCTAGTCATGCAAATGAGATGGGTTGAAAATATGGAGAAATATTTGAGATATGATGATGATTGGATATGGTTTATAGTGGTATCTTAGAAATGTGATAAAAAATTTAAATCATTATGAAGAATTTTTTGCAAGTTATGATGTTTTATGTGAAAAGGGTAAAAGAAAGAGCATTTTCTAGCTCAAATTGCAACTTTTGATGCTCACCATGAATTGTGTGCTTTGTATGGGACCTTGGGGATTCTGCGGATGATTTTTAATTGAGTTAAAAATATTTTTAAAAATAATGGAGTGTTTCCATCATCACATTTTATGAGCGAATGTTCGAGAAGGTAAACAATTTTTTGTGTGTTTGAAACCCTAGCTCAAAAGTGATAGGAGAGATATTGATGATAAATTACAAGAATTGATTTATTGTGCTATTATGATGATTGGATGTTGTAGAGGACTCCTAAAAAATTATATAAAGGTAATATAGAGCATGTGGTGATGAGTGGACCCCACGAAAATACTAGTTTCGAAGAAGTTTAGTTTGAGGAAAGGTTGTCCAAAGGAGTTAGAAAATAAATTGACATTTGTTTAGTATGGTAGTTTTAATTTATTTCCATGATTTTTTAAGATCATGGTTGATCTTCTAGAGGGAAAAGTGTGCCCTATTTATGAAGACTGGTCTAAGGCAGTTTTGGGGCAGTTCTAGAGCAGTTTCAAAGATTGACTTGGTTGGAGGCCTTCCACTTGAAGTTGGAAGGAAATTTAAGATGTTATAGAAAGAGGATTCAAAGATATTTCCAATGGTGTATGTTTTGTCTCATTATTATGATATTTTATAGGTAATCTAGCTCAATTTGTGGAGAAGAATATTGTTTGTTTCTTAGGACATGATTTCTCTTGCTAGAAGATGGAGGTAAATGATGCATGAGATGGATTATTTGATGATTGATATAAGTTGGAGAGTGAAGAGGGATGAATTTTGTTCCTATTTAAGGAATTTGGAGGTATTTAAAGTGGCATAAATGGTGCAAACCAATTGAGTTTGTAAAACTACTTTTGGGTAGCTCAATTTTGTGAAGAGGAAAGTTGGTGTGGTTTTCATGTATGGATGTTTCATGAGCTCTAGAAATAATAGATTATATATAAATTTCATGGGATTTAAAATGAGTGGTTAGATTCCATACTTTTGTTTTTTTTTTTTTGTTCTTTAATTCCATAGGTAAAAACAGAGTCCTGGAAATAATTGTTTTGAGAAGGATATGAGCCTTCTTGAGTGAGTTATGAAGAATTTGATTGGTAGAAGATAATTAACAACCACATATGATGTTTTTATGTAATTTGACATCTTTGATGAATTTGGGAGCTTGAATAATCGTGTTTATGGTGTTTGTGGTCTTTGATGAATCATGTGATGGGGTTTTGAACTAGTTTGGTGCATTTGGGCATGGCCGACCTACATGCATCCATTATGAATGTGTTGGTATTTTTAAATATGTATTGGTTGAGATAAAGGATTAGAACCGAATTGTTTCATGTTTGTGAGTTGAGAAGGGTATAAAGTACATGTTTGAATTCAAATTTACACTAGTTGTGAGAAAGGGAAAAAGTGTGACCCAAGTGTTTGATTGAAATAAGTATGAAGGAATATTTTTAGATATGAGGAAGTGTGTGAAAGGCTTGGTAAGTTTTGAGAGTGTGTGTGCAAGGGTTTGAATCAAAAGAAGTCCATGAAAGAGTTAGATATATCAAGTTGAAGAAGAGAGGGTTTAAAGGTGTGTGAGTTGAAGTTGTCATCTCCATCGGATGTTACAGAAAAAAACATCGAGATATCTTCATCTAAAGGTTGTTTAGTTGGTTCTTGATCATCTTAGGGGTTGTATCATCCTTTTGGAGTTGTTTCTTCACTAAATTAGGGGTTGGTGCTCTATTAAACTAGGGGTTAGTGATCCTTGTGAAGTTGGTTCTTCACTAAATAGTTTTGATTTTAATAATAAAATAATAATTTTCAGTGGGTTTTCTTCCCCTTGAGGGTTTCCTACTTATATATTGTGTTATGGTGTTCTTTCTTATGGCTATGGTTATTTGAATGAATGTTTTATGTTGTTGTGCACGCATTAATGGTTGAATGGTTTATGCTTTGAGCATTATAGTTTGAATTCATAAATTTTTAAATGAATAATTCACCTCCCCATGATCATTCCATTTTTCTTCTAAAAATTTGTATCAAATCATATCCTTTTGGAAAAGTTTAATCATTTGAAAGGAGATATTTTGAAGCACTATCATGAATAGTAGACAAGTGCAAGCTGAAATGCTTCCTATGATCATAATGAGGTCTTGTTTGAAATCCTTAGGGTTTGACATATGGGATTCTATTTTTGAGGTATGTGCATCATTCTCATCTGCATTGAAGGTTAATGAAGAAGAAAAATAAGATATGGAGGAGCATTCTCTAGTTTTAGGCCTTGTAGGATCAAGGACAAAGGATGAAGTGTGTAGGATTGTTCAAACTAATTTTCATAGTCAAGATGAAAATTTGATATGGTACATTGATAGTGGGTGTTTAGCTCATATGACTGGTGACAAGAGTAAGTTTATCTCCTTAAGAAAGAATGCTTCAGGATCTGTTAGGTTTGGTGATAATTCTACCATAAAAATTACAGGAAGAGGTTCTTTGAGTTTGGATAATGGAAAAACCCTCACCAAGGATGTTCTATATGTTGAAGGTCTAAATCACAACCTACTTAGTGTAATTCAAATGTGTAAACAAGGGTATATTCTATCTTTTGATGATAAGGGATGCAAAATTAGAAAGAGAGAAACATGTAATCTTGTTTCCAAAGCTAAGAGGACTGAAAATAACATGTATATTTTGAAGGAAGTTAACAAAGAAAAGTTCCTTATGAGTAAGATAAATGATAGTTGGTTGTGGCATAGGAGATTAGGTCATGTAAAATTTGATAATATTGTCAAAATCATCTCTAACAATTGTGTGAGAAATATGCCAAGAATTAGCAAACTAGAAGATACATTATGTAAAGCATGTCTTCATGGGAAGAAAACTAGAAGGAGGTTCAAGACCAATGAACATGATTCTACCACTAGTCCTCTACAACTGATCCACACTGATCTTTGTGGACCTATGAGAACTGAAAGTACATCGGTGATTATTATTTTATGTTTCTTATTGATGATTATACAAGATATACTTGGGTTTCTTTCTTGAGAAACAAATCAGATGCATTTGATGTTTTCAAGTCATTTAAGGCTCTCATTGAGAATGAGAAAAATGGAAGAATCAAGAGTATTAGATCAAATAATATAGGTGAGTTTTGGTCAGATTCATTTGATGAATTTTGTAGAATTTATGGTATCAAAGGGTAATTTTCAGTTTCTAGAACACCACAACAAATGGAGTGGTTAAAAGAAAGAACAAGACTATTCAAGAGATGGCAAGGACTATCCTAAATGAATCCAAGTTACCTAATGGCTATTGGAAGGAAGAAATATGTAGTGTTTTCTATATTATCAATAGGTATCAACTAAGAGTAAATAGTGACAAGACTCCATACGAACTTTGGAAGTGAGGCCTAGAAAATGTGGAACATTTTAGAGTTTTTGGATCTAGGTGTTGTTATCCATATTTCACCCCTGTGCCAAATATTGGATTGACCACGATCCCGCATAGGAGGAAACAAAGTCAAAAGGTGGACAAAAAAGGGCTTCAAAATTGGCTAAGTATAAAGGTGTAAGCAGAGAATGCCAAGTGTTAGTATGGTGCTGATTCAAGGGGTAAAAGTTACAAAATGGCCCGCAACTCCGCCCAAGGAAAAAGTCAACATTTGGGCCCGAGTCAAAGCCAAAGTGGGGAATTAGAGGAAAGGGAAAAAGATAAATTATAGACCCGTAGGCCCGATTTTTGTTCCAATCGGCTTCCACGTGTCCGATATAAAAAGGGACCCATTTTTCAAGCTATTTTCCCACCCTTCGTATGACACGATAAAAACTTGAAGGGCATATCTTTCGACTCGGGGCTCGAAATATAGCAAATATGATGTCGTTGGAAAGATCTTGGCCTCATCATGCCATGGAGGTATGGAATTTAATTTTGAGGAGATTAGGTAAATGAAAATGGAGGAAATGTCTTTGGGCCTTGAATAGGATCCATCTCGCCTCAATGACCATATCAGATTTGATCTGTTTTTCGTTTCCTCTTCTCTCAAGGCACCGAATCAAGGATTGATGAAGTAAAGATGAATTTGGGGGTAAATTTTATCGAAGCATTAACATCGATGGTTGAGTTCCAACATGCTTTTCTCGCTTTTCTCTCTCTCTCTCTTTTTCTTCTCTTTGATAAAATCTATAAAAATAGGGTAGGATTCATTGTAAAGGGTTGGACATTCTTTGTTTTGTAGGCTCCCTCCTCCTTCTAGCAAAGGGATCTATGGGGTTCAGGCCTTCTATCAAAATTGCATTATGTTTCTACCTCTTTGCTACTTTTTTGAACTATATTAATCTACAGAGCAATAAAATGCGTATGTGATCAATTTTAGATCCTCTCTTGTCTCTTTTACTTTCATCTGGTCTCCCATTACATATCTAGCTATCTGCGCTTGTTTATTGTATGCATTTTGTTGGTTTGTGTCTATTAGCAAAATAAGTGTTCATCATTCCTTTGGTGCATCACCTGGTAGTTTAGTCATTTCTTATTTCTTGTACTTTTTTATCCCTATCTCCTTGACAAGTTTTATATTAGGTATAGAGATAAAACCTCTTTAAGCTCCTTACATATGAACCTAAACAGAGGAATAAGGAACCAACCTTTAATCTAGAGAGATTTTCCATTTTGCAAGGGCCCACGCCTTGGGGAAAGTTCCATGTTATGTAACCACACCAGATGAGTCTGCCTTAGAAAAGTAGATTTTAGAACTCATTTGGGGGTGTTGTGATTCTACACCAACAGTTTTGGCACGCCCGATGGGACTAAGAAATATCCATCTTATTACGGTAGGAATTTACGTACACTTGCTTTGTGATTCTGGATTTTAAGAAGCCTTAAAATTGTACATCTGACAACTCCAAAAGAAACAAATCTACTGGTTTCAGCAGCCTAAGCTTGGGAGATTCATGAGAAAAATCGGTTTAGAGCAAGGAAAGAAGGTATATTTGAATACTTTCATCTATCCTGTAGGTAGAGGAAGGAGAGGAAGAAGAATTTAGAGGTCTTCATCTCCACTAAGCAGAACCTTGTCAACACCTCCACCTGCAAGGCCTTTCTTTCAGTCTGTAAGGATTCTTAGGCCAATCAGAATGGCACAACCAAATCCATATGTCAACTTCACCGAAAGTAGTCCACTTACCTTAAATGCACAAAACCCAGTCCCGATTACAACATTAAAGAGCATACCATACTTCACTGGAGAAAACCAAAGTTCTTCAGGTGATCATGTCCAAGATATTACAAATGTTTGTACAATCCACGAGATCCATGAGATAGACATTGTGGTTAAGTTGCTAGCATCCTCACTCAGAGGTAAAGCTTCACAATGGTTCAGGAGTCTTGGAGCAGGATCTATCCAAAATTGGAATCGCCATTGTGCACAACTCTTCATGACCAGTTTAGAGAGAAGGGTGATAACTTATCTTTGTTGGAACAATTGACAACAATAAAGAGAGCCCCGAATTAGAAACTGATGGAATTCAACCTCGGGTTCCAGCAGGACTGGGATAGGATTCTAACAATAGTAAAGCCCACTAATGAAGGTGCCTTATTATAATTTCTTAGGGATTTAAATTTTGATATTTCTCTCGATGATTCAAAGATATACGGGGGGCACTACATTACTTACAGCCTATAGCCTCTCCATAGGGGCTAAAAACTATTTGATTCAAGCTCGCAAAATCACTCCTAAGTGATCCATGCCTCTGTACCCTAAGTTAGGAAGCCTAGATACTAACCAAGCACCTACATTAGCTCTTATACCCACCCCCAGGAGTCAAAGCTCAGCTGAAGCTTCCACTTCATCATCTAATACCTCTAAAGAGTTTTAGGAAGCGGTGATGAAACAACTTCATAACTTTGGGAATGAGCTAGTGACCATCAAAAGAAAACAAGCTCAGAGTTCCAGGCCATACCATCCACAGGCTCAATATCAATCCAGACCATAGTATCAGTAGAATAGGCCACCACCTCAAACTGTAAACTAGAGCTAGAACTAAGGACAACCCCAAACTGCTAGACCCTTCAGGCCATATGATCCTAACACAACTTCAACATCAAGAGAATTGGTCCCAACATAGAACAATATGACATAGGAATATGATTGGTGTTTTCCATACAGTTAGCCACATAACCAATCAATGTGTTTTAATAGTGCTCTAAACCAAGCTTTGATGATGCAAACCAATATGGTGCCACAAGAACCTGGCCAAGAGGAAGATCAGCAACAAGGAGCTTAACAAGGATGCCCCCAAATGAGACTATGCTTGTCAATTGGCAGGCTGAAGACTTCTGTGGGATGAATCAGTCCCCTCCTCAAGGTGTGGCTACCAACACATGGTCCAAAAGGAGAAATATTAGAGAGGGCCAACAACTAAATACAGGGACCCTTAACCTTCCATCACTCCACAAGGTCCTGGTGCTCCAAGTACAACTCCCAACATGCTGAACCAATCTAGACCACCTTCCAAACCCAGTCAAGCACCGGTTGTAACAACCCATGTGTAAGAAAGAAATGTGTCTGGGAAGGGGCAGCAAAAGGATAGCTCATTCAATATTATTGAGAGGATGAGATGAATGTGAACATTTCACTATGGCAGTCCTTGGCCATTGCAAGGAAGAGGATCTATTACAGTGCCATACTGAGAATTGGTCAAGTTCAAATCACCCCCTAACTAGCAAGAAAGAGTGCTTGTAAATGCGGTTCAGCTGGGAGAAACCATGGAGAACAACAAGGTAAAAACATGAGACCTCCTCCCTTATATGTCTCATTAATTATTGGAGACAAATTGGTGCACAATTATATGATTGATTCTGGGGCTAGTAGTTATGTGATGCCCAAACAAATAGCTGATCAGTTGGGTCTCTAATATGAGGTCATCTCTAGAGGAGTAGTCTAATTAGATGGGACAACAATGACCACTATGGGAATCATCAAAGATCGAGTCTCACTCTACATACTTTCCCTAATGTGACTGTTTTGCAAAACGTGTCAATCATAGACTTGCCACCACATTTTGCTTTGTGTCTGTCCAGGGACTTCACTACCAAAATTGGAGGCTACCTATCTGTTGATTGGTCACATATGCTCTTTAGGACAAGGTATGGAGTGAAGGCCACAATTAGATCTGAACCTATTGTTGATTATCATATTGAATCCTATGTACCTAGCCCGATCAATGCTAATTGCTTAGCTTTTGATCAAGAGGACCTCTTAAGCACTTCTGAAGCAAATACCAAGGTGGGATGTATCCCAGACTTGACTCTCGATGATTGGGCCAAAAAAATCCATGCTTTTGACCCCTATAGGGAGATGGAAGAATCCAAGATAGGTGTATACTGCCTACGTGAAGAGAATCAGCCTCTTCCTGGCCTAATCAAGCCAGAATGCAAGGATGACAACGAGGTATGGAAATTGTTATTTGATGGCTAAAGGAGTAGACAAGGAGCTGGAGGAGGAGCCATGATTGTTTCCCCCAAAGGTATGAGATATTATTCAGCCTTCAAATTCTAGTTCGCTTTCTCAAATAACACTATTGAATATGAGGCTTTAGTCCAAGGTCTTCATTGGGCAAGGAAGCTGGGAATCAAGAACTTGCAAGTATTCGGTGACAGTGAACTGGTTGCCAATAAGGTCAGAGGAATTAATGCTGTCAAAAATGAATTGTTTAAAAACTACAAGAGTAGGGTATGGGATCTTATGGAGGATTTCGAGGCCTTCATTATTGTTTCCATACCCAGGAAGGAGAATGAAGCTACCTTGATAAACTTGCGCAAAGTAGTTGGAGCAATGTTTGATGTGGTTGTGACATCAAGAGAGGACAAATAACAACCACATATCCATGTGGTTATGAAAAGCGATGCCACATAATAATACATGCTAGCAAGTGTTTGAGAATGATTAGCATATCATTAAATTTTTGCAAGAAGAAGCTGAATTCTTAGCTATAAACCAGAGCAAACTAGAGAGCAACAATACATGAATCGGATAATACAACTGTATACAAATAAGATCCCCAAAGGATTAGTGACACTGGGATCCATTTTCAATATTATTTATCAATTCAAAAAGGATAAGGCTAACATGCGGATCAAAGGAGAAGATTCAGAGTCAATCCCAGTTGGAGAAGACAAAACACTTCAAATTGGCAAAGTGGCCACCAAGCAAGAAAGGTATGAATTCATACAACTCTGCCAAGAATTTCCTGATGTCTTTTCTTGGAGTTATGAAGACCTAAGAGGGTTCAATCCCAAGCTAGCACAATACACAATAGAACTAGATCCAGCTACTCATCCCATCAGGTAGAAGAAGAGACCAGTCAACCCACATATTGAGCCTCTGATAAATAACGAATTGAATAAGATGATAGAGGAAAACATCATATTTCCAATCAAACACTCAATTTGGGTTGCAAATTTGGTCCCAGTCAAGAATAAAAATGGAGAAATCAGGTTGTGTGTTGACTTCAGATATTTGAATAGAGCCTCCCTCAAAGATCACTACCCACTCCCTTCAATGGAGCAAATCTTGCAAGTAGTGTCTGGGTCAGAAAGGTTCTCCCTCCTAGATGGCTACTCAGGGTACAACCAAATCATGGTGAAAGAAGATGATCAATTCAAAACAACTTTCACTACCAAATGGGGCACCTATGCCTACAGGAAAATGCCATTTGGATTATCCAATGCCGGAGCCACTTTTCAAAGGGCAATGGATATGGCATTCAAGGGGCTGATCAACAAAATAGTGTTGATCTATCTGGATGACATTACAATGTTTTCCAAAAATGCAAAGCAGACCACCTTTTCCATCTAAGGCAGGTGTTCCAACGATGCAGGAGTTTTGGGGTGTCACTGAACCCCAAAAAATGCATATTCTTGGCCCATGAAGGCAAGCTTCTAGGCCATATTGTATCAAAGGAAGGATTGGCAATTGACCCGGAAAGAGTTCAAGAAATAAGAGCATTGCCATTGCAAGTCACAAGAAGGCTCTTCAAAGCTTCTTGGGAAAAATCAATTTTATCCGTAGGTTTGTTCCAAACTTTGTTGCCCTTGTTAAGCCAATAACATTGATGCTGAAGAAGAGCTTAACATTCAGGTGGACAGATGAAGGAAATTTTTTTGAGGCTATCAAAGAAGCCATATCACAAGCCCCAACTCTTGTGAACCCAGATTTTACCAAAGACTTCATATTTTATACCTTTGGTGGCAGCGACACGATTTCTACAATCTTGGTGCAGTAGAACAAAGAAAGTACAGAACATCTGATTGCTTTCTTCAGCCAGAGTTTGGAAGATTATGAGGTGAGGTACTCCTTCATTGAGAAGCATATCTTCGTGGTAATCAGAGGATTGAAGAAGTTTTAGCATTTGGTTTCAAACAACAAAATCCAACTATTGGTCTCCCATGCGAGAGTTTAAAAATTCCTTCTTAACAAGGACCTAAATGAAAAGCATGCAGGATGGATCACCCATGTCATGGAATATGACATTGAGATCAAGGTCACCAAGTTGGTCTGTGGGAAGGGGTTGTGTGAACAACTAGCCTCAGTCAACAAGATGAAACAAATAGTGAAAAGGAGGTTGTTCTTGTTCTACAAGATGATCAAGAAGAAGGAGAGATGATGTACTTGCTCCTTGTTGGACCCAAGACATGGTGCACTTCCTTCGAACAAGCATGTGTCCTCATGGGATGAGTAAAGAAAAAAGGAGACATTTCAAAGTTACAGGCCATCCCATATGTTCTTATTGATGGTGTCTTGTTCAAAAGAGACATCAATGGCATTCTGTTGAGATGCATTGAGACAGATCAGTGGAGAGAGTGCTACAAGAATTCCATGTTGAAGCAGCTGGAGGCCATTTTTCTCCAAGAGTGACAACACTCAAAATCATGAAAGCAAGATATTATTGGCCTAGAGTGTTTAGTGACTGCTACACATGGATCAAAAGGTGTAAGAATTGTGCATTATTTAAAGGCAAGGAAAGGCTAGCAACACTTCCATTGCACCCAATCTCAGTCGACCAACCTTTCATGCAATGGGGATTGGACTTCATTGGATTCATCAATCTAAACTCAAGCCAAGGTCACAAATGGATCCTGATAGTGACAGATTATTTCACCAAATGGACCGAGGCAGTGGCACTCAAGGAAGAAAATGAGTCTAGTATCCTAGATTTCTATGAAGGGATAGTGACCATATTTGGAGTGCTAGCCACCATCATATCAGAAAATGCATTAGCATTCATAGGTTCTAAGATCATAGGATGGGCTGTTAAGAATGGGAATTATTTGAGTACTTCATCAAACTATTACCCTCAAGGTAATGGCTAGGTTGAGTCCACAAATAAGAACCTGCTAAAGATCATCAGAAGAACTCTTGATGAGAATAAGAGGACATGGCACACAAATCTCAAAATTTCCTTATGGGCCGATAGAATAACACCAAAGAGATCTACAGGTAACTCTCCATTCAAGCTTGTCTATGGGAAAGAGGCAGTGTTTCCTATAACACTTAAGTTGCCAAAGCATTGGAGTTCGTAAAGCAACTAGAGATGTCCGAATTTGGACCAATGGAGACTAGGTATGTAGAACCGCGAGAATTAGAAGAAACGAGAGAGCATGCTCTCCAAGCAATAGAGAAGAATCGGGATTCGATCAAGAAATGATTTGACAAGAAGATGAAAGCAAGGACCTTCCAAGAAGGAGGCTGGTTTTGAAATGGGATTCAGATCGAGAAAAACCAGGAAGGCATTCCAAATTTGACGCCATCTAGAGTGGGCCCTATATGATCACAAGATGCAAAAGTAGTAATACTTTCCAGTTGTCTACATTGGAGGGTGAAGAGTTACAGATTCCAGTAAATGGGATCTATCTTAAACACTACTACTAAAAGGGGAGTTCTCACCCTGTACATATTAGTTTATTTTTCTCTTTCCTCTAAGTGCTTATGCACATTGTCTTATTGTAGTGTAGATTGCTTTTCTCCTAAGTTCTTTGCATGCTCTGCATGTTCCATTTGGAGCATGTATGATTTCAAATTTTGTATATAGTGTGGTGTTGTTTTGTTGCTCTCATGCAGTGTTTGGACTTGGCATTTGGTCAAGATCAGTTTCAGTTCTAATGGGTTTCCAAGCAGCCCAGGGGTTAGTTTTCAAAGTTCAGATCAGTAGCAGGCTATCACTCATGACTCCATGCCCAACGGATATGACAAGGCAATTGGTCTTTTCATCTAGTAGGAAGATACCCCTGTGAGTTGCCAAATTGTTATCCATATTTCACCCCATACTAAATATTAGATCGACCACAATCCCGTATAGGAGGGAACAGAAAAGGGCTTCAAAATTGGCTAAGTATAAAGGTGTAAGCGAGAGAATGCCAAGTGTGAGTATGGCATTGATTCAAGGGGTAAAAGTTACAAAATGGCCTGCAACTCCACCCGAGGAAAAAGTCAGCATTTGGGCTCGAGTCAAAGCCAAAGCTGGGAATCGGAGGAAAGGGAAAAAGATAAATTGTGGACATGTAGGCTCAATTTTGGTTACAATCCGGCTGCCACGTGTCCGATATAAAAAAGGGACCCATTTTTCAAGTTGTTTTCCCGCCCTCATGTACAGGCCCGATACAAACTTTGAAGGGGCATATCTTTCGACTCAAGGCTCAAAATATTACAAATCTGATGCCGTTGGAAAGATCTCGGCCTCACTCATGCCACGGAGGTCTGGACTTTAAGTTTTGAGGAGGTTTGGGAAAGGAAAATGGAGGAAAAATCTTCGGCCCTTCAATGCAGGATCCATCTACCTCATCGACCGAGATCGATTTGATCTGTTTCACCATTTCCTCTTCTTTCAAGGCACCAAATCAAGGATTGATGCGGTAAAGATGGATTTAGGGTAAGATTTATCGAAGCATTAACAGCAATGGTTGAATTCAAACCTAATTTTCCTACTCTCTCTCTCTCTCTCTCTCTCTCTCTCTCTCTCTTTCTTCACTCTAATCGAATCTATAAAAATGGGGGCAAGATTCATTATAAAGGGTTGGACATTCTTTGTTTTGCAGGCTCCCTCCTCCTTCTAGCAAAGGGATCTGTGGGGTTCAGGCCTTCTATCAAAATTGCATTACGTTTCTACCTCTTGGCTACTTTGTAATGGACTGTATCAATCTATAGAGTAATAAAACACATCTATGATTGATTTTAGATCCTCTCTTGTCTCTTTTGCTTTCATCTGGTCTCCCATTACATATCTGGCTATCTGTGTTTGTTTATTGTATGTATTTTGTTGGTTTGTGTCTATTAGAAAAATAAGTGTTCATCATTCCTTTGGTGCATCACCTAGTAGTTTAGTCATTTCTTATTTCTTATACTTTTTTATCCTTGTCTCCTTGGAAAGTTTTAGATTAGGTATAGAGATAAACCATCTGCAAGCTCCTTACGTATGCACCTAAACAGAGGAATAACGAGCCAACCTTTAATCTGGAGAGATTTTCCATTTTCTAAGGGTCCACGCCTTGGGGAAATTTCCATGTTATGCAATCACACAAGATGAGTCTGCCTTAGAAAAGCATATTTTAGAACTCATTTGGGGATCTTTGTGATTCTCGCACTAACAATTGCTTCATCAAAAGGATGAAGACAATTTAGGTAAGTTTGAATCTAGCTCTGATGAAGGTATATTTTTAGGATATTCTTCAAGAAGTTTATCTTACATTTGCTATAACAAAAGGTTGAGAAAATAGTTGAAAGTGCAAGTGTGAAATTTGATGAATCTTATCCTATGAGGTCCATTCACAAGACAAAGGAGACATCACATGTGATTGATCCTAAAGAAGAATAATAAGTTGTACAAATAAATGAAGAAGAAGATGATGAAGAAGAAAGGTAAGACACAAAATCACCATCAAGAAAAATTAGGAGAGATCATCTTGAAAATCAAATCATAGGAAAGAAGGATGTTGGAGTTACTACAAGAAGGAAATTGGTAAGTATTCAAAACCAAGAAAATTATGCATTCTTATAAAAATTAGAGCCTAAAAATGTTGAAGAAGCTAGTAAGGATGAATGTTGGATCAAGGCTATGAATGAAGAGATAGATCAAATTGAAAATAATAGGACTTGGGAATTGATTCCTAGACCAAAAGATAAGAATGTTATTGGGTTTAAATGGGTGTTTACGAATAAACTCAATGAGGACGAAAGAAGTCACAAGAAACAAGGATATATTGGTTTGTAAGGGGTATGCTCAAGTTGAGGGAATTGATTTTGATGAGACCTTTTCTCCTGTAGCTAGAATGGAAGCCATTAGATTATTCTTAGCCTATGCTAGGTTTAAGGGTTTTAAGGTATATCAAATAGATGTTAAATCTACCTTCTTGAATGGTTACTTGGAAGAAGAGGTATAAATGGAGCTGCCATATGGTTTTTATTTGACATAAAATAAGGATTATGTATGCAAATTGAAAAAGGATCTTTATGGCCTAAAGAAAGATCCTAGGGCTTGGTATGAAAGACTTGACAAGTACTTGATTGAACAAGGCTTCAAAAGAGGATTAATTGACAAGTAACTTGTATATCAAAAGGGAAGAAGATCATTTGTTGATTTGTTGTTGTATATGTGGATGATATCATATTTGGAGGAAGTAATGAACTCATGAATCATGAATTTGTAGAAGCTATGAAAAGGGAATTTGAAATGTCCATGCTTGGAGAGTTGTATTTATTTCTAGGACTACAAGTAAATCAGTCTAAAGAAGGTATATTCATATCTCAAACTAAGTACATCAAGGATATGTTGAAGAAATTTCAAATGGAATAATGCAAGCCTATTGGAACTCCCATGGTTACAGGATGTAAACTAAGAAAAGAGGATGATTCTCCTAAAGTGAATCAATCAAAATATAGATCCATGATTGTGACCTCTATATACAACTGCTTCAAGACCAAATATTTTGTAAGTTGTTGGGCTAGTTGGAAGGTTCCAAGAAGAACCTAAAGAGACACATCTTCAAGCAGTAAAAATGATTTTTAGATATCTTAAAGGGACTGTTGAGTATGGTTTGTGGTATCCAAGGAGTGAAAACTTTGACCTAAAGAAATTTTTGATGTTGATTAGGTAGGAATTATGGATGATAGAAGTACAAGTGGTGGAGCATTCTTTTTTAGAGAATGTCTTGTTTCTTATTCAAGCAAGAAACAATATCTTATAACCCTTTCAACATGTGAAGCTGAGTATGTTGTTGCTACACAATGTTGTGCTCAATTTAGGTATATGAGACAAAATTTTGAAGACTAAAAGGTAAAGTTTGATAGACCTTCACCTATATTTTTGATAGTACTAGTGTAATTAGTGTGTCCAAGAACCCAATTTTTCATTCTAAAAAAAAGGAAATCCCAATTAAGTATAATTTCTTGAGATATTAAGTAAGAAAGTAATGCATCAAGTTGGCACATGTATCCACCAAGGAAGGATTTGTTGATATCGTGACAAAGAAACTACCAAAACCTACCTTTGAGTATCTAAGGGAAAGGTTGGGAGTAATATCAACACTTGGAAGACCTTAAAAGGTCAAGAATCTTGAAAGGGAGCAAGAAAAGGAAGCTATCATCTCCAAGAAGTCATGGAGAAAGTGTAATGAGGGATTCGTATCATCATGTCAAGGTATGTATCAAAGTTTTAAATTAAAGTCATATATGGTTAATCTATTTAAGAAAATGATGTGTTGTTGTATTGTTAGTCATAATATGTAATTGAAGAAGGTAGTTATAGGCTATGATGTCTTGCTCAAATGGTTTGTAGTGATGATGAAAAGTCTCTAGTTAGGGGTATAAGTTGATTCACAAGCTCTCAGGGGTCTTATTTATGGGTGTCCATCATGATGCATCCTAAGAAGTCAATTAGAAAGTAAGTCATGATTGTCATTAGGTTAAGCATGTTTTATTGTGTCAAGGGAAGTGTATTATGTCTCAAAATGTTAGTTTGTCTTAAGGAGTTTGAGATGTAGATTTAAAATGTAACAAATGTGTGTTCCCTAAGAAAGTAGTATGGGTTATGTCTTAACGTATGATTTAGAGTTGTGTCCAAGGTCACTCAGGAGGTGTTGGCTTGAGAAGGCCAAATAGGATGTTGATACTGAGAGGTCATGGAGAAATTTTTCACTTGAAATAAAAAATTGTGTACCTTTAATTGTTTCTACCTTAGTGGTTCAAGGAAACCACGGTAAGAGGTTGAAGGAAATCATGTGCTTGAGGGACCAAATGAAGGACTTAAAGGCTAATATTTGGAACAAAGTTTTTTCATTAGACCTACTTGAAGATTCAAAAGGAATTAGGTCATGAGAATAATTTATAATAATTTATTGAAGGCTTCTTTAGGGTTTATAGATATATTAGTATAATGAGATATCTCACAATACATGATATGCCCATACAAATGACATTATTATATTCATACTAAAGCGTAAAGATCGACACTATACAACACTAAGATGCTACCTTTATTTCTCGTTGAATGAGTACCAAGCTACTCTAGTAGTCCTAAATTACACCTTACGCCCCCATTTCTTCACGTGAAAATTACCATCATGCTCCATATATGATGTATTAATGAACATCTTAAACACCCTTCGCGGTTGGCCATACAACCAATTTAGAATACCCTTCATGGCTGGCCATAAAACCAATTGAGAATACCCTTCTCCAAAATCCACAGTCTCCCATACAACCGCTGAAAAATCTCTCAACATGTATTTTACGTACACCTGTGGGAATGAACAACTCTTGCCTCCTTAACTCAACAATAAACCAGCTCTCCACATTTTCGTTGGTCAGCCCACTATCTTAGACATGCAAACTACCTTGCCATAATGTCTTTTAAGAAAACCACAAGTCCTTACTACCTTTTTCTTGAATATTCCTAAGTTTCCTCCATGTCCACCTATGTATGTGTCATCTCATGGAAGTCCCGCTCATGAGCCCTTCTCGCACGTGAGTATCTAACTTCATGTGATCTAGAGACAATTGCTCTACCAACCAAGTACCAACACCAAAGACCCATGTGGGGATATTATAACAAATCTCCATCTTTGTAGACCACTGTAAACACATAATCATGCACTTGGGTACATTTCTAGGTCCTAAATAGAGATCTGGAATTCATATGATTCCTAAACAAGAAAACTACTAATTGACAATTATCTTTGGCCTCTTGTTTTCTATTTGGTATTTTACACCCTATAATTTTGATCAATATTTTACTTATTTATATTTTATGGCTCTAAACACTAGCACTTAACCAAGAAAGGAGCGCCCTATCCCCTCCGAGCACCACCGATCCTTTTTGACCTTAGTTCATTCTTTTGGGTCTCCTTTATCTTTTGGGCATCTTTTTCACTTATGGTTCGCTGCGTTCCATTTGTCAATTAAAAAATTCAAACAAGGGAATCATATAAATACGTAGTTATGTGTTTAAAATTAGGGATCAAACACTAATAATATACTATCATCACCTAATCTTGCATCCAAAGGTGCCTAAAGCATTCTAAAGCATCTATCTAGCACTCATTCAAGCGACAAGGGACTGCAATTTCTGCATACACAACATAGTTGGGGAAGTTCATTATTTCATCAACACATATATCTACATTACTACATCTAGCTACATCCCACTATCAAGTGAACTTTCACAAGGGCATCCTAAGGCATGATTCTTACACACACTCACCAAAACTACATAGAGCCCGATATTTAGTGTAACGCTCTTTCGTAAGTTCACTCTTGGGGTGACCAGGGGTCATTTTGACTCCCCATATTGCATCTTTATTTTTAGGTTCGATGCGGTTTGTGGGATTTTGTAAGTGGACTTCTATTTTGTAGGTTTCAGGTACCTTCAACATTCATTGAGTGAGACATAGGTGATCAATAGGGAATATATGTGACACTTGTGTGACACAATAAAAGAAGATTCTGACTATTTTCACAGTCATGGGTGCCTAGTAGCACTCTCTAGTGCCCTTATCCTTCCATGGGTGCCCATGTCTAACATATTTTGCAAGCTCTAGAATTTATCCTAAGTATTTATGATACTATTCACCTCATGTTTATAAGTTTTCCTAGTCTAGAGCACTTCTAGGTCAAGCATAAATCAGCTAAGTCATTCTTTCTATGTCTCTTGCTTAGGGTTTCATACTTGCTTATTTGTTTGTTTCATTTCTTCATTTATACATTTTATACATTATTGGTTTATTAGTGACTCGAAATATCTAGATTTAATTCAAATTAAATTAAATAAATTGCACCCCATGTGGGTTAGGTACTCTTATTCCGTCAATTCGATCATATCGTTTATCTCACCCACATGTCGTGGTTAATCGACACCAAACCTTGCCTACTTTTCTAGGAACTTCATCTACATCTAGAATTGTGTTAACTACCCACCGTAGTCCTCATCCTTAGATGCCATATCTTCATACTTCAATTGTATCCTTAATTTCCTTCTTTCAAACCACCACGGCGTGCATCTCTAGGTAAACCATTCTCGGGATCCACACCCATTAGTCTTCGCCTCTTCTTTAACACCCACTACATATCCACACTCCCTCTCCGCCTCTAATATATCCCATCAGCACTCGAATCTTGTATGTGTTAAACAATCTCTTCAAGGTTGAGGAGTTCATCACTCATTGGATCGCTCACGTCCAAGTTACATCTCCTCTACATTTGACCTTTGGATCTCCTCTCTACTCCACATATCCTTATGGATTTGTTCTCGCCTAAACTCTACTTCTAAGGACATTGTCACCTCCAAGCTCTCCCTAATTCCACTACCACTTCCCTTTGGAGATACTCTGTTGATCCATGATGCATAATTTTCATGAACATACTCTACAAGGGTAGAGTATGCCTCCACTTTCAACTAAAGATCACCTTCATCTAAATTCCCAAGTCCACCAAGTCCTTTACTCCACCTATTATGGGTGATCTCTCTTATTGCGCATCATTATTGATACTACCCTTATGTAACACTCAAGACTCTTTCACTTCCCCAACGTCCACCAACACAAGGTATCATCTCCAAGTATCTACAAGTTATTCCTACTTGAACCCTTTAAATTGGCATAGGAATTCATCCTCTCTTCCTTCCTTTATGAGTTTTCCAACTTACCTCATGCTCTGTGGGATGTACTCTTCACTCTAAGACACCTTACACCCACTTTGTATAACCAACTAACTCACCAATATTCCTCCTCACTTCTTGTCTTCTAGACCTTTGTGGGATCAACTTAAGGTTCCTCCAATATTCTTCTTTACAATCCTTACTCATTGTCTAATCCCCAAGCATTACGTCATTAGAGAGACCAATATGACTCATGTTGCCCATATTTGCATTGTGTTGTCTCTACACTACCTTGCATTGCATTGCATATCTCTATGCTACATTTGTTCACCAATATCTACAGAGCCCTTAATTCTAACTCACCTGAACTTTCCTTTGAAGGATAACGCGCTGAGGTTGTTAACCCCATGATGTGCCCAAATAGTCAAATAATTTGGTCGGATACATAGCTCACCCCGAGACAATGCCTCATCCAATTCCTTATGTGAAAATACTTTATTCTTCTTGGGAGGTGGTTTCTTGTCAAACAAACCCATTATATTATCCCCACTCAGCTTAGCAACACCCTCGGTGTCATTGGTAGAGTGATGTTGCCTACACAAAGGAGTCTAGGATTAATCTTTGGGAAAGAGCTATAAATTCAATCCACACATGCAAGTGCACATAGACATACTATGGCCAACTCACCCTGAAATGACACAACTCATCTTCTTAAACATCTTGTTGCACCAAATCCTTATGTCTATGACCAAAATTTCCAAATCCCTCAACAAAATTTTTGTTGTAGCTATCTTCACTCCGAACTACACTTCACAAAACACCATCTTTGATGCATGATTGGATACCCCTTCTTCATTTCCTGCTAGTGAAAATAAATATGAATAATGCAAAAGATTCCCTACTATGCTTTGAGCCCTTCTTGCACAATTTTTTTACTTAACTTAGAGAACCCATCACGAATGTCAATGGTGGTTGACAAACCACAACAATGTTTCACTACCACCTGGAATTGGTGACACCATGCTTCCACATGCAACATGAAGTTCTCCACTTCATCTATGGGCTTGATTTAATAAAATATGAGTATTAAATCTAATTTCAGAGTCACTATGATAATATACAACAAAATATAAATGCTAAGCACTCTAAAGATGTAACTGTATAAGAAAATGGGAGAGATAGGGCACTTATCTGATTTTCGTTTATCTTGGAACAAATATGAACCTGAACAACTAATGAACAAAGCTAGGTAGAATCTTGGAACTACTTGATATAAGTATGGGAAGCTAAGAACAAATCTAGACATGGGAACCTAGGATAGGGAGAGGGTGTCTTGGCACCGAGACCACTCCGTGCATTGGTGACTGTGCGAATGCTCGGGATCTAATTTTTCCTTTATCGCTAGGACTTCACACTTATTCATTGTTGATTGTTTGTATGTCACACTTAGATCACTAAGGCACATGTAATATAAAACACAAATCCTAGCTACCTGCAAAAGCTCAAAAACACATAAAATTGGAATAAAAACGCAATATGTGAAGTCAGACTGACCTCGACGGTCATCTGAAGGATGAACTTATGACCTAGTATTGCACTACATTCTAAACTCCATGTAGTTTTGTGTGTTTGTGTTTAAAATATTGTCCTTAGGTTTCCCTCATGTCAATGACACCAAGATAGCAGGATAAAGCTAGATAAAATGAAAATGTGAGGGATGTTATTCAAAAATTCCCCTTCCTATGTAGTGTATGCAGAGTAATCAACCCAAAAATGTAATCCCTTTGATAGTATGTAGATATGCTTTCCTTTAGAATTTCCCACCCATATAATGGTATATATGTTGTGTATATATAAGGATATTTTGTTTGAATTTTGACACTAGTGACACGACATACCGACTAGGACCTCGGGATAGGAGTAAGAAAACTGAAAATGTTGACCACAAATGTCAAAAATGTGAAGAAGAATAAAGAGGACAAAAGCACCCTGGGGTGGAAAAGATCGCATGGGAACTAGTGTCTAGACTAGGAATTGGTGTCTTAGGATAGCCTGACGACAAATGTGAGAAGACTAAAAATAGGGATCCCTGTCACCTAACTAGAATTGGGTACAAAGGTGACATATGTGAGAGATAAAGATAATAGCAATAACCAAATTAAGTGGATGAACCAGGGAATACATCACCATTGAATAATTTTCTTACTCAAGATCCATGCATATAACAACATACTTACTAGTATAGTAAAATAATAATATGTGCGTGATTTTGTGTCTACATTTTCCCTCATTTATGATATTTGAATGAAATTCAAGTAGTGTAAAGGAAGTAAGGAACATACTTGTGAGAAGTCTAGAGAATCCCTATTACATAAGTACACACATAATATGAGAACATATAACGTGGAAAACCATGGATCAATGTGTCGATCCATGTGGCATAAATAGAGATAGAGAACCATTGTAAGGAGTACTTGGATAAATTAATGATTTGATTTGGATATTTTGAATTATTACCGATGGAGATTTGAAGGGGTAGGGAGTGATCAATTCCCAACCTGATTTTGTAAAATTTTGATCAAGGGAGGATTTGGGCATCCTGCCACTAGAGGAAGAGTGTTAGGGAGAGAGGTCTAGTTTTACTCTCCATCCATGACTACATCCTCAAAAGGTCCAACCACTGCAGATGGATAAAGACCCAATTTAGTTCCATTTCGATCCATGATTAGTTCTGAGTTGAATAACCCATATAAGAGTAGTATAGGAAAGGAAATGACGTCTCATTTCCCCCACTCCACGGGTGTTGCGATTTGTATAGTGCTATATGGCTTCCATGTTAGGTCATCTAGAAGTGATAGAAAATATAAAGTGATTCCCATGTTAGGTCATTTGGGAAAGATAATGAAGTGACACAACTCCCAAGTTACGTCATCTGGGAGAGATGTGTAAAGTATGCCATGTTGTATCAATTGATTGATTTGATTCGAATAGTAAAAGGTTACTTTGACATTGGATGTGTATGATAGATTACTCACAGAGATATTTTCACATTTTTCCTAGATTAGGTCATTAGGGGGAAATAAATAGAAAGGATTTGAATAGACCAATTTGTTCCTTTTGTTTGAATAGTGTGAACGAAAAAAATAGATAATGATATATTAGGAGTATCGAGTGATCGTATAGTATCCTGAGAGGGATTATATGGTGGTCTCATTATATGCCCCCTTTTGGAAAAAGGGTGAAGGGTGGATATAATGAGCACTGAGCCGAAAGTAGAGGTGAAAAGATGTAATGATGACCAAGAGGTAGTATAGAAGATGTTGTAAGATTGGGTATATGTTGAAAAATATATGCACCATATTGGGAGATGCATCATGGAATGTCGGTAGTACGGTGATATGAAAAATTCTAAACTAAATGGTGCAAACGGGGAAGAAAATGGAGCAACAAAGCTTAAGATATGAGTGAAACCGTGTGTCGTGTATTAGTTGGAAGAATGAGTGTGAATAGTAACTATAATAAATGAAAAATTGAAAATTGCTATATATAGTGATAGTAAAAAGTGAATAGTAAATTCATTTGAACTGTGATTGATTGAGAATTTGAGCTATGATGTTGTGAAGATGTTGCAGATTAGGGCAGTTAGGTTGACTAGGTTTGAGAGAGTAGCGGCGTTCATGGTGCCGTAGACGATGGATGAGTTAGTAAGTATGATTGTTTTTGAAAATTTTGGTGAAATTTGTTTGATTTTGTTGATTTTTTACAAAATTTGAATTTTTGAATTTTTGGGTGTTTCTGACTTGGGCAGGAGCGGCCAAGGTGTTGATGTCCTTCGGAATGCCAACTCCCAGTTCAGGTGTTATTTCCTATTGCTAGGCACCGCGTCCTACTCTTAAGCGCCGATGACCTAGGAAAGTGTTTTGATAGTGTACTGTGGAATATATGAATTTTGATGACTTTTTGTAGTTTGAGTGGTTGTTTTTGCGTATATATGAGGTACTAGTGTCGATATTGTGATGGCAGTTGTGTTGTATGTAGAGATATACATTCAAGGTAGTTCTGCAAAGGTTATCATTTGAGCACATTATTGACTTTGGGCTTGTCTAACACTGAGTGGGACATATTAGACTATGTCGTCCTATAGTACATAGTGAAATTAGGGGAGGTACCCAATAATATGCCTATGGTGACTGCATTGTGTGAGCAGTGGTGTGTGGATACATGTACTTTTTGGTTTCCTACTGGGATATGAAAGTGACCCTAGAGGATGTATATCGTATATTGTGACTACCATTTGCAGGTGAGAGAGTCCAAGTGATGGTTGTAGTGGATGCTCAAAGGTAGATGAGAGTAGCTAGGTGATACTTTATAGGGACATAGGTACAAACAAAGACCCATATTAGTCTAGATGTCATATTGAGATCAAGTGTTCCGTGGTTTTGGAAGTTTATTACAATTGTGATTACTTCATCTATGGCAGTAGAGGGTGGCAGAGTGGGCATATTGTATAAGATGCATGATATTGTCAGTGCATAGAGGAGAATGGGACCAACATTTCATGGGAAAGATGTATGTTGGCACATTTACATAGAGATCTATACATATTCATGTAGGAGGACCATGGGGGTGGATTAGGAGCCACCACATTGTTACATGTGTGGGCCTATGAGAACATTGTGATATTAAGGTCACTTGGTGGGCCACGATTTGATTGGGTGAGGCTTGAGATATTTGTAATGAGGTATAAAATCACACATAGTAGGATATTGGACACAATCACCTATAGGTCGATAGTTAATCGGATGGGTCTAGGGGTCATCATATGGAGGCCGTATAGATATTATGGTGGTTAGGAAGAGGATGGAGTAGAGTTTCGGTGAAGTCAACGCACCATGTGGTTAGCGGAATGGTTTCCTGGAGTGACCAAGTTATTTTAGGAAGAGCATGTGTCGAGGTATTTCAAGTATGGCCAAATACATGCCCCTAAATCCATATGTATAGGTGAGAGTGACTAGAGTAGCTAGGAGGCCCGGAGTGAGGCCATGTCGACAAGAGCACAACTAGTGCATCCTATTTGAAATGAGGTGGATACAACCATAGAGCCAATCTATGTGGATGATGTAGGATGTACCCAGGCCTATAGTGAGTGGTGGGAAACACATTGATTGGATGTACCCTTGTCTTCTAATTGCTACAACTTTTCATGAAGGGCACTGAGTCATTGTCATAGTGACCATTGATACGGTGGATATTGTAATAAGGGCGATCACGCTGGTGATGCAAGTGATGAGGAGGATGGCGTTGATTAAAGGGTAATAAAATTAAGTGTTTGTCAATTAAATCACACAAGACATCATGAGGCTTAGCAAAGCATGTCGAAATGTAATGACTCTCGAGTAGGAGATGGAGAAGACTTAGGTGGAGACCGACGTAGTGGAGGAGATGGAGGATGCTTAAGTGATGAAGGGGGTGGAAATTTCTTACGAGGTGGAGGAGATGGAGACCTTGGAGGATGCTTAATAGATGGTAGAGGAGAAGAAGTAGTAAAATGAATAGAAGGGGGATCTATAACATGTGCAACAATTAAATCTTGTTCTAGATCAATGACCTTATAACATAAAAGCATAAACAATTCACATGTATCATATTGTAATTTCTCTTTCAATGCAGGAATCAAGCCACGAAAAAAGATAAATTTCTTTTCTAGATCAATAGGCTGAAATACTAATTGATGCATGCAAGAATTGAAACATAAAATGTAATCTAGAATAGGTTCTTTCTTTCCTTGATGCAATCTAGGTAAGCAATCATGTGTGACTCTAGGACCATTGTTAAACATAAAACGTCTAAGAAAATCATCTTCCATTTCACAATATGTACTAATGGATCCATAATGAAAATGGGTATACCATTGAATAACATCATCAACAAGACCATGGTGAATTTTTTTTAGTAATAAACCAATCATTAGAATAAGAATCCATAGCTAAACGATAATGCTTAAGATGCAAATATGGATTGCCAGTGCCATTAAAACATGAAAAGGTAGGCATGATAAAATCCTTAGGAAAATTTGAATTGTGAATTTTCTTTGGAATAGGATTGCCATGAAGAGAGTTATTGTCAATGGAAGCATAGTAGGATTTTATTTCGAGAGTAATATATTGAACTTGAGATTGTAAATGGCCAACAACATGCATGAGTGATAAAATATCATGTGAAGGAATCATAGAAGAAGTGAGAGGCACATGAAGAGGTTGAATTTTTCCATTGTGAGTGATCATGGGGATGTGAGAAGAAGAAGTGGAAGATGAAGATGTTATGGGAATGCTAGATGTAGATGCAGAAGAAATAAGAGGAGGTATACTAGTAGGAATAAAAGAATCAACATGAATACCATCTAGAGAAGAAGAAGAGGAAAGAGGAGAAGAACATGGAATATTGACAGAAATATTAATAGTAGAATTAGAACACACGATAAGAGGTGAACTAGTATGAGTGGTAGAGCCACCATGAATGACATTGGAAACAACCTCAAAAGTAGAAGAAAGCAAAGTGAAAAATTCACATTCAACAGACTTAAGAGAAGTAACATCCTTACTAACATGTTCATGATTGGAAATATAATCAGCGTCATTATCAGAGAAAGTTCCACATGCAAGTATTTCATCAAGAGATTCATCAACATATAGAGAAGTAGGAGAATAACTATCATAATATATATCTTTCCAATCATAGTGAAACATGTTTAGAAGTAGAAACATGAGATACAACTTTACATTCATCTTGACTAGTATGAGAAACATCATCATGCACATGTACATTTTCAACATTGGAAGTAACATCATTTTTATCTACATTTTCACATGCAAGACCAAACATAGAATCTATAATAGTGTTATCTAGTGCTATAATAGGTTGAGAAGAAGGTGGAGTAGCATGAGTTCCTATAGAAGAACAAGGAGAGAATTTAGTGAAGTTTTGGTCAAGTGAAACGATGCTCACACTAGAGTTGTAAAAACTAGTAGGAATATTGTTTTTGTGGGAAATAAGTTGTCTTTGAACTTATACAGAGTAATCAACCCAAAAATGCATTCCATTTGATAGTATGTAGATATGCTTTCCCTTTAGAATTTCCCACCCATATAATGGTATGTATGTTTTGTATATATAGGGATCTCTTGTTTGAATTTCGACACTAGTAACACAACATGCCGATTAGGACCTCGGGATAGGAGTAATAAAACCAAAAAGGCTAACCACAAATGTCAAAAATTTGAAGAATAACAAAGAGGATAGGAGAACTTAGGGTGGATAGGAGTGCCTGGGCACTAGTGTCTACACTTGGTGTTGGTGTACTAGGATAGTTGACAAAAAATATGAGAAAAGTGACAGACATGGATCCCCGTGACTGACGGAATTGGGTACAAAGGTGACAAAGAGATAAAGACAATAATAATAACCAAAGGAAGTGGATGGACTAGGGAATGTGTCACCAATGAATACTTTTCTTACTCAAGATTCATGCATATAACAAAAGTGTTAGTGGTATAGTAAAATAGTAATACGTGCATGATTTTGTGTCTATAAGGCCTAATTCCCAAAAACTTCACCACAATGTTGCCCTTGTTTAGCACTTCCACCAACACCATACCACTTCCATGCCTTTGATCTTGATCTTTCATAAAAATCTTCACCATAAATGCCTCAATTCACTATGCAACCTACCTAATCTACTCAACTTTTTTTTTTTTACCAAACAACACTTCTAAAAGCACTTCATAAGTTTCCTCTTGGAAAAGGAGTACACTACCACTACTACAAAATTTGAAATTTTGAGATTTCACAAAATCATCAAATATGATAATGCCCAAGGAGAACCACCTTTTACTTCATGGCTCAAGTATCAATCTTGACATCACTTCACCGCATCCATAATTCAGCCACCTCATATACAAGCCCACTTTCTACAACTTCGGGAGTTCTTTGCACTCACCGAGTGTTTCCAAACATATCAAATTTTCAAGTTCTTCCACACCGTGTTGCCTTCCAAACTCTACAAAGTTTTATCCCATCACTCTTCTCACATTAGAGTTAGTTTTAATTAGTCTCCTAAATTTTTTACCTCTATGACTTTCCCAGGTCCGAATGCATGCATCCCTCTTTGTTCCTTCACATACCGAGTTTTGATCAAAATTTACATTTTCTCCCACAAAGTCTTTAGTCACTAGTATGAGACCTATTTACATTATGTAAATTCCAACTCTTAAGACATGCTTTGGGTCTACACACCATCATCTCTAAACACCATGTCAACTCCATCACAAACCGCATGAATCCTTCATCATCATCCTTAATACTTCTCTAAGAAAGTTATCGGATTCATTCACTACATTGTGACATCAACATAACTTTGCTCAGCCATAATATTGTGTTGTACCAACTCGATCGACACTACCATCCGGTCCACACCAATCTTTGTTCGCCACGTAAGGTTTGCTCCTCTTAATCTAACTATGTTGGAATCCCTTCCGTCTAACTACAAACACTTTGATTTCTAATTGTTTGGACCTACTTTTTCTATCCCAACTCCCACATCACTACGAATCTTCTTAGCATTTACATTTTTTTGTACCAACTCGATATGACACTACTTGTTCAAGCCGCACCAATCTACTTCTACATAGAATAAATTTTCTCCTATTGTCCTAACACCATTGTTGTTCCATCCACCGTGAACACCAACACGTTGATTCGTGACCGACGATACTCCTTTTCTATCAAAATTTTCTTCAAAAAAACTACCATATCACTACAAATGTTCTTATCCTTTAGATTTTGTTGGACAAACTCCAATCGACGCTATCCATCCCACAACAATCTATTTATTCATACAACAACTCTTCTCCTCTTTTCCTAAAACTTTGATCACCATCCACTCGATCACCAACACGTTGATTCGCAATGACTTTATAAATCCTTATCTATCAACTTGTTTTCAACCAACTCCCACAACACTATCATTAGAAGTTCCCTTCTCCAACTCTCCATATTAGTTTAAAATCTGCTCACCAACTCCAGATCTACATTAATGTTGTGTATCAATATACTTTTGTAAATGAGCTAAATACTAACACATTGCATCCATTTGAGCATGACTTGTGCCAATACTACTTGTCCGACTCGGTATCAAGATCGAATCCAATGATTTAGGATCTCATCTTTGATAACAACTATTTTCTTATGTGTGGCCTAACACGAAGGAACACCTTCATGCCCACATCAAAACTACGGTCGATCCTATGCTAATCCGTATACTTCTTTTGCATGTCCTATGCCTCCTGCAATCTCTACCTGATCAACACCACTTGCTACTCCATGTCCTGTAAAAGAGATGGTCCAAGAGATACTATGTCCTCTAACTGTCCTAGCTAAGAGGTGTCATGCACTCTCTACCATACAAAGCCTAAAAAGGAGCCATGCCTATAGAACTCTGGAAACTATTATTGTAGGAAAAATCCACTAAGTACAAGTACTCCTCCCATTTAGACTATTGATCCATCACATACATCCTGAGCATGTCCTCTAAAATCTGATTCACCCACTCAGTCTGTCCATCTGTCTTGGGGTGATATGTTGTGCTGAAGTTGATTCTCATCCCGAGGACATACTTGCATGGTAGTACACTGTAAACGTGAAGTGTACAAAGGATCGCGAGTCCACAAATGATCTTCTGCGAATCTCTGTGCAACCCGACAATCTCGCCCAAATATACCGTGCCACTACTCTAGCTGTATAAGTGGTCTTCACCATAGAAAAGTGAGCCAATTTTATCAATTTATCAACTGTGACCATGATGGCATCGTGGTGATATCTCAACATCGGTAGCCCAACAATGAAATCCATGGAAATGGTGTCCCACTTCCATTCCAGTATAGCATGAGGATAAAGAAGGCTCGCTAGATCCGATGCTCGGCCTTAACTCTCGGCACTCTAAACACTTTGTGACACAAATTGGTCCACATCTCTACGAATTCCTCTCCAATGATACAACTAGTCGTAAGGTGGCGTGCATCTTCTTCACCTCGGGATGGGTTGAATAGGTGCATGATGTGCCTCTAGCAAGATGTCCCGCCTCAAGCCTCCATCTCTAGGAACATATATCCGACCTCTGTGCTGCCGAGAAGACCATCTCGTGTCTAAGGATAAACCAACAAAAATCCCCTCAAGGGATCTATGTGACTCGATCTCGGCTCGTACTACAATGTAGAAAGCGTCAAGAGGAAGCTCTTTGAAGAATCCTGCTCCATAAATTTGTGCTCACCGAGGTGGCCATAGCCACATGTCTCCTTTGTTGAGAGAATCTACTACCACATTCTCCTTCCCATTCACATGCTCTATCTCCATGTCATACTCGTAAATCAACTCCATTCAACGCTGTTGGTGAGCAAAGTGAGATTGGGCTGCGTGAAGAGGTGACGAAGACTCAAATGATCGTCCCGAGTGTGAATCTTTTGCCAAGAAGAAAATGCCTCCATCTAACCAAAGCATGCACAACGGCTCTACAAGCTCAAGGTCGTGAGTCGAGATAATTAAGCTCGTGATCTTTGAGTTTGTGAGACTCAAAAGCTACTACTCTGCCCTCCTGCATTAACACACCTCCAAGCCCTGCTAAAGAAGCATCTGTGCAAACAAAGAACTCACCTTGTGGATCCGGAACTACAAGAATAGGTGTTGTAGTGAGGCACTCCTTTAGTGTCTTGAAGGCTTTCTTACATCTTTCCGACCAAACAAAATTCTTCCCTTTCCTCTAAAGGGAAGTGATAGGGTATGCAATCCGAGAGAAGTCCTGAACAAA
This sequence comes from Taxus wallichiana var. yunnanensis, assembly GCA_018340775.1. NCBI lineage: Eukaryota > Viridiplantae > Streptophyta > Pinopsida > Cupressales > Taxaceae > Taxus > Taxus wallichiana. The sequence goes on along the minus strand of CM031238.1, from coordinate 129,678,616 downwards.
TATCCTGTAATAACCTACTAATCCCATGAAGTTGCGCACCTCGGTCACTATAGTGGGTATTGGCCAATCCATAATGGCTCTAATCTTGGAAGGATCGATGATGATACCTTCCCCATAAATGATATGACCCAAATATTGCACCTCTATCTGAAAGAAAGCACACTTCTCCAAGTTCTGTAAAGTTGTTGCTCCGAAGACACCTTTGAAGAACACAGCGAAGGTGCCCCTTGTGCTCCTCACGTGTATATGAGTATATCAAGATGTCATCTAGGAAGATGAGCATGAAGTGATCTAAGAAGGTCCTGAATACCCCATTCATCAGACTCATGAACATTGCGAGGGCATTAGTCAAACCAAAAGGCACCACTGTGAACTCATAGTGCCCATATCTCATGCAGAAGGTGGTCTTATGAATGTCCACCTCTGAAATCCTCGGTGATGGTAGACTAACTTAAGATCATTCTTATAGAAAACTATGGTTCCCTTCATCCGATCAAATAAGTCAACGATATGAGAAGGGGATAATGATTCTTGATCGTTACCTTATTTAGCTAAGCGGTAATCAATACACAACCACAAGTATCCATCCTTCTTCTTCACAAAGATCACCGGTGCACCCCAAGGGGATACGCTAGGACGGATAAGGCCTTTCTCCAAAAGGCCCTCAAGCTACAACTTTAGCTCACGAGCTCTGGGGTGGTCATCCAATAAGGTACCCGTGAGATAGGCTCTGTTCGGGAACTATATCTATATGAAAATCAATCTCACGTGGGGGTGGTAACCTTGGTAGCTACTACTGGAAAGACATCTGAAAACTCTCTAAAAATAGGATGATCATCGGCGACGGTCCACTACACCCATACTACGATGTGTCACTAACTATAATAGCATACATCTGACAACCCCATTGCACACACCACTTAAGCTGCATAGCGGAGATGGTGCGAATAGAAACGGGTCTCCTAGCCCCTAAAATCACCAACTCAACTCCTAAATCATCTACACAAGATATAGTCTTGTGGTAACAATCCATCTTGGCCCTGTGTGTAGATAAATAATTCATACCCAAAATGACTCCATACAAGCCCAAAGGAATGATACAAAGATCTGAGGTAGTGGTGAAAGGTCCCAAATACACTACACACTCCTTGACTAAGGAGTCTATAGAGATCTTGGCTCCAAAAGCCATCTTGACATCCCAACTAAGACCTTGCCTAACTGCCACCAGCTTGCATCACTCTACTAAAGATGGTGCAATGAAAGAATCAAAATATCTAGAATCAAACAATATAGAGGTAGGAATACTACCAATGCTACCTATGGTCTCAATGATTATGCTCTGATGCTATGTCTGGTAGTTCTCAACCACTACATAAATCCTGTGGTTACGTCCCATGTCACCAACATTAGGCTTAGAGATATGTGTCTTACCCTTGTTGTTAGGGTTATGTGGGAAATATCTCTAAAAGTGTCTAGTAACTCCACAACCAAAACATCCTCCTGATCCTCCCCAATGAGTAGCACCTCCAGTAGGTTCCCTAGAAGTCTGTGGCGTGGATCCTGATGATCTGGTTGTGGTTTACCGAGGTCTCTGTTGGCAAGATCTCACTAAGCGAGCTCTAGGTCCACCTGTGTCTGATGGGACCCCTAAGAGGAGGCCCCATACTTCGACCTCTCTGTGCATCGGATCTCTGCGAAGGTCTATAGGGTGGGCGAGAATACTGCTGCTGCCGCTGCTACTACGTGGCCTAAAGGATGACTGTGTTAAACCTTGGCCACCACAAGGGAGAGGTACTGACCCCCTCGATCTACTATCCTACATCTATTGTATGTAGCTCCTGACTCGGTCTCTAGCCTGTTGGGTCTTCCCCCGAGTCTCCTCTACTATATAGGCCTTCTCGACGGCCTCAGCTAATGTCTATGGGTAGTGGATCTGCACCATACCTCCAATATCTAAATTCAAGGCCCGGATGAACCTATGAATCTACATCTTCTCATCATGCATATACTTAACATACTGGAGTAGATCCAAAATCTACTCTCGTGTACTTCGCCATTCTTGAAAGAGATGCCTGTCGAGAGGTCATGAAACTCGTCGATCCTCTACTATATAAACCTTCGTGACAAATACCTACTCTTGAATCTCTCCTCAAATAGCTCCCAGGTCACTGTCTCAGAATCTACATGGAGCTTCTGCTCCTCTGTCCTCCACCACACTCCTACTCCATCCCTCAGTAGATGGATCACAACATGAGCTTTCGTGTTGCTAGAACAAGGAAAAATATTAAAGCAACCGCTCAAGCTCACTAGCCAGGCCTCTTCCTGAAATCCACCCATGTCACCTGAGTAATGTGATGGCTAAAGCTTCAGGATCTCCCTAATGTGATCTACTGTTTGTGGTCCGGCTGCCTCTAGGTCTCTCGGTGTGCTCATCCTTAAGCCTAGGGCTCCAAGACCTCTCTCTATGCTATGGAACTCTGTCACCCTATCCCCTCAATGGTGACTCTACTCTAGCTGACTCACATGGGAGTTCTCTCCTCTATGCTCCTCGCTAGGTTGAGGAGATACCCGACCCTCGATGCGAGGGCCTGTCATGACCTGGCTGCGCATGTCCTCCTCCTAATCCTCTACATAGAGCGGCATTGACATCCTGAAGAGTCTGCAAGATCTGGGGTAGGATAGCTGCTACACCCTGATCCGGTGATGGTGGTGGTGGTGGTAAGTTTGGGTCTATGTGAGTATTCCCCCTACCCCATCTACGCCTCCTACACAGACCAAAGTGAGAGTTAGTTCATTTTTCTAAGTTTTATTCAATTTCCATGTTTACTAAAAATATGTAATTTCTAAACTAAGTTGTTTTCTAGATTAAAAAAATGTGCTAGGTTTAAGTTCCATGTCCCAAGTTTTCTAATGTGCCCAATGGTCCAAGCTTTTGAACCACTACTCACGATACCAAGTGTGATGCCCGTTAAAAATCCACTTAAGACCTAAGAAACAACCTAGGGTTAGTTACGAAAATTATGGAATAATTTTTTTATTAGAAGTGCCTACAACCAGGTTGCAAGACAACAGTTGACACTAGCAGGTTTAGGAACAAGTTTAATTTGCTAGAACATACTTTACTTTTATTAATAATTATTAAAGGTCACAAGGTCTAAATTTTAGGGTTAGAAGTTTCAGCTAGGTTCAGCGGGTAAAATATCACCATATCCATTCTCTAATAGGCTCAGAGTTTCAACTTTATTTTTCTCACACTTAATGCATTTAAAATTTTCCTAAATCATTCCCATTGGATAGGAAATTTTCTCAACTTTCCAATGATATAAAGAAGTCCTCCTAACTCCTTGTAAAACTCTAGTTATGGTCCAATGGACTTTGGGAGTCAAATTTTCCCAAAGAGGGACACGTGTCGAGAAGGAAGAAAACCCATTTTCCGGGTTGGCGGGTCGCGCGGGCGGTATTTGTAAATTTTCCCCCACGGGTGCAAAGGCCACAATTCTCTTGCGCCTTCGTGGGTCCTCCAAGGGCACGTGTCGGGCTCTAAGCCAAGGCAGAGAGAAAGAGGGAAGGGTGAGGCGTGGGCGTTTAGGAAATTTTCTGAAGGGGAAGACAAGATATTTAGCGCCCACGCGCCCGCGGGTCTGCCAGGGACACGTGGCGCTCCACAAACCAATGTAAGGATAAGGGAGAGGGACGGGTGGAGCGGTGGAGAGAGTTGGAAAATTTTTCCAAGGGAGGGAAAAGGGGTTAGTTTTCCATGTGGGTCCACGCGTCCGCGGAGGAGACTTCACCGAGGCGGGGCGGGAGTGTGGGGCCGCGAGGGTCCTTTGAAATTTTTTCCAAATCAAAATTCAAAAAGGGAAAAGTTGCGAGGGTTTCCCCACCTATTGTCACCCCCCCATGCCTGCCATGTGGCTACCTCTAGTTGGTTGCATGGGTGATGGGGGTAATTTCAAAATTTCCCCAACAATTTTTCAAAAAAAATTCTAAGGATTATTTCAACGGGAAATTTTGGGCCATGACCCCTTGCCAGAAAAAGTTTCTCAAATTTTCCCGCCAAGGCAAGAAAACTTCAAAGTGCCATAAATTTTTCTAGAAAGCTTAGTTTCGGGAAAACGAGGACCTTCTGGAAATATCTCGATGCCCTCTTTGCACAGGAATCATAAATTTTACATTTTCATAAAGTTTAATGGGTAAATTTTACAAAAATGATTTGCAAGCTTTTAAATAGCAAACTGGTAATTTTTAACTTATAAATTTGATTCAATTTGGTCACCTCCTTCACTCAACATGCCAAATAGACATGGAGGATTACTCTAGGAAGGATTTAAAGTGTTTTAGGAAGGTAAATTTGTTCAATTGGTTCCAATTTGTATTTTTCCAACAATTGACAGAAAACAATTGTGAAAGAGATTGGGCTCGATTTTGCAATGTTTCAAATTATTTACTTAAGTTTTCTTTGTCAATTTGAGTTCCTTGATAATACAACATGCTAAATTTTAACATTTCCAAGTTGATTATAATGTGCAGGTCCGAACTGTACATTTTAATTAAATTTATTTGCCAGTTTTAAAAATTTACAAGAGATCAAATTAAAAGAGGTCCATCTAACTTTTCATCATGTAAGTATGGCATTTCATTTCCAATCTAATCTAATACATTCAGTTGTTTTAAACAAACCATTCTAAATCAAAAATGCAAATACTGAATTCCATTTTACACATTTCCAAAGATACAAAATACAACATTATTTCCACGTACATTTCTTCTTTTCAAATAGAGATCTAACTATCTCTTTTGCCATACAATGAAACATTGAATTCAATCCAACAATGCATATGAGAGAAGATCTTGCAATTCTTTATTGAATTCAATTATAAAAATTTACATCTTTCAATGTTTGAATGCAAATAACATAATTCTATTTCTTTCTTTCCAATAATAGAACAAGAATATAAACATCCTTCACAATTCAAATATACACTTTCATAATCAATTACAACATCTTTTCTTCACAAGTATACATTACAATTTCATCCACATCAAGTGGGAAAGGTTACAAATGAATTTGTTTCACAAGGAGCTAGAAAAACTATCTTTTACGCTCCAAAACAATAACATGCAAGTTCTCTTTTGTCCTCCGGTTTGGTCACAACAAAGTGGGGAAACACAATGCTCTCCACCCAACCAAGATATCCAATGAAAGGAGAAGCCATCCTTCATCATTCCGAGCCCGAACTGACCACAATACAATGAGGGTGATTCAACCCATGACAACAATCGGCTTCCACTAAACACACAACATTCTTTCAACATGCAAAAATTTAATATAAAACATAGTCCAAACAAAAATAGCAATTTCTATTTGCATTTGCAAACATTCAATCAGAACTCGGGCTTGATCATGCAAGCAAACAAATGAGCAAGGACTATGGGGGAAGTTACTTATGCCTCACAATGGGAATTGGGCATCCACCAATACAAAACACCAATAAAAATTCACCACACATATCCTTATGCCCCCACAATCCCTCCTTATTCCCCCACAAAGTAATGCAAGCTATTTATTTTCCATGGTGGATCCCAAACCCAAACTCCCTCCCCAAAATTTCGATGCCAATGGCATTCCTTATGCCCCCACATGGATTTCCCATATCCTTTTCCTACACCATTCCTATGGCAGTCTACCCAGACAGCCAACAAAAACATAACAACATTCACCATTCACACAACACAACAAGAAAAAAAAAACATAAAAGAAGAGTTAAACTCCTACCTTTCCATGGTAACTTTGTTTCCAACAGTTAGATTTCAATGTCCAAAACACATTCCCAAAATAGAAATGTCAAGTATGAAAATATATTCAATCTCCTCCACAATCCACAAGAGCTCCAAACAACAAAAATACGCCCCCAAAGAAGTTGCAAAATGATTCAACAACCTAAAACAAGCAAAGAGTTTGAATTTTATAGAAGGGGAAGAGAAGAGGATGATGTGGATCCATGTAGGATGCCACATCACACATCCTCAACTCCAAACAAAAAGACAAAATTTCATTCTCCCAAGCACAATAAAGAGGTGGGTGAAAATATGACAATTTACTTGCACACTCCAAAAGCCCACACCCCAAAGGACTACAAATTAAATAAAATGTAAGAGAGTGCAATCAAAACTTGCAACATGATTAATAAAATACATTATAAAAGTCTAAAATCACCCTCCAACCATAAGTATGGTTGGTAAATTAAATTGAGAGGTATGGGACAAGTTTTACTTGTCCCACAAGCCTCCAAAAATAGCCCCTAAGGACAAATTTGAATTTCCAAGGAGGTGGAGTATTTCATACTCTAAAATCTGACTTACACAACTTATACATCCCTTACATATTTAATACAAAGAGCCAACAACTTCCATTATTACTTTCCCATATCCCAATTTGACTTATCTAAATTTTAACCATATGATTTCTCACAAAAATAACATTCTTACCCTCTAAACAAGGCAATCTAGTGATGAAATCCATGGAGACCTCCTCCCATCTTTGGCTAGGAAATGGTAAGGGTTGCACAGACCAGTGTTTTAATTGTTTCCCCTTTATTCTATTGGCACACTAAACACTCGATATAAAATTTTGTACATCCCCTTTGATTCCTTCCCAAAATAATTCTCTTTTTATTCTATGATATGTCTTCAAAAACCCGTGAGTGTCCTCCAACAAGTGAGGCATGTACCTCTGCAAGAATCTTATGCTTGACTCGAGAATATTTACTCAATTATAACATGTCCTTGTACCATAATGCATTACCTTTCCACTCAAATTTATTAGATGTCATAGATCCTTGCTTGATATTTTGTATTGGAGATTATGTATCCTTATCTTGATCCCATTCCAATCTTGCTTCATCCACCCAATCGTCCGTCAACATGGACATTCCACATAGTAAGGCATCTGCGGATGTATTCCTTCTAGAAAACACATCAACTACTAATTTTTCTTTACCCTTTTTGTATATGATTTCAAAATCATAACCCAATATTTTATTACCCACTTTTGTTGTTCCTCAGATGATAACCTTTTCTCCAAAAATTATTTGAGACTATCATGATCAATTTTTACCTTGAACTGTCTACCCATGCGATAGGGCCTCCATTTCTTGACCGCATGAAGAATAGCCATCATTTCTTTCTCATATATAGGTTTGAGTAGATATTTTCCTTTGAATTGGTCACTCTCAAATGCACTTGCTCTTCCTTCCTGAATTAGAAATTCTCCCAATCCTGCTCTTGAAGCGTCACATTCAACAATGAAGGTTTTTGAGAAGTTGGGAGTAGCCAAAAATGAGGTTTTACACATGGCTTCCTTCAGCTGCTCAAAGGATTTAGTGGTTACATCTATCCAATGGAAGGAATCCTTCTTTAGCAATGCAGTGAGTGGGGTTTCTATTCTATGATATCCCTGCACAAATATTATGTATTACGTTGTTAGTCCTAGGAACCCACGAATATTTTTGAGAGTTTTGGGCCTTGGCCATTCCACCATAGCTTTGATCTTCTGAGGATCAAATTTGACACCTTCATGGGATATAATGTGACCCAAGTACTCTACCTCTTGTACACCAAAAGAACATTTGGATGGCTTTGCATAGAGAGTATGTTTCTCCAAAACTTCCAACACTTTATTTACATATTGTAAGTGTTCTTCCCATGTATTATTGTAAATCAATATGTCATCAAAGAAAACTAATACAAATTTCCTTTAAAATGGCCTAAAAATAGTGTTCATCAAGCTTTGAAAGGTTGAGGGTGCATTTGTAAGACCAAAAGGCATTACCAAAAACTCATAATGGCCCTCATGAGTCCTGAAAGTTGTTTTATGAACATATTCCTCTTTTATTCTAATTTGATGGTACCCGAACGAAGATCTAATTTGGTGAAATAAATAGCAACATGCAATTCATCAAGTGAATCATCAATTACTAGAATAAGAAACTTATATTTGATGGTGTACTTGTTGAGTTCTCGTGCAATCTGGACACATCCTCCAGGTTTCATCCTTCTTACGTACCATGACCCTTTGGTGAAGAATATGCACTCTGGCATGCTTGATGATACTTTCCTTCAACATTTCTTGTACCATTTTCTCGATCTCACTTTTATGGGAATATGGGTATCTGTATAGTCGATGTTAGGTGTTTGGATCCTTGGAATCAAATGAATGGCATGATCATGATCCCTAAGCGGTGGTATTCCCTTTAGAATTGCATCAAAAACATATGAGTGAGCATCAACAATCTTAAGGATCGGGTGGCATTGAAGACTACGTATTTTGTACTTCTATGGAAAATAACTTGCTATAAATCCATCTACTCCTTTTCTAAGAACCTTATACATCCGGTGAGAGCTAATAATCTATGGAGACTTAGCTACCATCCCATTCAATTTTATTGTCCTTCCATATGAATGAAATCACATCAATAATTCTTGGAAATTCATCTCTATAGTACCTAAGGTTTTGAGCAATTGGACACCCAAAACAATATTTGACCCTCCCGTAGAAATAACAAACATAGGTGAATCTAACATGTAGTCTCCCATGGAAATATTGATACTATGTCACTTTCTTATGCACTTGACTATCCCACCATCTGCAATCATAACTTTCATTTCTGGAGCGGGGGTAAATAAAACAATTGAGGTGGGATGCTAACTTACTATTTATGAATTTATGAGTACTCCTCGAGTCAATCAACACCATCACATTCTATTTTTGAAATAGCCAATAACCTTGAGTGTTTGAGGAGTACTAATACCTAATAATGCATGGAAAGAAATTGAAGGTTATTGATCCTCGACTTCATCTTCTATTGGTTCCTCGGCCTCTCCTATAATTTCATCTTCCACATTATCCTCATTACCTCCGTCAATATAGAGAAACTTCTTCTTAGCACATTTGTGTCCCGATCCATATTTTTGTCACGGTTAAAACATAATCCTTTTGCTCTCTTTTCTTGTTTGTTGAGGAGTCGGTCTAATTGGCCTAGCAAATGAAGGGGAAAAGATACCATGGTCTCTGGTGTTAATGAAAGGCGACCTCCTACTACAAAGAACTTTTTCCTCTACTCGACGTGCCATGATAATAGAATCAGAAAGCTTGAGTGGATTAAACATACGTACCTCAGGCTTAATGTGGTCCTTAAGACCCCCAACAAATAGGTCATTGATTCTCTTCTGGAATATTCTCCACCCTTGAGGATAGGTTCTGGAATTGATGCACATAATCTTTGACTGATCATGTTTTCCATAACTTTGCTAATTGGCTAAAGTAGTTCTTTGAAACACTAAAACTATAGTGCAATTGCAACTCCTCGGTAAAAACTATCCAAGTGACATTGAGACCATTTTTCTGCCTTTGAGCACATAACCATCGATACCAAACAAATTGGTCTGGTTCAAGATACAGGGATGTCAATGTCACCTTTTTTACCTGATGGTGTTTGATGTAACTCAAATAAATTCTCAATTTGATCTATCCAATTTAGGGGATCCTTACCATTCAATTTGTGCATATCTACTTTTGGCATCATGTTTTGTGGTTGTGAATAAGTTGGATTCCGATTGGGCTAGAAAAGTGATCCGACATGGTTATTTTTTCCATTATTTTGAACTGAAGATCCTCCTTGGTTGATATGGGGCATATTTTGGCCATATTGTTTACCCTTTACATGTTGCATGATATCATCCAACTGTTGATTGATTTGGTCTATGTCTCCTTTAGAGGCCATCTCAAATTGTATATTTCGCAGCTCATACTCAAGTTGGCTCACCTTATGATAAACTAAGGTAAACCCTAGTGTTGAGGAATTTGTATTTACCCCTTTTGACTCCAACTCTTCAATCACTACCCCATCTTTATCTGGGGTTTTACCCGGAGTGACTAGATTCTTTTTGCTCTTGTGGAAGGCCCTGTCATGATGTCAAACCTTAGGGTTTAGGGTTTTGATACAAATTTAGATGAACAGGAAAAAACACAGAGAAGATACTAATACTTTTTTTGAGATATTTCTGAAAATGTAAAGAAATCGAACAATTCCACCAATTTTCGGTCTAGGGAGCGTTTTTATCAAAAACCCTAAATTTGTAATAACTTTTGCAAACGATATCAAAAATGTTTGAAATTTTCAAAGATTTTTACTTGAAATGATTTGCAACTACGGTTAAAAATCAGCTAACAAATTTGATGTGTTTAGTAAGATAGAGCGGAAACAAAAAAATGGTTTTGCCCTAATTTTGGCCGGATCGCAGCTCTGATACCACTTGTAATGAAATTACTTGTATAATTCAGATTATGAACAACAATAGAACACCAAATAACACAATATTTTAGACTAGATTATCTCAATATACAATTAGAATAGCTTCGCCACTTTGAGGGGGAAACCTCCAAACCATAGAATAAGACTCAAATGCTCAAATGATGATGAACTACTACCTACAATCCCCTATATATACTATTCATATGTTATGGCCATCACCAAGGCTGACCTACTAAGCATGAGAAAGTATAAATGATATAATAAAATGATATGGTAAGCCACAAGTTGGCTACTCATATCCTAATGCAAGCAATAGGTTAAGGGCGTAGCACCTTCAAATTTGCACCTAACCTATGCAACTCTATGTACGTGCCATAAATTATAACCACCACTCTATTCGATACAAGTTTCCATCTTTGTGTATTCAAGGACACCACATAGGTACATGAATTTAATGAAATATATGGCGGTTTATATTTAGCTTTGTGACTAAAATTTAAGAAATTTATTCAAGTGTGATTTAGGTTTGATCTAAGAAATAAGTAAATTTGATATGGACACCTTCAAATTTTGATCCATATAATTTGAAGGTGCCTACTTGATTGAGACCACATACAAACTTTTAAAAATTTATTGAAAACTTGTAAATTATGTCTTCTCTCAAAGTACCTCAAATTTGATTTATTTATGCATTAGTTTTCAAATTTTCGGTGTGGTGTAGTGATGTTTTGAAATACTAAATCATTGATAAATTCTAATGTTTGCATATTAATAGACAAGGACTAAATTTTTTTCTTAATTTTTGGTGCAAAAGTTTTTTTAATTGAGATTTATCATATCCAACATTTTTAACATCAAATGCTTCTTACAATATCATTTGGACTTCTCAACTTATTTCAATTTTAAACCTAGGTTTTCCTCTTCCTCTTAAACTATACAAATCAATCGATCCCAATAGATCTAACAAACTTTAAGTTAGAAAGCATACAAATCAATCGATCCCATACACACAAACTTTAAGTTAGAAAAAACTAGACTAACAAACTTTAAGTTAGAAAGGCCTTACAAAATGTTATATTGAGATTGTTGAAGTTATTATGTGAGAGGAGGATGAGCTTCATAAATTACTATAAGTTTTATTCACATATAATATTAGCAAAATCTAATTACTAAACAAAATAAATAGTATTGCTTTATGATTATCTCAAATTCATAATAATTATGAGAAAAGGTGAGTTTATAAGGTATACTTAAACTAATTCATTTTCAAAATCAAAACATGGTTTTGGGATTATTTTTTTACATTTATGGGTTTTCATATTTATTTTTATTTGATATGATTCCCTACATTTATGGGTTTTGGAACATAGATATGTTTTTCTATTGTGCTAAAAGTATGCATATGTTTACAATTATGCTTTTAAATTTCGTTCATTAATAGAAAAAATTGGTATTTGTAGACATAAAATCACGCACTTTGGGTAATTATCTAGTCCTGATTGCATACTACTATTCATATGATTCCTAAGTAAGAAAAGTACTAATTAACTCATGTCCTTGGCCATCTTTTCTTTCTTTTTGTTGCCACTTTTGGTCTTACACTCTTTCTAGCTCAGTTTGTCTTTTCACACCTCGACATTTCTCATCTTGGACACCAGCACCCAAGAAAGACATCAGCACCAACCGTCCTCGTCCCCTTTAGGCACCCCTAACCTCTTTATACTTTATTCACATCTTTTGGGTCCTTTATAGCCATTTGAGCATCTTATCTTTTTGGTAGTCGGTCTTTTTGGGGTTGATTACAAAATTCAAGAAAAGGAATCATATAAATATAAAGTTATGTGATCATAATAAGGGACCAAACACTAAGCATTAGCTATCACCACCTAAGGTTACATCCAAAGGCTATTCTAAAGCATTCAAGCATCCATTTAAGGGCAAGGGACTACATTCTTCTGCATACACTTCATAGGAGGGGAAGTTCATTCTATTCCATGCACACATCTACTTACATATTCTACATCTAGCTATTTGCTCGCTATCAAGTGTGACACGCACAAGAGCCACCTAGGCACGATTCCACACACACACCTAGAACTACATTGGGTCTAAAATGTAGTGCAATGCTCAGTCGTAAGATCACTCGTTTTGACAAGCTTAAGGAAAGTCCGAACCCTCATTTGCATTATTTTATTTTTGGGATTTGATGCACTCTTGAGGGTTTTGGAAGTCAATCTTTCATTGTTGGTTATCAGCGACCTTGATGATCATTGTGTGACCTAATAGCGACAAAAGGTGAAGAAAAAAATATCTTACGACCAGGTTGAAGATGGTTTTCTGAAATTTTTGATAGTCACGGGCGACAAGATCTTGTTTTTAGCGCCAACAGAACCCCCGACCCATTCCAGATGCCCCATTCTAGGTAGATTGTCATCTCACACCTTTATCTGAGGCTCTATGTGAAACTTCTCCCTCTTTATTCATCGGATCAGCACTTCAAAACAATTCAGATTTGGTTGTGAATCGAGTTAAGTATCTTATTTTCCCTCTTGTACCTAGGGTTTGTTCATTTATATTGGTTGTTGCTCGTGCAATATTTGTATTTCAATGCTTATTTATTTATTGCTACATTACAGTTAGGGTTTAGCATATTTTCTAAGATTTGTTGAATTAGTTTTTGACACTACAAAACAATAAATAAAATATAAGAAAAAATGTTTAAAATACCAATGCAAAATCATAATAATGAAAAGAACAATATATAAAGGAAGAATGAAAATTTGTACATTTTAATGTGTCAGCCTTAGATCATGAAATGCTACAATGAAGTAAAGATTACACCCATATTTTTTATGGTCATAATTCTTATAACCTTAAGTTTTATGGATGTAAATCTTTTAACAATAAATATTATGGTCGTAAGTATTTGATGGTGCCCTCATGACACACTTGTGGCGATAAAATTTCACCATGAATACTATAGGCCAATTTTACCCACCTAAGTGCCACTTTGGCTCTTGAAAAAAGGGGTTTGAGGGCCTTTTTTTTAAAAATGGGTACTGCGGCCCTCAATTCTAAGCACTTAATTTTTTATTTTAACATTTTTTTACGAATTCATTGATGTAGGCAATGTTTTTAGTTTTACTCCTTTTTTAGACACACAATTAAAAATATAAATATATATTATTATATTTCATAAAAATATCCATCGCTATAAAAAAGTGAGGTTGACATGACCATATTTAATTTTTTCAAAGTGTTCTAGTATCAATTTTGAGATATTGAGTGCACAACAAAAAAATCGTATAAGTTTTGTGAATATAATTAAATAAAAAATTATATATTTATTTGAAAATTAAAAAAAATGCACCGCAATATTGAAAATACAACATATTTTCAAAAAACATTGTTTTAATAATTTTGTTATCATCATAGACATGTATGTGAATTTGTCACTCATTGTGCTAGTTTGCACAAATAAACTAGTCTTTTGCTAAAAGGACACAAAATTCATATTTTTAACCATTGAAAAAATACAAAAATATTCTACACTAACAACACTACATTTCTTATATTTACATCGTTACAAAATTCTAAAGCGATGTATCATTTATCATCACTCAAACTTACGTAAACTCTATTTTTTAAGAAAACACGTGTCATTTTTCTATATAAAAGTGTGTCACATGTGTGTGCACTTAGTCACTCCATGTATTGTAGCTTATTATTGTTATTACATAGTATAACATATTGGCATATATCATGCACTATCATGCAGTGATGATCATACCAACATCTAATACATCAAAGCATTATGTCACACTTGAAGGAAGATTATCCACAGTCCGCAGTATCACCTGGTCCTACTTAATCACTTCAGACGCGAGGTGAAGGTGAGTCTCTCCTACTATATTTTGTAGTCCATGGAAAAGTCTATTCTTGAATTTCGGGTCATAAGAGGACTATCCCCCTACACTAGGGTGTCATTTATCTCATTAATCAAGTACTTGACTAGTGTTGTTGCCAACAACCCCTGCCCTATTATGGCTTCTCCCCTTCCCAAACAAACTCGCATTTGATCCAAAAACCCCATGTACCGGGACTCTGTCTCGGAGCCACCCCAAAAAGGGTTCGTCAGCAGTAGGAAGGAAAGGAAGTTGTGGGCTCTGGCCAGCAGGGTGAAGAAATTATGGTGGAAGATAGCCCTCCCTTTGTCCTCCCTGTCATGGAAGATGGTTCCAATTTAATCAATAAATTCAACATGCAAGATAATGTGGTTAAAACCCTTGAGGAAAATGTAGAATTCCTGCTTAAGTCTACTATTAAAGTTCAAGCCTCGGACCCTAACACGGCCTCAAAGAAGAAATTGTTGCTCTGGATACTAAGATTAAAGCTCTAGAGGAAAAACACAACAATTACTTGGCTATGCACAGTGCCATTATGGATCTTATGCAAGTTCATATCTGCCAAATTTGTGACTCTAGCGGCATTCCTGACATGGCTTGGAAGAATGGAAAGATTACAAGAAAGTTCAAAGCCTCAAACTGGGACCCCACTATTGCCATTTCCCGAAACTCTATCAGGGCTTTCAATGTGGCTATTAAAGTTTTTAGTAAATTTGTTGGGTAGTGTTGTTGGCTCCTTATTCTTGGTGCAGTTGTTTTTGTGTTGTTTTCTAGCTGCAGTTTTGTTGTCGATGTTTCATGTTGGGCTCGTTGCCAGAGGCGAGATGGCACCTACCTTTGGTTTTTCTTATTTTGGTTGGCGTGTGGACCCCATGGATAAAAAAACCACACTTTTACATTACTTTTCTTGGTTATTGAGCCTTTTGTTATAACCCTGGGTAAGGTCCCACCAAAACCTTTTACCAATAATAAAAAAACATCTAATACATCGAATCGCACTTATTTCATATGACTATGCATGGATGTTGTTCATTCAATTTTGACATAGTTTTTACCACAAGAGCAATTTTTTATGTGTTGATATATGCCTTCATTTTGAGAGATTTATGGACAATAATTAGTTCACATTTTCATCTTGATAGAAACTTAGGTCAATCATTGCATGTTTCACCACACTTTTGGGTTACTCATGGGCACAATCACCGTAGGTTATCTAGTTTTCAGTACTATTGTATAGTTCTGACACACTTGGACTATTCATGGGTGCAATCCATGGGGGTTCACTATGTAAACTCATGTTCTATCAAGTGCATTCATAGGATACTCAATAATATACCTATTTCCAAATCCACATCCCAAACTTCTATAATTAACACCCCCTCCCAATACAACTTTTCAATTATAAAATACCTCTTATTTTACCATACATCTAAACTACCCATTTTCCCTCTAAATTTATACTCCTTTCTATTTCCACCTCTTCAGAGTCTCTGGATTCAAAGTTTTACATTTTCACAAAATTGAATTATATTTCCACTTAAAACCTTTGATGAAATTCTTATCAAACTCAAAAGTACAAATTAAAACAATTCATTGTTTTACACTACAAAACGATAATTTAAATAAATATAACAAAAAATGTTTTAAGATACCTAACAAAATGGGTAAATGTTTGTGTATTTTAATGTGTCGCACTTACGACCATATATGTTAGAATTATAAAAATTATGGCCATAAGTTTTACAACCATAAGTCTTAAAACCATAAATCTTATGACTATATATTTTTATTGTCGTAAGTATCTAATGGCACCCTCATGGAAAATAAAAAATCGGCCTCAAATCCTATAGGAAAATTTTACCCAGCATGAAGTGCCACTTCAACTCTTTGAAAAAGGAGTTTGAGGGCATTCACAAAATTGGGTGTTATGGCCCTTGTTTCTTAATACCTAAATCTTTTTTAAAACATGTATTTCATTTTTATTTCCAATGATGTAGGTGTTGTATTTTAGTTTTACTCTCTTTTGTAGACATATAATTAAAAATATAAATATAAATTATTACATTTCAGAAAAAGTATTGAGTACCACAAAAATTAAGGTTAATATGAGGTCATATTTTTCTAATAATATGTTACTTTCAATTACGAGATATCAAGCGTGTGATATAAAAAAATTAAATCCATTTAATTTTTGTTTATATAATTAAGTTTAAAATTATATATTTAGCTAAAAATATAAACTAATTATTTTGTGCTACAACATTGAAAATACAATATGTTTTCAAAAAAACCTTTTTAATAATTATTTTTACGATCATACATGAGTTGTGAATATGTCACTCAATGTGTTAGTTTGAACAAATAAACTAGTATTTTTCATTAAAGGACAAAACAATATTTTTAGTTATTAAAAATATATAATAATATTTTACACTCAAAATCTTTCATATTTTATGTTACACCATTACAAAATTCTAAACGTATGTATCATTTATCATCACTCAAACTTATGAAAACTCTCATTTTTAAGAAAACACATCAATTATCTATATAAAAGTATGCCACGTATGTGTGCACTCACCCACTCCATACATTGCAGTTTATTATTGTCACAATAACATAGTGATAATTATATCATATTGTTGCATATCATGCACCATAGCGTGTACACTATAGTGAGTGATGATCAAGCCAACATCTAAGACATCATATATTACACTTCATTCAAATGACTATGTGTGGATCTAGTTCTCCCAATTTCGACGCATTTTTCTACACATGCACATTTTTATGTCGACATGTGTCTTAATTCTAAGAGATTTGTGGAAAATAATTAGTTCGCATAAATTCATCTTGATATAGAGTTTGGTTATTTAGTGCATGCTTCAATTGTGTGTACTTTTGGGTTACTCATAGGCACAATCAACATTAGTTATCCAATTTCCAAGCAATATAGTATAGTTGCATCACACCATGACTACTCATGTGTGTAATTGATTTGTCTTGTCCAATTTTTACTCTCTTTGGCACTATGCAGGTTTATTTTGAGAGTCATCTACATCATGAAGATTACAAAGGACAAGTTACAACACGTTAGACTTAGTAGGTTATAGGGGTGTTAGAAATAATATCATAATACTAACTCTAATATTTTCCACTTTAATATTAGCATTTGTAATTTATTGTGAATAATGCATGTGATAAGGAAGTTGAACAACCATCAAGAAGGTAAACCATAAAGTCTCTCTTTGTGTCTACTTGTATGTGCATATGTGCATCAAGAAGAAATTTATTGAATACATGGGAGATTCTTTGAACATTTTCTTCTTGTTTAATTTCCCATCCATTTCATCCTATAATTTTCTTCTCTTGCAATGTAATTTCTAGCCCTTTGACACACCTTGATTATGCCCTCTTTTCCATCTCGTAATTTACTAACCCTTAACAAATGAAATTGTTTCCAAGTCTCCCCCATCTTACTTACATGTTATTCTTCATCTCTATCGAATGTATATCATCGTGATAATATTAGGTTTCAAGGTTTTAATATTATAAAACATGGGAATCAATGAATTTTAAGATTGTAAAGATAATAGTAGGTTTCAAGGTTTTATGGACATTTTAGTAGATAAGTAAAACTATGTATTTATATTTTATATCAAGCTTCTCAATTAGTTATTGCTAATATTTACTTTGGTTTGGTACTATATTTATTTCTGAATAACCATCTCGAGTTACACAATTATGATGTGTGATAATCTTCTGTCGGGTGCATATGCATAGGCATTATTTTCTCTTATTGTCACTTTCCTCTTGAATTACTTTTTGGGGAATTAATTTTCATGAATGTACATCCTAAGGAGTACACTGGGACAAATATTGGGTGACTCGGAGCACTTTGTGATAGATTTTCTATGCATTCCTTCCTATTGACACCTTTAGATTATCATGGCATTATCATATCTTGTGTTGCTAGGTTAATGTTGCCCGCTTGAGCCCTCTTTTTCCTCTTCATGAACACATAACCAATATCATCAACTTGATCGATGACATCCTATAGACCTCCCTTTTTCACATTGCCACTTAACTTATAATGTCGTCTAAAATTAATTTTTGACTTTTGGGTTCTACATTTATATTTATAGGGTTCTCATTTTTCATGTCCGAATATAAGATATTGAATCTACATTATTTACACTTGCAAATCCATCTTTAAAAAAGGTGAAAAATTGAGATGATAAAATCTTTAATAATTTAAAAAAAAATTAAAGTATATAAACATTTAAAAATATTAATAATACAAATTGTATTAATGAGATTTGCATTAGTCATTAGATTCCCAAATTTTATCCTACTTAACTATTTGTAATTACACTTTAAGAATTCTTATCGAAATCATCTGCTTGAAATCTCCTTATCAAGTGTCTTCTTTTAAAAATTCTTATCTGAAATCATTAAGTTGAATAATACTCCTTATGAAATGGCTTCTTTTGGAAATTCTTATCAATACTACTTATGAAGTGTCTTTCATTCTTTTAAAGTAATGACCTATTGCCAAAGATGAGGTCGAGAACCAATATCTTATTCTTGAATATATTGCAAAATCAAACTCAGTCCATTTTCTATGTAAGTGCTATGGTAGGGACCCAAGCTTTCATACTTGATGTGTATGTTAGAGAGAGAGGCAAATGAAAATCATATTTGGATGAAAGTTCTACTTTTTAATGATTGTTTAAGAATTTCAATTTTTTGCCATGTACAAATCATTGGTTGACAATCTTTCTCATAATGATTACCAACACATGGAAGGTGCTTCTAATAGTGAAATCGTGCAATACCCACTACAAATGGTTGACCCATGTGCAATTTATTTCCATCCATTTCCTTCAACAACCCTTTTTAAAACTTTTTAAACTAGTTAATTTTTTAATCAATTTATCCAAAGTAGAGCCTTGATTATTCTTCATCGACCACAAATATAAAAACATTTTTAAAATACATTTGAGTAGTCATTCATTGATTTTGGAAAGAATTCCCTTAGCCAAATTTATTTTAAAAATAGTTTCCTTTCCACCAGATGGTGCATCATAACATGGAGGATATCTATACAAGTAAATTATTATTTTTTTGACCGAACAGATCTCATTTTGGCTCTAGAGATGAACAAGAGGTGAGCAAGAATCATTTTAGATGCGGAAGAAAAGGGGAGGAAACACATCAAAAACAAAAGGTGGTCAACATGGCAGGCTTGAGATGAGGTTCACATCTTCCACTTTATGCTTGCCATTTTTCAATTTGGCACCGTTGTTTTAGAATAGTAGGTTTCTTTTATTTATATCCGTACATATTTGGTACCATTCAACCTTTGCACGCATGCCTGCACGCATGCCATTGCCAACGTGGTTCAAATAAGGATTCTCTCCAAAAGAAATGGTGGATAATAGGACATTGTATTTTTTTTTTTACAAATAATTTGAAAAATATAGAATTTATTAGGATTTATGTTAAAGGGAAGGTTAACATAATAAATAATTGTAATTTATAGTCATTTAATTTCAAATTGACATAGATTTTTTATAGTTTTTGTGCATTAGAATCCTTCCCAAAACGAAAAGATTCCTACCTAAATATATGCATGGGACCACTTCCATTTTCATGGTATCATGAACAAATTAAAAAAAATTAAAATCATAGAGACAATTTCAAGATGTCTTGAAAAAGTGTATCCAACTTGAGATACTAAAATATTATTTAGAGACAAGTGTACAATGTTCTCGCTTGTTTTTCTTTGACACTTTTATCCTCATTAAGTGTTTTACTTCAACAATTTCTTTAAAGAAAGTATAAATTTTTAACTTTTTAAAATATACATACATTAAATTAAAATGTTTGAAACATATATATATATATATATATATATATATATATATATATATATATATATATATATATATATATATATATATATATATATATATATAATATATATATATATATTAAAAAAATGATTGGTAAACAAGGGTTGAAGGGTCCCTTTCCCTATGTTTCACTTTTTTAAATCATCGGAACAAAAATCGAGTCTCAAACATAACCGGGGCCCCAGATCCCTAAGACCACACAACCTTGACAAAATGTTGTAACCCAAAGACACCCCACATAATGCAAACCACACCAACCTTCGAGCATTACCCATAATCAAAATCACCTTCCTCCATCTCGGGATGCACCCACACATTCCATAGGATCCATTGTTGAATACTCATGGCCACAACCAACCTCAAATGCCTCAACAAGTATCAAACCTTGGTGGGCTTGGAAACATCCAAATGACCCAACCAACTCATCACTACCTCATTGGAACAACTTTGGATGGTAAACACTTTTATTGTACTTGAGAAATGAACTAGAGTGGTGGAGAAGCACTTTCTCTAAGTGGGACATGACGGTGGGCTTGGGTGCTTAATGTCCGCTGATCAATATAGATTCGGAGCGTCCCGCTACATTCCGCTTGGTCCATATGGGAAAGTTCAAACCCTACCTCAAGATGTCCCCATGGCCACTTATTGAAAGCGTCCAATAGACTCAATGTGGATGAAAACTTGGGTTCATGATTACAAACTACTTGTAACTTGCCAATAGCCCAAGACCTTGAGTCCTTAAACTTTGAATAGTAAACACTTTTATTATACCAAAGCTATGAACTAGAGTGGTGGAGGAGCACTTTCTCTAAGTTGGATATGGAGGTGGGCTTGGGTCCCTAATGTTCGCCAAGCAATCCAAATTTGGAGCGCCGTTGTGTTCCATTTGGTCCACATGGAGAAGTCGACCCTACCTTAAAGTGTACCTATGGCTACTTATTGAAAGTGTTCAATGAATCCAATGAGAATGGAAATTGGGTTGATTACAAACTACTTGTAACTCACCAATAGCCCAAGACCTTGAGTCCTACATACATACATTAAAATTGATTTGAAATTAAAAATAAAAATATATCAAAATAATATTACTCGTTAATGATTATTCATGCATGAGTTATTTTAAAATGATTTAAATGTGCATTAATTTAAAAATTCAATAAAAAATAATAATGTAATATTAAATAATTTTTTCTATTGAAAGATTTTATACTAATACTTTAATATAATTACATTATTGATACATTTTCTAAATAAAAGGAAAACCACCTTATAAGTATCGAATGAATGTCGAATTTAAGATCATCCATTAATTATTAATATAAATTATACGAACTATAATCGCACCACCACCAAATCCCTATTTTAATCGTAAAAAACACTATCCAACATAATCTTAAAATAAATGTAAATAATTCTTTATGTAAAGAAAGCCTTCATATAGTTAAATCACTTGTGTTTTTGTTATTTAAGAAGTTAAGTTGAAAGTAAGTTTAAAAAAGCAATTTTAGTATTTGGGAAGTATGTGATTTGAATATTGCTTTAAAACTAAGATAAATACTATTATAATATAATTTGTAGTTTGGAGCATTTATAATATAATAATAATAATAATAATAATAATTGTTAAATGTTTTCATATGATTTTTATTATATAATTTTATGTGTGTATATATATTCAAATAATATTATTGATTTTTTATTAGAATATTTTATCGATAAAACTTTTCAAATATATTATTTTTCTAATTAATTTTATTATAAATTATTTTAAAACAAAATTTGAAATTTACATTTTTATTATCCTAAAATATATTTTAAAAATTTATAAATTAAATTAAATACTTTTAAAGAAAGCAGTCTCTACACCATTTCTCTTTTTGTGAACTAGATTGTTATAGCTTAGAAAATTAGGATATTATAGTTTTTACATAATTTGAAAAAATATATAATGTATTAGATTTATGTTAAAGGAAAGATTAGCATTACAAATAATTGTATATAAAAATTGTAATTTATAGTCACTTAATTTCAAATTGACATAGATTATTTACAATTTTTGCACATGAGAATTCTATGAGTCCTTTCCAAAAAAAAAAGATTCCTACCTAAATATATGCACGGGACCATTTCCATTTTCATGTTATCATGAATAAATACAAGAGAACTTTAGAATCGTATAGGCAAGTTGAAGATGCACTTAAAAAGTGTATCCAACTTGAGATACTAAGATATTATTTAGAGAAAAGTGTACAATGTTCTCGCTTTTTTGATTTGACACTTTTATCCATATTAAGTGTTGTACTTGAGCAATTTATTTACAAAAATTTGTGGTATAAATTTTAAACTTTTTAAAAATATACATACATTAAATTAAAATGTTTGAAACATACATATATACATTAAAAATGATTAGTAAACAAGGGTTGAAAGGTTCCTTTCCCTATGTTTCACTTTTTTCAATCATCGAATGAAAATCGGTCTCAGACATAACCGGGGGCCCCAGATCCCTAAGACCACAACATTGACGAAATGTTATACCCAAAGACACCCCACATAATGCAAACCACACCAACCTTCGAGCATTACCCATAATCAAAATCTCCTTCCTCCATCCGGGATGCACCAACACATTCCATAGGATCATTGTCAAATACTCATGGCCACTGGTGACCTCAAATGCCTCAACAGAATCGAACCTTGGTGGGCTTGGAAACATCTAAATGACCCAACCAACTCATCCCCACCTCATTGGAAAAACTTTGGATGGTAAATGCTTTTATTATACTTGAGAAATGAAGCTGTAGTGGTGGAGGAGCACTTTCTCTAAGTGGGACATGAGGTGCGCTTGAGTCCTTAATGTTCGCTGATTGATCTACATTCGGAGCGTCCCGCTATATTCCGCTTGGTCCATATGGGAAAGTTTAACCGTGCTACCTCAAGATGTCCCCATGGCCACTTATTGAAAGTGTCCAATAGACTCAATAGGAATGAAACTAGGGTTGATGATTACAGTAAGTAACTCAACAATAGCTCAAGACCTTGAGTCCTTAAACTTTAAATAGTAAACGCTTTTATTATACTAGAGCTATGAACTGGAGTGGTGGAGGATCACTTTCTCTAAGTTTGATATGGAGGTGGGCTTAGGTCCTTAATGTCCACCGAGCGATCCGAATTCAGAGCGCCGCATTGTGTTCTGTTTGGTCCATATGGAGAAGTTCGGCCCCTACCTTAAAGTGTCCCGATGGCTACTTATTGAAAGTGTTTAATGAACTCAATGGGAATGGAAATTAGGTTTATTTCAAACTACTTGTAACTCTCCAATAGCCCAAGACCTTGAGTTCTACATCCATACATTAAAATTGATTTAAAATTAAAAATAGAACTATATCAAAATAATATTATTGTGTTAATGATTATTCATAGTAGTTATTTTAAAATGATTTTGCATTAATAAAAAAATCAATAAAAAAATAATAATGTAATATTAAATAATATTTTCTATTGAAAGATTTTATACTTATACTTTAATATAGTTATACTATTGATACCTTTTCTAAATAAAAAGAAAAATCACCTTATAAGTATTAGATGAATGTTGAATTTAAGCTCATCCATTAATTATTAACATAAATTATACAAACTATAATCGCGCCACCACCAAATCCCTATTTTAATCATAAAAACGCTATCAATATAATGTTAAAATAAATGTGAATAATTCTTTATATAAAGAAAGCCTTCATATAGTTAAATCACTTGTGTTTTTGTTGTTTAAGAAGTTAAGTTGAACAAAGCAATTTTAGTATTTAGGAAGTATGTGATTTGAATATTGGTTTAAAATTAAGATAAATACTATTATAGTACAATTTGTAGTTTGGAGCATTTATAATATTATAATAATAATACAAATTGTTAAATGTTTTCATATGATTTTTATTATAAAATTTTGTGTGTATATATATTCAAATAATATTATTGATTTTTATTAGAATATTTTATCGATAATACTTTTCAAAATATATATATTTTTAATTATTATAAATTATTTTAAAACAAAATTTGAAATTTACATTTTTTATTATTCTAATTTTTTTTTAAATATAAATTAAATTGAATACTTTTAAAGAAACTATCTCAAACATTTCTTTTTTTTTTGTGAACTAGATGGTTATAACTTAGAAAATGTCGATATTATATTTTTAAAATAATTTGAAAAAATATAAAATGTATTAGGATTTATGTTAAAGGAAAGATTAGCATTACAAATAATTGTATATAAAAATTGTAATTTGTAGTCACTTAATTTCAAATTGATATAGAGTATTTACGGTTTTCGCACATGAGAATTCTATCAAGTGCTTTCCAAAAAAAGATTCCTACCTAAATATATGCATGGGACCATTTCCATTTTCATGTTATCGTGAATAAATACAAGAGAACTTTAAAATCGTAGAGGTAATTTCAAGATGCACTTTGAAAAAGTGTATCCAACTTGAGATACTAAGATATTATTTAGAGACAAGTGTACAATGTTCTCGCTTTTTTTGATTTGACACCTTTATCCACATCAAGTATTTTACATTAACAATTTTAAAGAAATATGCTATATAAATTGTAAACCTTTTAAAATATACATATAGTAAATTAAAATGTTTGAAACATGCATACATTAAATTAAAAATAGAAATATATTAAAATAATATTGCTATATTAATTATTATTCATAGTAATTATTTTGAAATGATTTAAATACATATTAATAATAACAAATTACTAAAAATTAATGATGTAATATTAAATAATATTTCCTATTAATTAATTGTACACATACTTTAATATAATTATATTATTAATAACTTTTCTAAATAAAAAGAAAAATTACATTATAATTATGAGATGAATATTAAATTTAGAATCATCCATTAATTATAAACATAAATTATAAAAATTGTGACCACACCACCACCAAATCTCTATTTTTATTGTAAGATACCGTATCCAACTTAATTGTAAAATAAATGTAAGTACCAAATTTCTATTTTTATATTTATATTTAAAGAAAGCCTCCACAAAGTTAGATCACTTTCGTTTTTGTTATTTAAGAAGTTGAAGTTGAAAGTAAGTTAAACAAAGCATTTTTAGTGTTTTGGAAGTATGTGATTTGACTCATATTAATATTAGTTTAAAATTAAGATAAGTATTATGATAATACAATTTGTGATTTGGAGTATTTATAATATAATAATGATAAATTTGTTAAATGTTTTCATATTTTTTATTATGAAATTTTATGTATATATTCAAAGAATATTATTGAATTTTAATTAGAATATTGATTAAAAAATTAAACATATTATTATTTCTAATTAATTTTGTTATAAATTATTTTAAAATAAATTTTGAATTTATATTTTTTTATTATTTTAAAATATTTTTAAAAATGTATAAATTAAATTAAATTCTTTTATAGAAAAATTAGATAAATAATTTTTACATAAGTATTTTCAAATACATTTTATAAGTCTTTTCTTAATAATTTTACATATATTATTCTAAAATTTTAAGATTAGTTGTCTGATTTTTAAGCTTAGTTGTTAAGGATTTGAAGTGTTTCCATTCTTCCAAAATTATTCAATTTTCAAATTAAATCCTTAGTGAAGAGCTAGAAAACACTTTTTAAACTATCATATATAAGTTGTTCAAACAAACTTAAAAAAAATTCCAAATAAATTTTTAGACACTCATAAAATATATTTTTCTATTTCTCATCTTTTATAATTAAAATACAAAACATAAAAAAATTAATATAAATATATTTATCAATTTATATGTATAACTCTTTCTAACATATCATTATAAATTAAATATACTTATTATTTGTTATATTAAAAACTAAGAGTGTAGCCTCTTACAAGAAGTCTTATATGCGGGTCTATCAAGAACCTCATTAACTAGTTCTTAATAAGTATGGCCCACCTTGTGAGATTTGATTATTAAAATTTGTCTTATAATACATTGTAATTACTCTAATATTAATTATTTAAAAATAAGTTTTAAATTTTTTATTTTAATATTTTGGGGTAGTTATGAAAGTATTTGATTATTTGTAGAAACCTTCATTTCAATTTAGGTTGGAGAGTATTTGTTTTTACAAAGTTTTTGTGATTTTAATTTTTAAACATAATTATTGTATATATATTTTTAATTATATTATTAATTTTAGTGTTATTTATCATTTTATGTTTTTTCTATCTAGAATAAATTATTTATTATGTTGAGAGGTGTTCATTAGTGATGATAAGGTATATATTTTTCTAAATTATATGATTAGTTTTGGTGTTATTTATCATTTTATGGTTTTTCTATCTGTAATAAATTATTTATTATGTTGAGAGGTGTTGTTTAGTGATGATAAGAAATTTAATGTGACATTCTGATTGTGAAAGTTTTAATTTTGACATTGAATTTAGAGAAGTCAATTCAAATTTTTTCAAC
Organism: Taxus wallichiana var. yunnanensis; assembly: GCA_018340775.1. Classification (NCBI taxonomy): domain Eukaryota; kingdom Viridiplantae; phylum Streptophyta; class Pinopsida; order Cupressales; family Taxaceae; genus Taxus; species Taxus wallichiana. The sequence goes on along the minus strand of CM031238.1, from coordinate 129,651,985 downwards.
CTTAAACTTGATGTTCATTTTACTCTCACATTAAAATATTTATTATATTAAGAGAAATCAATTGAAAAATAATAATTTTTGACTAGATATCTATATATTTAAAATAAATATATTTAAGATATCTATAATAATATTAATAATTTATATATTTTTTAATGGAAACATATACCATGTTTTCCCAAAATCATTACTTCAAAACTCATTCACTATTTTTATATATATGCCCAAAAAAATCACAAGAAGATAAGGTAAAGGTATGTAACATGAGTCAAGATTCTAGTGGACACAAGTTAGACTAAGTAGTAAACAACTTAAAAAGCACCCAATCTAATTTTATACTTTTCACTTTTTCCATTTGTGGAGGGCGAGGAGCTCCATGGACACCCCCACCTTGATAGTAAAAATTAGCATTTAATGAAATAATGAAGACTGGTTGGTATCTTCAAAAGTGTACTCCATTGTTCTAAGGATTAAGAGAGCTACCGACTGAATGTTGTCCATATTTTCCCACTAACTAGACAATTTTTAGTGCCACCCACCAACTCAATGTTTCTCTATATTAAGAGAAAAATTTCTCAATGCCTGTACAGCCCTGCCGCAATTTTAGTAGCTCCTGCCGACAAGCCTTTCTATTCTTTCCAAAGAATTCCATTTGAATCTAAGAATATTGATGAGCAAATGTCAACTTTAGTAGGGTACAAACCTTAGAAACTTTACTCCTCGTTGTATTTCTTATCACATCAAACGATAAAAAAGTGACTGCAGATTTTCCAGTAGCTTGAAAAAATCAGTGGAAATTTGCCTATAAATGTAGGTGTCAATCGCATATTTTCTCTGCACTGACAGCATTTCCATTATTGTTTTGAGGTTTCCATGGGCGGTGATAGCGTTCAAGTTGCTGCTGTGATGATTAAAAATGATGCCACGGTTGAAATAACTATACCGTTTATGCTGTTATTGTTGGTGATGATTATATTGCTGGCGCTTCTGTCCAGGGTGCTCTGCAGTTTTATGTACACTTACTGGTGGAAGCCTCGGAGTATCAGGAATGTAATGGCGAAGCAAGGGATTAGAGGCCCAACTCCTCGTTTTTAACTGGAAATCTGGCTGATATGGCTAAGTTAAGAGAGATTAAGGCTGCGGAAGACATGAATACTATCAGCCATGATATTGTGGACAGACTTATGCCACACTATGTGCAGTGGTCGACTCTCTATGGTAGGCGATCAAATCATTCCTATTAGGTTGCTTCTGAGAAGATTGCAATTCAGAAGCAAAACGTGTTATTTGATGGTTTTCTTGTAATGTATTGTGAAGTAATTTATTTTTGTTATCAAATAGTGATATTCAATCATGATCTTTCGAGTAGTTGTTCACGAGAATCCATCTTTTATCATAATTTTGAGACGTCTTTGAGCCTAAGAGTCGTGGTTCACAAAAACTCAATCTTTATCCTTATACTTAATGGGTCTACTTAGCGTTCATTAGAGTTAGATCAGAGTAAATATCAAAACTTCTAGGAAGTCGCCCACCCAAAACAATACCTCATTTTTATCCTATACTTAATGGGTCTACTTAGCATTCATTAGATTTGGGTGATTAAATAAGTCACCTATCCAAAACAATACCTCATCAAGCACACTTAACCAGAGGATTTCTCCCACCTACTCTTTATAGTCAAAATACTATCATATATCTTCAAGGTTTCTGGATAATATATGCATGTGTAAACTTTTTTTTAGGTATATCAGATCAAGTTTGATTTGACAAACATTGTAGACAGTTTTTATCCCCCAAAATACCAACTTAAAACAAAATTATGAACTGTTCCAGTAAGTAAGAACATTTTCTTTCTTTCAAAAATTATAAAACCCTGAAATTTCCCATACTTGATTTCTTTGGTTTAGTTCATCACATGCATAAACATAGCATTAAATTTGGACTGGGTGGAGAGCTTTAGAAGTTATGTCTTGCGTTGACAATATCATATATCTTCATGTGTTGATAATTTTCTTTCCTCCTAAGAACTAAATTCGCATTCCTTGTGACATTCTCGTATTTTTTCAAATCTAAACAGGTAGGCGCTTTATTTTCTGGTGGGGGATCGAACCCCGGCTGACAATATCAGAACCAGAACTGATCAAAGAGCTTCTTTCAGCAAAACACGGGCTGTCATATGGAAAATCAGAGTTGCAGCAAAAGGGTGTAAAAGATTTTATTGGAAAAGGCCTTCTCATGGCCAATGGGCAAGACTGGGTTAACCAGCGCCGCATCATTGCTCCAGCGTTCCACCACGAAAATCTTAAGGTACATACTAGCTACCACATCTTTGGTGTTATAGTAATCATGTTAATAGACGAAACTAAACTAGGCTATCGAAACTAGCCTATCGAACGCTATCTATTAATGATAGTCATAGATATGTATGAACTTTAATTAATATGTTCTCATTATTATTTGCTATCTACTAATGGTAGTCATAGACATGTATGAATTTTGATTAATATGTTCTCATTATTATTTGCAGGGGCATGTGATTCACATGGTGGAGAGCACTTCTTGTTTGATAAATAAGTGGAAAAGAGTTTTGGAGGGGGAAATGGAGGTGCAGGCATTGAGATTGAGGTGATGGAGCATTTTATGCGCCTTGCTGCAGACATTATAGCCAAGACTGAGTTTGGAAGCAGTTATGAAGATGGGAAAAGAGTGTTTGAAAAGCTTGGCCTCCTGCAAAAGCTTTCTTCACGTGGTGGCCGTTATTCTTGGTTCCCGGGCAGCGGGTAATTCTTTATTCCCTTTGGAAACCCTCTTTACAATATTGAGCATCTGATCCTTCCAAAAATATTGCCATTAATTGTAAATACAAAAGCAACAAAGGTAGCCATAATTAGAAAACAAATGGTATATAGAATTTTAATATGCTGTCCACTATGAAAGTACGTGGGCTATTTGCCATAAAAAAATATTTAATAATCTGATTCCATGAGAATTTTTTGGTTATTTTTTTCCATTTATAAAAAGTTTAGATACATATACAGAGTATTCTCACTTCGCCATTAATTTAATCTTGTTCCTGTACACCTCTTGCCATAGTGAGCATGGTATTGTCGCTTCCAATGTCCATTTGTCACCCATTTCTCATATTCTTTAATGCATATAAGTATTTTATATGTTATAATTCAGTTTTTCTTAAATTCTTTGATCCCTTTTAATTTTTTAAGATTTTATTTAATTTTTTTCATAAAATGGGTATGGTTTTATAATATTTTTCTTCATATTTTTTATAATTACAAAATAAAAAACTTAAACTAGAAATATAATTTAGAATTTTAAAGTACTATCTTTTAATCTTTTTCCATTAACAATTTTATTTTTCTATTATATTATAATATTTTATTCACGAATCCATAATCATTTTATTAATCATATAAAATTTTAGTAATTTTTAGTTTCTATTAAATAAAAGAACAATTTTTAAAAGAATCACTTAATAGACAAAGTTAATGATCATCAATCCATCAATCATATAAAATTTTAGTAATATTTAGTTTCTACTCAACTATAGATATAACATATAAAATTTTAGTAATATTTAATTTCTATTCAACTATAGATATAAAATAAGAGAACAATTTCTAAAGGACTTACACAATAGACAAATTTAATGTTAACAATTTAAAAGTAACCATTACCATCATTTAATCTTCTAAAAAAAAAAAAAAATTATCGAATGCCAAAATAAGCAATGACTTATATAAATTATATCCGCGTGGTCAAAAGCACCAATCGGACCTTTGTTTCGAACAAAAATTGATCCCTGTGAATTCTATATAAACCAAACAGCCATGAACAACTCAAAACAAAGAACGAAAACTCCTTACACTGTAATTTAGAGAATGGTACCTGTTAATCATTGAAGAATGCTTTTGACGGTGATTGAAATCAAAACTATACAAATTAACACACGTGCCGCCTTAAGCATCTTTCAATTTTATTAGCTGTTTCTCAAAATTTCATCTCGTTTAGTAAAAGAAAGATTAAAATTTGGCGATGATAAGTAACCTGATCACTACATGTTCAACGTGATATCTTGTAATTGGTGTTCGGGAATTGAGATAAGCTTTAAAATACGGTGAAGTGGTGATATGATCCGGCTGCGGCGGCGCAGCTTTTTTGTTTTCAGCAATCATTGACGCATGCCCAATTGCCTGCCGCCGAGTCGCTCGATGATCTGTCAAAAATGTCATTTCCAATTCATATAAATTAGGATACCCGCGTGCTTGGTTTCTCTTCCAGTCACGTCCCAAGCCAAAATCTGTACTGTGAAGAAGACAATCCATGCTGTAAACCTCTAAAAATAGCAAAATCTGTACTGGGAAGAAGAAGACATTAGTCCATTCTGTAAACCTCTAAAAATTGTATTTTTGTGGTGGTGTTTTTGTTAATGTGCAGGTGGAGGAAGAAGAGAGAGGTGGGGAAATTGAAGAAGGAAGTGGAGGAATCTCTGGAAAGAGTGGTGGAGGCGAGGAGGGAATCTGTGAGCATGGGGAGATGCACTTCGTACGGTCATGATTTGTTAGGTTTGATGCTCGCCGAGTGTGAAAAGGGATCCAGTACCAAGTTCACTACGCAGGAACTCATGGACGAATGCAAGACTTTCTTCTTTGCTGGCCAGGACACCACGTCGACTCTGCTGACGTGGACCACCATGTTGCTCGCACTCCATCCAGAGTGGCAACGTCGAGCTCGGGAAGAAGTGCTCACAGTCTGCAATGGCCGCCCTCCCAACTTCAACACCCTCCCTCACTTGAAAATAGTAAGATTCTCAAATTATTTAATATATTGATTTTTTAATATTTGTTTCAAAAATTTAAAATGTCTTATGTTTCCACAAAAATATTATTAGATAAAAACCTAGGAAAGATTCATAAAAATATAAAATCTATAATTCATCCAATTAAATCTGAACCTATATCAAATTTAAAATTTATTTAAATTATTGTTCCACCTAAAATAAATTTAAAAGAAACAAATTTGTCCTAAAAACAGATTGGCAAGGTCTCCTCTTCCCGTCTAATTATTAGGTTGATTTTAGTACCATAAAAACGCATTGAAATTTCTTTTTCCAATTTCTAACATCATTTTTAGGCTCACCAAATTAATATAAAATAAAGCTTTCTATTATAAATATTATTATTAAATTTAAAATATATAAAAACAAGTAAAAATTAAATATCTATTGATTAACGTATAATATTATATAAATAATGATATCTCCAAACGATTAAACATGTGTGTTTTTATCTTTTATTTAAATGAATTATAGAATTACTGTTTTTCTTTATATTTATTTTACTAAATTATTGATAAAATAAAAGAATGTTTTATTAATATGTATTTTTAAATTTAGAAGTAGAATCAATCACCCAATTTGCTAAATAATCTTCTTTTTCAAATATTAATATAATTCATATATTTTTTAAATTTTTGTTGAATACAAAGACTTCATTGAACAATATGTATGTGCACAATCAACTTAACAAAGTTTAAATGTTAAAATATAATTTATGATTTGAGTTTCTAAAAAAATTCTTAATAATGAAGCCATATTTGTTTGGCCTATTTTTACAATTCTTTCTATTAATTTTTTTTTAAATCAATTACATTTAAATACATGTTTTATTATTTCAAATCGAAAATATTATTTTAAAGTATTTTTATCTTTCGAAATATTTTCATTTTTACTAAAATTTAGCATTCCATCGTTAAAAATATAATTAATATATAAAAAATAAATAATTTTAATGATATCATCGTCAAAATAAATATCAAATATCAAATAGATTGTAGTTGAACAATACGTATGATGGTGTAAAAAGAGTTTCCTAGCCATCCACCAAAATATAAATCCTTCAAAATATCAATAAAAAAAAAAGATGAGGTGAAATCCACCCAAAATGAATTTGGTGAAATTGGGGGAATTGAATACGCCTCAATCTTTGATAACTAAACTTAAACATTCTACACCTAACCCTTTCAAAATATGGATTCACTCCCTACACATATATAAGAATTGCATTTTATAAATTTATGTCAAAGTTGTGACTTTTTCAAATGGTGTTCTAATTATTCATTGGGGATGGCAATGCGAGATGGGGATGATATTGAGCGAATCATTGAGACTCTACACACCGGCCGAGTTTATTCGCGAAGGAAGCATTCGGCGATATGAAGTTGGGCGACCTATTCATACCCAAAGGACTATCGGCCTGGATTCCCGTGTTGGCCATTCACCACGACAAGGACATTTGGGGCGAGGATGCCAACGACTTCAACCCGCGCGCTTTTCGAAGGCACCGCAAAGACATGTAACAACAATCCCATGGCTTTCATCCCCTTCTCCCTACGGCCCTCGCAAATCGTGGGCCAAAACTTCGCCATCATGGAAGCCAAAATAATATTAACCATGATTATTAGCTCTTTCAAATTTCATTTATCGCCATCCTATCGACACGCCCCCATATCTGTACTCACCCTAAAGCCCAAGCACGGGGTCCCAATCATTCTACACCCCTTGTAAGAGAGAGAGAGATTGATGCATGTTTTTCTTTCTAAATGTCATATCGGAGACCGCCGAGAGTAGTCCAAATTTTCCTCAGCTTGAGAAATCTCTTCCCAATTCCACCAAATCAGGCTTTACATAAATTTCCGTACAAAAATTGTCAAAAGTAATTTTCAATGATGTATTTAATTGAATATGGTGACTGGTTGAGTAGTTTTCCTCCTGTGTTTCCGCATGCACGCCCGCCCGTCCGCCGCAGTACTGTGATGAAGTGACTTTGTTTTATAATTTCTCAGAATCGGTGGCGGTGCCCACAAAAAGTTGGGTTTTTATAATCAAACGTCGGTTACGTTTTACTGGTAAAATAAACAAAATGTAAAAGTCGGCCGGACGGCAGGCGATAATGTCATCTGAAATGGGTCCAAATGAATTAGGGTCGGTTTAAAGTCGCTTTTAGCGGGCTTTTATATTGGGAACTACAATTTATTCCCAGGTGTTTCACCAGGAAAAGTAATGATGACCGTTGGAAACTATTAGTTTGAGAGAAATTATCATGACTTTCATTGTAATGTATAGTCATATTTGTTCAAGTACCATGATGTATTTGAGTCGGCGTAATGGTGAAGAATGTGTGCTATTAAAAGAAAACAATGAATTAATCTTTCACAATCATGTGTAGATTGAGTGGACTCGTGCTTGGCCACGAGGGTGAGTACAAAAATGGGGGTGTGACAATAAGATGACGATAAAGGGAACTTGAATGAGCTAATAATCATGGCTAAGATTGTTTTGGCTTCCATGATGGCGAAGTTTTGGCCACACATTTGCAAGGGCCATAGGAGAAGGGGATGAAAGCCATGGGATTGTTGTTACAGATTTTGCAATGCATTGAGAAGAGTAAATTTAATACAATTTTTAAAATCAATTAAAATAACAAACATATATGGTTTAGAGATGCATCCCAAAGAAATTGTTATTGCGGAATTGTCTCTTGAAAATTAAATTTGAACCACAATTAAATGTGCAAATCCATTAATGTTACTTACCTTGCATAAAAAAGGGGAATAAAATCAAAAATAGGTTCCTTGTCACTTCTAGCACATGTACCATGTGTGTCATCGCTTTTGATCAAGTGACATGTATACAACTCTAAAATGACACGTCAAGTGAGTTCACTTAATTTTGTTCTATTTACATGTTCTAGTTTGTGTGTTGTTACTCATTTGTACTTGCAAAGTTAAATTTCTTCCTTTCCCTAAAACTATTTTAATGTGTAGATGTGGAAAGTGAGTTTCAATTAACAATATGACACATCGAACCCCATGCATTGCAAATTAAGTCTAAACATATATATAAATACTTGTTTGCATAAAAGAATACCCTAAAAGTTTAAATAACTCGACAAAAAGGGGTTTTAGAACTTGAATATTTGTTTTTTACAATTCTAGAGACATTTGAGAAACACATGGTGCATTATATGTGCATACAAAAATGCGGCGAAGACTTAAAAAATTAGCACGAACAAATAACCTAGGCTAGAATCGTTTACTCCTTAGTGGATATCACGTGTGATGCGATTCTAGTAACTATTAACTAGGGAGAATTTGATTGCATGACCTTGTTCATTTGTTTTGAGGCTCTAAAATCCTTGGTTGATTTTCTTAAATTTTGCATGGATCTATATAGGAAACCACTCTCCTTACTTGGAAAACGAATATGGCCACAACACCTTGTAAGAATGCAATAAAAATGAGGGATGGTTTTGAGGGGCACGTGATATCTCACCCCTTGATTGATAGAGCTATTTGAAATTAACACACCAAGTATAATGCAATTCACTAGAAAATCTAGTGTGATGCAAATATCCAACCTTTATCACTTTCAATGATCTAATCATGAAACATAATAAATATAAGATTATGTTCATATGTTCTTATATTCTTAAATGTTTGTAATTTCTTTTGGTAAAGGGATGAATCTTTATCAATAAATTCAATCAATCGTTCCTTATTTATCCATTTTTCAAGTCCGTTAATCCACATATGTATTATAAAATGCTTGAATTTGAATTATGACCCTATATATATATATATAGAAAAGACAATAAGGAACGGTCAAACATTCCAGGGGACCCAACTAAAGATCACAAGGCCCACACAAAAAGGGACCAGATGTGTACTAAAATGGTTATGGAGAAACTAGAATCGCACTTGTATGCTTTTGAAAAAACCCAAAACATTAAAAAATATGAGGAAGAGAGACATTATGAGATTGAAATGTCCCTAATGGGATACCACTTAAAAATGCATAAAATATTGAAAACTTGCAGCCAAATAAAATACTATTTTATGCAGATTTATATAGTCGAGACAACGAAATAAAATCAATATCTCCCAAAATATTCATTCGAATTACTTGAAAACTTAAAGAGGGCTTGATATTATTATAAAGGACATAATAACACTATTTTTGGAGTTTTACATAAATTAAAATGCTGCCAGAAAAAGCACAAGTGTGCCTTAGACAGCTGGAGACTTCAAAGGCTCGTAACTCTCCAAACACCAGAGTAGAAATTAAGTGTCTTTGGTAATAACATTAACAGAAAAGGAAATAATATTTCCGCCTTCATATCTGAAACGACCGACTGGAAAAACCCCCAAATAGAGGCTGCGAGTTGCCATGCTTTAGAGAATGGGTTGAAAAATGATGGACGTGCCTTTCGTCTTTGCCACACCCACCGAAAAGGCTGCCGTGAATCTGATCGGGGCCCCTCTGCTTATCTTCCCCAAACGCCCCCAAAACCCTTGAAATCCTTCACGAGATGCGCAACGAGCGCCCACTCTGTCCAAATGGATGACATGGCTTTCTGGAAGCCCACTGTTTATCCTCTCCCAATGCCGCCAAATATTTGCAAAATCCTTTCTCTGAGACCTCTGATATTGTCTCTGTCACACAACCTTGAAAATGGATCTAGAATGACAGACCAGGTTAGATCTCTCACTACCGAAGAATGCCCTGCAAGCTAGGGACGGGTCTCTCACCACCGAAGCTAGGGTCCTGTGGGATTTGACTCACAAGTTGTAGATGCACGATAGCAGCAGTAGGCACGAGAGGGGTCAATAAAAATGTATACAAAATTCCCTTTTCTTCCTCCCCGGACTCCTTATATATTTATCCTCAGAAACGAGCCCCATAACCCTAGGCGCATTTCATTCCAAGGAGGGGCCAATAAAATAAGAGTAACTATAGTTACTTTTTCCCTTTTTGAGTTGCCTTGTCCAAAAGTGACCCCCAACGCAAAACTAGGATATTAAAACCATGGGGCCCCTTCCCAAAAGCTTCAAGTGTCCACGGCCCTAGGTCTAACCACGGCTAGGACTCAACTTGGCCCTTAGGTCTTTGGCATAGGAAAAGGGGACATTACAGTCCTCCCTTCTTGAGAAATGCTTGACCCCAAGCATTATCATGTCTTCTTGCTGCAGCAGATTGAATACCGCACCGTAAGTTTCTCCATCTCACCCTGTCGTCCACCAAGGATCCATGTAATCCGAAGTAACCAAGAAACCCCATGTCGTCATCATGACCTCCATATGGTACCGAGAGCAATGTTTTCCATGAAGTAGAATGATACCCAAACTAACTCTCCACTAGTACCCGCTTTGAAATTTCCAATCGGTCCAATCCGCCGTGCAAGGTCATCATCATAGAATCACCCCATGACCTCTCCAATCAACCCCGGGTATGAAAGTTCCCTCTAAATCTGAAGAGTCCCCGTATCGGCCCTGTGAAACAACTTGTTTATGCACAAATGGTGCTAACTCTCCCACGACTGCGCTCGTGTGAGAGCCAGGCTCCTCATATTGTATCTCGGTGTGCCCCATGGAGGAAAAGTCCCAAGAATCCAGTAGACAGTCAACCGGCAATATCAGCGCCACATAGTCCACCTCATGCGCTGAATGTGAACCGACTAAACAACCATGGGTCACTTTCGTCTCCACTGACTAACATGTGGGTGAAGTGCTCACCGGGCATAGAAGCAACAAAAAGCATAGGAGTGTTGTCCCATGTCGATTCAACAAATGATGAACCCGTAAGCTCTGACTTGTCATAGTGACAAACCGTATATACTGTATTTAGTTGGGGATATCCCCCTCAACCTGTGCCATATGAACCTCTCGAGACATGACCCCGTAGGTCTCATCACAACTCAAATGCCCGATCACGGAATGACAATACACATGTCACAAGTATTTCCATCCCTGACCATGAATCGACACAAGGCTCAATCTTCCCGATATAGGAGCATCTCATCCTCCAACCTGTAGTTGTCATCCTGTATGTGACCATCCAGAATCTCACAAGTGTGTCGGTCCTTGGAGTACTCAACAAGCAAATGAGGTCTCCAGTCTACCAAAACTTCAGATAACCAGCATAATGATAAGCTCAGATGATCTGAATCTATAATCCTAATTTCAATACTAGCCTCATGTGCAACATTGCTGGCCACACCCACATGTATCATACTCCACATTGATCCGTAATAATAAAACTCCTCACCATGTCGGATCGTCCTTTCCATCCCCTCAATTTGTAACCACCTTTGGTGCTCCTACGAGATAATCCCCTCAAAAACACATTCCTACCCTCGGACTTAAACTTGGCTCTATCATCGAAAGTTATTATGAGACTCACCAAGAGAGTGAAGCCACGGCACTCTCAATGCTATGTTGGTCACTCTCATACCAACAATGTGGAAATCATTGGTAATTGTCTAGTTACCCATCGTGATGCTCACTTGGGGAACCCGTTGTGTGCACCTCAAAGACTCTCCATTGGCTCTGACCCCGTTGAGGCCCTCAAAATCCTTTATCATCGTAGTCCTCACCTCTCAAACAATGAGGCATCAATACGGTTGTGGGTTCCCCCACTATCAATGAGTACCCCAACTCGCGACCTGCATAACTCCTATAATCCTAAATGCCTTGTACATTATAGTACTAGATAATGTGGCTATAGTTTTCGAGGAAAAGTCTCCTCCTCCCCCCCACATTAGCACTATACAACGCAACCATGTCTCCATCATCCATCTTGGGAGTCTCTATCTCCTCACCTCTGTCACCCTTGCTCTCCTCATAAGTCATCCTGGTGTGCTTTGTGTTTGCAACAAACAACCCGTCAGAATAGGAGTCATCAAATATCCCACTTGTCTCATACCTTGTGATGTCACCATGAACCACAAGAGGTTGGGTTCCTTCACAATTCGACCACTACAATGACATGCTTCTTTCTTCACCAATCACATCTTTTACGATCTGCCCTTGTATACCCTGAAATCTGATTTCTTTGTTTTCCTTGAAAATTTTTAGTTTATCCACATGAGGGATGAATGCAAATTTCCTAAAAGATGGAAGCCAATATGTCCAATGAATGATTCTAGCTTCAAGTAACCCAAATGTAAAAACACATTCAAGTACTTCACATCTCTTATTAACAATAAAGAAATGAGTTACCTTCTTTGTGCAAGACATATCTTTCCATGGACATAACCCATCAATTCCTTGTATGTTGGGAATACACATGCCTGCTCCCTCATCATACTTTATTATTTTTCCCCATATTTTCATTTCATAGTAAATGCAAGAGAAAGGAAATCAATATTAGAGCTCATTCATCCATAAACTTTATCATAAGAAACTTCATACCCTTTGTTGTACCCATTGATTCTCATCATGAGAGAAAACAACACATCGAAATAGCATAATTGGGGCTACTCATCATGCCTTTGCAACTCAGAATTTATGATATAAGATCAACATCTTCATTCTCCTTTGATTTTTCAACCCATGCATCATCATTTTCCTTAACATCATGCAACCATGGCATCCTAAAAACAACCTTACTTCTAGCAATTTCAACCACAATAAATACACCACATACCTCATGTCCTTTCAATATCATGGGCCCCTGCATTATTTTCTTTGCCAACATATGCTTATTGGCTAAATCAAGAGCAATGTGAATGGAAGATGTGTTTATTCCATCTAGCATACCTTGAAATGTGATTATGAACTAGTCTTCCTCAATCATTCAAGCATGTAAATGTTGTCCCGAATAATAGAAACATGGCAACAACATAGAAGAACTCAACAAGCTAGGAAGATGGTAACCATTCTCATACCTTAGGATGTTAAAGTCATGAATGCACCTTGAATTCAACTCTTCTTTTTTTAACTGCAAAGTGCACCTTAATTCTTTGAGCACTTTGAGGACCAAATGCCCCCACTAACCCTTCCAAGGATTCCACCATGTAGCTGGTATAAAAATCAGTCATGGGCTCTATTAATAAAACATTTTCTCCTCTCTTTATGACTGCTTGTTATACACAGTCCAGCAAGTGAAGATGATTAAAAATATTCTCTTACCCTTTTTAGCAATCGGAAAAGCAACGCTTTGGTACCTTGAGAGTTACTCTCCTTCTTGAACCGGAGTCCCCAATGAAGGAATCATGTTTGCCAACCAAGACACATTTGAATTCCTTCTTTGCTTATGAACTCCATCACAAAGTATTCAAAATCAGAATTGATAGTTTTTATAATGGCCTTATATTACTAGGATCCCATAGCTTATAATGCCCATGAGCCCTTATATATGTTAAGTGAGCTCTGACTTGCCACCATATATCATCCTCAAGATGCTCATATACACATAGTTGGAGCAAAGGTCCAACAAACTCCATGATGAAGACTTCATCATCTACCTTACCATGCATCTCATGATGGAAATAAATCGGAATAGAAACAATAAATAAGACACATTAGTGTGCCCTTCATACCTTTCAAGGCCATCAATGTCCTTCGTGTGTTCAAGATAGACATATGTTGAGATTTCCCCAACATTGTTGCCTAAGTGCTGTTGAAAGTATCGAAAACCGATCAAAAGTTGTTGGTTTGGAAATTGCATTAGGCTGTAATTTTACACAAAGTGTCCATGTGAGGCTCCTCCTCATGTTCCAACTACTCCATAAAGTCTTCTTTCGTGGGTGTAGGTTTCCTTGCATCATTTGCCCACATCTTTTCCTTGAACTCTTGTAAGTGTTGTCTTGCTTGAGTCGCTATCAACCTAGCAACTCTAGCTCTGTTATTCCCTTCCTCACACCTTTTAAGAGTTTCCATTACATCCTCCTTGCTTGCATAAACAAATTTATTCTCCTGAGCTGGAATAATTTCTCTAACAAGCAAAGTTTCATTAATGTAATTATTTTGCTCAATGGAAATCATACCCTTTTGTCTAGAAGCTTCTTCTACAAATGAGTTCTTTTGTAATTCAGGTACCGGCATATGATGATCTTGCTTGGGCTTCTACCAATATTCATCATGCGATAATAACTGGAAATGACATATTATCTACGAAACCCTTACTCAAAGATTGATATTTCCTCCAACAAGAATCCTCATCAATCATCTCTATTGGCCGCCCTTTATCATTTTTCTCACCATGTTCCTTATTGTCCCTAGATCGCTTGCTTTGACTTCAAATTTTGAGTGAGTGACTTAAATACAAGTTAATGGCTTCTGTTGTTTCACCATGTTGGTGAACATTTCCTTCATAAAACCGACATTGAGATCTTTCCAAACTGCCATATTTAACCCACATAGGATGGAGGAGCAACAACTCTGATACCACTGAAATATCCATGATGGGATACCACTTAAAATGCATAAAATATTGAAAACTTATAGCCAAATGAAATATTGTTTTATGCAGATTTCTATAGTAGGGACAACGAACTACATAAAATCAATATCTCCCAAAATATTCATTCAAATTACTTGAAAACTTAAAGAGGGCTTGATATTATTATAAAGGACATAATAACACTATTTTGGAGTTTTACATAAATTAAAATGCTACCAAAAAAGCACAAGTGTGCCCTAGGCATTTGGAGACTTGAGAGGCTCGTAACTCTCCAAATACTAGAGCAAGAAATTAAGCGTCTTTGGTAATAACATTAATAGAAAAGGGAAACAATATTTCCACCTTCATATCTGAAACGGCCAACTAGAAAAACCCCAAATAGAGGCTGGAGGTCGCCATGCTTTGGAGAACGGGTCAGAAAATGATGGACGCGCCTTCAGTGTGTTGCCACGCCCAGCCCAAAAGGCTGTCGTGAATCTGATCGGGGCCCCTTTGCTTGTCTTCCCCAAACGCCCCCAAAACCCATGAAATCCTTCACAAGATGCCTTCAACGAGTGGCCATGCTCTGTCCAAATGGTTGTCATGGATTTGATCTCTTGTCGTGATTATGATCACGGAATCCCCTTTGTTTATCCTCTCCTAATGCCGCCAAATATCTACGAAATCCTTTCTCTGAGACCTCTGATATTATCTCTACCACACATCCCTGAAAACGGATCCGAGAATGATAGACTAGGGTAGATCTCTCACTACTGAAGAATGCCCTACAAGCTAGGGATAAGTCTCTCACCACCGAAGCTAGGGTCCCTGTGGGATTTGACTCCACAAGCTATAGATGTGTGACAACAACAGCTGCATGAGAAGGGGTCAATAAAAATGTATCAAAAGTCCCTTTTCTTCCTCCCCCGACTCTTATATACTTATCCTCACTAAAAAGCGAGCCCCATAACCCTAGGTGCATTTCATTCCAAGGAGGGGCCAATAAAATAAAAGTAACTATAGTTATTTTTTCCCTTTTTGAGTCGCCTAGTCCAAAAGTGACCCCCAACGCAAAACTGGGATATTAAAACCACGGGGCCCCTTCCCAAAAGCTTCTAGTGTCAAGGCCCCCTGGATCTGACCACGGCTAGGACTCGACCTGGCCCTTAGGCCTTTGGCGCAGGAAAAGGGGACATTACAGGAGATGATAGAACACATGCGAGGAAAGAGAAGAAAATTTAAGAGAACATGTCGAAGTTGGCCTTATAAGATCCTAATATGTACTAATAATCGACAAAAACACAAGTACACGAGAAAATGTAAATGTATAGAAAATACCCAGTCCCTTACCAAAAAAATTTCGACATATTGTAGATGTGATATTTGAAAATTTTAAGGAAAAAATGAATTTAGATGAATGTGTTAAGAGGTGGTGAATAATTACCTATTTTGTTGTTTTCTAAGCCTCACGAAAGGTGGGAATCAAGATATAGAAAATAGTGAATGCATAAAGGAAACAACTTTATAAATGTAAATTGCATACCACAAATAGAACCATAGGTAGTGCGCAAAAATTGTGCCACAATAAAATGCTAACTTCACACAATGATAAATAATGTAATAATTTATTAATTTCTCAAGTGTGCTTATAATTTTTGTGTAAGTAACTATAATGTGTTTGTATATAAAGACAGTTCAAATCAAATAGGGACCCTATTGGCACATGAATTAGCATCAAGTAATTAGAAGTGAAAATGATGGGAAGAAAGGGATAGGTGTACCATAACTTGATAAAGAGCAAAAGATTAAGACCATAATTATTAGGGATAGTTCGAAAATGACCATGACCATTAGTACTTCTATTACAAAACCCATGAAAAGCATGAAGATAAAGAATTTTACGAGTTAGATGAGAAGAAGGGGCCCGAGACATAACAAAAGTTGAGAAATACACTAATAACACCTAAAGTGCATGCAAGGTAATGAAGGGCCAAAACGTGGCAACCCCCAAAACATTTTTTAAGTTTTATATGCATAGTAACTAAAATGGATCGAAAAAATATTGTTTATGTTGCACAAACATAACAAATAAAATGGACATATTTGTTAAATGGTAGCTAACACATGTCCGTTATTTTGAATTAGTTTTAGATATATAAACCTAAATGGATACATGTTTAGAACATGCACAATAAATCTCGGGTCAATTAACTTGCAAATATAAGTCTACACCAAAACACCAAACCATGGTTTTCTAGGTCTATTTTACATTGTTATTTAATTTTGCTTTCCTCTTTCTATTTTTGATGAATGTCCTTAAAATTGGAAATAAACGCATATCGGCATACAACCTTGATTCTCTTTTATTTTCCTATATTCAAAGATTTTTTACATTACTATATCTTTTTAGATTTAATTATGATTAGTTTAGTGGAGCACCACTTTCCACATCTATAATAATGTAGATGCGAAATACCATTTAGTAGCTTAATAAATGGTGGTATCAATACCCGAGTGTTTGATGGTAAACACTTTAATCATGGTATTAATACCCAACTGATAAAGCGATTTGACTAAGTGAAATTAGAAATAGTGTATGAATGACGTGGAATCATTTTAAACACTTATGTTTGTTATGTATTGTCATGATAATATGGATTAATGAAATATAATAAGACAAGTTGTTGCCATTACTTAGATGAAAATGAAATATGATATGACAAAGTGTTGTCACAGTCAACTTGAAAACGAAATGCAATTCCATGGAATATTGTTTGTCATCCACAAGAAACAATAAAGTTCAACCACTAGACTATAACATACGATAAGCTTGATATTATAATTATTTGATTGGATTGTTATGTACTTGAAATTTCTCTATTTAGTGTGCTACGACGTTACACGTTATTGTTAAACTCAACATGCAGCAAGTAGGAAATTCAATGGTGAATGATATGCCTAGTGGATGGGAGATGGAATATTAATATGGAACGAAATTCAAACATGGGTCCAGGCCTCCTTGATTTGTAGTTGTCTGAGTGGGACTATCGTACTTTCTATTGAGGATCAAAGTTTGTTTGGGGGATAAGGTCTTTATCTTCATTCTTTGGAATTAGATGGATGGAGTGAGATCCATCGTAGAAGAAGGATGTGAGAGTGTGTGGTATAAAACCATACTCGTTTGAGTTGGCTAACAGCATCTAATTGAAATGAAGTTTAAATGGATGATGCATCAAAAAATTAAATTTAATAATGGAAATACGATTGTTCTAGAATTGTTTTAGATAACTTGAAAGAATTAAAATTCTTGAAAAAGACACAAGAAATAGGATTTTAGATTGATAAGTAGCTATTTGCAAATTCGAAGACATTTAACATAAACAAGTTGTATATTACAAGTCTAGACAACAAGGCAAAACGACCCCAAAAATAAGGCAAAACATGGCACCTTGACCAAAATTATAACACTCGGGGTTTAGAGGCATAATAAGAACCATAGGTTTGGTTCTAGCAACCTGTAAAAAACTATGAATCTAAGTTGATGACCTTGTTCCTCTGTTCTCAGGAGCTCAGAAAAATTCACTCACATTTCCAAAATTTCTTACAAGACACTAAGAAATAACTCTTCTTCCTTGGAATTGTAATAAGCTCATAACACCTTGCAAAAGCATAAAAAGTAAAGGGATCTAATGGGGCCCTATATTATTCTTCCATCCTTATCAAGCCCCTAAGAATTTACATGAGTTTGAAATCAACACTCTCAACCCTAGTTTACTAGACAATATAGTGTAATGTAAGTGCCCCTGACCTATAGTCTTTAATGGACGTAACAAGTAGTAAAAGTTAAATGTTCTTCTCTATATGCTTGAATTTTTATTTTGGCATAAGGATGCTCTTGAAACTAATAAATTTCTTATAATTACATGTTTGATTGTTTATAGATTTTGATATCTTACATTTTCTAAATGCACTAATGTAGTTATGTATTTCTAGGCTTTTTAATTTAAATTTGTATCATATTGTTGCACAATCCGACACACAACGCTAGAAAATATGGCAAATAAGGACAAGGAACCATGGGTACCAAAACAAGGGTCAAAGGGCCTAACAAGAAGGTGGCCAAAACTATAGTAGCATGGTTATGGAAGATCGAATCATCATGGTATGGTTATGTTATAATTCTAGAAAAAATCCCAAAATAACAAAACAATGGGCATACAAGAGAAAATTAGAAAGGAGATCAAAGAATAGGAAGAAGGGGAAGCATACAAAGTCAAACATTAAAGAATAGAGAGTTGAAAAAGGAAAATATAGTTGAGAGTGTTAAAAGTTCAATAAAACACAAGGGAATATGTAAAAAATTGACTAAACACAATGAACACACAAAAAGAGATCCTAATTTAGACCATTGATCAATAAACACATAAGTACACTTACACCATAGCAATTAGCTATTCCCACACCAAAATTTGGTGTCTACATAATGCTCCTAGTACTAATATATCTAAAGGTGACTAGAGAAGTGTTAATAGGTCATTTGGACAAAAACCAAGGCTATAAATATATTGTTTTGTACATACATCTAAATGTGCACCATTATTTATAGTTGGTCCATCTATTTCTTTACCATCCATGAATTCTTTAATATTGAGTGGTCTTTCATATGACTTGTCTTATGGTATATATTATTCACTAAATGCAATTTGAATAACTTTAGAGTTATTATTAATATCATTGACTACTCGATTGAGTCCTTGAGTGGATGTGGCTTGTATTCCACGGGCACATTATTGTTATACGATTTGTTTATCATGTGGATATTTTTGAGTAATGCTTTGTTATTCCTTATGGGTATGTGTTTCACTTGTTGTATTCGGATGTATATTGATCATCAATTTGATATTGGCCACCACGAATAAAATATTGAATTTTATGTATTTCAAAGTAATAAATCTATTGGTTGAATGCCATTTAATTATATGATAATCACAAGATGCATTGGTGACAGAGATATATAGGCAATTTTCTTGAAGTATCAAACTCCCTTACTCTAGTGATAAATGTGCACAATGGATTTGCGCTTAGAAATGTACTAAACTAACCACATCAAATTGCATTAAATTTTATTATAGTATAAATAAAAAATAGCCGTAATTGCAAAAACTAATTTACTTTAGGGCGATAGGAAAATAGAAAGCGATTGAAATAGTTGTAAAAATAATTGAGAAATAGGGATTTAGAGTGATACATAGATATTCAAAAATATAGATATAGTCGTTAGAAACAAGAAGTAGAATGCAACTCTAGAAAGTGAGGCAAAATTTAAAAAATCAAGTCAAATAGAGCATATTGACTATAACCATAACACCCCTGTATCAACACATCTAGAATTGCAGTAGTACAATTCTAGATATTGTCAGAAACTACAAAACATTTCGACAATGATGTTCCTCTGCTCTTGAACTTTGAGAACCTCACTCAATTTTCTATAATTCATTACAAATCACTAGATAACAACTCTCCTTTCTTAGAACCACGATAAGCCTCTGACCCCTTTTGATAGTGTAAAAGATAGAGGGAATTAATGGGGGCTTTATGACCCCCTCCATTCTTATCAAGTCCCTAGTAATTCAAATAGTTTGGAAATCAACACATGAGTATTTAATGCGATTCAATAAGTTTTCTAGTATAATGCAAGTGTCCTAATTCTTAATATTTCAAAGGATGCAACAAGTAATAAATGTTTGATGCACTTATTTAAATGTTTGGATTATGATTTTGGCATAGGGATGTTCTTGAAAGAAATAAATTACTTAGAATTGCATGTTTGATTGTGTATGAATGTATCTATCTCTAATTTTCTTAAATGTACTTATGTATTTATAAATTTCTCAAATTTAAACTTGACCCATATTGGTAAGCAAACCAACACACAATAGGTGGGAAAATCGATAAAGAAGGACATGGAATCCTAGGGGGCCAAAATGAAGGTCAAAAGGACCCACAATAAGGTGGCTAAAACCATGTAGTGGTAGGGTTCTAGAAGACTAGAACTATAGTACTACAGTTTTAGAACAAAGCCTAGAAGAACAAAAATGGGAAAGATAGAAAATCATAGAGAAGAGATAAAACTTGATAATGGGGAAGTAAATGGGGTCATACAAAGATGAGTAAAGAATCAACAAGATAAGGATGGAGTCATGAGTGTCGAAAATCACACAAAACACAAGGGGATATGCCAAAAATCTAATAAACATAATAATTGCATGCTAACAAGAGCCTAATCTAAGCGAATAATCAATAAGCACAAAAATGCACTAACAACGTAACAATTAGAAAATCCCACTTAAAAATTAGTGTATACATAATTCCCCACATTAATATATGTCCCTATATATAATATCAAAAAAAAATCCAATCATTTGGATACTGAACAAGTTGCACTCAACCACCACTTGTTATGAGTTATTGAAGTCAACATGGGAACACCGAGCTAAAAGTAAAAAAAGAGAGCTAACATGATCTCCATAGTTGAAGGCTAAAAATATTGGAAATAACGTCTATGTTCATGTGTTTGGGGATGTGGAATCTTGTTTAGAGTATAAACATATGGAAATGTGCAAGTGAATTAGCGTCTATATAAATCTATATTCAAGAAACTATTGAAATATAAGAAAATAAAATAGGAACAAATGCACATAGTTGTGGTGAAAACTAGGAAAAATCCTTAGAGAAATTTATTGGTTCCCAAAACTATACCCTTACTTGATATATTCTTAAGAAAACTTAAATCCACCCGTTCATATACTTAAGGAAATGTTCACAAGGGAAGACAGTCGGGGAGAGTGGGATGTCTATTCTCATTTTAAGTTTTTACAAGGCCAGAGCGGCGATTCCGCAGAAATATTTCACACAATATTCAAATGTGGCCCATGGTTGAAAGAAGAAAGAATTATGGGCCTATGAAAGAGATGAAGAGAAGGCTTGGGTGAAGGAAAGTAAGATTTCACATCTACAAATTAACATATTTAAATGTTATTGAATTTGTTGTAACCTTTTAAATGAAATTGATTTAAAGGGTGAATTGAAATAGAGTGAGAGTTTTTAATGTAGATATGCATATTACATTGAATTTTGAAATAGTTTTCTAATTTGAGGAAATTTCACGGTGAAGAGGAGCTATGAGTTTTTCTAAGTTGTAAATGAGATTTTTTGTCTGGAAATAAATTTTTTTAGGACTGTGTTTAAAATTTGTTGTTTAAAGTGTTAGAACTAACTATTTTTTGATTTAAAATGTTGAAAATTTGTTATTGGTGACTTTGAATCTGCTTGGGATGAGCGGTGTTAAGATTTCCTTAAGGAGTCTTTGGCATTGAAAAATCAACAATAAAATTTAGCAAATACTTTGAAAATATGACCTTGGCATGAGGGAAAGCACCTAAACAACGAAGGATTCAAATTTGTAAGAAAAAGGAATGAAAATCATTAAATAAATGAACAAATGGTTCTGAATGGCGTTAAAATTCATACATTGGTGCAAATGCATTGAAGTTTTTATAAAAGATAACTTTTAATTTCTCTTTTGGTAGGCATGGATACCATCTTGATTTAAGCTTGTGTGTACACTTTGTTGTGACATGAGATAGTTCATTTGCATAATCAAATCAATTCTTAGGACTCATGACCTATTCTCCATTATGATAGCTTTATTGTAAAGAATGTTAAACAAAATAAATTATCTATGACTACACAAATGTATGATATAAACAGGTGTTGTTGAGTCTATTGCTTGTATATGAACAAGTATTCAAGTTTCTTCTAGATAAATTGTTAATCATATATATGTTCATCTTTACATTGTCAAGTTTGTACTTGTTGTGCATGTCTAGAAGAAAATAAAGCATAATAAACTTGGTGTCTGTGTAGCTTATAAGGGTGATGTAGACTTTCATAAACCCGGCTAGTTGAACTCATTGGTTTTTATATAAGGTATCATAAACAAATTCCAAGTTAAGTAATCATTTGTTCTTCATCATAGTGAAGTCAAAACATTGTCATCTTAACCAAAATCAACTTGCATTGAACCCCATAAAGTCCAAATATGTTGTCATTGGGATGTAGAGGCCATACTTCTAATGAATTTTTGACCTATACCTCTCTATATCATGTGGCCAACATACTCATTATGTTGAACATTGTTATCTTTGAGACCCTCTTAGAGATTCTATGGGGTATATATACTTTGGCGGATTGATCATTTTAGATGGCAATCTAAGGTTTGTTTATATTCGAGAATCCTATATGAGAGTCTAGTCCACTATATATAATGATGATTTTTCTAGTCATGATGAGGATGTTGATCTGGTTGATGTCGATCTTAATGATTAGCTCATCCTTAAAGATCTTATTTATCCTTCTTATATTAGTCTATATTTTAGCTATAATGTTGGTGCTCATATTATTAAGATATCCCCAGTATATTCGATGAGTGATCACTTATTAATAGGATTGCACATTTGAATTCGATTATCCTAGAGGATGTTCATGTATCCACTACTTGTTTAGATAGTGTTGACCATATTATTGATATGTTTTGTAATCAATTTGATCTTCATGTTGAAATTGATCTAGTTCTAGAGATTTCGCATTCTAATTGGGATAATGATGATGATCTTCTTGATGAGAGTGGCTAGTTGTTTGTTGAGAAGAGTGTTTGTTTTTAGCTAAGCAAGTAGGAGATGTAGCCCATGATGATGTATAAGGTCTTTATTGATGTTTTCATATTCTTTGAGGCTATGAAAATTGAGATATCACATATTGTTGATTATATGTATGCACATGAGTTTTATGTTGAAAACCCAAAGGGTTGGTTTACAAACTCTTCCCATTAATTTGAAAACTCGAAAGGTTGGGTTAAAGGATAATCGAGCAATAAAAATCCAAAAGGGCATCATTGAGTTGTGCATCGACATATATACGGATACCAAAATGATGTGTGTTGTTGATTTAAAGTACTTCCCTTGTAGGGGGTTATATGCAACATTTATCTACTCTCATGCACATGAGGGAACATCATGTGTTGGATTTCAAGTTGAGTATCATGTGCCATATTTCAAGTTTCTATTTGAGGATGCAAATTTCAATTTTTATTGATTGTTGAGTTTGACTTGATATTTTGGATCCTGATTTGTGGATATTTCAATGATATTGTGAGTTGATGTGAATTATGGCAATACTCGAGATATGAATCTAGACATATCATATTGCGAGACACATTTGTTGATTGTAGATTGTGACCAAGGCCCTGATTTGATGGATGCATTGTAGACAATTTTTTTACATGATATGGATTTGAGTTATTTTTCAACTAGTGATTACGAGTTTGACTCGCATGATTGTTGATGCTTAGTTGAGTCACCAAATATTGGTATGTTTAAGTGTGCGATTGATATATATTTTCATTTTCCAGGGCTTCGTTTGTTGAGGTTAAGAGAATTTTTGTACCTTGTTACTTTATATTTGATGATTTTTAGTATGATCGGACATGTGATCAACATGCCATGTATGTCGAATTTTGGTTGTGTATTTTTCACACTACTTAGAGTGATTGTGGATGTACATAAAATTGATTAGGTATGGGATTGTATATATACCATATGGTGTACCCATATATGTCTCAAAGCATATTGTTTATTAAATCAATTTCATATATTGGTGAGTTGTCCCAAACTTGTTATTTGGTAACTACTTATATTGGTCATTACAAAGTATTGTAGATTACAATTTACTATAGCATTGGATGGAGTTTGGTCCTAATTGATTGTAGCATAGAGGATGAGACATATGATAGGTCCGAGGATATTGATATCCATTTTTATTTATTGATGTTCATATCAGTAATTGACACATCATATTTCAAAGGTTCCAAACTTACGCACTATAGATATAAGAGAGATGATTATGGGGTTTTGATGACTATACATGGAGTTATCTTGTCACATATTATGAGTTTTGCCACATTTTTTTCCATCAAAGGGGCAATTGTTTTATGTGTTGACATGTGCATTTATTATTTGAGTTCAAGATCTTTGTGGACTAAGTTTGGTTCACATTTTCAGCTTGAAAAATATTGATGTAGTTGTAGTTACAACACAATATTAGGGTTTTGGGTTACTCATGAGCATTATGTAGAGTTATCAAATTTTCTCCCTCTTTTGGAACATAGTTTATGGAGACATACTATAAGTGGATGTGATTCCTTTTAGGGGTGGAGATCAATTACATGAATTGATTTCAATATGATGTGTGGTTTTCATATTTTGAGTGCACCATCTATATCATAGTAGTTGTTGATACTAGCATCTCGACTTACAAGTGGTTTATTAGGAATATTAATCCCAAGTCTAAACCAACCACATGACTATGTTAGAAACCGTTTATTTAACTATTAGTTGATGGTGTTTATTTAGTTACTCCCATTATGGGAGTTGTAAAATCATATTAGATTATTTATATGTGAGTGTGAGATAATAATGTGAATCACATTTACAACATATTTACATTTTTCTATCTTATGTGTGCTAATGTGTGTGAAATAATAATGTGAAGCACATTTACCACATATTTCTATTTTGTCCATCTTATATGTTCTTATCAAGATTTGACAAAATCACAAACAATAATCAATATAATTCAAAAGATAATTAGGTGTATACAAGTGTCTCAACCTTTAGTTTTCAAAGAATGCAATAAGTACATGTTAGGAGGTTTCTCTACATGCTTGCATTCAAATTTTGGCATGAGGATGCTTCTAAAATAAAGTAGATTATGCTCTTACAACTTGATGTCACTTTTGTAACTAATATTTATAATATTTATTGATTTTCTTAAATGCACTAGTGTATTTGTGTATTTATGGACTTCTTGAATTCAAAGTAAGACCATATTGGCATGCGAAGTCAACATGTAGTGAATGTGAATGAAAAATGAAAAGGAAAAAAATCAAAGAAACCAAGCTTGGGTTCAAAGAGGCTTAAAGAATAAATGACCTTTATTGTAAAGATGCGACTAGAAATGTAAGTACAAAACTAGTGAGAATCCTAAGAAATCAGTCAAAATGACTAGAATAGTAGAAAATATTGTTTTTAAACTTATGGGAGAATAAAGAGGTGTAATAGTCTAAACAAATTGTCACGTTGTATGTTTTGAGTGTTTTAAGTTGATTTGTGCTATTTTGAGGACCCAATATAAGTTCGAGAGTTAGGATTCATAAATAACCAAGGAGAAGAGGAAATTATGTGAAATTGAAGTATACTGAGGTTAAACAGAGATAATAAGAGCGTAGACAAGTGGAAGATAGAGTCACGAGGACCATTTAATGTATAAAGTGTCTAAATTTATAGATAAAATGAGGGAAACATGTTAAAAGTAAAAAAACACAAGTAACATACACCAAGAAGAGTCTAAATTGAACCATCAATCGATAAACATATAAATATAATATAATAAACCAATTACATAGTCCTATACAAAATGAAAATGTTTACATAATGTTCATTGATGTATTTGTTTGTGCACGTGAATAGATATCAAATTAAAGAAAATTAACAATTAATTAACAATTATTTTTGTTGTGGTTATTTATGGTGATTTTAATTTTATCAGTTATATGATTAAACACAAAAAACTATTGAGTTATGGAGCTTAATTGTTTCACTTGACATGCTTTTACAGAACTTGCTGGAAAACACGATGCCGAGCGTCGGTTGATGAACAAGCATCGGTCACCCATGGGTGGTATCGATCGGGAAAGGAGGAAGTGGCATCGGTTAGAGATAACCAACATTGGTTAAGGCTAACTGGAATCGATTGCTTGTGCGTTAATTAAGTTACAGGAAAAAGATCTATTTTTAGTTGTAAAGTGAATCTAATGGTTGTAATTGCATAGCTAAAGTTCTCTAAGATTATAGATACATATTTAAGCATAAAGCTAGGGTTTAGAAGAGTGAATTCAATTGAGAATTAAGAGAAGTTTCCTTTAGAGAGAAATAGAGAAATTTATAGAGAAGAAATTACAGGACATCAAGAAGGTGTGAAAGATTGCAAATATTCATTTTATTTCCTCTGTGATAATAAATTGGCTATTTCGTTGTGGATGTAGCCCACACTTGTGTGAACCACATTAAATCTTGTGTATTGTTTCTTCTTGTTTATTTCGTATTAGTTGATTTTATGCTTAGATATGATTAATATATCTGTCTGACGGTGTGCTTAACCCCAACAAAAACTTAGAAGACAACAAAGTGTTTAACAATATATGCGCCGATAGTGCAATGTCACAATGAATAGATGCCAAATACATGAGAGGATCCTCTTTCGGATGGATGAGAGAATCTACATGCATAGACAACTAATCATGATAGATATTAGATAAATATTTGATGCGGTAAAGGTCGATCCCAGGAACCAATGGGATTCCTTAAAGGGTGTCAACTCGTTTTACAATTAAGTGATTGCAATAATAAGATAATTGATAGGTATAAGGAATGACTATAATTCTAGGGGCATAGAGAGATCATGTTCTGCTTAATAGATGGCCTAGGCGAGGGCTACGAAGAGTTCAAAGTTGAAGAAGTATTGAAGAAAAACTATTCAACCATGTCTCGTTCTTCTTGTATGATTTCGAGTTGGTATTCAATGTATTTTATTTTAGGCGTTAAGGCGATGACACAAAGGCTAAGTTCATGTGCAATTTCGAATTGTTCCCAAATGAAGGGTCGTTGCATGATCGGAATATCATAGATCTTTGGTAATGGGATGTGATTCACCTGACATTGTCATCTATAAGAAGACATGTCTTGAAAACAAGCTGATTAGATAGAAAAAGAGGGACAAAATGACTAAAAGTGTGTAAATGTGATTAAAACGATAAAATGATAGAGATTACCGATAAAATGATTAATTTTTTAATAAGATGCGATTGAATGCAGAATGATTAATCTCATGACTAATTTGGACTAATAAGTGATGATGAAATAATTGAGAATGTAATTTATATGGAGATACTTACTTTGAATGCATAAATAAGTGAACAAAGTTGAGGAAACCTTATTGATATTTTTGATGCTCCAAGGATTAACGGTGGTGTAGAAGGTGTCGGATGTTCATAGTGGCATCGTCTTGGTCTTGAACAAAACATAGATTCACCGAGGATGTCTAAAAATCCCTTTCAAAGAGGTTTTGTGATCTATTTATAATTGTTGGTGATTCGAGAAAAGTGGGGAAACCCGTTTGGAAGTGGTTTCAACCACTTCCAAATAGGGTTTTTTGGGTTTTGATTCAATTGTAAATGGTTGGGGAGGTTTTGGGAGGTTAAGAGGTTGGGTGGTGAGGGTAAAAATGGGTTTAGATAGGTTAAGGGTGGTTAGGGAGGTTTAAGATAGGTAAATAGGTTTTATGGTGGGGTAAAACATGATTTTACGGGGGTGGAGTGATGGTTTAGGATAATGAGATAGGTTTAGGGATTTTCGAATGAGGGTGTGAGGGGTGTAGCCAGGAAACAAGTGTCTACATTTGCCCTTTTTGTCAAGTGGTTTGTGATGGACAAGCCGTTGGACAAAAATGAGTGAAATGGTTGGATTTGTGTTGGATAGTGCCCCCTTAAACTAGGGGTTATTGTGACAAAGTGTAATGATCACGAGTTTGAAAAGGTTTCTAGATGAGATAGGTTTGTATGATGGTGTGTTTTGATTTAAGATGCCCCAAGACTAGGTATGAAAATAAATTGCCACAAAGGTGGACTAAAGTAGTTAGAGAGTCAGTGATAGGGAACCAATGGGTTCTCAACATATAGACATATGACTCATCGGAAGCAATTTCCAGAAAAAGGTTTTAAAAGGCGTAGGGTATCCACGATGTATTAGGAGATGCATGCTTGAAATAAAGGATGTTTCCACAAAGGTGGGCTTACGAGACCGAAAGTAAAATAATAGGGGAACCAATGGGTTTGTGTCCTATAGACATATAACTTGATGTTAAAATGGAAAATGTTTCCCTAATGGCCGTGAAATCCGAAATGGATTTGATAAGGGTGGGCTTGATATGGATTTGATAAAGGCGGGCTTGATATGGATTGATTGATTTTGAAAACGGTCTCAGGGCCCAGAAATGGGGGCACATATTTGAAAAATGTGCAATTTTGGCAAGGAATGATGAAAATGATGGTTTGAGGAGGTTCGGATGCCATTTTAATAATATTTTTTGGATAAAGGTAAGAACCGCTAGCGATTCGTTAGAAATCACCGATGATTAGCCTAATCTTTGGCGATTAGGTATGTGGAAAATGATGGTTATTTACGATTTGAGAACCTTGAGAGACCTAAGAACCCTAATTTGATTTTTTGCTAATTTGATATAGATGGAGGTAGCTGGAGGTGTGCGAGAGGTGATGAAGGCCAACACGTGCTAAGGTAGATGATGTACTTATTGTTTTGGTTCTTTTATATTTTTCGAAATTTCGACACGCTTAGAAATCGCTAAGCGGTTTTGATTGGTTTTCAATGATTGATTAGAGTCACTAGAAATTCAAAAGATTTGGTTTTATTGATTTTTTTGTTTTTTTATGGTTGGATGCAAGCTTGGGACGGAGTTCCCAAAGATACTTGATGATGTCTAAGCTTTATTGTCACATGATGATTGGGCTCACTTGGAGGTGGTTGGATTGGGAGGAATGTTTCATTAAAGACGTATTCCTAGGGATATGTGATTATTGTTGGCTTTGTTTGAGAGATGGGACCATGTCACAAGCACATTTTGGTTGTGTCTTGGAGAGATGATGATTACTTTGGAGGATGTACACAGGATCCTGCGCTTACCATTACAGGGTAAGCGGATGTATGTGATTAAGGAGGTTGGCACAGTGTTGTGATGCAGCGATTATATGGTCATGATGCACGTGATGTGGTTTACTCTTTTAGGTATTTTTCATATGGGGCCTTATACAGTGATGATGAGGAGGGAAGGGCATTGGTGACTATAATGATGATTCTTGGATTAGTTTTTACGCCTTACTAGATTCAGTTAGAGGGCACTTCTCATGGATTTTTACATGGGTAGTGGTACATATGTTGGTTCACATGATGGTTTTTCTTGGGCCTCTGCGTTGTTGGCATAGGTGTATAGGGAGCGTGGTCTTGGAGTACTAGATGGAGGTTCAAGGTTGATGTATTATTTTTGTTAGAGTGTTGGGCATACGAGCACATTGTAGTCGCTCGGTGAGTGGAGTACCTTGGGCTTTATGGGTGACTTTACTATATCCTATTGGTTTCATGAGATGAAAATAACAATTTTTAGCTACCAAACATGTACGAGTTGAGGTTTATCACGGGAATCTTCTACCCAATTTACGGGCGGTGATGTTATTTGAAGGCCGTATACATGTTTCCTAGTATGACATTGTGTGAGGGGGAGTTGAGGGCACAACAACAAGGCACAGATGGGTGTGGGGGTGAAAGGAAGATCAATGGGAGTTGATCCGGTTTGGTCATGTCCTAAAAAAGCTTGATGCTTTTGATACAAGATGTGTCATAGGTAGTAGTGGTTTATCGACATGATGATGTAAATATTGAAGTGGCACTTCCCATTATTTGGGAAGCAAAGTGGATATGGCGGATAAGGAGAGGGTGGGGGTGAGGTTGGATGTCTATGGAGTAATAGTGTTAGATGATGATGTTGGGGTGGTGAGGCCTATGCAACATAATGACGGGGCGAGTGGATGGGTTTTAAAGTTGGAGTACGGGATCGTGTAGAGGTTACACCTCGAGAGGTGGTGGTGGTGGTGGAGATGAGAAGGATCGAGTGGTATTATTGGAGGCCGAGATGGCCACGTTGTTGGCTCAGCAGGAAATAATGACTAGTTAGAGATATGGGTTGACTAGCAACTCATTGTTACGTAGGCGAGAGCTCACAAAGGCTAGAGGTAACTTGAGGGATAGGTACATGTAGGACATGGAGGCCTTGTGAAAGGCCTTTGGGGTAATAGGTATTTCCTTTTCAAGGGCTAAGCTACAGGCTGCTCATGCTCGGCCTAGTGGACAGATGGGACCATCGGGTAGTGTGGGTATCACCCACTACCAGAAGCTGTGTGAGGCGTTGCACTACTATGAGGAGATAGTGTGACATAGGCTTCCAGGATGAGCCTCGTTATATAGTTTTTTTAATATGGCAATAATTTGGCATGATCACTAGTGTTGGGAGCATTAGTCAACAATCACAAGATTTGGATGGAGGTCTAAATAGAGGGTGGGATGTGTAGACACTAAATCACACACTTTGGGTAATTATCTAGTCCCGATTACATACTAATATTCATATGATTTCTAAGTAAGAAAAATACTAATTAACCCATGTCTTTGGCCACCTTAATTTTCTTTATGTTGCTACTTTTGGTCTTACACCCTTACTTTCTCAGACTTCCTTTTTAATCTTTGGCATTTATCATCCTAGACACTAGTGCCCAACTAGGACACTAGCGTCGAGGGCACCCTTGTCCCCTCTAGGAACCCCTGTCCCCTTTATACTTTACTCACACTTTTTGGGTCCTTTCTAGCCATTTGAGCATATTATCTTTGATTCATAGGGATCCAAAAAAAGATACTACTTCATCGAGAATCACCTGAAATGAAGGAAAAGATAGAAAAAGGATGTTTTCTGTAAAGTTACAAAATTGCCCCTCTATGCAAAGAGGGGGTTATGCAACCACCCCTACACACGAACGATGGTTACATAACTTCCCGGTGGTTACGTAACCATCGGTCCGCACACACCGATGGTTGCATCACTTATGGATGAAAAATAAAATAACTCCACGACAGTCATGGATTTGAAGCGTCTCTGTTGTGTCTCTTCATTTTGCATCCTTTCTCATTCTCCAATGTACATGGGAGGATATGAGAACAACTATAAATAAAAGGGGAGAAAGTGGAATGGATCATCGAATTCTTAATGCAAGAAGTGAGCAAGAAACCATTAGAGTTGGAGTTGATTTTGTAGAAGAAAGGTGTAGAAACAGAGCAGCCAAGTAAAGAGAGGGAGTGTATACATTATTTTACTTCCTTTCCTCTTGTTGTAATCTATATTCATTTATATTGGCCAATAAAATTTGGGAAGAAAGAGCAATTTCCCTTCGGTTGGTTTTCCCTCAACTTGGGGGTTTCCAGGATAAATTTGGTGTTTGATTTGTTATTCCTTTACTACAAAATTCATTCTAAGTTTAGTTTTACTCACCATTAATTCACAATATGTCATTTTCATAATTGGAAGTAGAACAACAATAAAGTTGTGGTTTGTAATTTTCCAAAGTTTGAATTTTATAGATCATTTTGGTATCAGAGCGAACAATAAGTATCCAAGACTATGGTATTCATTCTTGTGATTTGTATGATAGTGACAAGGTCAAAGGCGAATAAGTTTTACCTTGCGATCTGATATTTCTATGAAGAAGTGGAAACAAAAATTTTGAGATCAAATGGAGGAAGAGAACTTGGTCCGTAGAATTGAGATGCTAGAGACCATGATGGATAGGATGTATAGACATCAACAAGAACTCTCAGATCTACAAAAAGATGGCTTCATTCAAGCAAGATAACATGGACTCAGTGGTTCAATATTTGGCCGAAAATTTTGGCATAGGCAAGAGCCACGATGAGGAAGATGTAGAAGAGCGTGAAGAAGAAACTCCAGTTGTAAAAGAGAAGGTAAAATTTGATCATGCTCCTTTTAAAGTTGAAACTAAGGTTGAAATTAAGAGCTTTGAAGGACAAGTAGATGCAGAGTTATTAGATAAATGGTTAAAATAACTAGAAGTTTACTTTAGTGTTCATGATGTTATTGAGGCACAAAGGATCACCTTTGCACGTCTCAAAATGGAAGGACATGCTTTGGTTTGGTGGGAAACCCATCTAGCCACTTGTGAAAAGAAGAAACGTCCTATTGTAAGATCTTGGGAGGAATTTAAAGAATTTCTTAGAGCTAAATTTTATCCTATTGGCCATAAGATTGATCAGATGATTAAATGGAAATACTTTAGACAAGGCAATGGTCAAAGTGTGCAGGATTATACTATGGAGTTTTAGAGACAAGCCATGTTGCTTAATATGGACTTGGAGGATGAGGATATTCTAACCAAGTATTTGGGAGGACTTCACACTCACCTTCGAAGGAAGGTTATCTCCATGAATCCCAAGGATCTCAATGAAGCTTGTGTGCAAGCATACTATATTGATGATGAAAGGAAGCAAGGAGAAGTAGAGTCAAATAAGAAATAAGTCAACAAATTAGATAAAGAAAGAGCAGGGACAAACAAGTAACAAAGGTAAATGGAAAGGGAAAGGTAAACAAACTACCACTACTTTGAATACTTGTAAAGATCCCAATAAATTTTGTAATAATTGTGATATCAATGGTCATATTGATGCTACATGTTAGAAGTTACATACATCCAAAGAACCAAACCAAGGATTCAAAGAAATCCATGATAGTTGTAAAGAGATGGGGAGGTGGAAATAGAGGATTATTCCGATGTATATGAGATAATTTTATGCACAACCACCAACATGAACAACCACGAGGAGGAAGAAGAGATGAGTAAACTATTCCAAATAAAAATCCAAATCAAGAGAACTAAGGTAAATGTTTTGGTTGATACTAGTTCTTAGTCTAACTTGATTTTTGATGCGGTTGTAAAGAATATTGGTCTTGAAACTTATGAGCATCCACATCCATATCCTTTGGGATGGGTGAAGAAGGGTGTATAGATATGGGTAACAAGAAGATTTAGTTCAAGTTTGGGATAAATTCCCAAGTATATAGATGTATTGGAAGCTGATGTAATTCCACTTGATGCATTTGATGTTGTTTTGGAAGTCCTTACTTATATATCAAGGATGCCATATTCACAAGGAGGGAGAACCAATACAGATGGGTCAAGGATGGAATCAATTACAACATCGGGCACACCAACACAAGACAAAAATTGTTATGGTAAGTGCTAACCAAGAAAAAATACTTATTCAGGCAAATCATAATCAATTTTATTTACTTTTATTAAAGGATAAGAAAGACTCGATAGAGATTTCATATTTTTCTAACAAGATAAAGAAGGATTTGGATAGTATTATTCATTCTTTTCAGGAAGTTTTCCAAACTCCTAACATGATACCACAAAAATGGGAAGTAGAGCATGAGATTCAGTTCTTGCTAGAGTCCCCTCTACCAAACATTGGATTGTATAGGAAGTCTTTACTGGAGAGTACAGAAGTAAAGAAACAACACCAAGAGTTGATAGACCAAAAGGTAATATGCTCGAGCACCTCACCATGTGGTTCTCCTATCGTGATGGTGTCAAAGAACGATGGGTCTTGGAGAATGTGCATGAACTATTGTTCTTTGAACAAGATTACCATAAAGAACAGATATCCACTCCCCCACATAGATGATCTCTTGGACCAGCTTCAACATGCAAAATTATTCACGAATTTGGATCTCAAGTCGAGTTATCACCAAGTCAGGATGAAGGAAGAGGATATATGGAAGAGTGCCTTCAAAACAAAAAAGGTGTGTATGAGTTGTTAGTAATTCCATTTGGTTTATGTAATGCACCCGCTACATTTATGAGATTGATGAATGATGTATTAAGGGGAATTCATAGATTCATGTGTCATTGTATATCTAGATGATATTCGATTTTTAGTGCCACATGGGAGGAACATCTAACACATTTGCAACAAGTCTTGCAAGTTCTCAAGGAGAAACAATTGTTATGCAATATGAAGAAGTGTGAATTTTCCAAACAATCACTTGTCTATCTTGGGCACATGGTTGGAGGAGGAGAGTTATGAGTGGACCCAAAGAAGGTGGAAGCCATCACCAACTAGCCAACACCAACGAGAGCCACCGAGACTAGAAGCTTTATGGGAGCAGTATAATACATGAGGAAATTCATTATGGGCTTCTCCACTATCGCAACACCTCTACACATAGTGGATGCAAAGAGAAAGAGTTTTGATTGGGGTAAGGAACATGATAAGGCTTTTGAGTTTTTGAAATACAAGATTAGTCATGCTCCAGTACTTTCTCTTCCTAATTTGCAACAACCCTTTGAAGTAGAGATGGATGCCAGTGATTATACTATGGGAGCAATGTTGCTTCGAGGAGGTAAACTTGTGTGATATCATTCTGAAACTTTTACTTCAGTAGTTAAAGGATATTCATTATATGATAAGGAAATATATGCACTAGTTTGGGAAATTAAAAAATGGAAACATTATTAGTTGGGTAAAGAAACTATTGTGCACACTGACCACAAACCTCTCCATTATTTGCAAGTGTAGCCTAAATTGCAGCAGGAAACGCACTACAAATGGATGGGATTCCTTTAGTAGTTTTATTTGGTGATCAAGAATAAGAAAGGTACAAAACATTTGGTGGCAGACATGTTTTCTAGGCCGCCCACATAGGAGAAAATATCAATTTTTGCCACTATCTCTCATTTTGAGCCCTTCACGAAGGAAGCTTATGGAGAGGCATACACTCAAGATAAAGACTTTGGGGTGACATATCAGCAGTTACAGTCCAAAGGGGATGAAAAGACGGGGATTGAAGATTGTTATCTCAAATATGGGTTGCTCTACTGATGGGGGAAGCTTTGTGTGCCAAAGGAGGAGAGACTTCTATTGATGAGGGAAGCACATACTTGAAAATAGCCGGTCATTTTGGTGTTGGAAAAACCATGGCCCACTTGCAAAGGTACGTGTATTGGCCCAATATGCAAGAAGAAGTATCAAAATTCATAAGAGGATGTAAAATTTTGTTGTACAAGCAAGCCTAAGATCAGGAAGGAAGGTTTGTATATGCCTTTATCGGTCCCTACTTGTCCTTGGGAGGACATTTCTATGGATTTTGTAGGAGGATTACCAATGTCTAAACATGGCCATGATTATCTATATGTTGTTGTTGATAGATTTAGCAAAATGTGTATTCTTATGGCATGTAAAAAGACAATAAAAGTAAGTGAGGTAGATGAACTTTTATTTTCTAATGTATGGGTGTATTTTGGCTTTCTAAATCTATTGTTTTCGACGAGAGATTCCAAGTTATTGGGGAAGTTTTGGACTATGTTGTGGGACAAGATGGACACCAAACTATAGAGAAGAACAACCTTCCACCCGCAAACAGATGGGCAGATGAAAGTAGTGAACAAGACTTTGGTGCAGTTGATCAGAGGGTATAACAGTAAATATCCACAGACTTGGGATGAGTCCTTAGCCTACATTCAACATTCCTATAACCGAGCAGTACACACATCCACTTTGCAGTCACCATTTGAAGCATGCTTGGGATATCTACCGACTAATCCACTGGACATAGTAGTTGGGCAGCAGGAAGAGGAAGAGATACATGATTCGAGAGGTGACTAGAGAAAAAAATTCATTGAGAGGATCAGAAAATCCATCTCAAGGTGAAAGAACAATTGGAGAAATATCAGGCCAAGTACAAAGCTAGGCATGATCAACATCAAAGGGAACACAAGCTTCATGTTGGAGACAAAGTTTGGATTTACTTGAGCAAGGAGAGACTTCAAGGTCAAGCAAGAAAACTCAAGCCACTATGGTATGGACCCTTCACCATACTTGAGCAGGTTGGAGAAAATGATTTCAGACTTGACTTGCCACACTTCATGTGGATGTACTCAGTAGTAAATTGTGAGAAATTTGCACCTATATGAGCCATCCATGCTTGACGAAGAAGAAGGATGTCATTTGCTACCTTCCATATAATATTGTGTCTTGGACTCTCAAGGTGAGTTAGAGGAGGACATAGTGTTGTAATAGAAGTTCAGGGAGATAAGGAGACGTCCACATGAGTCTTGGCGGGTTGGAGAGAAGGGAAGACACCAAGGTAGGCCCGGTGGTACTCGAAGGAGAAAATGATGGATTTTTTTCCTCATCTATTCCCCCACTAAGATTTTGTTAGACATAAATCCTTCTAATCAAGGGAGGTGTGATCCATAGGGATCTAGAAAAGATACTACTTCATCAAAATCACCCATAACTAGAAGGAAAAGATAGAAAAAAAGATGTCTTTAAAGTTACAGAATGACCCCTCTGTGCAGAGAGGCGGTTGTGTAACTACCCCTGTATAGAACAATGGTTACGTAACCACCCCAATGGTTGTGATACTTCCAATCTATAGACATTGGTGGTTCCATCACTTATAGATGAAAAATAAAAAAACTCCATGAATAGTCATGGATTTGAAGCATCTAGACTATGTCTCTTCCTTTGTGCATCCTTTCTCATTCTCTAGTGCATGGGAGGACATGAGAACAACTATAAATACAAGGGGAGAAAGTGGAATGGATCATCAAAGTCTTAATGCAAGAAGTGAGAAAGAAACCATTGGAGTTGGAGTTGATTTTGTAGAAGAAAGGTGTAGAAACATAGCAGCCAAGTAAAGAGAGGGAGTGTATACATTGTTTTACTTCCTTTCCTCTTGTTATAATTTGTATTCATTCATATTGGCCAATAAAATTTGGGAAGAAAGAGAAATTTCCCTTCTCGACTGGTTTTCCCTCAACTTGGGGGTTTCAAGATAAATTTGGTGTTTGATTTGTTATTCCTTTACTGAAAAATTCATTCTAAGTTCAATTTTACTCACCATTAATTCACAATCTGTCATTTTGATAATTGGAAGTAGAACAACAATAAAGTTGTGGTTTGTAAGTTTCCAAAGTTTTAAGTCTTACAGATCAATATTTTTGGTAGTCATAATTTTCGGAGTTAATTACGAAATTCAAGCAAGGGAATCATATAAATATAAAGTTATTTGATCATAATAAGGGGCCAAGCACTAAGCATTAGTTGTCACCACCTAAGGTTACATCCATCAAGGCATCTAAAAGCTCCATTGAATCCATCTAGCACCATCCAAGGGACGTTAAGGGATGGTTATTTTGCATACACTTCATAGGAGGGAAGTTCATTATATTCCATGCACACATATATTGTATTTCTTTACATCTAGCTTATTTTCTCGCTATCAAGTGCAACACGCACAAGAGCCACCTAGGGCATGTTTCCGCACACACACACATAACTACATTGGGTCTGATATGTAGTGCAATGCCCAGTCGTAAGTTCACCATTATGAAAGCTAAGGATAGTCTGACCCCTCATTCTGCATCTTTCCTTTTTTAGGATTTGATGCCTATTTGAGGGTTTTGCAGATTTATAATTCATTGTAAGTTTCCTGCAACCTCGTAAATCTTGGTGTGACAAAAGTGACTTAAGGTGAACACCTTGCGACACCTCATATGAGGTTTTATGAGAATTTCCGTAAATCCTCAATATCCGCATTTTTTTGAGCTTCGGTGCGACATTCAGTGCTTCATATTCTCTAGTTTTCCGACTTTGTGTATTATCCGAACTTTTGAATCAACTAATCCTTTCCACCCTCTCCTTGAAATTAGGGTTTCATAATTTATTGTTTAGTTTACTTGTGTATCATTTTTGTCTTGAATTGTTATTTATTTACTATTACTATAGCATTCATATTAGGCTCGAAATAAAATTTTAGTTTAATTATTTTGGTGAACCCATCATTCGAGCACTCTTGGATCCTCTCTTCTTCTCCGCCTCATTAAGTTAGGGTCCTTTCACAACAGAGGTCTCTCTTCATGATTTTTACACGATAATCTTGATTGTCAAAATAAAATCAGATCTTTTTAGCTAACACTTATATTCATCCTCACACCTCTCCCAAATATATATATCACAGGTTTACTATTGCTTTATCTATCAATGAAGAGCATATCACGTTTACATCTGATGAAATCACTTCTCAGTCTATCTTAAGTAATGATTCCCCCTTTATATTCAAGTTTGTATCAATAACATAGGGGTTAAGTGAGCTTTAGTCGACAATGGATTTGGGCTTAACATCTATAATCTCACGTTCCTCATGCAACTTGGCCTATCTGAAGCCTCCTTAACCCCATCATCCATTTGCATTTGTGGCTTGATAATGTGCCTAAACGAGTCTTAGGTACAATCACGCTTCCCATTACTCTCAGGCCATGCACTTTGTCTATCCCATTCCATGTCATGCCTAACAATCTTAACTATAATATTCTCCTCGAATAGCCTTGGATCCATGCCATGAATGTGGTCCCTTCAACCCTTCATGTGCATATTAAATTTTTATATCAAGGTGTGGTTTATGAAGCATTGGCATATCCCTCTCCATTTGTTTATTGCAACACTATTGATCATTCACCAAAAGCCCATACTTGACCACCTCTCCTCCTAACTTCGAAAAATATGGCCTTGGGTATCGGTAGTTGCATTGTTATCATTTCAATGGAAATGAATTAGGAAAACATGTAAAAGGAGTCAAAGAACCTCTTTCCATTCCGACACAATCCACCAGGCTCACCCTCGGATATCACCCTAAGCTCATTTATTTTGTTCTTACAACATATCCTCTCGAGGTTTACACTATTTCACATACTCATCATCATAACAAGAAATTTCCCTTTTTTCTTACTACCAAAACTTCCTTTAGTACACCAGCTACTCCTAACATGTTGCCACATCCGCCACCATCGCATGCTTTTTATTCCATGCTCCGATATATCCCCATATCTTACACACTTGGGGGAATTATGCTTATTTCTCACCCTAGCATCGACACGTGTCTTATATGTTCGCATCATTTCTCACCTCAAATTTAGCATATACATCTTCACACACACTTGTATCGTCAATACTATATGACGCACTCTTGTGCTTTGGTTCACACTTGATTATTGAGGGAATCCTATACACATGAACCTCACACACTACACACACCGATGCACTCAATCTCCTCACATATCTATCAATAAACCACACAATCAAAATACTTGTGATATACTATCCTATCTTACATCACATGACATATCTTCCTCGTGTGCAATCAGCACAAACACATACACAACACATTATACATTATACATTCAACACTTACATGAAACATATTTTTCCTACACACTCAACATAAAACATTACATACTTGATAATACCTAATGGACACTCAACATGTTCACATGTAATCTATTTCGCAATCATATAAACAACACATCCTACACACTAAACTTTCTATCACACAAACAACATGATACAATACCCTATGATGTGCCCTAGTTCCATAGTCCATACTCATCGCTAAGGGTATACATATAAAATGGACATCACCACACCCATGCATTCAATATCTCATTCACTCACAGGTTTACACTGTACACTTTGCACTTAGATGATCACATATTTCTTGTACACACATTTTAGACCATTTCCCAATGACGCACTCTCGTTTAT
This sequence comes from Taxus wallichiana var. yunnanensis, assembly GCA_018340775.1. Lineage (NCBI taxonomy): Eukaryota > Viridiplantae > Streptophyta > Pinopsida > Cupressales > Taxaceae > Taxus > Taxus wallichiana. Next base: position 129,612,337 of record CM031238.1, on the reverse strand, counting down.
GGTTCATTCTTGACTATTGAGGGGGCGTCAACAAATGAACCTCATTGCATACATACATATACACTTGGGGTGCACACTACCCCTATAATTCACTTTGCATTCCATTATGTATCATCCACAACATACTACATATTTTGGTTTCATTTACTCTTGCTTACTCATGCTTTTACATTTTCATCTTATTACATGTGCTAGATAGATATCTTGTATGTCATTATATTTATCATACACACATGCGTGTTCACTTTCCTTTCTAGTTATGATGGAAAAATTTGTAGATCTATACACATAACATGGATGCTCTTGGGGACATCCACTTTTCTTAAATTACAAATGTTATTGTTTCATTTTTTTCATAGGACATTACTTTATCAAATTATGCATGCTTTGACATACTTTTTAGCTTTCTAACATGCTAACATGGTGCTTCATGTTAACATTTGTTATGTAAGACTATTTACTTCCATGGTTATCTGTTACATTGCTTGTCTTATCTTACTCTTTATATTCTCTATTTGCGGGCTTTGCCCTTTGTCTTGTGTGCACATTATGCTTTAGGATTCATTGGCCTTGATTATCTTGTGACATCGTGAGTGGTGTCCCATGTTTGTAACCCACTTTTCATGGTCTACATTGTCTTCTCGTGTGTTTACTTGTGTCTTAGCTTACACATTATCTTCTTAGCTTAAATTTCATCTTATACATGCATGTTTGTCTTTGCTTGTACTAACACTTGTTTCTAGCCACTTTGTTTACATGTGCCTTAGTTTCTACCAAGCACATTCCTTCCCCCTACAAGGCACATATTCAGCTGATGGTCGGTCCTCATTTGGGCCGCATTCTCCTTTAGTGACATCACATGTATCCAAAATAAGGGGGCATCATTTGGGTGAATCAATCACCCCATAAAATGTTATACACAACATGGTATCAATACATCACAATTTTCTATTTTAGACAGGGCTCAAAATCAGACTTGGGTCCTTATTACAGTGGCCTTACCTAGAATCACGAAACAATGGGGTTATTACATAGTGATTGGGTGTTCAAAGCCACAGTCTACAAAACTCCGCATAACCACTTTTACAAGGCATACAATCTTTAGCACATGTGTTTATACACACCATCTACAATGATTTTCTACATAGCGGGAAGTAGTTAAAGGTTGGAGGATGACATCATACTATTCTCCCTACACTTCTTCCATTTCATTGGCGTGAGATCACCAAAAAAATCACGTGTAGACATCATTTATAGGATCCTTGTCTACACTCTTTCCTCATCACGGATCAGATGCACATGTTCCTTTTTCACACTTTCAACATTTTTACAAACTTTCCTTACACACTTTTTTTAACATATTTTGATCATATACGTGCGTATTTGACTACTTATTCAACTTCTCTTTTATAGGTATGTCCATATGGAAAGCAGTAGTCAACATCAAAAATGAAAACATCACACACACCAACAATGACATCCACATCAACAACAGGCACATGATGACATCTACACATGTATTTCCGCACTAGGTTCATTTTCATCACTTTTTTGCACTTTCTCTTCCTTAGCATCCACACTTCACATTTTAATCAATACATTTTTGTATTGTATCTGCACACTTTCATCATCAATCTACATGGTTATCAAGTAATAATCTCTATATATTTTATGTTACCGATATTTTCACTCACCCACATAAAGTGGGGGAAAATGTAGACACTAAATCACACACTTTGCATAATTATCAAGTCCTAATTGCATACTACTACTATTAATATGATTCCTAAGTAAGAAAAGTACTAATTAACCCATGTCTTTGGCCACCTTGCTTTGTTTTTTGTTAATGCTTTTGATCTTACACTCTTACTTGCTCAAGTATTCCTTTTTACTCTTGAGCATTTTTCATCATGGACAACAATGCGCCCAGCCAAAATGCCAGTGGTAGGTGCCCTCTTCCCCTCTAAGCGCTCATGTCCTCTTTATACTTTACTCACATTTTTTAGGTCCTTTTCAACTATTTGATCATCTTATCTTTTTGGTAGTCATCCTTTTCGGGGTTAATTATGAAATTCAAGAAAGGGAATCATATAAATATAAAGTTATGTGATCATAATAAGGGACCAAGCACTAAGCATTAACTATCGCCACATAAGGTTACATTTATCAAGGAATCTAAGAGCTCCATTTCATCCATCTAGCACCATCTAAGGGACATCAAGGGATAGTTATTCTGCATACACTTCACAAGAGGGAAGTTAATTCTATTCCATGCACACATCTATTACATTTATGTACATCTAGCTTACTTTTTCTCTATCAAGTGTGACATGCACAAGAGCAACCACCTAGGACACGATTCTACACACACACATAGAGAACTACATTGGCTTTGAGATGTAGTGTAGTTCTCAATCATAAGTTCACCATTGTGACAGCTGAGGACAGTCTGGCCCCTCGTTCTACATCTTTCTTTTTTAGGATTTGATGTTTATTTGAGGGTTTTGTAGGTCTATACTTCATTGCAGGTTTCTAGTGACCTCAAAAATCTTGGTGTAACCTCACAGTAACCAAAGGTGAATAAAAGTGAACACCTTGCAACACCTTAGAGGATGTTTTCGAGAATTTCCATAGACCAGGCACCGGAAACAGGTCTAGGGCACCCACGCGTGCCCATGTCCCTCTCAGTGCCCGGTCTAGCCTACTCCTCCAAATCTACATTTTTCTAAGCTGCGAGTACGATGGTCAATGATTTTTTTTCTCCATTAAGAGTTCATTTTAAGAATTCTATGGGAAATAGGAGGTGGAATATCCCTGATGAATATACATGGACCCACTTTTGTGTGAAAGGTGAATTTTTTGGGTTTTCAAAACAAAACTTTCTCTTGGTAGTTTCTAAAGTTTGTTCCATTTTTTTCATGTGACAAAAAAGGTTCTATGATGACAAGAATGGTTTTTTATAGCACAACAAAAAAAAATTTCATGTGATAGCAAACCCTTGTTGTCATGCGACAACAAAATTTATTGTCTCACGACAACAAAGCTTATTGGCACATGACAAAAAAGGGTTTGTTGCCACATGAAACCAACATTTATTGTCACAAACAACTAGATATATTTTTTGTGACAACAAACCTTTCTATCATGTGACAACAAACATTACTATCATGTAATAACAAAACTTATTGTTGTGTGAAAAATAACCTTTGTTTTCATGCGACAACGAGCTTTGTTGTCGCATTTGACGATAAGAAACAAGTTATCGTTTGACATCAAAAAGTTTTTTTGTCATGCAATTGCTAATGTTTGTTTTCATGCATCAAGAAACTTTGTTGACGTGCGTCTCTAGGTCTTAGCTTTTAGGCGTCTCGCCTTACTCTTGTCATGTGTCCATTACTGGAACCCTAATCTTTCCCTATAAATACCCCCTTCGGCCCTCATTTTCACACTTTACACAATAATTTTCTTCGTTCTCTAAGTGATCACAGGTCTCATAACTCCCAATATGACAACAAACAAAACAACCAAATACAATCCAACCTCCAGGTCTCGATTCAGTCTCGTTCTCCTAGTGTAGCAGGTGATTACAAGTCTTGATTCATTCAACTGTTTCAGCCTTCAAGTCTCAATTCTCATGTGGTCGGGGCTTCAAGTTTCTTAACTACAATCTACGTCATAGTAGGTGAAACTAACCAGGCCACCGCCCTACCAAGATTCAATACAGGAACTTAATGTGCCCACACATTCATGTAGTCTTGCAAATGAATGAAGGTTACAAGGAATGGGTACATGCTTGTGGGTTTGTAGGACTGGTTAACATGCCATAGTTTGAGACAAATACTAACATTTTAAACTACCTCCTCTCGTCATTTAATCCACATGATGGACAATTCACGTGATCTTTCCAGATGGGCGTACATTCAAATTCGGTGTTGATCTTGTTGATATTCATTGATTAACGAGGCCTTCCTTTTAAAGATTGCACCCTTATTACAACCAAATCCACTATGATAGAATATGATAAGATTTTCCTCAAATATTATTACAATTTCCATGTTGATGGTACGTGTAACGCATTTTAATTTTGATATAAATTGTGGTTAGTTCTTATTTAAGTGACTTTTTATAGTAAATTTCAACAAATCAAGATGAGGATTCAATACGCGCGAGGAGTTGCACACAGTTTTCTTGTTGCATGCAATGACATATTTTTTTCAATCCATAATTGTCTTGTAGGGTAGGAAAAAGATATTCCCATTGTTCTATTTCCTACATTGTCGCAACGATCTGAAAGCTCAGATTTGATTAGTGCACATACTTGTCGAATAAGATAAAAGTCGATATTGCAAATATTAGAGTTGTTAAAAAATCACTTGTTTGTACCACTAACTATATCCTGACTCTTTATTTTGATGAATATTATAATTTAAAAGGTGAACCCACTCCTACTTTCATGAATGACTAGATGAAGCAATTCTCAATTCCAATTGAAGAACAACAGGTTAATAAATTATATTTTGATGTTAGTAAGATTATTGATTATTCACTTTTGTTACAAATTACATTTGGATGTTACTAACATTATTCACTTCTGTTTGCCTCTTTACCTTATGCAGAGAAAAAAATTGAGGCCATTCCACTAGAAAAAATCAGCAGCAAGAGGAAGAGGCCAACAACATGCCGAGGCATTGGGAGATTCCTAGTCCGACATGGAAGCTCACTCATCACCTAACCCTCAATTAGTAAAATGACAGAGACGTAATACCCTTAACATTCAATATTGTTTTTTTAACATTTTACCATTTAGTATTTACCATTTACCATTTTGATTTAACATGTTACATGGACTTTGGACTATCATCCACATTTATCACTACAATCTCCCACTAAATCAGTCCGGTCGCATGCATATTTTCAATCGTATCACGTGTAACATCCTACCACCACCACTCAATCACCCACAATTCCAAAAAAATAATTTCAAACTCGAGATGTGGCCGGTAGTACAGTTGACTTTTCAAAGAAAGTATAAATTGTTGCTTTTGTGTAATTTTTAACAATTTTTATATAAGTTACTAGTTAGTAATGATTTTGTTCTTGGACTTGACAGTGCATTCTAGTTCATCATCGTCTATTCAAATGATGTCACCTCCTTCACCAATACCACCATTCTAAATCAAAGTTCCTACAAGAGGAAAAAATACCACTGGTAAATGCATGACACTTTCGGCCCCTAGCGGGACACTGAACATTCCTTTTGAATTTCCCAATATCTCCTTTGGTGGCTTTCCCAACACAACGGGAAAATCAATTTTAAATCAAATTAATTTGGATAAAAAAATTGGTATTGATAACAATGACCCAATAGGTTTTTTTGATACATGCGATATGATTCAGGGCCCACAAGTATGTTTTCGTTTTGATGTATTTATTTTAACATTGATACATATCAATTTCTTGTCAATTTTAATTTTTTAAATCGCTTCCAATTTTAATATAAATTTATTTTATCACAAATAGGATCATGGCACACACAAAGTGGCAATAAGAGGCAACACAAGGACCTCAAGCCTCAAGCCCCCCATCCTCTCCATCATCCTCTTCAGATAATGACCAGTTGACTACATTTTCTTGAATAACTTGATTGCTAATGACTGTGAAGCACATGTCCAAGAATATGTTATGCCTACACTAAATCAGCTCAAACAGTGGGAGCGAAGGGCTAAAGTTTTAATTAAGGAGATAAAGAATCGTTTTGATAACCATAGCCAAAGGTATAATTTATATGTTGCAGTCCAAAATCATCCTACTTAGATAGATGTCTTATGGAAAAAGTGCAAGGTGAGACTATAACATATAGAAACAATTATCAAGACAATGTTTTATATAAAGTATTGAAGAAATTAGAAAATATTAACGTTGAAGCCTAGACATATTTCAACAAATGGTCAAAGGAAAAATATTCGGTGGAAATTGCAAATGCTAAAAGAGATAGAGTTGTTGTAAGTATATGAGCTCAATATTTAGTAATATGTTTCAAATTTTAGTAATATGTTTTAATTGAGCTCAATTTTTTTTGCAGTTGAAATATGAAAACTTAAAAATTCAAGAAAAGGTGTTCCAAGTTCACTGGAAATAACTTGATAAAAGTTTGTCCTCAACAATGTATCTTAAGCAAACTATTGTTTTGGTTAACAAGCAAAACAATACTCTAAAGAGGATTATTAAAGAGAATGACATGGATGTTGAGATTTTGTTCAAGGAAAAAAGGCGTTATAGATCCTTCTTTGTTATCCTATGGAGATGCTTCAAAGGAAGATGAAGTAATAGTTAATAACTTAAACATTGTTGTAGAGGATCTTGTTAATTCTGGAATTCTTAAAGCAAAGAATAGAACAACACCAACCATGGGGAAAAGTGACATAAGTCGCACAAAAATGGAAAAGGAAAGTGTCAATGGTTGTGGGGAAGTTGTTAATGTTTGAGCATATAGTACAAGTGTAACTGTATTTGTTGAAAAGTGTTTACATAACTTAAAACTTGAAAAATGTTGAAGTTTATTGTTTGAATCTTGAAAATTGAAAATTTGTTTAACTTGAAGAATGTTTAAAGTTGAATATATGTTGTTATGGTTTTCATGGAATCTCACTTTTTTACACGTATTATCTTGCAATATGGAATTTATATTTTGTTATATATAGAAATTCTAGATTGTGAATTATATTGATATGAAAATATGTATGGAATGCATTTGTTTTAAAGTTGAAAGTTTAATTATTTACAATGTGATGTTTTTCACTTAATATCATTTTTTACACGTAATTTAATTGACTTCCTCATTTCACATGACATGAGTACCTTCAATATTTTATGTTTCCATAAATACACAGCTATTGATATAAAATCTTAATAAAGTAGATTGATGAGATGATTTTCTTCCATTTAATACAGAAAAATATTCTTCTCTCTACTTGTAAAATTTGAACTCTATAACAATTTCTTCACATTACCTCTCTAACCCTTCTTACTATGCTTAGGAAGAACCACATAACAACGTTTCCTTAGGAAGAATCGCCTCTACATAGTGTGTGCATGTTGTAATTGTTTTTTATGGAATCTACTTTTTTACACGTATTATGTTGCAATATGGAATTTATATTTTGTTATATATAGTCTTATAAAAATTTATATTGTGAATATGTATGGAATGCATTTGCTTTAATGTTGAAATTTTAATTATTTACAATGCGATATTTTTCATGGAATATAATTTTTTTACACGTAATTTAATTGACTACCTCATTTCACATGACCCGAGTACCTTCATTATTTCATGTTTCCATAAATACACAGTTATTGATATAAAATTTTAATGAAGCAGATTGATGAGATGATTCTCTTCCACTTAATACAACAAAATCTTCTTCTCTCTACTTGTAAAATTTGAACTCTGTAAAAGTGTTTCTTCACATTACCTCTGTAACCCTTCTTAAAATCCTTAGGAAGAATCACAACAATTTTTCCTTAGGAATAATCACCTCTGCATAGTGTGTGCACATTGCAATGGTTTTTATGGAATCTCATTTTTTTACACGTATTATGTTGCAATCTGGAATTTATATTTTGTTATATATAGTCTTATAGAAATTTTAGATTGTGAATATGTATGGAATGCATTTTCTTTAATGTTGAAAGTTTAATTATTTACAATGAAAAATATGTAAGATGAATGCATAATATTTACACTTTATTTATTATTGTCTTACGTCTAATTATGATATTTAAAAATAGTATTCCAAAAATGCATGTCACAAACACTACATCAAAGCAAGTTTGAAAATACCAAAATAAATAAAACATGATTATTATAAATCTAGGTATGAGAGGGTTTAAGGTACCTCTAGATGGGTGACAATGTATATGGGCGCAAAATGAGAAATCCTCCTTTGCAGCGAGCTAGATGACCTGCAAATCAAGAGAACTCAACACAAAAATGGATTAGTATATAGATGGGTGGGTTTTGACAATGTCAGTCCCAAGAAGTGAGAGCTTCCTAGGATGGATATCAACCCACATTTTCAATAAAGAAAAGATAAAATATTGATTGATTGGATGAAGCAAGATTTGAGACAAGACAGAAACTGAAATACAATGAAGATAAAGTAATATGCAGATCTGATCTAAGAAAATTAAATCAAACTTGTGCATGTCGATGGTGACACAAGTGTCAAGAATGCAGTGCCAGTTGATAGAGATCGAAGCAAGATCAACTAGAAGTTTGGAACAACAACAAAAATGTTGATCTCGAAGGCCTTCAAAATAAATTTCAAAAATGCATGTCACAAACACAACATCAAAGCAATTTGAAAATACCAAAATACTAATTAAATAAAACAAAATTATTATAAATAATTGTATTTCAATATATGTAAGTATATACATGTAACATATTAAATGATAACTAGAGCTGAAACAATCCATTTTTAGTAGTCTCTCATAGTCGGTATTTCATCTGCGAGAGTTAGAGGACGACGCTCTAAATCCAATCTCATTACAATTGTATTACGTCTAACTATAAACAATTATATTTGAATCTATTACTATGAAATTGAATACATAACAAAATTTAAAATTTCAAGTGACAAACAATAAATGTAAGGTCAAGGTGATACCTATAAGTTTTGAAATCATATTTAGAGCTGAAACAATCCATTTTCAATAGCTTCTTCATAGTCGATATTTACATCTGCAAAGTTTGAGGATGCACCAATTCCAAACTCATCATTGAGAACATTTGTAGTTGTAGTTGTATTATTAACACATCTTCTTTCAACAAGTGAATTCTAATGTGTAATTTCTCTATCAAAAGGAAATGTGTCCAGGGAGTAGCACGAAACATACAACCTCGTGTAACTTTCTAGATTTTTATCCAACATGTTTCTTAGTTTTGATTTTATAAATGATAAAGCACTAAAAACCCTTTCATCCTCCACAGATCCCAAAACCATTGTTTGGCACAACTCGTATAATCTAAAATATTCACTGATGTCTTCTGTAACACACTACTTTAGTAGATTTTTTGCCAGAGCCTTGTAATTGCACCACTCTCGTGAGGTTCGTTTAAAAAATGATATTGGCTAACCATTGTTATTGTAAAATCAGATGATTGATACTTTATTAAGTCAATATTCAGTATACCTTTTATTTCGATACCATTGACCTCTGATGTCTTGGTGAAATGATCCCTATTGTACCCATGGATTTATGAAAAAGCTTACTTATAAAATCTTCACGACCACCTTCATTATGCCAAAAATTTAGATTCATCACTCCCATAGCTTTAAGAATTTTATCTTTATTGAAACATTCTCTGATTTTGGATGCTAAGGATTGTACATTTTTTTTAAGTTTTATTCATGTATTAGTTGTAACATAATCAAACATAACATGAATCATAGGAACCTCTCTTTCCGATCCTGTAATATCTTGACATTTTTGCAAACTGTGCAGTGGTATCTCCCTCCCATTAACACTGATACAAAGGTGATCATGGATATTAAATCTCAAATAATTATTAGGATTCTTAAGATCCAACAAAACTTTCCAGCTATCAAAAATGGGTGTATCAAAACTTTCTTTTGACAAGTACAAGTTATCAAGGTTTTGACATACCTACTTTCTCAGCCGTATAAAATCAACAATATAGATTGATATCTCTTGTGAATGCTTCATAAATGTATTGATATCCTTTAACATTAGAAGAATGCCAACCAATGTAAGAAATGTTTCCAAATCCATTAAACGAAACAAAATCCTTAGCCTTGTCAACTTCATGACGATATTTGTGCATGAAACCAACCAACGATGGATACTCCTCACGAATTCTACATGCAAGCTCATACAAAGAAATCCACCTTGTATCAATGTTATTTAGAAGATTTTTGCCATCTATAATTCTAATTGCAAATTTTTGAAACTCGAGAAAATTTTTTGGACTACTTGACATATATGCATGCAGTTCTCTAATAAGTTCTTCTACTTTTGATAAAAAAAAAATTGAAGTTACTATTTTATATGCTAGATTCATTATGTGAGCCATACAATGAATTACAAGCATATAAGGGGCTATTGTTGTTTACAATCAAACACACAACACAGTTTGATGACCCTGCGTAACTGATGCACCATCTGTACCAACACATACAAAATTCATAGCAATTTCATAATTAGTAATGCTATCAATATCTTTCAAATCAGAAACAACTATTTTATATAGGTTTTGGCATTACAATTTTCAACCATTTTCTGTACACCCAACAAATGTGGTTGCCTTACATGATTTTCTAAAGTATAAACGTGGATAGATACCCATAAGGTGTTGTTGTAGACACCTATATTCTACTTTTGCAATCTTATTGTCAAACGCACACAAATCACTCTCATTCTTACCAATTTCGTTATAACTAGTGATTTCGCTAATTAACTAACATTTCTTACCACTTTGGTCAATTAAAAAGCACTTTGTTGGTTACCAAACCTCTTTCACACTTAGGATACCACTTTACCACAAATCGTAAGTCATAATCCTCTTCCAAACATACAATTAACGATTATTAGCTAATTAAGCCTATTTTGCCCTTGTCTTGGTCAATACACCCTACTATTGGCTCAAACCCCTCTTCCAACTACTCAAAATCACCCCACTTCTCTCCACAACATCTCGGTAAGCTTCAAAAGCTTATCCTAGCCTCCTAGTTTACCCTAAGTGGTTGATTAAGGATCCACACATCTTAATCACTTGGTATATCACTAATTATGACTAGAAAAGCTTAATCATGATTAGCAATTCTAATCTAATTTGTGCTTTTAGTCCCACATGCACCAAAATACTAGTTTTCCTCAAAGTTAAAACTATAAAAAGGAATAACCACAAACCTTTCTACTTTAGACCATTCTTTGATTTGCATCTCATATAATAAATATGATTTATAGCCAAGATCAATCATTGCCTAAAGTCTTCAATGGGGTTAGTAGATGGATATCTAAAATGACCATGTAGTCATTTGGAGAGGCCATTTCACCTTATTTTGAGTAGCAACCATACCCATTTTATTTCCCTCTTAGGTGTATTTAGGCCCATGTTAGTTAATTGAACATATTAGTAGGCTTGATTAGTTATATTTTGAATTATATTCATGTTAGTTAAGCATTCCATTAACCTTTTATCTTTAGTGTTGCACTCCTAGACTTAGAGCCTTGACTATAGGTGGCAATGGTGTTAGCCTTCCTTTGTTATTCATGTAATTTTATTTATAAATTTTAGGGTACTTTCATTTGGCACGCTCGGTGGGACGGTACTTATTGCATTCAATTTTAAAGTTTTTAACCGAGTTTCAAATTTTTCATTTTAAGTTTTCTAGCTTAGCTTCAAGTTTCTTAGATTAATTTCAAGTTTCTAGTTTAATTTCAAGATTTCTAGAGTACTTTGAATATTTTTAGATTAATTTCAAAGTTTTAGAGTAATTTTCAAAGTTTTGTAGATCAATTTTCAAGCTAGGTAGTTGTTTCAACTAGATTAGTAGTAGAAGTTGTGTTTTCATGTTATTTGTAGGATATAAGGAGGCGAAGCCCTGTCAAAATATCCTCAAAATGTCAAATTTTTGATCTTTTTCAAGAAATTCTTTTCAAAACTCAGATTTTGAGCATCTACAAGAAAGGGTACGCTTGTGCAACAAAGGGTGCGTGTGCAACAAAGAGTGTGCACTTGCATGTGCACTATTAGTGCGCTTGTGATACACTTAGTGCATAACCTATCTTTCAGAGGCCATATTTTTTCTCCCGACCTCAAAACGAATCTATTTGTTTTGTGTTGGAAAAGTATTGAAGTGAACTACACATTGGTAACATAAATTTGGGTTGTAGAGTTACCAAAAATTTTGGTTTTTATTTTTATAAAACTAGTCATTTTCTAACAAGTTAACTTAGGGTTTGATGAGTGATTTTGTTTCATGTTTTGTATGACTTTGGAATAGGGTTGTGTATGCTCTTCTCTTTCACTTTGTGTGATCTTAAGAATCAAAATCACCTTTAAACCACTTTTTTTCTTATTTGGAGTAAGTAGGAACAATCATCATTCATTTCTGTGCTTAAAGGAATAAACTTTCATTTTGTAGATCAATTTTCAAACTAGGTAGTTATTTCAACTAGATTAATAGTAGAATTTATTTTTCATGTTCTTTATAGGATATAAGGAGGTGAAGCCCTGTCAAAATTTCCTCAAAATGCCAAAGTTTTGATCTTTTTCAAGAAATTCTTTTCAAAACTCATATTTTGAGCATCTACAAGAAAGGGTGTGCCTATGCACTATTATGTGTGCTTTTAACATTGTATTTTATAGCTTGTGCCTACGCAATAAATGGTGCATCTATGCAACAAAAGTATGTATGTGCACTCACTGGGTGCACCTATGCAATCTTGGATGTGCCTGCTGTGCAACCGGATTTTTGCCTCTAAGTGTAACTTGCTCCTATGCATCATTGGGTGCACCTACGCCTCCTTTGGATGCGTTTGTGCTCCATTGATTGTGTAAAGTTGAAAAAGGATGCACCTACGCACTACTATGTGTGCTTGTGCACTATTGAGTGTGCCCATGCTCTATAGAGTGCACCCATGCACTAAGAGTGTGCCTATGCACTAAGGTAAAATTTTCTTAAACTTCAAATTTTTAATTTTTAATTTTTAGGATCTTTGTCATTTTTTAAAGGTTTTTAGTTGTTGTTTTTGTCAATTTTCATATTTTAGAGCAATATTCCTAACAAAATTGCCTTAGGGTTTGATAATATTTTTTATTAAATTAGCTTAGGGTTTGATGAGTGATTATGTTTTCATACTTTTATTAAGTTTGGAATAGAGTTGTGTATACTCTTCTCTTGCACCTAGTGTGATCTTGAGAATCAAAATCACCTCTAAACCACTTTTTTCTTCTTGGGAGTAAGTAGGAACAATCATCATTCATTTTGTGCTTAAGGGAATAAACTTTTATTTTTGACATAAACATGATCTTTTAGTTTAAGATCTTTTCACTTGATAAATAATCAAGGCTAAAATTTGTGTATGCTCTTCCCTTGCACCTAGTGTGATCTTGGGAACCAAAAGCAATTTTAGTCTTTCATTAAGAAGCACTTGGATTAATTGGGAATAAACCTTGTTTTGCAAAATTTTATGGTAGCTAGTTGATTTACAAGTCTTTTCATTGTTATTTTTCTATGATATCATGAATATTTTTTGAACTACTAACCATTTGTGTGAAGGACCTAAAACGCTTGTCAAAGAAAGAAGGGCTCTCTTCAAACCAAATTATAGCATTCACATGTTTTGTAGGTTGTAAATGGTGGTCTAAACCAAATTACTTAATCCAAAAGATAAAAAAACACACCAACACACAATTTCAAAACACCATATTTCAGGTTTCGGTTAAGAGCTACGGCTCATACGCTTTAAACTAGGACATAACCCCTTTGGCATAATCCTTAAGCTACAACAGTGGGGGTGGTCCTAGGAAAGCTAAAGTAGTTCATGCAAGAGGGAACCTTGTGAACAAAATAGGAAAGTGCTCCACACTACCGAATTGACTAGTACGCCTTGAAAGATTAGAGTCAAAGTTATTTCCATTGCGACCTCGATGATAATACAACTGAACACACTAGTTGTTCATTGTATTAGAAGGGGGTAAAGTAAATTCAGGATACTCCTTGGGAAACCTTGGCAAACCAAGCTCGTAAAAGTAAACTTGTGACACATAGAGAGAGAACCCCTAGGAAAGCTTGTCGGCTTGGAGCTAATTTTTTCTTAGTTGTTATACTTGAGAGCTCTCACAAAGTGAAAACTTTGTTGGATTCAAAATATTTTTTCAAATAAGAAAAATAATCTCTTAAATTTGAAACCACGTGAAATTTCATTATGAAATCTATTTAGTGTTATTTTGGCCTAGTTTTTCACTCGTCCTAGACAATCGAAACTCGCCAAAGTTACACCAAGTATTTTTCAACACCACTTGGCTTACACCTTTGTTTTCTTGTTGCCCATTTTGAGACAAAAGAAAACAACATATATGGATACCTACTAGAAATAATCGTGTCCACCACTTTTGTATTCTTCTTGCATGACCAATTTGTAATACCAGAATGCAAGAATTGAAAGTGTGAATGGTACGTCATCAAGATCTAGTAGCCCCTCTTGTCTCACAACCCTTATTAAGACTGACTATCATTGTAGTTAGGTTGTCTTATCACTGACTTCTTTTGAGTTGTTACACTGCCCACATTATAGCCATATAATTGTGATATTTATGTCTTGTTTCCATTGTGAAACTTGGCCTAAATCTTTATATTGTATCGTTAGATTGCTTGCATGCTTAATAATTCCTTGATACACTTAGACATAGTTTTTACATCCTATATTTTTCTTGAGTTTTTTTAGTGTTAAGGTTACTTTGTTAGCATCGCTATAACACCATTTTGATAGTAAAATCTTGTTTCCCTCAAAATATGATTACGTGTCCAAATAACATTGTTACGTTACTCACATTTGTATCGTCCATTTTACAAGACTTAGAATTTTTTAGTGTTTAGAAACTAGTTTTGAGTATACCTTGTTAGAGGTTGTGTCAACATTATATTAGCATTTAGGTCTTGTTTGTTTCAAACTTGACCTAACTCATGATATTATGTTGTTGCTATTTGGGTTCAAACATATCTTGAAAAATCATAGGGAGTAAAATTTTGGTGTGACTAAATTTAAGTATCGACATCATTGTATTGTCTTAGAAATCTTGTGTCATATATTATCTTGCTAGGGTAGATCATTCTTTATTATTTATCTTCCTTAGGTTCATATTGACCTATTGGATTCATGGTTATTTTATAGTCACCTTTTTTGTGACGACTTAGCATCATTACGCCACTTGGTTTGTCCTAGGGCTCATGTTTGCCAAATGTCTAGCTGGTTTCCATTGTGTTGCCCAAATCGACATGAAACTTCCTTCCAATTGAAGGAGTTCAATCGCACTATCTCGGTCTAAACATTTGTATCCCACAAATGCCAACAATGACCAACTATCACGAGGTTTCTTATACATATGACACTAAGAAATCAAAGTTTCAGCATTCCCATCAAAGGATTCCCATCATGGCTAAGCCTTATTTAGTTCTTCACGTTAGAGAACCCGCTCGAGTACCCTGTTCCCCACCTTCATCTCATATTTGGTGGTATGCTTTGGATGCTTCTGATCCAAATTATTATTTAGGTTCCCCCCACTCTTCTTCTGACTCCGATCCAAACTATTATTCTAATTCTTTGGGTTCACATCGTTCTTCTGAAAATTCTCATCAAATCTATTCAATGCATTCAAATTTTAAGTCGCAGTCCTCCCTTTCTTCACAGAATCCCCTTATCAGTCACCTAAACAAAATATTCCTCCTTTGAAGATTTGTGCAGCCCCAAGTCTTGCTAATCAAACATCTAATTTGGTTCTTGAGTCGCGGTCCTCCCTTTCTTCGAAGGACTCCCCTTATCAATTGCCTAAATGACATCTTCCTCCTTTGAAGATCCGTATGGCTCTAAGATCCATTAGTCAAACATCTAATTTTGTTCTTGATTCGTGGTCCTCCCTTAATTTGTAGGACCTACCTTATTCGCCGCCTCGACAACCTCTTCCTCTGTTGAAGATCTAGGAGAATCCAAATCCTTCTAAATCGACTTATGTGTCGCAATCATATTCCAAGTCGACTCCCATATCAAAATCATCAATTTTGACTCCCATGTCACAATAATCTAAGTCAACGCATACATCGTAAAAATATCGACAACTCTTATGTGGAATCATATTTTGATTTTCTAAGTGATCCTCGTTGTTTCCTAGAAATATGTATTCTTCTAGGAAAACCTATGCCAATCAGTTCCAAATCTACTTTGTCTCTTGAGTCATCATCTTCTCAATCTTCCACACCAATTGGACCCATTTCTTCTAATCAACCTCCTATGGTCAAAGAAAAAATACCCCTACCAATCGATTCATCTCGAGATGAAGAGACAATCACAAAATTCTTGGGGTTACACGATGGCATTCCCTAGAGGATTACAATCAAGGATTTAATCTTGACTTCGATATGCTTGCATATTGGGAAGAAGAAATTGATTCCTTTTGTCGAATACTAAGGAAGATCCTAAGACCATTGAGGAAGATCCTATCTTTTCTTCACATCCTTCTTTGCATAGCATGATTCCTCAATCGTAATCTCACCTTGGGTCACCACCTAGTATCCCATCGTCTGCTTCTATATGTGGGGCACCTCCAAGTTGCCCTTCATCATCTATTTTTGGCTCACCTTCTAGTATCCCATTTTCTTCTCACCTTGGGTCACCACCGATATCCCATCATCTTCTTCTATATGTAGGGAACCTCCAAGTATCCCTTCATCATCTATGTGTGGCTCAGCTCCTGGTAGCCCATTTTCATCTATATGTTGCTCACCTCCTAGTATACCCTATTCATCTATACCTGGGGGCACGTCCTAGAAGTCCCTCATCTTCAATCCTAGGGCCACATCCTGGAAGTCCTTTATCTTCAGTCTATGGGACACCTCCCAGTAGCCCATCCTCTTCAATTCTTGGACTGTATCCTTTGTTTCCATCACATTGTCCTTCTATCAATGATTATGGCCAGCCCACCATCATTTCTCACATCAATTTTATTCATCCACTTTCTTCTCCCACTTCTCGGGATCAGACAAGTCACATATTAGCTTATAGGAAACCAAAACAATTCCTTCATCAGACTAATCTCAAAAATTCCAAGAGCTCCAAATCTCACAACAATTTAAATGATCTTAAAGTTCAGAATCAACCACGATTCAAAAATACACATCAACACACCCATCAAGTATGGCGTAAAGTGCAGAAACCTATGGATATGGACCTCAAGCTCCCACATACAACATCCACGTTTCACGATAAAATGCATTCATCTATTGAGTATGAGCTCACCACGATCATTGAGATCAAGGATAATATGACTCTTGATAAGCAAACATGCCTAGTCTTCCTTATCAAGGAAATCGCTAACATTTTGTTGGATCTTATCGCGCAAAGCGACATTGTTGGTCTCACCTTTTCAAAAAATACAAAAACAAAAAATGAGAAAACATTTCAAAAAAATCAAATGTAAACAAACACACATTGCAATCAAGTATTGCATACACTTATATTTTCTTTCTTACCTTTCTTGCTCTTCTTTATCAAGTCTTCCTACCATTTTCATCCCTTCGGTGATATTTTGGTTAGCCTATTCACACGCATTTTGCGATATTTATCTCTATGGTATCCGTTTGGCCTTGGTCTTTTATCACCTTGGTAAATAAAAGAATGACTGACCTCATAGAGATCCTATCACAATCAACATCTAAAAAACTTGTTGCGAATAAATTTTGGACATATTTGTTGACACTAGCCAATGTCGTCATCACAATCACTTCCGCCTCCTTCCATCAAGCCATTAGTGGTTCTTAACCCCTTGTCAAACAAGAGATCTAAAATAAGTTTTTAGAAAGCAAAATAAAATCAATCAAATCAAAAATCAAAAGCTAAAAGCAAAAGTAAATTGATATATAACTCTCTCTTGGGGTATTTCCAATAATCTCTACTAGGGATATGGACACCTAAATGACAGTAGAGCAATGTTGCAATTAGAATCAAATGCATATCCTTCAGGGCTATGGACGTCTAGCTAGCAAGCAGAGAGCAATGTACGACTTTCCTTGCACAATCCATTCAAAAAAAAATCAACTCTGAAATATAAATCATTCACAAATCGTCATTCTAAGCTACATACATTCACATTGTTATTCTACTTTGTTGAACATCCATGTGTATAATACTTCCTTTTTGTCATGTTTATGGGAACCTTTGTCCCCTTCACAAAAACAATCTTCCACTTCGTTTTATAATGTGCTTCTTGGCTAGCTTATGCTAGGGGCATCTTTGCTCCTTCTTAGCACTTCATTGGTTTTAAGTTCATCATCAAGTTAAACCTAGCTATATTGTCCTTGATCCGGCTTCAGGCGTGAAGATTTTTCCTTTGTATATTTCCATTTAACATTGAGGGCAACTTCACATCTTTACATTCTCGCGCATACGCATGGAATTCTGCCATTGTACATCCCATCTGTGTTTCTTCGTTTTATGTACATACCTTTAAAACTTCTAAAAAATTAAAAACATTCAAATATGTTTCAAAAATTCAAAATAGTATATCCATAGGTCAATCAGGTCATTTATTATGATCTTATTCTTCTATTCTACCATATTTTTTTCTATTCTATCATCACTTTCTTCTATTTTCCCACATGCACCAAAATTCTAGTTTTCCTAAAAAAACTATAAAAAGGACTAACCAAAAACCTTTATACTTTACACCATGCTTTGATTTGCATCTCATATAAGAAATATGATTTATAGCCAAGCTCAATCCTTTCCTAAAACATTCAACAAGGTTAGTAGATGGATATCTAAAGTGACTTTGTAAGTCATTTGGAGAGGCCATTTCACCTTGTTTGGAGTAGCAACCATACCCATTTGATTTCCCTCTTAGGTCTATTTAGGTCTATGCTAGGCAATTAAACATATTAGTAGGCATGATTAGTTAGATTTTGAATTGTATTCATGTTAGTTAAGCATTCCATTAAGCTTCTATCTTTAGTGTTACATTCCTAGACTTAGAGCCTTGACTAGAGGTGGCAATGGTGTTAGCCTTCCTTAGTTAGTCATGCAATTTTCTTTGTAAAGTTTAGGGTGCTTTCAGTTGTAAACTACTTTTTCTTCATCAATTAATAGAGAGATAAACTTTGCATTTTTACACTCTCTTTCAAATCTTCCTTTTCAATAATTGCAAGGCATTTATCCATTTCCCATGCACTTTTGTCTAACCAATGAGATTGAGGAACGTTGTGCATTTCATTATATTGATACAAAACTATGAAATCAATTAAATCTAAAATCAGTCTTCCTTCTTAAGAATGTGGAACAAGGTAGAGAATTATATGCATTTAGCATGTAGATTTGATCGAATCGCCTTACCAAATTGTGATGTAATTGTTCCTCCATTTTTCACAAGATGTCTCGTGTCTTTTTCCCTACTTCAAAATTTGCTGCGTGTTTAACATGCATACATGATTTATCAATTTTCAATCTGTGTGTTTTAATTTTATGGCCATCTCATGTTTGTGCAGCTTAGATATTGTTTTCCACAATGTTTTTCAATTGTGTCCAACTTCAGTTGCATTTTTTTTTTTTCCCGGTTTTGGTACATATTGTACATGTACATTTAGAAGGGATATCTTCAGGATTAGTTGGCTATATAGAGTTCAATAAAAGTAAATTTGGCAGCCCACTCAAACTTATATGTCCTACCAAGAGTCCACATATTCTTGTTTGCTTTCAAATCTTTACTTTTACGAGAAGAATTTTTAGGAATATCATGATCATCTGGTTTCCTCTTTCATGAACCAAAATTTTCATTTGATTTTTGTGTTACATTTTTCTAAGTATTTGAGATATCTTGATCCACTCCTGGTTGCACCTCAACAGGAATATCTTCAAGCTCTGACATCTCAACAAGAATATCTTCGAGCTCTGGCATCTCAACAAGAATATCTTCAAGCTCTGGCATATTGTCATCATAGGTATCATTTGGTTGATATTGTGTTGAAGCCATGTCCACTTCAATAATACCTTCCACACAGTTTGTACTCTGATTGATTCTAGTGGTAGTTGTATGGGTGTTGGTGGTAGTTGTATCAGTATAGACAGAGTTTCCAAAATACTTGAACAAAGTGTTGAATTTTGAGATATTTTTGTTACCTTTTGGGTCTTCTGAGCACTAACAACTTCCATTGAGTACTTGATTTGGGAATCGGTCACCCATGTGGAATCTCAAGTTGAAATCTTTTTGTGCGTCACTCAATTTTTTTCGTGCATCACAAGCTTTTCGCACGTCATAAGGCCTTGTAACATTTTAGAAAATGTTGTCACGCGTCACACCTGAATTGTCATGCATCAGCAACCCTCTCTTTTCACGCATCAATAACCCTTATTTTTCATGCATCGGGGACCCTTAATTTTCTCGCGTCTTCAAATCCTTCTTGTCGCATGTCAAAGCAACTCTTTCTTGTTGTTGGTCTTTAAATCCTAGATTATCGTACATCTATAATAATCGGTTTGATCCACATTTCATCTACCGGTACTTTGCAAGTTCATGGTAATTGATTATAATTCAGATAGAACCTTAGTACTAAGTTACTAGTATACTACCCGACGAATTACCTAGGTTTATATAGGAGTAGTTTTCAATAGTAAGCGGATCTAGCCCCTATAAAAATTTATACTAGAAATTTTAGGAGAACAACACACTGACCTACTCCAAAACATTTACCTTTTTAAATTTTCCTAATATGGAATATTCGCTAAATTACAAATATTCACCACCAAAAATCCCTATCTCCAGGTTTTCGACTTTTTGCATTCTCCAAAACTCTATGAATCACCTAATCCTTTTCACCCTCTCCTTCGCAATTAGGGTTTCGTAATTTATTTCTTAGTTTTCTTTTGTATCATTTTTATACTTAATTTCTATTCATTTACTACTACTATAGCATTCGGATTAGGCTCATAAATTACATTTTAGCTTAATCAAGATGGAGCTCAAGGGATCAATGTAAGAGGGAGTGTTTGTTTGACGAACACTGAGTTTACTAAGTGGTTTTTGTAGATATGATTTTGATATATGAGGCTCATTTGAACACCTTTCTGACTATGTATATTTTTGATATACGAGGGTTTTCAGGACCTTAATGAAGTACATACATTTTGATATATATATGATTTTGTCATTGAGTTATGTTTTTAATTATTATTGAAACATGATGAATGTAGATGTGGTTGATGATGTTTTAATTAAAGATTTTGTTATGATGGGAATATTTGAAATATATGATTTAGATTGTAGATGCATGTGATTATGAGATGATTTTGATGATTTTTCATGACAAAGGGTAATCTTGTTGTGTGATCTATGCACTTATACGATGGATAAGAACTTATTGTGAAATGTTTACTTTTTACTATTTTGGACACATATAGTGTATGATGGTAAACTGATTTAAATGTATGATATTGCACATACGGCCTTATATTAGATGTTAATGTATGACCCATAATGGTTAGTCATACTAGGATCATAGATAAATATGAGATAGTTGGATCTTGTCCTTTTCCGACATGGGAAAGGTTTTTGTGCGGCAAGCATAGGGAAATGGGTTCTTTCTAATAGCTCCCATGGTTTTGCTCCATTTTATTGTATTTGATACAAGTTGATCAATACGAGAATCTTACATTTTGGGAATTTTGATTAATTTGGGAATTTTTCTGGGATGGTTTCTTTTTTAATTTTATTTTATGAGGGTTGATCGTGCGAGAAGCCCCTTTTGATATGAGGAATGATCAATAAAGGAATTACTTATTGTGTATTTTGATTGGGTAGCCATCCTTTGAGGGAGTGGTCTACAATTTTATTGATTTTTTATTTCATGGTAGTCATCCTTCAAGGGAGTATTCTACAACTTTATTTGACATATGACTTTTTGATATCCATCATTCGGGGGATGGGTCTTTATTTTGATTCTATCTATCTCATAGATATTTTAATTCGGCTACGGGAAACCCTAGGGTGACCACGTAGAAGGGGATAGGAAAAGTGTGTAATATACACTTATTTCCTTGTCAAGTCATTCCATAGAATAAGATAGGGGATAGTGCGAGTAATGATTGTCAGGTTCCTTAGCCATGAGCGAGAACGCGTTTCCATGAGGAATATGCTATGAGCGGAGTCCTAGTGCCCATATTCAAGATCATGATTGATATGTTGACGGTAAATACCGCATGATTCCAAATCATTACAGGAGTGATAAGATGTGTGGGTTGATGGATGGAGGTCATAGTTTGACTAAGACATCATGAGTTGATAAGTTAATAGTAGAAATGACCATAAGTGCAGTGTGTTAAGAGGTTCCTTTTCAGGTTTACCATCGAGGGAGGCTAAGTGATAAGCCCTGGACCCATATTTATGAGTGATAATATACGGTCCAAGCTAGTTTATAGAAAACTTTCCACGTTTTCTCTTTTCCATGTTAGTGACGTGTTGGTTTTCTTTGAGAACAAGATCACCAATGTTAAAGTCACATTGTTTGAGATATTTTTATAGGCTTCAATGATGCATTTTTTATAGACATTGATATGTTTGAGGGTTGTTAGATGACATTCATATAACAATTCAATTTTTCATAAGCATTGCTTACGATAATCCTCATCTGGGAGGATATCTTTAAGGGAAACATGTAGAGATTGGATTTGGACTTGACGAGGAATGTCAACTTTAGTTCCGTAAACTAAGGAGAAGGGAGTAGCATCCATAGGTGTGTGAAATATGGTCTGATATTCCCATAATGAAAATTGGATTTGGAGATGCCAATCTCTACCAGCTTGGTCAATAGTTTTCATGAGGATTTTGTTGAGTGTTTTGTTAGAGGCCTCTACTTGACCATTTTCTTATGGATAGTAAGGTGAGGAAAAGCTAAGCTTGATGTTGTAGGTGTCACAAATTTTTAATATTTCTTGTTTTTGAATTATTTTTCATTATCTGTGATGAGCTTATGAGGAATACCAAAGTGACATATAATGTGATGATGGATGAAGTCGATGATTTTATCTACTTTAGTAGAGATGAGGGGGCTACTTCCACCCATTTGGTCAAGTCTCCATTACGAAAATGGAAATAGGTCCCTGAGTGGGTTGAAGAGCATGACTAGGGACATGTGTGAGGTTGGAATGTTGTTGACATTTGACACATTTCTTAATGTTGTCACAATAGTCTTGATTAAGTGCAGGCCAATAGTAGTCTGTGTGCAGGATACATTTGGCAACAACGAAACCATTGAAGTGTCAACCACATATTCCATTATGGACTTCTTGGATAGCTAGATGAACCTATGAATTTTTAAGACATCGTAGGAGGAGGTTGTAAAATCATCTTTTATAAAGGATACCTTGAGTATGATGTACCGATATGCGCGTTGTTGAAAGGATATTTTTTCATTTCTGGATAGATTTGTGGGTAGTTTTCTAGTGGAAAGATATTCATATGTTTGTGTGTACCATGTGTTAGATGACATGTTCTCTATATGATTAATGGTTGGAATATCAGTGTTGGTGTAATATGGTTGATTAAGTTTGTGTATGATGACAAATAATTTGGAATAGTCGAGTGATAGAGGAATAACAGAGGCAAGAGAAGCCATTGTGTTTGCAAATTTTTAGATGAGCGAGGGGTGGTTTGAATTTCATAATGGTCAAAGAGTTGTAATAAGTCTTGAAAATGGTTTTGTATTTTGAAGGACCTCATTTTTGCATTGATAAATCCCTTTGATTTGATTGATGACAAGTTGTGAGTCACCATAGATGTCCAAGATTTGTACAACTAGAAAGGCAATCGATCTGGAGCCCATAATGAGGGCTTTATATTCTACCATATTATTAGTGCATTCAAGGTTAATCTTGAAAGACACCGGAATAGGGGTGTCCTAAGGTGGTATTATGACTATTCCATTGCCTCTCCATTTCTACATTTATATCAATCAAAAACAAGGTCATTTTGAGAAGGGTGTTGTCTTGATCAAGCGTGTTGATTGATTCATCAAGGAAGTGTTCACAGGGTAATTGATTATATGGAAGGGGAGCTTCTCTGCGAGATAATCAGCAATAACTTATCCCTTAATGGATTTTGAGATGAAATCAAGGTAAAATTTAATCATGACCATGAGCCATGTAGACATGTGATCGTTTTGATATGGTTTGGAAAGTATAGATTTTAATGGATTGAAATTCATGACTAAATAAGTTTTGTGATTGAGGAGGTAGTGACTGATTTTAGAGGTTGCTAATTACAAGGCACAACACAACCTTTCAAATTCTGGATAGAGAGTTTCATAATCATGAATTATGTGACTAATGTACTAGACATCTTGTTCTTTACCTCGTTCATCTTGATTTGTAAGCATGGATCCCAAGGCATAGTCAGTTGTGGATATATATAGATAGAAAGGCTCCCCTCAAAATGAGGTGTGAGCATGGGTGGTGATAAGAGGTATTGTTTAAGGGCACCAAAGTCCTGCTAATAATTATCATCCCACTCAAAGTGGGTTTATTTTCATAAAATATGATGGAAGGGTTGATAGCGATGTTATAAATGCGAGATGAAATGACAGATAAATTGAATATTTACTTTAAGGCTGCAAAGTTTCTTAATATTAGATGGTGTAGGAATTTTATGATGGCTTTGAATTTAGCATGGTCAACTTCAATTCCCCTAATAGACATAATGAATCCAAGGATTTTTCCTATGAGAACTCCAAACACACATTTAGTGGGATTAAGACAAAGGAAGAATTGTTGAACACTTGTAAAGATCATGTCAAGAATAACTAGATGGTCTCTTCGTTGTTTGGATTTACCTAAGAGATCATCAACGTAGTCTTCCATGGTTTTGTGGATGAGATCGTGGAAGATGTAGGTCATGACATGTTGATAAGTAGCTCCTACATTTTTAGGCCAAAGTGCATTAATCTACAGAAGGGTTCCCGTGGGTTGATAAAAGAGGTCTTGTGCTGATCCTCGGGTGTGATTAAGATTTGATTGTAACCAAAAAACCATCCATAAGAGATATAATTTCGTGGCATGTTGTTAAATCAACAAGCTGCTCGATGTTGGGAAGAGGAAAATTGTCTTTGGGGCAGGCAAGGTTCAAGTCTCAAAAGTTCATGTAGATGTGTAATTTTCTAGTGGCTTTAATGATGGGTATGATATTAGAAACCCATTGTGGATAATCAATAGGTAGTATGAAGTTAGTTGAAAGAAGACGTTGAAGTTCTTCTTTGATTATAAGTGAAAAGCAAGGATGCATCCTCGAAGTTTCCACTTTACGGGCTTAGCATCCGGGATGGTAACGATATTGTGGATGATGATGTTAGGGTCTATACCTGACATGTCACTATAGGACCACATAAATTATTGAATATGTTTGGATAGGAAAGTAGTGAATTCTTGGAGTTCAAACGATTTTAAGGCTTGGTCGATTTTAACGGTATGTGGATCTTACAATGTGTCAATGTTAACGTTGATAGTGGATTCATTAAGGAGGGTAGACATGTCGGATGGAAGGGTCTTATGAAGATAATAATCTTCAGCACCCATACTGAGTTAGGATTGCATCATCATCATGATAATAGAGAATTTCGATGGTAGGAGAGTCTTCTTCTATCATGTGAGGTAAGCTTAAGGGGATGGATTCAGATTTTTTCATTAACCTGATAAGTTAATGGTCTAAGTGAAATGGTATTGACTTTAAAAAATTAGGTGGGATGGATATGGTGTCATCGTTGTCAAAGGGTGAGTCCAAAATGGTGACATTGGTGTTTTAGATTTAGATTTTGATAGTGTTGGTTTGGAAGGAGATACTTTGAAGCCTAGACCAGGTTTTTCGTAATGTTCTTTGTAACCTTCAAAAGGTAAGTTATATAGACCTTATTTGTATCGACCTAGACCAAAGCCTTTCCATGTGTAATAGTAGAGGTATGTTTGGGTGAGTGGGGTTTTCCATTGAATGAAAATTCGATGACAAGGGATTTACGTAATGTTCTTTCTAACCTTCAAAAGTTAAGTTATATGGACCTTATTCGTATCGACTAGACCAAAGCCTTTCCATGTGTAATAGTAGAGGTATGTTTGGGCGAAGTAGCTGGGGTTTTCCATGAATGAAAATTTAGATGACAAGGGATTTACGTGTGGTTTTTCGTTGAGGTGAGATGAAGGAAGTTTGATGCCTTTTTACACTAATTGTGTTCAAAGGATTTGAGGGCCAAAGGAAATGATGCTTCCTACATTAGGCTCGTAAAGTGGTTTTTTTTTGGCCTCACATATGTTTTAGGTGTGGGAAGGGTGTTAAGGGCTAGGAGGCAAGTACTCCCCCAGTGAAAGGTGTTGCATGATGTCATCAAAAGAGTCATCATTTGGTAGTTTGGATCTAGGGATTGAAGAACTCGTGGAAGCTTCGTTTGTAGAGGAAGGAAGACTTTGTTGGGTCTATATGTCATGTGGAAAGCTTTAAATGGATTTGGTTGGTAGGGACCATGATGATTTTACCTTCATGTTTGTATTTTAGACATCGGTGTAGAGTGGATATGACACAATGCATTACATGTATCCAGGGACGACCAAGCAACATGTTGTATTGGAACTCTCCTTCTATTATATAGAAGAGTTCGTGGAGGCTTTTCAAACCTATTTTGATGGGTAAGATGATTGTGCCCAATGTGGGGGTGACAATATCATTGAACGCAAATATAAGCGTGGATGATTGGGAAAAAATGGTGTCATGTAGTTGGATTTGTTTGAACGCATGAGATGATATGATGTTTATACTAGTGTCATTATCAACAATAACTCTTTTAACAAGAGTATTATTGATTTAGGTGGTAAAAAAATGGGGAAGATCATGCTCTTTGGGTTGGAGAGACAGGATCTCATAGTCATCGAATGCAATGGTAGCCAACTTTTTCAAGGTGCCAATAAGGTTGGTGAAAGGTTGGTTCTCGTCGGAAGGAACTGATATTGATTGGAGGGATTCGATCATGGATTGGTGATGTTGGGGAGAGTTTTGAATGAGCTTGTAAAGCGATATTTAAATTGGACCCTAGTGTGGTTGTTTGAGAAGTGTTTTGAATGGACATTTTTGATTTATTCTAAGGGGCAGTGAGTATGGAAACTTTATCTTTAGATGGTGACGGACTAGGTGACTCAAGAGGAGCCACAAAGATAGAGACTTTGGGCTTGTCTTGATTTTGGGCCTTAAATTTGAGCGTGCGAGGCTCTAGAGGTTATGAAAACATCGTTAATTTGAAAACAAGGTGGTTTACTAGAAGAGGGCATAGTTTTATAAAAAGAAATCTCAAATGATTTCTTTAGATTATTCAATTTAGGAACCTTAGGAGTAGGCATGATATGATGTTTTGATTTGGTTGATTTGATGGGTGAACTAGGATGATATTTATTGATTGGGAGAAGTTTTTACTAGAAAGGCCTTGAATGATGGTGTGAAGGTATATGAAATCTTCAATATAATGCCCTATTATCGATGGTAAGTACAAAATTCCTAATAATTGTATCGAGGAGGGTTTCCATCCCCAAGGGTTAGAGATTTTGATAGGTGGTAATGTGATAGTTGATGATGGAACAAGGTGTTCAAGGGTTTTATAATAATACCTTTTCGGAGCATGTGGAGATGATATCAAGGGGTAGGATTATGAGTTTCATCGGATGATTCAGAGGTATGAGACACACGATGTGTATCCGAGGAAATGTTTCTAAATGTTTTTGTGGAGGTTGGTTTGGATTCTATGATATCGAATTTGAGTTTAGAATATGGATACGGCCCCAAAATGGAGTGCAAGGGATTGTATTGGTTTGGTGATGGTCATGTGAGAGTTGTACTTTATTAGTCAGGTAGGTGGTGGGTTTTGAGGTGGGATTGTTAGAGTTATTGATTCATTATATGCGATGTGGTTCTTAAAGGAGATACTTAAAACCTCAACAATGGGTTTCTTTTCTTGTGATGTCGAAGGAGTAGTATTAGATGTTTTTGTGGAAGTATATGTGATGGATTTTTAGGGCTGATACACGGATGGCCTTGAGGCTTGTGTAGTGATTTTGATTTTTTAATTGGGGTGTCACTCATGGAGACTAATAATGTATTGGGTGTAAGTGAGTGCTCATGAATGGTATTGATGATGTGATTAGACCCTATGACATTGGTTTGAGGTTGGTTGCTAGTTGGAGGATGATTTGGAAAAGGTTGTTTAAACACATCCAAATTTTGGTTAGGAGGTGCATTCAGGTTATCAAGTTGTAACTCACCTCGTTCAAAGTGGGATCTTGAATGACATTTATAAATGATCAACACCTTTTGATGTCATGTCCTTAGACTTGGTGATATTTGTAGTAGTTATTTTCTCTATACCAAGAAGGTTTGGATGTGGAAATGTTGACAAATCAAATGGGAGGAAGCGTGATCATACAAGCAGCAATAATTTTTTCAAATATGGAACTATATGATTCTCCTAGGGGTGTATATTTTTTCTAAGGTCGGGATTTGTCAAATTTTGGATGGATTTTAGATGCATTTTTCAAAAAAACTAAATTTTCAGAGCCTTTGGATTTGTCTGTGCTAAAAAAATTCTTGAAGGAGGGGTCGGGTTTGGGTTTCTTAGATCGTAATTTCACCTTACCATCCTCGAGGGATCGAGTTCCAATTTTTGGGCCATGGTGAAGGCTTCATCAAAGGTTTGAAATGATTGGATTTGTAATGTGGATGATATATGTTTAGCACATGATCAAGCAAATAACTTGATTAGCTCAATCAATGGAGAAGGAGAGTTGATTGATAATCCCTCACCATCTGGTGACAAAATCAGTGATAGACTCATCTTCAAATTGTTTGATAGCATAGAGATCGATGATAGAGATCTTATGAGCTATGTTAATACGAAGTATGTTCCAAAAATAGTTGTGTTAGTTGCACAAATGAGAAAAGATAATGTTAGGGAATATTTTTGTACTAGTCAATGGAAAATCCATCCAACAACATGGGAAAGGTCCTCAACATAAAATCTTGATTGTGGGTGATGAGGTAACAGGCATGAAGAAATGCCCAGATGTGTTGTTGTGGATCCTCCTTACTGTAAAATTTGATAAACTTAGGTAGTTCCCAATGAGGAGGATAGGATTTGAATGGTACTGATGGATGGACTGATAGGTTCATTACATATTTGTTCATAAGAAAGAGTGCTCTTTGGTCCCATGGTAGTAACTTCAAGGCTTATAATTCTACTTTTTAATGCCTATATGGGATCATTTTGAAGAGGTTGTTGGATATTTGAAGAGGATGGGTTGGATTGATGGTAGATATGGGGGTTAGATTGTTGGTATACATGATATGGTAGGGTATGATGTTGGAAAGGAGGTAGACCTCCTAGGATGTTATGAGGTTGTTGGGAGACTAAAGGTTATGAAGAGGCTTGAATATATTGATAAGGTAAAGGGAGATATGTATGATGAGAGGTTGTGTTGGTTGTGAAATGTATTAGGAGGATACATAACCAATTATGGGATGGCGAAATTGATGATTGTTGTGAGAAAAGGAGAGTACTCGAAATGGAACTCTTATTGATAGGTGATGTAGACACATGGATGGATATGATTAGATTCGGGATCAATAACGCGAGTTATTGTGATGAAACAGGTTAAGAAATGATCAATGGATTTGTAGAGAGAGAAACGTCATCTCAACTAATTGTTGGATAAGGAGTAGTGGAAATTATATGACTAGATGTGGATGGGGAGGTAGTAGTATGAGTCTGTGTATCATGTGGGTTAGTTGAGAGATCTGATGATGTAGGTGCATGTTGGCCTTCTATGTTTTGTGAAAATATGGCATTAAGGTCAAAACTAGCTATGTGTGGACAGACAAATCAAGTGATGACACTCCTATATCATTAGAAGGGGATTAAAGAGAAATTTATTAGATGACAGGTTGATAGTCAGGATCGTAAAGTTTAGAATAATCATAGGATCGTAAAGTTTAGAATAATCACAAGTGTTGACCTCGGTAGATGGGAATTGTGTTGGATAAGGAGTGGTGTAAATGATACGAACACCTTTAGCAATATAACCACTAAGGGCAATGGGATCAAGTGTCTAAAAGTTCTCCGAAGACTGGCTCACCACTTTGGAAGAATTGAGGAGGTTTGAGGAAAGGAGCCTCTAACATTTCAAATTGAATGTTGGGGGAATGTGGGGGTTCCAAATTTATGTTTAAGGGTTGTAGTGGATTAAACGTGTTTGGGATGTTTTGTATATGGGATTGAGTTGATTCTAAGGATTTATAGAGTGAATCTGCCATATTTGAGAGGTTTTGAAAGCGATATTATAGTCTAGTCAAAACCATGGACTAATCAAACAATAAATGGAGATAGAAGGAAATGTGGTTATTTTAAAAAAAATAAAAGTAACACACCCCAGGAGAAATTTTGAATAATCTTGATTAGTTAAA
Source organism: Taxus wallichiana var. yunnanensis (assembly GCA_018340775.1). Classification (NCBI taxonomy): domain Eukaryota; kingdom Viridiplantae; phylum Streptophyta; class Pinopsida; order Cupressales; family Taxaceae; genus Taxus; species Taxus wallichiana. The sequence continues at coordinate 129,582,069 of CM031238.1, read as the reverse complement.
AGAATGTGAAAAAGAAAAGATGGCTAACGAACGTACTACAAAAGAGGCTAGATAAGGGTGGTTTCAAGTAAGTTTAAATTTGAAGTCCTTAATATACCCAAAGGTACGTGAGGCCCGAATCCTTTTTGGTGTCGGTATGAGTCATGGTAATGGGTCCTAACCCTCACTTCATGATCCCACGGTGATAAGGGTGTTGGGTGTTTAGCCAATATACCACCCACCAGATTGTTTATACTCGACCAGAACATCAAGTCGGCTTCCCTCTTGGTGATGAAATCTAAGTAGGTATACCTGGGAGGAATTTTTTAGATGCAAGTTTGATTTAAGATGTGGTTTGGTTGTGTGTGAGGGAATATTGTGAATGCAATTGTTTAACCCCTAATTAGACTATATGAGCAAAGGAGATATGAAATTTCGTTTTAAGATCTAAAAGGAAATGTTGATTTTGATGAAGGTAGATCAAACAAAATGTAATGCTTGAAAGAAAATGAAGGAAAAGAAACATACATGTATTCCCTATTTATTTTTTATTTTATTTTTATATTTTTATGTGTTTTTGAAGAAGCGAGAGTGAAGCACTCCAAGCTACAAGGTTAGATGATTTGACAAGAAACAAAAAGATATGACATCGATGGAAAAGGGACTTGCATCCCATTGTGTGTGCCAAAAATTTTGTGGTGATTTTTAGTTCATCGGTATATTGTAAAACACCAAAAACTCAAAAGAAAGCAAGGTTTAATGATACCTACGCCGACAGTGCAATGTCTAGATGAATAGATTCCAAAGACACAAGAGACTCCTCTTTCTAGCGGATGAGAGAACCTACATGCACAGAGATAAGTAATAAGATAGATATTCGATAGAGATTTGACAAGTTTCCAAGAAAAGGCCAATCCCATGAACCAATGGGCTTCCTCATAGGGTGTTAACTCATTTTACAATTAATTGATTGTGATAATAATATAATTGGCAAGTACAAGGAATGAATATAATACTAAGGGGATAGAGAGATCATGTTGTGCTTGATAGGTGGACCAAGCAAGGGCTACAGTGAGCTTGAATTTGAATAAGTAGTCAAACTAGAACTATTCATTAGTTTCCCATTCCTCTTTTATGATTTTGAGTTGGTCTTCTATGTCTTCTATTTCACGCGTTAAGGTGATGGAACAAAGGATAAATTCATGCACAATGTCAAACTATTCTCAAATGAAGGGTTTCTTCATGATCGGAAGATCATATATACTGATAATGGGATGTAATTCACCTCACACTTTCATCTATAGGGAGACACATCTTGAAAACAAGCTGATTAGAAAGAAACAAAGTGGAAAAATGACTAAGATTACGTAAATGCAATTAAAATGATAGAATGATATGGATCGTTGGCCATTTAGGTGGAATTGTTGGTGATTTAGATGTAATTCATCGGTGATTAATCATAAAATTATTGATTCTTTAATAGGATATAGATTGAACGCAAAATGATTAATCTAATGACTGATTTGGACTAATAACTAATGTTGAAAGAATTGGGAATATAATTTAGATGGAGATCCTTACTTTGAATGCATAAACAAGTGGACAAAGATGAGGAAGCCTTACTAAGATTTTTGGATGCTCTAGAGGCTAAAAAAGGTGTTAAAGGTGTTTGGATGTTCATAGTGGTGTCTCTTGGTATTTAATGCAACAAAGATTTGCTAAGGATGTATAAGGATATCTTTCAAATAGGTTTTGTGTTCAATTTATAATCACTATCAATTCTATTAGAATCGCTGGAGATCTGCGAAAAGTGGGGAAACCTACTTGGAAGTGGCTTCAACCACTTCTAAGTAGGTTTTTTCAAGTTTTTATTCGATTATAAATGGTTTGAGAGGTTTTTGGGAGGTTAAGAGGTTGGGTGATGAGGATAAAAAAATTTATATAGGTTAAGGGTGGTTAGGGAGGTTTTAGATAGGTAAAATAGTTTTACGGTGTGGTAAAACATGATTTTATGGGAGGTGGAGTGATGCTTTAGGATAATGAGATAGGTTTAGGTATTTTTGAATAAGGGTGTAAGGGGTGTACCTAGGAAACAAGTGTCTACATGGTCACCTTAACATTTTTTAGAAATCTTGAAGTAAGTGTCTAGATAATAAGGATCCAAAAATCAAGAGGAGAGATATTACCTTAAAGAGAGATTCCAACTCCTACGACCTATAAACTAAAACAAATTGTGTGCTCCTCAAAATTTGGTATAAATAGTATATTCTCCCATGTTTGGAAATGCACGCTCCTAAAGACATATGGAAATGTGTAATTAAAAATGTGTCTATATATATAAAATCCAAATCAAGAATTTTTTAAAATCTAAAATATATAAGGTAATAAAAACAATTAGTTGTGCTTTAAGTAGTATAAATGTCTCTAGAGTTTTCTTAATTTTAATCTATTTGGGTGTTTCATGTGATGATATTAATGTATATGAATATAATGTACGTAAATCTTGTGTTATCTTGGCAAGGAAGTGAAGAATATATCTTAGAAAGTAAATTAAAAGTGGAAAAGAAATAATACGAATATATTTTCCTTGTTTTATTTGTGAAATGAATATATGAATCATATATTTCAAAAGAAAAATACTATGCACATTATGTGTATGATAGGAAAATAAAGTTCTACCGCAAACATATAAAGATAGCATCTTGCAAGCAAGCGTGCATATAAAATGTAAATTTCTACTTACGCAGCCAAAATATCAGCCATGTAACACAATAATAGAAGTATGCCTCAAGTTGGTAGATGCAATCCATGTATTGTTGAAAAGAGTTAGATTATTACATAAATTATTTAGCTTAACGTATAATAGGTTATTAGTAATATGTTGGTCATGTGTATGGATAGGAATAAGTGAAAGATGAGCCGAGAGAAAAATAAGCTTGTATCCCTATAAAATGAAATGAAGCATGATGTATTAATATTCTCTCAATTTTAATGAAATACAATGTGAAGGGAGTGTAATGTGTCCACAATTTTGTGTATTTTTGGACTAAACCTTTGACCCAAACTTTATTTATATCAGAGAAGGTCATTCTTGTGAGAACCAAATCCAATACCTTCAGTAAATAGAAATTTTAAAACAATCAAGGGGAATCCATGTGTCTATATGTTGCCTAATTGATGATATTTATTAGTTACATCTCCTTGTTTTTAGGTAGATTAAAGTATTATAGTTTTTAGCACGTGGAAGGCATGGTGGTAGGAAAGAAGATAAATAGAGGCATTGTTGTTTTTATTTGAGTCTTATAAATAGTTAAACAACTTATTGAGATCCCGAGAAAACAATAGTTAAAGTTTTTTCTAGAGGAGGCCCTAGAGTGAATATCACAGCGATAATTGACCGGAGTAATAGAGCATCACATAACATGTAAGCATGATTAAAATCTGATATGTTTAAATCATAGCATTAACTTGAGAAGCTCCTACTTTCATATCTAACTAAGACAACAAAAAAATTGTTCTCAATTCATATGTGTGTTCAGTTATACTTTATAGTGGTTGCCCGTTATAGACAAAATACATGTGTACATATATTTATATGTATTTATATGTACATATGTATGTGTGTGTATCATACATATGTACATAATCTATATATGTATGTATATATATATACATATATAGACACACATATATACATATACAATATATATATATGCATGCATGCATATGTATATATGTTTTATGCATATGCATGTATATCCATATATGTATGTATATGTATATGTCCATGCAATACATATGTACATATACAAATGTATACCTATATCTATATGTATTAATATACATATACAATACATAGTATATGAAATGTATTATATACATGTGCACACACACGCACACACATATTTATCTATATAAGTGTGTTTATATATTATATAAACAAATGCATATACATATATGTGTGTATACACACACACACACTCACATACATGTATATGTATATATGTGTGTGTGTGTGTGTGCGTGCACGCCAATTGACATGTATTTATCACAAACAACAAAATAAGGATGACACTAAAGGATCGTCACTATGGAAAAGGTAGCAAGATCAAGGGCATGACAATAATAAAAAAACTAAAAGTTCAACTTTCATTAGCGCAAACATGCAGTATGAAGTTTTCAACCTAAAATTTGATTATATAATTTTTTATTACATTTTAATTTAATGTAAATCTATGACAAATTTACTATATACAATTAATATTTTTCAAAAAAATCCCCCAACAATCACTACTACATATATATATTGCAAATAACCTCATGAATTGTGTCGATTTCATGTCATTTGTTATTGTTTTTTATTTTCGATTCATGCGACACGAAAATTATACCACCATGGCAAAAAAGGTAACTTACATTTTTCATTTCCATTTAATATTAAATTATGTCACATTTTTTGTTTTTTCTTATTGTAAAATATCTCCAATATGAAATTAGAGCATCTTTAAGCACGTAATAATAAATTAAGGTTTATGGCAAACCATTTTTCTCTTGTTATCACACTTTGCATTTTTGGAGAAAATATACTGTTGAAATTCATATTGAAAAGTGGAGGGTTAATTTTTGGACAATAAGGTGAGGAATTTATTGTTTTGACATGATTTCTTAAAGAAGATTTTTTCCTCAAAGATTACAAATTTGTTCTTCCAAGCTCTTTTTCTAGATTGTGCCTAAAATTTTAAGGTTATTAGATTATTTTATATAAAATGAGTTATTTGGGTTCATGATGTATGAAATTGGTGTTATTTTGGAAAAATATGTAGACAATAGGAAATGTTAGGCACTTAGATTTGCATGCATAACCCATCAGAACCAACAAGATAGAGTTCGGTGTTTTCCCACCTTTCTTGGCAAATATCTTTACAATTTTATCTTATTTTCACATTTGCATTTAATATTAAATTGTGATGCATCTCATTATTATAAAATTGCACAATATATAATTAAGGCATCTTTAACTACATAATAATATATAAGGGTTTGTAGAAAACTCAATTTTCCTTTTGTTATCACACTTCACATATTTATGTAAACCTACAATTTTTTAAACAAGTGTTTTACTATTTTGTAGATACTATGTCATCATCTAGTAGGTATACATCATCCCTTATACAGAGGTCTACTTTGGTAGATCTAAGTTCCTCATATGTATTGAGATCTACTTCCCCAAAACATAGCTCTTCATTAGCGAATATAGATGTTGCGTATGAGTTGGTAAGTAATCATAATTTTGCATAGAAAATTTTAATTTTGTGTTAATATAAGTTATTTTTTATTTCTAGTTATTTTAATTTTATGCTAGTATAAGTTTTAAATTTTATGTATAGGAAGAATCATCAAAATCTCATAGTCAAGTTAGGGGTCAAAATTGAAGAAGAAGAAGAGGAAGGGGCGTATTGGTTGAGTGATTATGGAGCTACATAGTTATTTCTTTAAGGTAAATTTTATTGTTAATATGTTGCATTCGAATGAAAACATCTTAATATTGATGTAATATATATATATATATATATATATATGGATGTTGCACTAATATTGACTTAATGTGAAGACATATAAGACTGAAAATTCAATTAATGACTCTAAAATTGAACGAGTTTGATCAAAGAAAATCCAAAGTACATCTTCCCATTATGTCATCCCAATGAAGAAATGCATCTTAACAACATCACAAGGTCTCATAAAGATTGTCTAAAAATAATTTACTCAAGGAAATAATGGGGTGTTGGGTGAAACAAACACCTTTTCTTTGGATTTATGATCTAGATGTTCCAATAGAAGAGGGCATTGGGATTCAAAACTCGGTTCACCATTTATTTGATCATGATCGTGATGATCATGATCATGTTGTTCCTTTTGAGCAAGCCAAATGAGATAGTTTTAATGACAAGAATTTGGTCCAAAGGCAATTGGATTATGTTGAAAAGATAGAAGAAATAAAAAACTTGATTATAGAAGTTTAAGTGACATATTTAAGTGTACTCAGACCCTTCTATTGATTACATATTTTTTAGAGTGGACAATGAAATTGGCTTCTACTCATTTGACTTTTCTAGAAAACTACATGAGGGAAAAGAGTCATATGTGTTACCTCAACATTGTGATCAGGTATTAACTGTCATTTTTCTTATGTACGTATTCTTTGTTTTCATGCACTCGATTTCTATATGTAGGTTTCCTTTTTATGAATAAATTTCTTTAACTATGTTTATATAGGTCTTTTTTTATCCTGATAGTGAGAGAGAAGGTAATTGGGAGTTTGTATTTTGCATTATGAGCCAAAGATGAGACGTGTTGGTGATGAAAATGGTGTTATAACATGAGCATCATGGGGATCAATTGATGTTGTTAATAGAGATGATGAACATGACTCTAGTGATGAAAATGAACCTTCCAATAATGAATAAGATCATCATATTGATGAAGGTGAAGCTAATTTTGAAGAAGAAGAAGATGATGAAGATGATGATGATGATGATGATGATGATGATGATGATGATGATGATGATGATGATGATGAAATGAATATCCCAATAGGTAGATATATTGGTCCAATGAATGAAATATTCCCATAGCTACATATATAGAGACGAATAAGAATATAACATTATTTATGACTAGGAATCCAGGTCATGTAACCAATGAGGATTTGATGATGATCTTGATCAATTGTAGTTTATACCAAATTATAATATATCAGAGCCTCCCTTATGCTTTGTTGAGATATAATATATTTTTCCATTTATAGAAATTGAATTCAACTCAATAAACTTATTAATGTAATTGATTTTTTAAAGTCTACCCCAATTTGGCATATCACTATTTTGGTATATATGAATTGAGATGTGGATGATTTTTATTTTGATCAATTTAAAATAAGAAAAAAAAAATTGTGCATGAAACTTTCCCTATATTTTTCAAAATAAATTGATTTAAATTAAATAGCTTATTAATTTCCCTCTTACCTTAAACAACTGAACTTGTGACCACTCCTCTAGATTTTCATGACTACTCCTCCAGATTTAAGCTATCATAGTCCATAACTTAACCTTCATGTTGTGTCACACTAATGTAACTTTGAATTCATGTTAAACGGTAGTTTCTAAGTCAAAACCACAATAATTCTATCTCATCTCTATTTAAAAATAAGTATTCAAACCCAAACCATAAAAATTAGACATGTTAAATCTTAATAAAATAATTCATTACTAAGTAGAGGTTTTGTATCCATGTGTGTGGTAAGTATGTTATGTGAGGTAGGAATATGCATAGAATCATCAACATAATCTTATCTAAGTAATCACGGTAATTTTAGTAAAGCATGTCTTACATATACTAAATACAATAGTGTCATAGAGTTGTGACTTATGAGAACCATGAAAAATGGTGAATCCTTTTGTAATGATTTCCCATGTGGATCACACTCAACTAGGTGTTGCGATTCTACTACACATCGCACACCCAAGTAACATAGTTTGTTGACAAGATTGGAATATAAGATAAATTAGGACGATACCACAAGTGATATTATGTTACACATAACCATCAAACTAGGATCAATTCTTCATGAGGTACATCTATGTTGTAAGGGTTAGGACAAGAAAGGTACTCATGGGAGCCCTATGATAAAGGTGATGTGATAATACTAGGAATCAACATGCATTGTCAAATAGGTTATCTACATGATCTTATGGGAATCATGTGTGCTTTCTAATAGATAATGTATTTAAATATTTACATTAAATAAAAAGGAAGGTATGAAGACTCGTATTGGTGTAGGAATATGATAAATTTAGTTGGTGTTAGAATAAAAATGCAAAATCATGTATGCTTGTGTAGTTTTGAATATAAAGATTGATCAAACCATGGATCATAAAACCAAGGATTTTCTGTTGGAGCTCAAAATTGTACCGTACTATGAATCATGAAGATACATAATTTTGAAGCAACATGGGACTATCTCCAAATGTGGGACTTGCGGCTTGATACATACCTTTGCGAGAATGTCGGTATCCTTGTTACAATTATTAGGAAAACCCACATAACACAACCTACTTCTAATGTTAAACTACTCTAACATAATTCCTACTCTAACAATTCCAAGAGACCATGAAGAGAGGTATGCAAGAAAGGTAAATCCTAAGCTAAGGGGTGGAGATAGCACTAGGAAGAAGGTGGAAATTTCCCAAATCCAAATGACATACATGCAAAGCCACAAGACTCGGGATTGTGAAAATGCGCGTAGTTCATATGCAAAAAAATGAAAGAATGTGAAACATGCAAGAGGATGAAATATTCACATCAAACACAATGTATTCAAATGAAAAAATATAAACCACACTTACGTTAATCAATCTTTGATAGCTTACATACAGAGCCAAGGAAATGAAATCATCATTCATGAGTTATAGAGGTCAACAACATAAGGTTTTGAGTTTCACATAGAAAATCTCGAAAATTACATAGGAAGGAAAATGGGAGAAGAACCCTTACAAAGTGCATAAGCACTTGCATTTATATAATTCATGGAATGAAGAAAGAGAGGGATGAGAGGGGAAAGGACTATCGATCTCGAATCCATCCCTCGAAGACATATTGAATAAGCATGGACACCATGATATCTTGCAGATTTTTCTTGTAGTAAGATGCATGGCCACCCTAGATAAATAACAACAACCATGCATAACCCTTGAGTCTATCACACATCATCAGTCCTCAAAGAAGGAAGTCATGCTTCATTAAGTTTTGTGGTTGGGGTAGTTATTCTCTGGTTCAGATTCCAACACGGTTTTGAGACCTTCTATGGCTTTCACTTTATCTAGATTAGTTCTGTGAATGATGAAACAAGAAGCCTAAGGAAAATGTTTTCTTCTCTCATATTGTGAATGGCACAATGATTGGCTATATCTAGAATGTGATCAATAGGATATTGATATCCATTTCCATGAAAAAGAGACAAGTTTGTTAGGGCTATATTTGGGATAGCATCTCGAGCTATAAATTAAGGGGGATAGATCTAAAATGAGAGGATGGAAGAGTTCTTTCAAGATCCATTGGAGAAATGGAAACATGGAAATTAATGGAGAGGTGAAGGAGCAATTGAAAATGAAAGAAAGGAAAAGGTTTGCAAATGAGATAATGGGTTTATTAGATCAATGGAGATGCCAAATGTGTTGAAAACTACCTCTAAAGGATAGAACTAATAGGTCACACAATGAACTCACTAGTAATGATGTGCAGCTCATCAAACTTGTCCCATCGGGCATGCCAAAATTGTTGGAGCTTAAAATTGCACCCTACTCTGAATCATGAAGATCAAAATTTTGAGGCAACATGGGATTGTCTCCAAGTGTGGGACTTATAAACTTAAGACAGACCTCCGGATAAGGTGACTTCCTTGTTACATGATTAAGGAAAACATGTATAACACGGCTGTTTTTAATGATAAACTAGTCCTAAGTTAATTCTTACTCTAAAAATTTTAAGAGACCAGAGAGAGATGCAAGAAAGGTAAATCCCGAGATAAGAGGGAAATGATAACACCAGAAAGGTGGAACTTTCCCGAATATAAATGACACAGATGTAAATCTGTGAGGTTGGGATCATGAAAATGCATGGAGTTAAAATGCAAACAAATGAAAGAACATGAAACATGTAATAGGATGAAATATTCACATCAAATACAATGTATTCAAAGGAAAAATCTAAACCACGCTTGCATTAATCAATATTTAATATCTTACATATAGATCCAAGGAAATGAAATCACCATTCATGAGTTATAGAGTTTGGTAGCATAAAGTTTCAAGTTTCACGGAGAAGAGCTAGAAAATTGCTAAGGAAAATGGGAGAAGAACCCTTAAAAATTGTGCAAGCACTTGCATTCTTACAATTCATGGAATGAAGAAAGAGAGGGAAGAGAGATGGAAAAATACCACTGAGTGGGAATCCGTCCCCAAAGATGTGTTAAATAAGCATGGACATTGTGATTTCTTACAAGGTTTGCTAGTAGTATAGGAATGGCCACCCTAGATAAATGCCAACAACCACAAAACAACCCCTTGATTCCATTTCACACAATTAGTCCTCATAGAAGGACATCATGCTTCATTAAATTTTGGTGGTTGGGGTAGTTAGCTCTTTGGTTCGGAGTTCGGTGTGGTTTTTATACCTTCCGTGGCATTTACTTTGTCCCATGGTTTTCACCGTGATGTTTCAAATTTTCCCTTTTGGACCCTCACAACCTTACCTCGGTCACATGCTTTCAAGAGTGGAAATAATTTACACCACCCATGAGGGTCTTAACTCTTCGATCTATGGCTTTCATTCACGCGCAAAACCTACAACAAATTATTGCCTTGTTTCATGGTTTTTGCCACGGTCTTTTCAAATTTATTCTATCTGTGAAGAACTAATCCCACTCCCTTGTGCCTCGCTGCCCTCACATTTTCCTCACACCACCCGCAAACCTCTATTTCCATATTTTGCGGAACTCTTCTTTTAATAATTCCATGGAACACTAGGATAGTGTTTTGGGACTTTCGAACTTAGCCATTTCTAACTTTCTCCTCGTTGCTCGGTGGCACTTAGCGGTTTTTCCTAAGTACATTTCAGCCTTGCTTGAGTGAAATATAACCTTTATCGTTTTCTGTGCTACCCTTTTTCCATAAAAATCCACCTAATTCCTCGATGGCCCATTCCTTTACCTCGTAGGTTAGGAAAACCTACGAATAAGTTATTACACCCCACGGTAGTGAGATTGAATCAATATCACATGGATTTTCCTTAGCATAAAAATGGTTAATTCCTTTTGATGATTTTAAAATTACATGGGGTCTAATTTTATTCAACATTTTATTTACTATAGGAATAACATGTAGTGAGATATATATGATGGTGGTTGTATTAAGAAATGGATGCATGATGTTTATGGGAATCACTATATCACTATGCATAGTAAAAAGAGGATCATGGGTACCATCACCATCTAACTGTTACATGGGACAATATCTTGTGATAAAACATAAACTTTTGGAAAATGTGGATCCTTTGTAATCAATATGGATTTGACATTATAGAAGTGAATAGCCTTTCCATTTTCACAATTGAATGTGACATCACTAAAATAATGAATTATGATGACATCATTGATAGTTTTGTTGTGGCCAAGAAAGAAAGAATCCTTTCTAACTTTAACTATATGTGTTGTTCAAATTTCCACAGTAAAATGTTTTTAAAAAAGAGATGGGGCATCCACTTCAGAAGTAGTAATTATGGTTCTCAATAACCTTAATCCAACCTTGGTGGGATGGGGAGATAAAGGAGAGAGGGAGAGGTTTATAGAGAGTGGAAGATAAGGAGAAGGAGAGAGAGGGAGATGGGAAAGAAGAGTAGAAGGGAGGGAAAGGGAGATGGGAGAGAGATAGGTTGAGAGAGAGGGAGGGAGAGGGGGTGAGAAAAGTAGATATAGGGAGTGAGACATGTGGAGAGAGTGAGAGAGGGAGGGAGAAAATTAGAGAGAGGGAGTGAGACATGTAAATAAAGGGAGAGTGAAAGAGGGAGGGTAGAGAGGGTAAAGAGAGAGGGAGTGAGAAAGATAGAGAGAGGTATAGGGGAAGAGAGGATAAGTTATGAGAGAGGGATATGGAAGAGAGGTAGAGGGTAAAGAGAGGAGAGAGGGAGGGTGGGAGTGGGAGAGGGAGGGAGGGATAAAGAAAGAAAAGAGGGGGAGATGGAGAGAAGGGGGGAAAGAAAGAGAAAGATAAAGGAGGAATCGATCAATCAATGGAAGAACTTGCATAACAAAACAAAGCTTGCACATAGAGAAAGACAGCGGAGTGTCTTGGCATACTCATAAATGTCAAATGAAGGGATACATATAGGGTGTTGAGTAACCCTAGTGCATGACACACAACAAACCCTAAACCTAACCCTAAACCTAACCCATGTGAGATGACCCTCCATATGTGAGTGGAGGACATATAGGATCCCACACACCAACACCCCCTTCATCAAAGTTGGGGTAGTGGCTATGATGATGAGTCAAGAAACAAGAAGACACTCCTAAACAACTAAGAAAGATGTGTCAATGGGGCCCGACAACTAAAGGCCTGATAAGGTGCCCATATACAAACAACATCTTCCTAGAAGAAAGAAGAAGAAGAGAAGGACTATATAGCCCAAAGAAGATGAGCAAGCTACATAAGACCTCACCCCAAGAAGAGACCGCAAGTGAAGAAACTTCACCTCAGTGAAGGGCTTGGTGAATATATCTAGAATCTGATCAGCTATCTGAATGTACTGAATGTCGATGATACCATCATGAATAAGCTCTCATATGAAGTGCATATGGATCTCAATGTGCTTCATCCACTGATGTTGAACTAGATTTCTACAAATTGAGATAGTGCTCATGTTGTCACAATAGATAATGGTAGGCCACCAAAAGTGGATGCCAAACTCTGTCAAAATACCCTGTAGCCAAACAACCTCTGTGGCAAGTGTTAACTGCTCCTTGTATTTTGCCTCTATAGAAGATATCACAATTGCATTCTGCTTCTTGCTAGACCAACTTATAGGACCCGAACCAAGAGAGAAACTATGTAGCTAGAGGTAGATTTTTGATGATCTAAGTCACTAGCCCAATCAATAATCTATGAACCCAATCAAGTCAATATCCACCCCTCCAAAATAGTGAATGCCATCAGTATAGGTGCCATGAACATAATGAAGGATCCACTTAGCTACTTTCCAATGCAGCTCATGTGGTTCCTGCATGAATCTGGACATGATCCCAACAACATAAGATAAATCGGTCGAGTGTGAGTCAAGTAAATCAAGCTCCCCACCAACTGTCGATAAAGGGTACCATCAACCAAGGGAGTAGAGAAATAAGAAACCAACTTAACCCCTAAAGAAAAGGAGTAGGAGAAGACTTGCAATCAGACATCTGAAAATGAGCAAGCAAGTCAAGAGCATACTTAGGTTGTGAAATCAAAATTCCTAAGTCAGATTGTGAAATCTGGATCCCAAGAAAGTAATGAAGTAGACCTAAGTCAGTCATGGAAAACCTGTTGGCCAAGGTGATCTTCACATAATCAATGATAGAGGAAGAGTTTCATGTGATCAACAAGTCATCAACATAGAGAACAAGAATGAGTATGGAGTCATCTTGCCATAGAATATAAACATTTGGATCAGAGTGACACCTAGTAAACCCTGATGTAAGTAAAAAGGAGTCCATCTTGGCATACCAAGCCCGAGGGGCTTGTTTAAGGCCATAAAGAGACTTCTTTAACTTACAAATGAGGGAGGGATCATGGACATAACCTAGAGGTTGTTCCATGTAGATCTCTTCCTCTAGGTCACCATGAAGGAAGGCACTCTTAACGTCCATTTGATGGACTTTCCATCTATTTTTGTGCAAAAATGGCTAGGGTCATTCGAATAGAAGTCATCTTCGCAACCGAGAAAAGGTTTTTTAAGATAATCAACCCCAACTATCTGGGAGAAACCCTTAGCTACTAATCGCACTTTAAAATTTTTGACATCTCCATCTACTCCATACTTTGTTGGAACACCCACTTACACCGAATGATTTTTCTTCCTTTCGGAAGAGGGGTGAGATCCCAAGTATCATTCTTCATGAGAGAGGAATACTCCTCATCCATGGCAGAATCCCACTCAGGAATACCATAAGCCTCCCAGAAAGACTATGGATTAGAGGCAGAGGTGAAGAAAGAGTGGGGTCCAATGAAATCTGAGTGAGTACGTCTCATATCCGAAGTATCTCCAACTAAATCTCCAAGCACTTTGTAAAGTTTTCCTAGCCCAAAGAGGACCAGGAGGATCAAGCTCTGAGTCGGAAGATTCATCACTCGAGTGAGAAGGGACATAGTCCTCATCATCACTACTATCAGAATCGGAAGACTCAAGGCTCGATGGTCGGGAGGATTAGGAAGAGGAGCACGCTCAACAACATCATCATCTGATGAGTTAGAATCGAATCAAGCAAGCTGAAGAACCTCAATAGGTAGAGAAGTAGAAGTCAAAGAAGACTCATCAAACTTAACACTTCTCTCAATATAAAGCTCATGAGAAGTAGGATTCAACAATCGATATCCCTTCACGCCATCAGGATACCCTACAAAGATACAAGGTTTGGATTGTGGTTCCAATGCCTTGCATTTCTTCTTGGGAATCTGAGCCATAGCCTTGGATCCAAAGACTCGAAAGTGCTCAACATCAAAGCTTGCATCCAAACAGGCTTCAAAGGGTGTCATCCCTCTTACTACCTTGTGTGGAACATGGTTTTGAATGTAATTAGCACAATTCACTGCTTCAGCCCAATACTACGGAGGAAGAGACTTTGAATGAATCATACAAGTGGCCATCTCCTTAAGAGTATGGTTCTTTCTTTTTGCTACTCCATTCTGTGAAGGGCTATAAGCAACTGTATGCTGCAAGGAGATCCCTTTAGAAGTACAAAATCCATGAACCTATTGTTTACATATTCACCTCCATTTCGGTTTGAAGAACCTTAATAGACCATTCCACCTATTTCTCAGCAAGAGCCTTAAAGTCTGAAAATGTTCAAAGACTTCAGACTTAAGCTTAAGAAAATATACCCAAGTATATCATGAATAGTCATCAATGAAGGTCAAGCACATAAAGAGCTCTAGTAAATGAAGGAGATGGAAATGGACCAGAAATATCATGTGAACAAGATCCAAAGGACGAGTAGCTCTCCAAGATTTTCCTTTGTCAAAGTTCTTTTCAGGATGCTTTCCAAGGGTACAACCCTCACAAAGACCCTTAGAAAACTTGACGTGGGGTAACCCATTGACCATTTTGTTTTGGCTCAATTGTTCAAGGTAGTGATAATTTAGATGTCCAAAATGCTCATGCCATAGCTTACTAACCTCATTTGCATGAGTGAGCAAGCAAAGTGGGGTAGAATCAAGAAGTAAAGTGGGAAAAGGTATACAACCATGAATGGTGATCCACCTTTCCCTCAGCCACTGTAGTGTCATCATCGTTAAGCTCATGAATAATCACCAAGTTAGGACCAAATTCCACTCGCATTCCTTCACCAAGGTGAGTAATTTGGTAAACCGATAGGAGATTGGTAGAGAGATCAGAACACTCAACACTTGGTTGAATGTTCCCCATCCATCTCTACCGATCCACTATCAGAAACCGACATTGTCGTGTCATTACCCATCGTGATTTGGGACATACCACAAGGCTCGATGATGTGGAGAACTCAACATGTGAAGAAGCCATGTGGTGCGAGGCACCAAAATCTATAATCCATGTCGATGAAGGAGAAACTTTGGCTACAAGGGCCTTTCCTTTCTTCTTATCAGATTTAGAACCTTTTGCAGTAGAAGACTCGGCCTTCGGAGCATTTTGTTTGATAGACTCAGGAACACCTATTTGATTTTTCTCAAGTAAATGAGTAAGGTGATCAATTTTTTTCTCATACACATATGCTCTTTATGACCAGGCTTCTTGCAATAGGAACACAAATACTTGTCTTTCTGTGCTCTAGGCTCAGAAGTCGAAGTGTTTGTGTTAAATTTAGTTTTGGTCTTGGTTTCCTTCTTAGGTTGATCCTTTTTTTCTTTCTTCTTTTAGTCTTCTTTTCCTTACTAGTACTTGCTACAAGGGCATGTGACTTGGACTTGAGAGACCCCATTTGAATGAGTTTGTCCTGTTCTCGAATGAGTTGGGATGAAAAATAGTCAAAGGAGGGCATATTCCAATCCTTGCCCAAGGTAGCTTTTTGTAGTAGTAAAAAGTTGACACAAAGACAGAATATTCAGACCTAACTTAGAGAGAATCGACAAGATCAGTTGAGAATCTTTCTTCTCTACTTGACATTCTTTTAACAACAATCTAGTGTGGACAAACTTAGAGAAGAATGCTTGTAGGTTTTCAAAATCACTAGGATTTAACCCTAGTAGTTCATTTTCCAACTCATGCACTCTCATGTCATCTTGTTGTCCAAACATTCCATCTAACATTTTCCATGCAGAATTAGGTGTTTTGGATGACTCAATGTGGAAGAGAAAGTCAGAGAAATGGACATGCAAAGAAGACCTAAAGCTTCATCACTATGGTTTAACCACTTAGATTTTTCAGGGTCATCATCTGGTTCAGTCTCAGTTCCCATGGTGATGCGGAATAACCCTTTACCCCTTAGTTTCATAATTATTTTTGATCTCCATTCAAGAAGTTGAAACGTAAGAAAAGGAATTGAAAGTGCATCCATAGTGAAGAGAGAGAAAGAATGCAGAAAAGAAACACAAGAATCACAACCACCCAAGACAATATAATAACCCCCTACTTTTGGCACTTTATAGTTTAGTGTGTTGAATACAATCGGGTCCGAGCGTGCATCTTGAAACACTTGGTAACTCACCTTGCAATCAAGCATAATAACACGCAAGAGAGGAGACCACAATCTGTTTCGTGGAGCGCAACAAAGTGACACCGTACACAAGCACAATTGCAAAAACTAGGAAGGAGGTGAAATCAAATCCTAGTTGTGAGAAAAAGTGTCTCACGTCGCAAAGGATACCCCCTTGCTGCAAACTGTGGTGGATGCGCTCACTAGTCGCAAGCAATAATAAGGGTAAAATATAATGTTTTAAACGAACTCAAGATGAGTCCGAGAGATCTTCAGAAATGCCGAAAAAGCGCGGAAGACAAATAGGAGCTCGGAGTGTTACTGCACACTTGAGCACACGATTAGTAAAAAAATCGACAATAACGCTTAAAAATTATCATTTGGAAACGCCTAATTTAGCTAATTTTAAAGCTATGGGAGTTAAAAAATGATAATTAACGTTAATTTAAAGGATGATTTTAAATATTTTATCTAATCGTAAATGAGGTCAATTTGAAATTAATAAAACTAGATTTAATATAATTAAATCTAATTAATTAATTTCAACTAATTAAGATCTAATTAAAAATTAAATCCTAATTAATTAAATATTTAAATACTTTCCTTTTTAAAAGAAATCAAATTTAAATTGTTTCCACTTACAATTTAAATTTTTCGTAAGATCTATTAAGATCTATTAAAGGAAACTTACTAAGATCTATTAAAATCTATTAAATTTAAAAGAAACTAATTTCTATTAATATCTATTAATAGAAATAGATTTTAAAAAGCTTACCTTTATTTTAAAAAGCACCCAATGAAATGGAATGAAATAAACTTACCAAAAATCCGAGTTGGAGGCGGTTGGAGGCGGCAATGAAAGCAGCAAACAAAGCTCGGTTAGAAAATGGGTCTCGGTGAGACGTTGGGGGAAGGATCCGAGATGGTTGATAGGAAGGTCGTGGTGGAAAATGCATGGCAAGATGGGCACAAGACAAAGATCTCGAATAGCACGAGTTCAGAGGTGGAATCCAAGTGAATAACGGTTGAGCATAAATTTGAGCCCACAGTTCCACTGCATGTTCACAACAACGGGAATCCAATCCAATGCAACCAGAGGAAAGGTGTCTGAGCACAAGCACACATAGAGGTTCGAGACACATTGAGGGAAGCTCCTACAAACTCAGCTTTTAATCCGAGCCGAATGGAACGAAACTAGTGCCACGAGCTCGAGCTGAAGGCGGATGCACAATGGCAGAGTCGAGTCCAACCAATGCAAATGAAGATGAGCTAATGCAAAAAAATGTCCTTGCAAAAGCATCAGACAATGCAAAAGGAAACAATGTAAACCGAGCCCACAGATGTGTGAAACCAGCGCAAGAGTGCAAGAAGGTAAACCATGACAACGAAAAATGAGCTCACGAGTAGAAGCAATCACTGAAAAAAACTACCACATTTAGACTATGAATGAGCCCAAGTCCAAAGCAAAGGCAATCGGTGGTTAGTCAATGTAGAGGCATGAGAAAACTGCAGATCAGGTGAGCACTTAACCAAAACGTAGGTTATGCATGAGCTAGGAGAGCTCGAGGAGGAACTTGGTAAGGTTGCAGGAGCTAAGGGAATCTGGTGGAGAGCAAAAAGCACCAAAAACACCAAAAAAAAACCTGAACTCTAGCAAAAAACAAAAACAAAAAAAAAAAAAAAAAAGTTCTAAAAAATAATTTCTAGTTTAATAAATGATTAAAAACTAGAATAAAGAACCTCTATTTTAGCGATCTACTAAATTTAGCTGTAGCTAGCTAAATGTAGCTACAAAACCCCTAAAAAACTCGAGGAGATCTGCACATGCACGAAGAACACAACAAAACTGAAAACTTTCCAAGAGTAACTTGTTAAGAACGTTAGCAATAAATTTCTAGAATCTAATGATCAAAAAACTTGCACGAGGAGTAAAAATAATGAAACCAAGAGTAATCACAACTCAAATGATGAATGCATGTTTACCCGATCTCAGCTCTGATACCATGAAAGAGTTGGTGAGAATCATATCAAAAACTGTGCACCATGATGAAGTTACACTCAAAGGAAATGTAATAGCTCCAACGTAATCACAAGGAGGAATCGATCAATCAATGGAAGAACTTGCATAATAGAACAAAGCTTGCACATAGAGAAAGACAGTGGAGTGTCTTGGCATACTCATAAATGTCAAATGAAGGGATACATATAGGGTGTTGAGTAACCCTAGTGCATGACACACAAAAAACCCTAAACCTAACCCATGTGAGATGACCCTCCATATGTGAGTGGAGGACATATAGGTACATTCATATGCTTGGCTATGGTTTAGTATGTCATATGGATGAGCTTGACCAAAATTATTACTAAGTGCAAGATGTAATCTTTACACGGTTTGGTATGATCTTTCGATCCCATTGTATTCATCTCTCGAATTAGGAGGTGGAGATAGGTGATTTGTATCGGAATAAGACACCATTATGTTATGATTAACATGATACCCATTCTTTTGATGTTGTAGGGCCTAGAAAAGCCTTGTTTAATATTTTTCTTACTATAGTAAAGAAATGTATTAAGTTATTGTGGGCATATATATCAGTAAGGCATGTGAAATTGCCTTTTTACTAAAGAACATGATTAAAAGGCCCCATTTTACCACAAAGGGTCATATGGAATATAAATAATGGATTTTAATCCTTACAAGGCTTAATATTGGTCATAGTTTTGATTTTGTTCATCGGGACTCCTACCTAAGTGTAGGTACCTAAATTTGGTAATTTATCACTTAAAAAGTCAACATTGGCTTTTTACCTAAATCATGACTTATGTACCTATTCTAAGCCTATTTTTTATATTCTTAGTCATATATAAAGAATTTCTCTCCTCATTACACTTCTTTATTACTCAAACAAAGCTTATATTAGTCCAAAGTAGTTTAGTCATCCCAACTATTACACATAGAACTTTATAAAACCTCACACCCCTCCTGACCAAACCGTCAAATGTGACCAAACCACCAAATAGTTTGTTCTAAAAGTAATAGTTTTCTCCTAAGCCTTCCAATGGTCATTTTATCAATTTAATACATTTTACAGTCATCACGTTCCCTAGAGAGAGGGAGAGAGAAAGGGAGAGAGATGGAGATGGGAAATATGGGAAGGGAGAGAGGGATGGAGAGAGTGAGAGAGATGGATTGAAAGGGACCGAGGGAGGGAGTAAAAGAGAGGGGGAGACAGGTGGTAAATAAAGGAGGGGGAAAGGTAGAGAGAACAAGATGGGAGATGGGACGAGTGGTAGAGGGAGTAGTTAGAGAGAAGGAGAGAGGGAGAGGGAAGAGACAAGTAGAGAGGAAGAGAAGGGAAGGTTAAGCGAGAGGCATATGGGAGAGAGGTATACGGGAAGAGAGGGAGAGGTAGAGGGTAAGAGAGATAGGAGTGATATGCATCCAATTTATGGGTTTTAATCTTATGTCCATGTATCAACTGACCTAACACTAACAAACCCTTATTTAAGAGAAAATTGTCATATGACAAATTGTAAGCAAAAAATGTCACATGTATTAGAAGTGTTGTATAATTTTAAACATTTTGAAACCTTATAACCGTAATATAATTGTTGTATAATTGTAATTTCACTATTATTTTATTAATTTTTTGCATGTTTTATTGATATTAGAGACAATGTAGAGATATGGGTCGCTTAATCTACACATTTATGTGTCAAGGCTCTAACATTCGTACTTTAATATGACATGACATTGAGGAGGAATCGACAACCTAAAGATGGTGAATTCCACATATGCATGTCCATCAACATCAACACACCCACCACCGAGATATTGGTTTACATTTTATGTTGTAATTTAAAATTATTTTTTTATATTTACATATTTTAATCATACAACTTTATAATGACATGTCTCTGGTATCAAGAACATTTTCGTAGAAGTGATCATCCCTCGACATCCAAGGACCAACCACAGAGGTATGATTTTATAATTTTTTAAATACAAGTTTATTTTATTTTATTGATTAAATTTACAATGTTATTTTAACTATTTATCGTCATTCAAAAATAATAACACTTCATTATGACATGTCTACTTTGTTTATAGACTTGGAGAAGGATAAGGGTGGTAAGAGTACACGCCTTTTGGCTACAAAGAAGGAATTCATCAACTCAAAGGTGTAATTATTTTGTTTTGTTATCAAATTTATTTTATTTAATTGAATAATTACAAACTTATAATTTTATTGCATATCCTCTTTAGGTGCAAGTCCGTCTCAACATAATCTAACTACAACAAGAAAATGTAGACATCAAAATATCCCCTCATTTATCATCAATGACATACTCTCTAATTCACTAAGGGGGTATGACGAGGAAGAGGATGCATCGACCCCACAAGCTTCGGATGATGAGAGATCCTCGTGCCTTATCCATGATAGGTGTCGACACATAATGGGAGGGGCCTTGGAAATGACTCTATATGTAAATAACACTGGAAATATACTAGAGGATGTTCATGGAAAGTATGTATTTTAATATTTTTATTTAAGTGTCTTAATTAGTTTTTGTCAACTTATCTTTTTACTAGTTTTTGTTAATGTCAAACTTATTCATTTTTTGTTTTATTAATATTGAATAAAATATGATATTTTTAACCTTTTTTAATTTTGGGGTTTAGGTATTTCAAAAAAATTGTTGATTGAGTGCACAATATATTCAAATCATATTGTCATAGAGAGTGGAATGAAATCCCAAAAAAATTGCAAAAGACGAATTGATTTAACTTGGTGCAATTTTGGGAGTGTGCACTATAAAATAAGATTAATCAAAAAAATTATAAAGACGGATGCTTAGGATAATTAAGAGGCATATTAGGGTAATTTAATTATATAGATGATGCATTTTTAAGAAAATAATACATATTGTTTTACTAATTTTTAATATTTACGTTATGCAACTAAAATATGAAGGAAACAATGATGCAGAGAGGATACTTTTTCGACCACCCAATGTACTTGAAGAAGCTTGGAATGGCCTCTACAAAAAATGGTTCTGAGAGGAGACTAATAAGGCTACAGTGTCGGTTAACTAAATTTATGATATCTAAAATTTTAATTTTTTTATTAATTAAATATTTAACAAATATAACGTAGATAGGAAAACTAACCAACTATTAGCTTACGAAGCACAAGTAACAAAAGGATGACATGTGACCCATCGAACGGGACAACACAACTTAGGGGAGTTAGTAAATAAATTTGTAGGTTCAATATATGTTATTCTACAATTTTATTTCGTTATATAAATTGTCTTGCATAGATTTGTAATACTCATATTTTTTCATTTCACTATTTTTGTAGAAATCCATTATATTAGACTTACAACAAAAGAGGTGCAAGTAGTGTTGGGATATTAATATTAAGTGGGGTCACCATTAGGTGGGCCACCACTTTATTATATCTTATAATGTTTTAAATAAACATTATTTAAACCTATTTAATATAGGTTTTAGGTTCCCCTCCACTTAATGTGGAGGTGATTGATTAAATTAATTAAAGTGAGATGTGAAATGGTGCACTCAGGTGAAACTAATTTTTGCTCACCCTATAAAAAGGGGGTAGAACTCTTATGAGACATTACATTAAAAATTATTGAATCTTTGTAATTTTTATATGATTTGGTGGGACCCGAGGAGGAAGTGGAAGTGTTGGGTTTAAAATTGTTAAATTCTCAATATAAAAGGAGTGACTTTTTTTTTTGGGGGAGGGGTGGTTTACCACGAGGTTTTCTCCACATAAAATCAGTGTTGTGCATTTACTTTGTGAATTTATTTTATTTATTTACTTACATACTTAATATTATAATCCTTAGACAATAAATTTAGTGGATATTTAATTAATTGATTACATTATTATTTATCGTACAATTCTTAACATGGTATCGGAGAGCAAGGATAATGAAAAATTGGGTACTCCATGTCTTCTACAAATTCGCATAAGCGGATGAAACACAAAGGTTTCTTTATATTTCTTGAAAGACATTTACGGCATCTACAATGCATCTGCTCTCAAATGGAGCTTACATTCATTTACAATGAGCTTCTACAAGCTTCTATGGTGTACTCCCTAAGACCTATCCTAGACGAGATTGTGTGCTTACAAGCACGTTCAACAATATTGGCTCTAATGGCCTACAAGGTTTTCTCTATCTTCATCCTTGGCCATGCTTCAACCCTCAAAGAACCAAAAATATGAACTCGTCCTCCTTTTATAGTCGTGTGTTAGGCTCTTTTCCGCTTCTCTCTCTTTGTTTGAATTTTCCTCTGTGCAAGCTAAATTCTTCTAGACACTTCTAGATTCCTCGCTTTCGATTCAAATTTGAATTTGAGATCCTTCAATGCTCGATATATTGTGTCTCTTCTTGTTCCATGTCGATATGTTCATTAGTTCTTTCGACCATCAGTATCCTAAATAAGCATTCCTGGAAGACACCTTTTGACATATTTTGAATCTTTTGCCAACTATCCAACTTGTCATGAGACTCCTATGTTTGCGCTCCTCACCACACTTTGGTTCACTTCTTTCATGTGTCCGTTTACTTGAGTTCCACCTCCAACTTTTTCCCACATGCTATCTTTAGGCTTCGGCCCTCTCAAAATATCCACGTGTATGGTGGGCCAAAAATGTGTCTCAATGGCTTACACTCCTAAGTCTTCCATTCTACAAGGGTATTGAGGCAACAAATAGGAGACACACATGAACCGACACACAATGGGTTGGTTTAAAGGGGCTACAATGAGCGCTAAGGTTGTATATATAGAGGGTAGTAATCCCAACACTAGGTCAACCTAGGGTACCAAGGCACGCGGTCAAGATAGAGGAGAGTACCCTCATAGGATATCGAGTAGATGGGTGAGAGATATAGATTTATGGGGGATAAGTCAAACATGCACAATCTATACTAACACAATATAACCAAAATAAAGATAAGTGAAGCTAAGAAGTTGATCGTGTATAAGAGCAATATGTTAACTAACATTGATGTTCATACAATGCTAAGCTAACATACGAGAATGGGGAAAGGAAATGAACTAATCTATGCAAAATGACAAAGAGAGTTAGAGAAATTACCTGTAGGGTGGTCACTGATGCATCTATCTCTCCAGATAACCAACATACCAAGAGAGAATCACTATTGGGTGGAGAAGGGGAACATCGTCCTATCATAGAATCATTATAGTTGACCCAGAGTGCAAGCAATCTAACCAATAAGAGTGTCCAATCTAAACCAAGTCAAATCCAAGATGAACCAAGGGAAAAGTGAGTGAATGCGAAGTTGGCGCGAGAGAGTAGAGCGAATGGTAGTTCCTATGATTTTGACTTCCTTATGAAATTTCAACGTGTTGTGTGTATATATATACAATGTCATCACTCATGGATGATGGCGTCGGCTAGGAAAAACAACGCTAACACCATCACCCACGAGTGATGGCGTACCAAGGAGACCTAAATGTCATGTAAGGTGAAAAAGAGTTGTCATTAATCAACCAAGTGAATGAACAAGGTGTCAAATGGCGAAATGCAAGAAATTTTTGGGTGTGTAATGTGTATGAGATGTAAAGGGACAAGGATAACTAATGTAATGACAACTAGATTGAGACCACATAGTGATACTCTCTTTGTGTATTGTCTCTAACCCATAATGACTGTGTGAATAGTCATACCCCATTCTGGAAGGCCCCTTAATGTCATGTAAGGCAAAAAAGAGGTGTCATGGATCAAGCAAGTGAATGAAAAAGGTGCCAAATGGTGAAATGCAAGCAAGGTGTCGGGTGTTCAATGTGTATGAGACATAAAGGGACAAGGATAATTAATGCAATGACAACTAAGGCTGAGACCACATAGTGATACTCTCTTTGTGTATTATCTCTAACCCATAATGACTATTTGAATAGTCATATCCCATTCTTGGCATGCCCCTTAAGGCACCCACTCAAGAAATAAATGCATCAATGACCCTTATTTGCATAAAGGAAATTGTTACTAAAATGTATGAAAGATGAAAAGTGAAAAATTAGGTGTATACACCACACGCTTCCTCCGCAACCTTAGCTATTGTGAAATCCTCATTTATGCCCCTACATTCTCTCGACCCCTATGCATAAATCCTTGAAATCCTTGTGCACCTCCAATTTTTTTGGGATGAGGCAAAACTCCACCACTCTACCAAAATCCTACATGCATCACCATAACTTATTCTTTCGCACCTACTCCAAAAATATTTCACGTACTAACTTTTCTTCATGTGTATCAGAATTTTGCACACTACACCTTTCTTTCAAGCCATGGTGCTAAACTATTGTGCCCTTCCCTGAAATCTTCCTTCTACTTTTATGTGCTCTTCCTTTTCACTCCTCGCACCTCCATTATTACACTAACCCATCCTTAAGAAAAATATGTGTAGGATCTCTCTAAACCTAAGATGTTCCTGCATCAAACGATGAGTTTGTGAGTGTGTGGGGAAGTTGACAAGTGGAAATTGGTGGATTTTTACTTTAGAGGGAAAACTAGGGAGAATATCTCTAGATAAATTTAACAAGTTCATATTTAAAGTTTGGTGCTAGATATTTTGTTTTACATTATCCTTATATTTATATTATCCTTACATGCCGGTAGCATTGCAAGTTTGTATCATGAAATTTTTCTGGTATTTTTTCCCACCTTGCATTTTCTACTAGGAAATATGACCACAAAATATCTCATTTACCATCCCCTCAAAATACAAGGTTGGGATATATGTTCAAATCCAAACATGAACTACAATAACATTATAGGCCCGATTGATCAAGGTTTACCATTGTTTCTTAGGAAGGTCCAAGATCTATTATGTCTTAGAAAAGAAAGGAGTAATAAGTTGGATCATAAATAGAGCTTGTTAATACATTATCATTGAGCGATGCCTACCTAGCAGGAGTTGGACTTGATACATTGAAAAAACACCCTTTCTTTTAAAATCGGCAGATTGATTAATTGTGTTATTTTCTTATGAAACCCCCAATTTATACATCTGGAACCATATGAATGAGGATATCATTCTAACTAAAACCCAACAGTTCACATCCTGAAACAGACTTGTTAAATCAAAAATCTCTTAGCTAAAGTCCTAAACAGCTTGTGCAAATTTAAACTTGGTTGTGTAAACACTCTATACGGCCCGTATACTCTCCATATGGCATGCTTGAGTCTCCATACATTTGTGTAAGCATTTAAACATGTCCATCAAACTTTAATCGACCTAATTCCTCTCTACATAGCCTCATTTCACTTGCTCTGCCCTGGCCAACTTACAAAACAAAAAAAAATAAACTCAAAAAATTATGAAAGTTAATATATAAGTAAAAAAACCTAAAAAATTAAGGATTTCCTATTTAAGAGTTTTTAGTTATAAAATAAAGCCATCGTTTATTGTTTATTTTCTATAATTAAAAATTAAAAGCTAAATTTAAAAAGAATCTATTAGCTAAATCATAGAGTTAAGTAGCTCTATTGGTTGGACAAGTCCTTGAAATCTAAGAAAGAGCATAGCAATGTGAATTTTAACTTCCAACCCCTCACATTTTTATAGAGATTATTTGCTAAAACAAAATAATATTGGTTTGAAAAATAGTTTAATTTTTTTTCTCATCAAGAAAAATTAGCGAAACATATATTATTATAATTTTAGTTTTTTTATAAAGTTAATGGAAAAACAAAAGAAACGGCATTAATTTTTTTAGATTATTTATTTTCCTTTCAAAAATTAAGGTTTTATTTTGTGTAAAAATAAGTTTAATTTTTCCAAGAAAATTAGATAAAATTATTTTTTGTTATATAATGAAATAAAATTATTTGTGTTCTGATAATACGAATGGGAAGGTTGGGACAATTGTATGGGAGGCTCGCCAACCGAGATGGATAAATTGAAAAACGATGGAACATCTAAAGGAAATCCAGGTAAAGTGGGATATGGGTGCATTTTTTGAAATTCTAAAAGTCAACCATTTCTACTTCTATCCCATAACTGTGGGATTGCTTCAAATAATAAGACTAAGGGAATGGCTCTTCTATAGGGTCTGCAGGAGGCTAGGAAGCAGTAGTGGTCAAATATTTGGGTGCAAGGATACTCTAAGTTTATTATCGAATCTATGAAGTTGGGAAGAGTGAGAGCATGGAATTTGTATTCAATCATCCAAAGTGCAACTGATATAACACCTTTTTCCAGTATCATCTTCTCCCATATCAAGTGTGATGGGAACCAGATAGTAGATTGTCTTGCGAACATAGGATCTGATATGATTAGTAAGAAAGGTGTCTCCCACATTATTTGGAATGGTGATCTTCCCAATAAGATACTAAAACTAGTGATGCATGATGCCATGAAAGGCTGCATGTGGAAATAACTTGGCTTGGGTGTTGGTGGGGGGGAAGTTAATACTTTCTCGTGTGCCGATGTAATGTCATGATATAAATAGGACACATGTATTTGGTGGTATCTTAGGGTTCGTGAATCATGCAGAGAAGGATAAAAGTGGATGTGGGAGAGTTTTTTGGCACTTCAGCTAGTGCAATTGGCTTTGGGGGCTCTGCAACCACCTTCTTGATTATACAATCCGATAACACGTTTTGGGATGAGAGGAAGGAAGGATAGTGGTGAGGGGCCAAGTGAAGGAGGAAGCATGTAGTCAAGGGAGAGGACGTGGGGATTCCTTTGCACGACTTGATGAAGGACAAAATTAAGAATTTTTCTATGAGAGAATGGTTAGGGAGGGCGTGGTCTATAGCTAAAGAAATGAATGATGTGAAGGAGGAAGAGATTTGCGTGCACCTAAGGAATTTTATGTTTGATCCCAAGAAATCTCTCGGGCCATTGGAACATGTTTTAAATGGCGCAGGTTTGATTTTGTGTAAATATCCTCTCAATGCTTAGATCTAATTCCTTCTTCATCAAGAGCACTCGAAGCTTGAGGAGAGATTGATGTGCATGCAGTTTCACTTATAGTCTCTTGTGAAGGCATTGATGGCAGTTTCGAGGGGATATGAAGTTATGGCTAAGATGTAGGATTTCTAGCTCCCCCAGAAGAAAAGGTAGAAATCCCTCACTCTTGTGTCTCTTCCATGCGAGACTTCATAGGTGAATTATGATTCGAGATGTAGAGATCGTGTGTAAGGTCAAAATAGATAAAGGCAAAGGGAAGAAGGTGGCTGATTAAACCTGGCCATGTAGATTATATTTAGTAAATTTCTATATAACAATGTAGCCACCAATTGGAACTTTTTTAATATCTGGATTTTTTGGATGTGATTATAAGGTATGTAATGATGGGTTAGGATGAAGAAAATTATCTTTGTTCTCCCCAAATCATCTGCATACTAAGGTGCTTTCCAATGAGATCCTAGATGACATTTCTATCTAAGGTTGGTTATTAATGTATTTTTTTGCAGGTTATGGCCTTCTCCCTAGGTAATATAAGCATACACACATTTCGAATTTAATTTTTAGGTTAATTTCACATGCATTATTTTTTTGTTCTAGTTGGTATTTATTGTTTAAAATGGCGAAACGGCCAATTTTTCATTGGATAAATTGCAACTACTTAATTGGACTAACTATAGCATTTGGCGAGTTAGGTTAAGATCAATTTTCATGGCAAGAAAACTTTGGGATCTCGTCACTGATGTGGAGAAAAGACCCATTGAAAGACAAGAAAACCCCAAAAACCTAAATACCTTCTCCAACAAATCCTAGAAGGCCATATCGATCCTATTATAGAGTATAAAAGATGAGTTCTTACTACACATGGACTCTCCCACTAACACCTGGAAACAAGTGGAAATGATACACAAGGGAAGTCACCTCTCGAAATCATGGAACTTTTCACAACTCCCATAAAGGGAGATGAAAAATTTGTGAACTATTTGGAAAAAATTAAGAACATCAAAGCCTAGTTAGATGGTTGTGACTACCAGTTGTTCAAAGACAAATTATTGTAATTCATAGTTCAAATCAACGAACTATATCTTGATTCTAAACTCAAAATATCAAAATAAGTTTGACTTACTTGACCTTGACACCCTATCGTCTCTCCTAATTCAGGAAGAATGGGTAATGGCCAATTTTGATTCAAAAGAGAATTCCTCTCAGGCATTGTTCTCACATAATTGAAAAACATTTCAAAATCAAAACAAAAGCAATTCAAACTAAAACCTAAAATTCAAATCAAAAGCTAATCCTAACAAAGAACCCTAACAAGAATAGTCAAAATTTTAAAGTGAAGTTTAATGGAACTTGTAATAAATGCATGGTAAATTTGGTCATAAAGAATCAGACTTTCTTGTGAAAAAATACAAGTTTGTCAAAATTCTAGAAATAATAAATTTAAGAATCAAAATATGATGAAGATAATTGATCCAATAAAGAAATAAATGAGAAGTTATACTTAAAAGAGTATTAAAGATAAACATAGAAACAGAAAGTACATACACAAGATTTATCCTAGAAACCCTTTCGGTAAAAAAACCCATTGTAGTAAATTTTTTTCTCTCATTGCATTAACTTAATCATTTACAATACAATAATGTGCTTCCAAGTTTTGTTATACCCACCGCATGTCCATTTATATGTAAGCACATCAAGTATGAAATTGTCAAAGCATTTTTACAATACAATGGGTACCAAAACCATGGGCTAACAAAACAATCCATAACAGGTTCCCCATTAGTGATGGGTTATGACACCACCCATATACACGTATAGATTAAAAATCACATATCTATACTCTCGGAAAATAGGGGTCCCAAAAAAATCTCCCATCGAATGGGATAACACAACTTAGCGGAGTTAGTAAATAAACTTGAAACTTCAATATATGTTATTCTACAATTTAATTTCATCATATAAATTGTCTTACATAGATTATTAATACTCATATTTTTCATTTCGTTGTTTTTCACAAGAAGCTCATTATAATAGACTTACAACAAAAGAGGTGCAAGTAGTGTTGGGATATTAATATTAAGTGGGGTCACCATTAGGTGTGCCACCACTTTATTATATGTTATAATGTTTGGAATAAACATTATTTAAACATATCTAATATAGGTTGTAGGGTTCCCCTCTCTACTTAATGTGGAGGTTGTGATTAATTAAATTAATTAGAGTGAGATGTGAAAGCAAAGTGCATTTGGGTGCAACCAATTTTCACTCACCCTATAAAAAGGGGTAGAACTTTTATCAAACATTGCATAGAAAATTATTGAATTTTTGTAATGCTTATGTGATTTGGTGGAACCCGAGGAGGAAGTGGAAGTATTGGGTTAAAAATTTTCAATTTTCAATATAACGGAATTTCTTATTTTGTGTGTGTGTGTGTTGGGGGTGGGGGGGTGGGGGTTACCCCGATGTTTTCCCAACGTAAAACGTGTGTTGTGCATTTACTTTTACTCGTTTACTTTGTGAAGTTATTTTATTTACTTACTCGACACTTAAGAATATAATACTTGGACAATAAATTCAGTGGATATTTAATTAATTGATTAGATTATTATTTATCCCAAAATTCCTAACAAGCAACATAAAAATCAATGAGTTGGGAGTCAACTTAATTCATCAATTGGGCCAATGAGAATGGATTTGTGTCGGTAAGACGTGTTGTTCAATTAGTTGTGAGTTACATAAATTTTAACTTCAAAAAGCGTAAATTAAAATTATTATATATCCGCATGTTAATAGACATCGGGGAGTTGGAAGACTAAGAAGGGAAGAAAAATCATATGGACAAGAACGATGAAGAGAATCGCACGAGAGAAAGAGGTGGTCGAAGATGAAGACGGCAAGGAGGAGGACTAGCACCTAGGCACATATTGATTTTTGTAATTTGGAAGGGAATTGGTCCCTTTTTGTAATTTCCAAATGTAATATATTATATATAAAAACTTCGCTTTTTTATTATGTCTAACATGTGTTTATTGTACTTTTTATATGCAAACCAATATGAAAATATTTTGCTAAGTTTTTAATAAACATGTTTTGATTTATATGAGGAAGCCTCGATATATTATATAGTAATGTAATATAAAATATATAATTATAATTATAATTATATATATCGAGAAAATATAGTAAATAATAAAATAAATTCAATTTCAAATAATATATTCACATTAAAACCAAATAAAACCTAAAAAAGTAATACAATATAATAATTAGTAAATTAATTAATTAGATTTTTAATTTCTCAACCGAAGTTTTGTGTCATATTTATGCCACCTAATTGGTGGCGAAAACCAACGCATTTAAAAATGTTCAATTACATCAAATTTTTGTTACATTTGTGCCACATTTTTCAGCGTGAATTCTCTGCAAAAACACATCCAAAAAGACTAAAAATATCAATTTTTGACACAAAATTGACTCAAAAAATGGCACAATAAACACTTTATGTCAAAGTGAATGGGGCTAGTAGTTTGATTGCTCAAATAATTGATCTAGACAACATTCCAGGAAGCAATTCTAGTACGGCAACTTCTAAGAGTCATAACTTTTGCATCGTAGCCCCAACTGACTCCATTCAAAATGCTTCAGAGAGCTTGGAATACGTAGAATATGGTGAATAGGTGCTAATATTTGTTCAGAAATGTTTTACCCCGAAATCTGCTCCTAAAGGCCTCAAAATGTAATTTTTGTAGTGTTGTCTAAAAATAGTAATTTCACGAAATTTTTGCATATGTAATTCATGGAAGATGAACCACCTCGTCTCCCTTGATATTAGTGACCTTCCACATTCTTATAGATGTCTCTTCATATTTCCATAATTAGGTATATAATTATATGTAACCCGAAAGGGAAGGACACACATCTCCTTGCAGAGATAGCTATTGTAATCACAGTCTTTTGAGCAATATACATCTCTTTTCAGAGATAGTTTTACTATTTACATCGGCACAATTGTTATTCTATACTTTAATCAGAAACCCATAAGTTTTGAATCAATGATATCAGAGCAAAGTTTTCTTGAGAAAGTATGATTCCTAGAATGAGTTCGGGATATAAGAAGCTTGGGTGTCCAAGAAAGATCCTTCAAAATACTTGACTGATAGGTTGTAAGAGACCTCAAATGGCGATACAACATCGGACAAATGATCCTCTCAAGAAAATGGTGAATGAATCTCTCATGGAGAAAAAGGAGTAGATGTTACAACAATTCGCCCAGATACTTCAACATCTACAAATGGGAAATATTGCCTCCTCCTCCACAAGTTATCCCTTCAAATGCCTCAACACCCTTCAAGGTTCAAGTAAATTTTGATATTCCTATTTTTAGGGTAAAATAAATTCGATGCAATAGAAAATTGGTTGGACCAATTATCCTCCTACTTTTCTATTAATAAATTCATTGATAAAGAGAAGATAACATTTTCTCTCTTGAAAACATCACTTTCTGTCAAAAATTGGGGGGCGTACAAGAACGGACTTAATAGGGACAAACTGGCCATTGTAGAGGACCCCACATGGGATGATTTTATAGATGTCATAAATGAAGAATACTACCATATTGGATCCTATGATGATATATACATATAATGGCAGAAACTTTGCCAAGGTAAGGACTAGTCAATTCAAGATAATATGGATAATTTTCATTCTTTTTGTCTGCGCAAGATTGTGCATTTAAGACACATAGTAACACAAGATCCCTAAATATCACAAAGGGCCTATAATGGTACATACGGGAGAATATGGACCTCTTTAAATTTAATACCCTCGATGAGGCGTATAAGTTTGTGATCAAGATTGAACAAAAGCATAGAAAAATAAATACAAAGAACCAACCTCTGAAGGGGGAAATGATAAGGAAGGTCAAACCCAAGGTCATCGTTGGAAATAGAAGGAGTCACAAGAAAATAAAACACAGAAGGAGAATACATGGAAGTGGTGTGACCTCCACAAGACTAATTTTCATTCTAAGGAATAATTTCGAGCCATCAAGTCCTTATTAACAAATTCCCAATATTTAGCACCCACTACTCCATCAATGACATACCCTAAGGTTAGAATAAAGAATATGAAATTATAGATGTTGAATGGATGTGATTATTTTCAACTCACAAGTCAAGAATATGGATGAGAAGGAAATGATATTTCACTCCAAGCTTTGGGTAAAGGGTAAGCCTCTGCATTTTATTCTTGATAGTAGAAGTTAAAAGAATTTAATTTCTGCTAATATTGTCAAAAGTTTGAACCTTCCCTGTAAAGCCACGTCCTCATCCATATAGTATCGAGTGATTGAACCACGAGAAGAGATCTCCATGTCACACAAAAATGTCTCCTCCCATATGCAATCAAACCCTTCCAGGATGAATTCTTATGTGATGTTGTTCCATTGGATGTTTGTGATGTGCTCCTGGGCCAACCATTCATGTGGGATAGACATGACATCTATGAGTCACGACCTCAAAGGGTCACCATTATCATTAGGATTTGGCACTATTGGATACCCAAGGTCATCCCCTCCAACTCTGTTTCCCTCATCAATGCCAAGCAATGTAAGAAGTTGGTGCGAGAAAACAAAGCGAGTTTTCATCATGTTGATTAGGCCAAAAACCACCAAGAAATTTTTTGCAACCACCTTCACCTCACATTAGTTCAACAAAGCAAGATGGACCAAATCATAGTTGAGTATGATGATCTATTCCACTCACCCACATGGGTGTCACTTTAGTGTATGGTAAAATATGTTATAGATTTGTTCCCAGTCTCTCATTTACCTAATAGCAATGTGTATCGCGAGTCGGGCATTGAAGATGATGAGATCAAGAGGTAACTCTAAGAGTTTATTCAAAAGGAACACATTAGGTTGAGATATTCACCCTGTGAAAGCCCAATTTTCTTGGTATCAAAGAAATATGGAACATGGAGACTTTGCATTGACTATCGGGATTTGAAAAACTTACTATGAAGAATTGCTACCACCTCCCGAGGATCACTAGTTTATTGGACCAACTCCGAGGTGTGAAGTTAGTCGCCAAAAATTGATCTCAATTCTAGCTATCACCAAATTCACATCAAGCCCACAGATGTCTGAAGACTATATTTAAGTCTCGGTAAGGTCTATTCGAATGGTTGGTCATGTCTTTTAGCTTAATTAATGCTCCTGTGAAATTCATGAGGATGATGGATGACATCATGCGGCCCTACACCAACTCCTTCGTGGTTGTCTACTTAGATGATATACTCATCTATAGTCATACATGGGAGAAACATCTACAACATGTTTGAGAATTACTTCAAACCCTTTGAAAGTAGAGGATGTATGAAAATATAGAAAAATGCACATTTGGGATGAGGAAGGTTCAATCAAGGATGTTGTCACCCTCAAATTTCCCTCCATTTTCCAAGTCTAAAAATGTTAAATTTTCAGTTGGTGCCTTTGAAGTATGCTTGAAAGAGGTATTTTTGAATCTGGGACTAACCAAGGACTTGAAGAATTTTGAAAACTCATTCATCATATGGGAAATCTCTTCCCCTTTCCAAAAAGTTGAAGAAGTCCTCCTAACTCCTTGTATTTTGCAAGTTATGGCTCAGTGGACCTAAGTTGATAAATTTTCCCTGGTGGGTTGGCGGACCTACGGAGTTCCTTGTGATTTTTGCACTTTTTCACCAAAAGGGGTAAGTTAGCAAAAGCAACCCACGAGCCCACATGGAGAAATGGAGAGATAAGTTCCATGCAAGCCCTCAACCAATCAGAAGTGGCCACGTGTCCTTGGGGTTGCAGGCTGGTGGGAGCAATATTGTTTTTGCACTTTTTGCCAAAGGGTTAAAAGTTCAAAGTTTAGCCGCCGCCCCCTAGGGGCCCATAGCCAATCAGAGGATGCCACGTGTCAGCGGACCTGCGAAACTGCGGAGGGAAATGAGATTTTGCGCCAAAGGATCAAAATGTTGCAAATTGAATCACGACCCCGTAGGCAATTAGAAGGTGACACGTGTCCTCGTTGAAAGGTCAACGCGGACCTACGGAGGAATTGGAGATTTTGATTTTTTCTCCCAAAAGGCTCAGATAGTGTTTTTAGACCACATCCCCTCATCCAATCAGAGGCTACCACGTGTCAAGTAGAAGGCTGGCAAACCGGCAGAGCAAATTGAGGAATCACGCTTTTTCTCCCAAATGTCTGGAAATGTGGATTTCTCCCTCAGGCCCACCGTTGGTTGATTTTTCACCATGTGTGGGGTCCCAATTTGAAGGAAAAAGGGGAAATCAACTGAAATGTCTACATCTAGTTTTTATCACCATTAACGCACCAGAGCTCTGTAGATCACGAAAATGGATCTTTCTTCATTCTATTTTCTCAATTTCCTTGTCGTTTCCCTTTGCAATGCGGTTTGGATTGGTTTTGAGGTGGAATTGATTGGTTTTGGAGGTGTAAATCTGATTTTCGAAAGGAACAAAGTTTCTCATGTTCTTGCGAGATAGAAAGGGGGCAAATTTTCAATGAGGGCACTCGAGTTTTTGGAGATGATTGCAAAGGTGAAATGGAAAGGGAAAATGAATGAGGAAACCACCATATACTTCTGCTAAAGCATTCACGTTTGAAATGATGAATTTCAAACTTTTAGGGCATCTGCATTTTCCATGAGTGAATTCTTGTTTCTTGTCTCTTTCCAAATGAATCTCCAACAAATTTGATCCCATTGGGATATTCTTTCCTTGGAGGCAAAGCAAAGATGAAATAGGATTGTTATAAAAACATGCTTTGCCATTGAATACGGGTTCTGGTATTTTTTTTGGAAAGTTGTAAAAGTATGAAAGTGATTCAATACATAGGTCTTTTCTTTCTCATTTTCTCTTGTCACTCTTTCTCTTCGCTTGTTTGGTTCAATGGATCATTTACCTTACATGCAATAGAAAATTTTTGTTCGATATGTGCAATGTTAAAACTTTGTGTCTCTGATTTACATGGTGTGAAGTAATTGATCTTTCCTTTTATTTTCTTATTTCAAAGTGTGAGTAAAGAAATACTCTGCTATCTATATTTCCCCAAAGCATTGTTGTTTTCTTCCTTCTCCCACCTCTTCATTATTCCATTCCTTCTAATTGATAACCTTTCAAGTATAAAGACTTTCCAGAATTCCATGATCCAAACATTGAAAATATTTATATCTGTACATTTGTTTTTCCAGTTTTCAATAAGGGAACCTCTCCCATTAAAGAGGATGGAATTTTTGTCCCCGACTGTGGTTTCACCTTCATGTTCCATTTTGAAACCCAACAAGTACCTTTATCTCCCTCAAACGTGAGTTTTAGAGCTTAACATGTGCCTCGCATTTTTTTCATTCAAATTTGGATCTCAAGCTCAAAGGATCATTTTTGGATCGGGAAGATCTGAATCGATGATGGTGCCACAGAGAAGAGGTAGGCACAATTATTTTCTCAAAATTGCATTGAAATATGATAATTATAGATTAAAATTTGAATTGAATACATTTTTTTATTATTATAGTTGGAGGTCGAGGGAATCAACCACAACCAAACCCTATTATTCTTGTCATCCCTCCCAACACTCCCACAATTGCTCAACATCCCCGGGTAGTCAAGAAGATTTAGCAGCCCACATAGTTGAAAACAAAATTGAAATTGAGGATTTAATCAAAAGAATGAGGGATTCACAATCTACAAACCCCCACCGTGCCTCTCTTGCAAACACATTGGAGGCATTACTTTCTCAAGTTGATGGAAATGGGGAAAATTGATCATTGGACAACTTACAGAGAGGGTTGTAGGGTTTATTATTCCAACAAATTGTCATATGTGGATGTAAAGAAAAAATAAATTACAAAAGACCTCATATGCGCCTTATTCATGGACCCCCACACTAATTTTCTGTTCCGTTGTCATGTAAATGGTTTCCCATCCATTGGTGCAATAATAATTTGATTAAAAATAATTTTTGGGACCGATGGTGGATGGTGTTTGATTTTCCACCTTGTAATAACAACGAGGTGCCACTATACTTTTTGAGGAAACTCTATTGTGAGTTTATCCTCAATGAGATCCCAAATTATTTTGATTTCGAGATTTCAGGGCGAGGAAAAGGATCTGCACAGGATCGACTAGGTGCACAATGTGCACCTATTTAGTAGGGTAGATTCCCCACACAGAAGCCCCCTCACCCTGAGATTGTCCCTCAAGCAGTGAAGGAGACAATAGAGATTGATACACTCCACATGTGCTTCAGGGGCTATCTGTGACCCTTGTTTGACATACGAGGGAGATTTTTGAGCCAGATGCTCATGGAGGTACACAGAGTATTCCCTCAGGGAGTACTAGCATGAGGCCACATCTTTGCTCGTCATGTGGTAGCATATGTTTGGGGCCCGAGGAGGACGATACTTTCATGCGTACTGATTTTGGTGGAGTTGGTGCTAGGGGTGCACATGATAATGTCACTATGTTAGATGTCCTTTTGAGTGAGACATTTGGATTATAGTCATCGGCGTCACCTTCGTAGGTATTTGTTATGTTTTATTATGTGTGTTACAAAAATTTTGGAGTACTTGATTTACTTATATATGTTAAATTTTTGAAATAATTGTATTTGTACATGTACATGCATTGATATTATAGTGTGTGGGAGGCACATCTTCATCCCGACCATAGGTGGCGAGCACCATGCATACACATACATTCAGAGGTAATTTAGAATGTTAATTATGTAAAATTTTCATACATATATATATATATATATATATATATATATATATATATATATATATATATATATATATATATATTAGTTTTGAAGTCAAATATATGTATGTTCTTGTATGTCCATCTAACTCACGTGATACATGTTTGATAAAGATGTTGACTTCACTAGACACCCCACCATCTCTGTGACAAGTAGAGAAAGGTGTTGCCATTGTGCGATTTCATCTATGCAACAACTCACTGAGGTATTCAAACAACATGTAAATTTTGTTAAATTTCTCGTGTAATTCATATTATGTTAAATTACATGTTAGTAATGTCTTTCATTGTAGAATTATTAAATTATGTTAATAATGTCCTTCATTGTGTATATGCAGGAGTTACCTGTGATAGGTAGCAGCCCTGTTCATTTGATTCACAGGCGTGGTGGGGTAAAAACAATAGTTCTATATTGATAAAATTAGTTAAAATATTGTCATTATGTACATACATGTACTTAGTTCTATTTTCGCTAATTCTGATGTTAGATTTTCTGATCTTATGTGTATGTAGGGAACTTCAACCCCCTCCATTTTGACTTGAGGGCACACGAACTCCTCCATCTCATCATCTTCGTACCCCCGTTCGTACTCTAGAGCTCCCGATGACTCATCTGAGCGTGAGATGCAAATTCGGCGTGATCGAAAACTTGCGGTAAGTTTGTGTATTTATGTAAATACTTTCATTCTAGCATGGTCTTAAATACATGTTGAAAACATATATAAATTAAGTTTTGACAAAAAAAAACATTGTTTGCATTTACAGGCTCATCTACAGGTGAGTATTCAGTGGAAGAGGACTCGTAGCATGGGCTCGGATGATCCAAAGTCATCTCATAGATCTCCATCTTTGTCTAAGGGAGGGCCTTCTTGAGCAAGGCCAAGAGAGGGATAGATTTTGATGATTAGGAAATATATATGTCTTACATGACATTTTTTTGTATGCCTATGTGCATGGCATTGTATGTACGCCTATATGGCATTTGAACTTGATGGTATATGACCTATTTGGGCATTTTTATATTTATTATGCACATTAAAATACTATTTGGAACTTGATATTTTTGTATGAGACCTTACATTTCTGAGATTATTTTTGCATGAAACTAATATGATGTGCACTTGACAATATTTAAGACATTATGGATTATTTTTTCATTTATTGGTGATGTACATGTACTAGCATTTTCAATGTATAATATGCATCAAACTTTGGAAATCAATATTTATATAATGTATGTATATAAAGAGTTACCTAATATGAGTAATTATTCATTCAATTTATCAATGTGTATATGTGTATTTACCTTACTTGTGCTTCTTCTTGCTCATGGTCTCTTTGTATTGGTTCTATCTTATCATGCACTTACTACATTCTTCTATGCTTCTTAGTCTTCTCCCTGTTTAAAACACCTGAGAGTCTTCTATACATTACTCCAATGCTTGAGAATGTCTCAGATGCAATGACATTCTGATTCGGACACTCAATGATTCTTGATTGTCTAATCATGTCCAATTCATGTTATTACCTTTAAATATGTAGGCATTTCAAGTTATTTGGAAATCACATCACACCCTTCACTAGGCTTGATGACTACCCCTATCCTTTTGAAGGCACTTTTGAAAGCATCCATGGGTTTATCATAGCATAAATTATCAATGAATGGAAGGTCACTAAGTCGTAGGCCAGCTGACTCCCATTCAGAACTAAACAAGAAATATTTACTAGGTGATTGATAACTCTGTGTGTTCTTAGACATTCCCCTATCAAATTCATTCTTAAGCCAATCTAGTCATTCAGGGCTCTTAAGGGACTACGCCGGAGATGGTAGCGAAAGCATGGGGAGTGTAGGGAACCAAAACAAAGCCTCCCCTAGCATTTACCTAGCCACCCCGATGTGTTGGCATAGTTGGTTTGGTGCCAAGAGCTTCTTTTGTTTGCAAAGTAGTATTGC
This sequence comes from Taxus wallichiana var. yunnanensis, assembly GCA_018340775.1. Classification (NCBI taxonomy): domain Eukaryota; kingdom Viridiplantae; phylum Streptophyta; class Pinopsida; order Cupressales; family Taxaceae; genus Taxus; species Taxus wallichiana. The sequence goes on along the minus strand of CM031238.1, from coordinate 129,542,877 downwards.
ACAACCCTGACACCTTACTTTGACTCAGACTACACTATTTCATGTGTTTACAAACAATAGGACAAGTGAGAGAACCAAATGGAGATGGAAAAAAACCATGAGAGGATTTTGTAGGGATTTGACATGGAGGTTTTGGATTTGATGAGATGTCTCTAGGTGCCATGGAGTCTGAGAAATCACCCGTCGAAGATATAACGTGTTTTGGTCTCAGGGCTCTTAAGAGACTACCCGAACGAGGTAGCCCAAAAGCATGGGGAGTGTAGGGAACCAAAAAAAAAATCCTCCACTAGCATTCACAAGAAATCTAGACATGTTTTCATAGATGGTTTGGTCCCATGAGCTACCATTTGCAAAATATAGCGTCTGGCAACCTTACACTGACTCAGACTACACTATTTCACATGTTTGCAAACAATAGGACAATGAGAGAACGAATGGATATGGATAAAACCATGATATAGGATTTTGTAGAGGGCCTTGACATGGAGGTTTTGGATCTGATGAGACATCTCTAGGTGCCACGGAGTCCAAGAAATCACCGTCGAAGATATAGCGTGTTTTGGTCTCAGGGCTCTTAAGGGACTATGCTCAGACGAGGTAGCCCAAAAGCATGGGGAGTGTAGGGAACAAAAAAAATCCTCCCTAGCATTTACCTAGCCACCTTGATGTGTTGGCATAGTTGGTTTGGTGCCAAGAGCTTCCGTTTGCAAAGTATTGTGTCTCGGAAGACCTTACTTACACGACTTAGACTACACTACACTATTTCACGTTTTGCAAACAATAGGACAACGAGAGAACCGAATGGAGATGGAAAAAACCATGAGAGGATTTCATAGAGGGATTTGACATGGAGGTTTTGGATTGACGAGAGATGTCTCTAGGTGCCACGGAGTCGAGAAATCACCCGTCGAAGATATGTTATGTGTTTTGGTCTCAGGGCTCTTAAGGGACTACGCCCGAGACGAGGTAGCCCAAAAGCATGGGGAGTGTAGGGAACAAAAAAAATCCTCCACTAGCATTCACCAGGAAATCCAGATGTGTTGGCCTAGATGGTTTGGTCCCATGAGCTACCGTTTGTAAAATATAGCGTCTGGCAGCCTTACACTGACTCAGACTACACTATTTCACACGTTTGCAAACAATAGGACAACAATGAGAGAACCGAATGGATATGGATAAAACCATAGGATTTCATAGAGGGCCCCGACATGGAGGTTTTGGATCTGATGAGACATGTCTCTAGGTGCCATGGAGTCAAGAAATCACCCGTCAGAAGATATAGTGTGTTTTGGTCTCAGGGCTCTTAAGGGACTACGCCCAGACGAGGTAGCCCGAAAGCATGGGGAGTGTAGGGAACCAAAAAAATCCTCCTAGCATTTACCTAGCCACCTTGATGTGTTGGCATAGTTGGTTTGGTGCCAAGAGCTTCGTTTGCAAAGTATTGTCTCGGCAACCTTACACTGACTCAGACTACACTATTTTGCATGTGTTTACAAACAATAGGACAACGAGAGAACCGAATGGAGATGGAAAAAATGTGAGAGGATTTTGTAGAGGGATTTGACATGGAGGTTTTGGATCTGATGAGACATCTCTAGGTGCCATGGAGTCGAGAAATCACCTGTCGAAGATATAACGTGTTTTGGTCTCAGGGCTCTTAAGAGACTACGCCAAACGAGGTAGCCCGAAAGCATGGGGAGCGTAGGGAACCAAAAAAATCCTCCACTAGCATTCACTAGGCCATCTGGACATGTTGGCCTAGATGGTTTGGTCCCATGAGCTACCCGTTGCAAAAAATATAGCGTATGACCTTGACCTTACTGACTAGACTACAGTATTTCACGCATTTGCAAACAATAGGACAACGAGAGAACCAAATGGAGATGGAAAAAACCATGAGAGGATTTTGTAGAGGGCCTTGACATGGAGGTTTTGGATCTGATGAGATGTCTCTAGGTGCCATAGAGTCTGAGAAATCACCCGTCGAAGATATAGCATGTTTTGGTCTCAGGGCTCTTAAGGGACTACGCCCGAGACGAGGTAGCCCAAAGCATGGGAGCGTAGGGAACCAAAACAAATCCTCCACTAGTGTTCAAGTCTTGGTCATCTCTTTATGTAAATGCCTTGTCATCATGTTTTTTAGGTGCAGCTACCGGTGTGGAACTGCATTGTAACTCATCATCCAAAGATAAGAGGTTTTATCATGTTGATCGTAAGATGCTGAGGGGGCTAGATGCAATCAGTTTGGGATTAGATCATAGTAATCAAAAAATATGGACTGCCAAACATATTTATCAACCATAAAATCAATGATAAGCCCTAGCTTCTTGTGCTTTCCAAATTTATCTTTAGACTCCTTCATTTTTGTGTAAGGTTTTGAGCATGAAATGGTTTATTTCATGTTGTGTTTGTTTCTTTTCTTTACAGTTACATTATTGTTTCTAATATGTCAATGACCTAGACTACAATGCTCAATGCTTTAGAAGTTGAAATAGATATGCAGAATAAAGCACTAACAACTCATGAATATAAGTCTATATAAGGTGCATAGAACGTGAGCATCAATCTCTAAATTGCTTTGAATATGCTATGCTAATATTAATAGTAGGAGAATGCTTGGCTGACTCTTCTTCAATCGGAATGCAATCCAATTCCACCTGCACTACCTATAGCCAATCAATACAATTTTTCCATGTTAGTACTGAAGAGCTTCAAACTTTTGACCCCTGCATTACAACATTCTCATCTCTTCTTTCAAGGACACATAATTATTGCATCTTATTGGATGTTTGAGATCATTTCTTGTGTATGTAATCATCTCATGATTCATTATATGAGAAAATATGAATAATTAAAGTTTCAATCCTCCATATCACACCAAAATGCTCAGTCACATTACAAGGAATCAAAGTTACCAAGTTAATATAAATCCCATAAAAAGATGTCATATGTGGCCACCTACATCAAGCCATAAATTTCTTGTCATGACCACAACAACCAACAATTCATCCTCCCTCTACTTTTCTACTTCTACAACTATCAAATACATAAATATACCTAGTAGTACATACATACCATAGTCACAAGTATGATTCCAAGCAACATGTATCCAAGCCTTTTTTTTTTAAAAATTGGTGAGGCTCATAGCTGAATCACACACATCATGTTTTTTGCATTTGTCCAAGTTACTACTCAAGCTACCATCACAGTTTGTGATCCTTGATGTGTGTTTATGCATTTTTTTTAAGGATAAAGGAGTATTTCCTTTCATCTCCCATTTCTATGATAGATATCAAGATAACTCTATAATTTATACAGTCTCAACTACTCATGTTGTTCATATTTGCAACAACTTTCATTAAATGACTAAAATAAAAAATCTAACCTAAAAGAGTAGAGTAGATTGATTAAATGTGTGTTGGCCCTTTATGGCAACATGAATCTTGTGGAGTTTGATATGCATATTTGTGATGCAAACACTACATGTAAAAGTTACCACTATCAGTTGATGCCATTTTTCCCTACTATACCAAAAGTAACTCATTCCTCTGATAAAGATCCAATGCAAAACTTGGCAAGGATTTTTGACTTGGCCATATACATGGTATGCAAAAACATTAGGATTCTCTACAAAAACTTTCAGCTAATGACATTTTGATGTTGTCATCTACATTGTGTTCAAAAACACTAGCCCTCTAAAAAAAAAATTATATAGATATTTACTAAAAAAATGGATAAACCAAAAGCACCTCTCTGGAGATGGCATGTTTACTGCCTTACAATTCCTTAACCACTGCATATAAAACAAGTGGAACTAACATCATCTATTTAGGAGACCACTCATTGGATATCACAATGGTAGTGACTACTGTATTTACTACTCGGTTAGAGTAATAGACTAAATCAACATTCTATTTCTCACATATCAAATGAATTTCTTCCTTCAAAAAAGAAACTATGGGTGAATGCTCAATCAAAAAATAAAGTACAATTCTAAACAAGTTTCAGGCTCAATTATCAATACTTCATTGCAGTTTTTCTTGCCAGTTTGCTGCTTTTGGAACTACTTGGTTTGATTTGTGAAGTTGAAGCAGTTGGGATTAATAAAAATAATCAACTTGGCATGTTGTCCTTAAGATTATCCATGATTCTATCGACAACATCACATAGATCTTCCATTCCAGTTAAGTTGTGATCCTTCCACGCTTCCCATTTTTCCTTTTCTTTTGTTATTATCTTCTCTTTAAGTTCTTCCAGATGTTTTTGGGTAATCATAATTGACTCTTTATGACTTTCAAGAGGCATTTCTTCTTGAATCATAGTGACATCTTCACCTAATTTTTTTCTTCACGATGTTCATTGTCATCTAAAGTTGAAAGACTGAAAATTTATATGGCCTTCGACTTTTTTTGGGCACAAACAACCTTTTGTAATATCAAAAAAAATTCAGGCTCTTCATTCTCTGTTTGATTGAAGATATTCATTCTTTCAAAATGAACAGTTGGAACATTGGTGGTCTCCCCAAAAAAACTAAGTTCATAGTCTACATAGTTGCATCTCTGTGGCAAAATCATTGAGGATAACAAGATTACGCAGAAGATGACAAAAGAATCGAAAAAGTTTGCAGGCTCTCCTTTTTCTCCCACCCCACCTGAATAGTGTAGTTTGAGTTAGTGTAAGGTTGTCCATTGCCAATCACCTGAATAATATAGGTGGTTCATACAATATAGGTGGTGAAATGAGAATTTTAATAAGATATTTTTACAATATAGGTGGTGAAATGAGAATTTTTGTTTGTTGTTCCTTTCTAATATTTAATTTCTCTTAGCTTCACTTGGCTTGAGAATAATAAATTCTCTACTGAAAGTGCCAACCACGTGAAGGTGGAATTTTTTTGGCACCACTAACCTACATAAACATGTTAGTAAGCAATTAAATAGAATTTTAAATCATACATAATTTAAACAAAATCATTTAAGTAAATATTCAAATTAAATTCATGAAGAACATACCTTTGCAAATTCAATCAATGAACCACAAGGATCAACTCTACTCTTGACAATAGCAAGAATTGCTTCATGATCTGATTCACGAACCTTCCACAGATTCTTGTTTAATGGCCTGACCTCGATATTTGATCAATTTAATATTTTTTGCAAGGACCAAATGTGAATAGTGAAGTATCTTTCGATGTACTTCATAGTCTTCAAACAACCAAATGTTTGATTTTTTGATAGGATATCATCGAAGCCAAGTTCCAGTGACTACCACTGACCCAGTGGGATACTCAAGGTCTTCACCATCAATGATTGTGGAAGTCAAAATTCCCCTCTACACAATGAGACAAGAAGTAGTTTGTTCCCTCTTCGTTAAATTCCATCGCAATAACTGCAAAAATGTGCCCTACATCACAAAGTAAAATGTAAGTCAAATTTAAAATACATTAAGAGTTGACCATTTAATAATTTATAAATCTAAAACATGGCATGTACATATATGTATACACCTTGTTGCACTAAATCAGAGACTTGGTCAAAGTTAGGTGATGTTGTCATTTGATCTGAAGACCCTGCAAGTTGTAATGCTCATGGAACTTGATGTGTGTCGAGTGGAATTAGAGGTCTACAAGTCCATTCATCCACCCATTGTTGTGACTCACATTCATTCCACAAAATCAATGCATGATATATAAAAACATGCCATGCACCTAGTATAAATAGTCCAAGCATTTGCATCTGAACTACGGAATGAGTGCATATCACTTGATCCTACAATATGTCATACAATCTTCAAAGTTTTCCAGATGTTGTTCCTCTATCAAAAAATATCTATGAACTGTTGATCTCTCTTGAGATTCATGGCCCATATTCTTGACACACCAATCAACAATATTTTTTGCATCTGTAAATTTAGCACCATCCTTGAACTTTAACTCTTCTCTTGCAAGTGCTCTTTTCACACATGCTCTGCACCATCATGCTCTCCTTTTCCATGCCCTGCCTCAAGTAAAACTCTAGATATGTTGTACATTTTTTTCTTTGTGCATCTTCTTAGCCAATAAAACATCCGTGCATTCTTGAATTGTGATGTGTAGTTGTCGACCAAATGTAATGTTGATCGAAACTAATGTTCCTCTCATTCAAGTTCACATAAAACACCTGGAAACACCCTTGTACATATTTTGTAGAATGTGTCCGATCATCACTGATGTAGAAATGATACTCTCTTAATATTTTTGATCTTTCTCAGTGCTTTCTGGAGAGTGCATGAATGTTATATGCATGAAAATAACAACTTGCACTGAGTTATAATATTGAGATTGAACCTCCATTTGTGGCTGCAATGTGTAATTCTCTGTGAATTCAACTACTGAAACAATAGTACCAAGTGGGAATGTGTCCTTTCTTAACTTGAATTGTTCATCCAACCATCGAGCTCTATGTGTGTGCCTTGCATACTCATAAAAAAATTTCTCTCGAATTTGACCATATATTCTGATATAGGTAATTGTTTTGTAACAAGCTCACACCTCTTAGATTCTTTTCCATCTTTTAATTGATATGCCACCGATTTATATTTGGTGAAATCAACCAATTCTTTTCCTATTGAATATGTACTCTCCTCATGGATACAAACTTTTCAGATTTGGCAAGCCACCACATACATTGCACGTTCCATCCAAACATGCTTTGTTATAAAAAAATTGTCTAGTTGATTTTTCACAAAATATTGTGGAATAAATTCCCTTGAAGATTTTGGTGGGACATTTAATCCACACTCCTGCAACATGATGTCAGTATGCAAAAACATGACGTATTTGACAAAAAACATCATAATGCATTGAAAATTCAACATGATGCCTGCAACAACAAGTGGTACGTGAGTGATTGATTTTCACATAAAAGGGTTTGCTCATTTCAAAGAATCTTTGGCTAATGTTAATTTGTGGATTTTCATTCTTAAACTTAGAGAACAATTGTGTTTGAGTCATATCTAAGAAATGTTTTGCACATGATTCATGATTACGAGAACCTATTCTTCTTTTTATTGTATCTCTTTTATTGGTGACACCCTTGTGTTCTCATTCCAAAATTTTACAATTAATTCTTTTAGAATATCAGATGTATTCTTGTCTTTTTTCATGGAAGTCTGCTAGAGAAATCCCAATAGTCAGTGTTATTGACTGACTCAAGACGTTTACGTCTCTCTATTGCTTTCATTAGTGTTTTTTTGTTTAGCTTCAAAGCACTGCTTGTTTTTCTAATCAAGCATTTATTAACTATTTTATCACTTACTATACAATTAGTAAGTGCACGCCATGTAGCATTACTATCTTTGGTGTGTCTTTTTCCACCTACAGTTTGGTATGCTTTATGTATGTTTTCAACAATTGACGCATTTTGATCAACAACATTAGATGTTCTTAACCCTATGGTCTTCATTATAGGTCTCATCTTAATTAATTTCATCAATGTAACAAATAATTGACATCTTTGTGTGTCATTTAAATTCTCAAAGTAATTATCCCAAATTCCACTAGCTTTTCTTCTCGCATTTCTTTCAGACATTTTGTTAGGCATTGGTTTTATAATGTTTTCATCAATTTCAATTAAGTGAATTGGTTTTCTTCACAAAATGGAAGGAGGTGTTCTTAGAGGTGAAGATTCGTTTACAAGGTTACTTTCTTCATTCAAGTGTTTTCATACAAATTTGGGGTTAACATTTGGATTCTCAGGTAAGGGTTCAACAATTGGATTCATATCAATTTCTTCATCCATACCAACATTATCATTCAATTCAATATCATTATTCATTACAAAATCATTATTCATTGCAAAATCATTATTCTCTACATTTTCATTATGTATTTCATCCCCATTTTCTAATACATTAGCTACATTTGATATAGCAGATGTACCTTGCCCTACATGAAGTTTTTGCATTCTCTTCAATTTCTTTATTTTCATCTCTTCCAATTGCTCTGGTGTCTTGTTCTTGACTTTCCTCTTGTCCTTAGCTCAACTTTTATCACCCATGATTAGAAAAAATCAACTAGTGGGGTAGGGGACAAAATGAACTACTAAAAAATCATGCAAGAATGTAGAGAAAATTGTAGACCAAACAAAATGTATGTAAAATTCCCATGAAAGAGATGAAAGGGACGTTGGGGGCCACAATATATAAACAAAGCATAACGTATACGTGTTATACACATTATTTTTACCTTTTCCAGCACATGCCTCAAGGCTTGGGATCGGTTTGGATCCCCAACCCTGAGGCATGGACTGCACAAACACAACAAACAACATGTGCAGGAAAATGTAAAAATGCCACTTCCTCTATGATAAATCAAAATAAAACAATCGATCCATTTAAAAAAATTATACCACGACGTAGAGAAGAGTTTCTTCTTTCTAAAAATATAATTTTTCAAATTTTCTAACTAATATAAGGTTTCCATATTATTTATTTTCTAACTATGCCTTTTTATAGCTATTTTTTGAAGTTTAAATATGTCTATCTTTCATCATGTATCTTTTTTTGGGTCATCGAAATTGAAAAAAATTATACTAGCACAAACTAGGCATAATTCTATACATATTCAAAAAAAAAAAATCTAATTTTGATATTTTTTGAGGTAGTTAGGGGGGGCACGGTCGGAGCTCGTTATTTTTCAAAACATAAAATTTATGTACTAGAAAAATCATAAATAAAAAAATACTTAAAAAAATCTAAAAAAATTCTAACACAAACTAGATGCTCCTAGCTATCTTTCTACCAAAGGGTTTTCAAAAATACTCAATGGTGCTCAAAAAATGGTGGGGGGCACGAAAGTCACTCTATTATGTTTTTAACAAAAATAGAGAGCACCTGTTGGTATTTTAGTTATTTGACCCACTTAAACTTATCCATTTTCAATAAAATTTAGTAGCTTAGAAACTAGACTCAAAATGCTACGATTCATATTTCTACAACATCACAGTCATCCACATAGACCATAGGCCATTGGAGTTCCTTCAAACATAGAGAAAGCTAAGGAATGAGAGACACCAGAAGTGGGCCACATACCTACAACAGTTCCACCTGATAATAAAACATAATAAGGGAAGTTCTAATTCAGCAACATATTTCTTGAGCCGCCCTCCAATTGCAGCCCTCACAACTATCAAATACTTCTAGTTGGTGCACTTTTTATGAGACAGATCTTGACTTTCCAAATACATATTAGGCTCTCGGGGGGAAAGCATGTCCCTAATTCCTATCTACAAGATAATCTCCTCTTATGTGATGTTTCTCCTTGGATATACGTGATGTGTTCCTCGGTCGAGTCATTCATGTGGGATAGACATGGCATCTATGAGCCATGACCTCGAAGGTTTACCATTACCATTAGGATTCGGTGTTGTCGGATACCCGAGGTCATTCCCTCCAACTCTTTCTCCCTCATCAATGTCAAGCAATGTAAGAAGATGGTGGAGAAAATAAAGTAGTTTTTCATCTTGATGATCATGCCAAAAACTACAAAGAAATGTTTTGCATGTCGCCTTGAAAACACATGTGATGCAACAAAATAAGCAGATGGACCAAATCATAGCTAAGTATGATGATCTATTCCAATCACCCACATGAGTGCCACTTCAGTGTGAGGTAAAACATGTTATTTATTTGGTCATGGGATCTCCTTTACCCAACAGCCTGTGTATCACAGGTCGAGTCCTTGAAAATGATGAGATCAAGAGGCAGCTCCAAGAATTGATTCAAAAGGGACACATTAGGTTGAGCTCTTCACCTTGTGGAAGTCCAATTGTTTTAGAACCAAAGAAAGATGGAACATGGAGACTTTGCATTGACTATCGGGCCTTGAAAAAAATACTATAAAGAATTGCTACCCCTTCTGAGGATTGATGATTTGCTGGACCAATCCCACGGTGCAAAATTCTTCACTAAAATTGAACTCAAGTCTAGCTATCACCAGATTCCCATCGAGCCCTTGATGTCTAGAAGACTACATTTAAGTCTCGGGAAGGTCTATTCAAATGGTTGGTCATGCCCTTCAGACTAACTAATGCTCTGTAACATTCATGAGGATGATGGATGACATCCTATGACCTACACCAATTCCTTCATGGTTTTCTACTTAGATGATATACTCATCTATAGTCAGGCGATGGGAGAAACATCTACAACATGTTTGATAATTACTTCAAACCCTTCAAAAGCACAGGGTGTATACAAATCTAGACAAATGCACATTTGGGATGAGGAAGGTTCGGTACCTAGGGTATGTTGTGGATAAAGAAGCAGTCCATGTTAACCAAGAGAAGATCCAGTTATTCAAAATTTCCTACTCCAAAGACTTTTACATAAATATGTAACTTCTTGGGTCTTGCCAATTTCCATCGTCAGTTTGTCTTGGGGTTTTCACATATCTCTTTGCCATTGAACCAAGTGAATATAGGAGGAAACAAGGTTGCATTCTAATGGGGGAGGTGCAGTAGAGAGCATTCAAAAGTTTGAAAGAAAGATTATGCTTGGCCCTTGTTCTTTCCTTACATTACCTACATCAACCTTTTGAATTGATGACAGAGCCATATGAGTATGCCTTAGGAGATTTTATCATGCAACATGGCCACCATGTTGCATATCATAGTGAAACATTCAGTGACACGGTCATGAAGTACCCAACATGTGATAAGGATCTTTATGCCATCGTCCAAGCATGTAAGCAATGGAAACACTACATTCTAGGAATGGAGACAGTCATCCACACAGACCACAAGCCATTAGAGTTCCTTCATATGCAGAGAAAACTAAGGAATGAAAGACACCAGAAGTGGGCCACATGCATGCAATAGTTCCACCTGATAATAAAACATAAGAAGGGAAGTTCCAATTAAGCAAAGTAGATTTCCTTATCCGCCCTCCATTTATAGCCACGACAACTATCCTTGACCTCTACTAATATGAGACTTCCAATTGGTACACTTTGTATGAGATGTATCGACTTTTTGATACATATCAAGCCCTCTGAGGAGGAAAACATTTTCCTGATTTCCATCTACAAGCTAACCTTATCTATCACATGGGACACATATGTGTTCCATGTAGTGAACAAAAAAAGATGATATGGGAGGCACACTTTAGTAGGATAGCTAGACACTTTGGCGCGGACAAAACACTAGTAATATTGTTGATGTGTAATCACAACACCCTTGATCGTTTGCAACTCAATAGATTGAAAATGTCAGTGTGATTGCATAATATGGAGCTTTTCTCAAAGTGATGGACTTCGCGATTGGGAAAGCTCTCCGAATGAAGGTTGGTTCTTATTCCTCTATTTTGATACACACACTCAAATTGTAGAGGATCTATCCTAAAATCTACTCTAACTTGCCAAGGAGACAGGGTTAAAAGGATTGCAAGAAATTAAACCTAAGCTACATGAGGTGATGCACCAAAAGGAATGTTGAATAACTTTCCTTGCATGGAAATGAAAGTGAAACAAGATTGAAGAGGATGAACATCAACACAAATTAGTTTCTTATCACAAATTCATTCACCATTAAACACAACTATCAAAACATGTAACACAACCTAAATTGCACAATTAACCAAAGTTGTAATGAGAGATCATAAAGATGCAATGAACACAAGAGAGGGTTGAAATTCATCCACAAACTTATATTATTGCTCCATGATTTGATACAAGTGCATTACAATGGCCAAGAGGAAAAAATTACATTTACAGTTTGAATGGGAGGTTTGAACTCCACAAATTCACTTATAGACAAGAGAAGAAGGGAGGGTGCAAAGCAAGATTATCCAACCTTTTGAAATGAGCCCCTCCTTACAATATATAGGAAAAATGAGAGAATAGAGAGAGAGGAATTTGAAATCCTGCTTTAACCACCCAAAAATGCATTAAAATCACCTGCAACAATGATGGGTGCCACTGCAAAACCCATATATCCTTGTACTTTGCCTTGTTGGAGAAGAAAGGAAACCCATACCTCATTTGGGTAGGTGACAAAACTAGAAACACCCTCTAAAATGGGGGACTGTATTTCTTCATTTTTAAATACTTATCCTCACTAAAAATAAGAAAACCATTTGTAGGTGTGTAGAGGACACTGAGGGCTTTCAAAAGTCGATTTTGTGTAAATACGAGCTAGGTAAAAGTTATGGCCATCTAAAGATGAGGGTACCATACTGTAATAAATGCAAGTGGTTGGCTCTATTTTTGGACTCCAAACTTGCATCGCAACCTCCGAAATCTGAAATTTTGGACTTTCGGGGTTCGAGAATTTGGGCATTTTGATTTTGAAGTTCGGGTTGCTATTCATCGCTCAATTTGGCTTGCAAGTTCGAAATGTCGATCCTCATGAAACCATGTCACATGACATTGTTCATCACTCGAGAAAAAGGTTCCAAAACTCGAATTCCAAAATTTAAACTTCGGGTTTCGGACCTTTTTCCTTTTCGGGGATTTGGGTTTCGGGATTTCAGGGTTTCGGAGTTTCGAGCTTTCGGGGTTTTGGGATTCAGGGTTTTCAGGACTTTGTGTTTCGAGTTTTCTTCTCCCCTCGTGGCACTATTCTTTGTGAGGTCATGAAACCTCCGAAACCCCGAAGTCCAAATTTCAGACTTTGGGTTTGGACTTCCCGCTTCTTTTTCGCGCTTCCTTCTGCCGAGTCCCTGAAATTTCTTTGGCCTAATTCCGAATGCCCCCACCTCCGAAGTCTAAATTTTAGACTTGGAGCTTCTTCATTTCCCAAACTCCTCTATAATGTGGTCAACCCTCTTTAACCTATTTGGCCAATCCCGAAATGTGATCTCCCATAGCCGAATCGATCCCTCATTTTTTCTGTGTAAGGTCATGTTTGTCCAATTTCGCCTAAGGGGAAAAATTGGATAACAAATACTTCAAAAGAAATTTTGCCCAACCTAGGGAATGATGTGGTTAAGTACATCAAAGCTCAGACCTTTGCTTGTGCAATTTCCAAACCAATTAATAAGAAATAAGGATTATATACACCATTGTTGAAACCAACCAAGCCTTGGGCGTCCATCTCAATGAACTTCCTCTCAGGTTTGCCAACTTCAAAACATGGAAATGATTGTGTTTTTGTTGTATTTGATTGATTTTCTAAAATGGCTATAATGATTGCTTGTAAGAAAAATATTTTTGCTAAAGAAACTGCTAAACTCTATTTTAGTCATGTATGGATCACCTTTGGGCTTCCCAAGTCTATTGTTTCTGATAGGGACAACAGGTTCTTGAGCATCTTCTGGTCCACCCTATGGGGAATGATGGACACTAAGTTGATGAAGTCCACATCCTTCCACCCACAGACTGACAGACATACAGAGGTGGTGAACCGCCTAATTGTCCACATGCTTCATATGTATCACTCCAAACACCCATGTACATGGGATGAGGCCCTACCCTACATACAACATGGATACAATCGGGCCCTACACAACTCCACCAAGCACAATCCATTTCAAGTTTGTTATGGATTCCATCCTATGGCACCCATTGATGTATGCATTCCGGTGCATACAATGGAATACACATCTCATGGAAAAATTGAAGTAGAAAAGGAAACAAGGTTTATTAAACAAGTTCAAGTACACTCAAGAAGCATGTCCATGATATTTTACAAAATATGAATGAAAAGTATAAACAACGTCATGATCAACACAAGGTTCCACATCATTTCAAGGTTGGTGATAAATTTTAGTTGCGGCTTCAGAAGGAAAGGCTTGTAGGTCCACACAGGAAAATTTGACCTCTATGGTATGGTCCTTACACTATCACCAAGCAAGTAGGCGAAAATGCTTTGAGTTGAATCTTCCACCCTACCTTGGTTTGCATCCTATCTTCAATGTGGACCTCCTCAAACCATATCACCCACCTCTTTTGGACACCTCGGTCATAGCAAAACAATTGGACATATCCGAACTCAACCCATAAAGCTTTTCTCCAGTTGAAGGAAGATTAGATTGTGGACACTTAGACAAAGACCACCAGAGGACGTCTTATTCAGCTCTATTGGGTGATCAAGAAAGGAAATATTAGTCATCAAGGTGAGTGGCTCACTACATACCAAATAAAGAAACAATTTCCACACTTGATGGGACTCCTTGGTGCAATGGGGACCATTGTTTCTGAAGGAGGGAGGAATGATCCAGACAACCCATGTGGCAATTCTAGTGGGGCAACTTTCAGAGTCATAACTTTTGCACCGTAGCTCCGATTGAATCCGTTCAAAATGCATCGAAAATCTTGGAACGTGTAGAATATGGTGAAAGGGTGCGGTTATTTGTTTGGAAAAATTTGACCCCTGAAATCCACACCCAAATGCCTCAAATTATAATTCTTTTAGTATTGTCTAAAAATAGTAATTTCTAAAAATAGTAATTTCATGAAATTTTCGCATATGTAATTCACAGAAGGTGAATCACCTTGTCTCCCTTGAGATTGGTGACCTTCCACATTCTTCTAGATGTCTCTTCATATTTCTAAAATTAGTATATAAGTATATGTAACCCGCAAGGGAAAGACATACATCTCCTTGCGAGAGATAGCTATTGTAATCACAATCTTCGAGCAATATACATCTCTTTTCAGAGATAGTTTTTCTGTTTACATCCGAAACTATAAACACTTTATGTCATAGTGAATGGGGCTAGTAGTTTGATTTCTCAAATAATCCTCGAGAACTTTCACCCTTCAAGGATTTATAAAATTGAACTTTGATAGTGCGGGGAAAATGTAATCTAGACTTTAATAGTGGAGGTTGTGTAATCCGAGATGGAGAATATCGACCAACTCTCAAAATCATAATTCATAAGGGTTTTAAGTCTAATAATAAAGTTGATGGGTTGGCCCTTCTCGGAGGATTAGAAGAAGCAACCAACAAACAAGACTAGAAAAAGTTTATTGTTGAAGAGGATCCTTGAATGTGGATCAATGAGATGAAAGATGGAAAAATTAACACAATCTCTACTGACTTATCAAAAACAAGGCGAGTTGATAACAACCTATCTTGAAGAAGTAAATTTCACATGCATTCAATGTCAAGGCAATCAAGTGGCAAACAAATAAGTAAATTTGAGATTTCAACTTCTAGCACATTTTGGTTCTCATATTCTCACTTAGACACATGACCTCTTGACATACCTAATACACCTAGTGTCTAGGGATTTAGTGGATAACTCCTCCGAACAAATGAGTAAAAGTTTTGTTTTGGAAGAGCTTGTCAAATGATGAATCCATGTGCATCCTCTTTAATTGTCAATATATAATCATAAGTGATTCAAATTGGTGACCTTATATATTTGATGCATATATAAAATCACCTCTGATTCCAAAAATGATAGCAAGAAATGGTAATGTAAGATTTCACAGCACTCGACCTAAAGCATGCGATGAGTCTCAAAGGAAAAAAATACCTTCCTAAACACCCGCTAAAAGGATATCTCGTGAAACATAATGGTTCTAAAGATTAAACTGTTTTTCCATAACAAGTACATAAAGCATGTTTGTTTGTACCAAAAAGATTTATTATGTATATTAGTGCATTATTGATAGAATCGGACACCCATAAAAGCTTTTTAGTGAGGGACGAATCTCAATGTCATGAATGAGACAACTACAAAGGAGAACACTACAGGAACCATATGAGTGTATTATGAAAAGTTTTATGGTCCACGTACGTAATTGAGCCAAGTCTAGGGGCTGTTGGAGAATTTGAGGTCATGAGTACACTACTAGCTTGGAGACTGGCTTGGTGATCTAGTAGAAGTCAAAATGAATACAGAGTTCAAGAAGGAAAGCATTAGTGGTAGTGATAACATACCATAATCCATCTACTTACGAGCTAATTAGTTCCAAATGACTACATAACCGAAAATGGTGATCATTAGTGATAGTGATGATAGATCATACTCCAACTACATATGATACATTCAATGAGGTGGTCAACACCCACTAAGAAAAAAATGTAGTGAAGACTTAGTCCCACTAGTATTTGGTTTGTAACGCTTTTATGGGGCCCATTCCAACTAGAGTAGTAGTTTATGTGTGGCCAATGCCACTTGAGGATGTAGTGTGGTCAGTCCCACTACAAGCATTGTTGATGTGGGCAATGGAATGTCTCCCTATTCATACATGTATGAGAGTATGGATTACGGTTTGTCTCAGTCCATTATTTGTTAATGTTTCTTTGTTAACCATGTGTTTATCCTTGTTCACAAATTGTTTGTGTAAATCAGAGAGGCCCTTTTCCACTTAATAGGTGTGGTGAGTCCATTCCCACTACAAGTGTGTTTGTACGTATAATGAACTACAAGTGTGTTCTAATTCACATACAATATTGGCTCTTCTAGTGTTTGAACTATATGTAATAAGGGCCGTATGGGGTAAATGAGGGGTAAGGGGTGGTGTTGGGAAATTAGATAGACTATTACATATAGTTTATAATTTAATATTTAATGTGTTATTTATAAGATGTTAGTTGGGTTATTAGTGGATATGATAGACTAGCTATGCTAGTGTGCATGGATGGTATGGTAACTATCAAGATATGAGCGGAGTGAAAATAAGCTTGAATATTTAGAAAATAGGATCAAGCAACACTTACTAATGGTCTCTCATTTATAATGAAATATAATATGAAGCAAGTGTTATTGTATCAAGTATTTTGTATATTTTGTGAGTGAATATCTCGACCAAAACTTTATTGTACACATAGGATAATGGCCTAAAATGGGAAAGATATAACAATGTAAGCTCAAAAAGGATAATGCCCCAAGATGGGAAAAATATAACATGCACATGATAGAGCTCGGCGTAAAAAAATACACATCATATAAATAGAGAGTGAAGGAAATATCTAAGGAGCAACTAACAAATAGTAAGAACGTCATGACAAGAATACATGTTAATCATACAAAGCACAAAAATTGATGAATAGACATCCAAACACTAACCAATAATGGGAATCGCAATGAGTCATATGAAACACATGATAAATCTAAGCACAATATAGTGTCGTGTGTATAATTAAGAATATACAAATAAAATCTCATTAGTTTCAATTATGGAGTAAGAACATCATACGGTGAATACACATTGGTCATATAGAAGCAAATAAAATAATAAATATACCCTATGCCCAGACAAAGTAGAGAAAACATATCGAAGAACATCAAACATGTTAAAAGCACACAAAGCAAGGAGCAAGAAGCAAGCATGCCAAACAAGAATTAAACTCACCAAAGAAGAGTAAACGCATGAATCATGAATATAAAGCATATAATAATCATAGTGAAAGTATCCAATTTAATGTCAAACACGCCAATCACATAAGAAACACGAAGAAAATCAATACATGACATACACAAAGGACTACATATCAAAGATAGGAATACATAGTAAGAACATAAGGTCAATAGGAGTGTGATATCATATAGGGCATGTGAGGTATACTAAATCGTGGAGAATAAGCATCATAGAGATATAACATGAAATAAAAAATATAGTGTTATCAAAGAAATCAAATGGCACACAACATGAGATGGTGTCGGGATATTCTCCCAAGACGCCCTAGAGCAATCATGGGATGTAGCCCAAACCTATTGTGAATGTGACATCATGTATGAAGTTCTTACGTTTAGGTCTTGCATTTATCTCATCTAATAACATAGTAGCATGTGTGAGAGCAATAAATGTAATATAACCTCGACAATAACTTGATAAAGAATAAGCATATAATGTGTTGCACTATAACATATAAATGAATTAGAAAAATTAATCATATTATCACATAGAAGGTGCTACTCAAAAGGTAACTACATACATCTAGAAGGTAAAGGATGCAAAGCATTTGGATCATTATAAGGCTCTATATTGACTTGTGTTGCACATTTCATCTAGTGGGAAAATCTATGTGCATGGTCATGTGCATAACTAAATAAATTTGAAGGAGGAATAAAAGCGAGAGCTTGTGAGACCCACAATATACTTTTCATTTCTTAAGAGCAAGCCACTATATATTTCATGAAATGAACATCAAGCGGTTGTAGTTTCTCATGAATGCACCTGGGAAAAAAACTCCACCATTGGCACTATGATAATGGGTACATGCACTCAAATGTGTATTGTTCTTATAATGAGGTGCAATCGCTAGTCTTACCAAATGCTTATCATTTTGTTGTTCACACTTGGAATTTATATGTGACATATCATCATTGTTATAACCATGTTCTTGTTTGTATGGATGAAAATCTAGGATAATGTACTTGATTTTACCTTGTCCCTGTTTCCAAATCCTTTTCCTTTGTATTCCATCTTTTGTGTTCCAAATCCATACTTGTGTAAGTATGTTTGAATAAGACCAAAGCACCTTATCTTTATTATACGTGATACGACAATCATCCCTTATCGATTCATTTCCCTTGTCTTAAAATATGATTTCTTTTGCATTTGTTATGTAATAATGTGGTATTCCATACTCTCTTGGGGTGAGATTAATGAATCCAAAGTCAAAAGCATACATCTAATCTTTATATTCCCAAGGCCGACAATGTAAAACTTAATGCAGCCAACTTCTCATCCATGTGGTAATAATTCTCTTCAATGGCTTCTTGAGTATTAATACAATCAACAAATTGTGACATTGTCATTTAGTCCATTGGAATCATTTATTTAGGTGTCACTAGCTTTGTTTAATTCGTATTCAAGTGAGGCACAAAGACATCTCAAGTCTTAATCACTTTGTAAAACCTAAATGACATATCATCATTAGGACATATACAAATTATTCTTTCATGTATGTACTTCAAACATCAATGTAAAGTGGAGGAGAGGGCTCCCATATCATGAATTAGACGTGTGCCAAGTAGTATATTGTAGCTTACATAGTTGGATGTAACATGCCATTTTGTGGTGATATTTTTATATCCAAATGATATATTCAATGAAATTATTCCAAGGGGTATCTTGAGATGATTTTCAAAACCCTTAATCATCATGGTGGATTTAACAAGAACATGTCTATTAATACTTAAGTTTGTAAGATATGAGTCACTTTAAATTTTTAATCTTGATTCATTGTCCACAAGAACCCTTTTGATCCCTAATTTATTGATTACAACTTTAATATAGAAGAGATGGCGTTGATCAATAATATCCTTTAAAGGCACTTTATCGTTCTCAAAGGTAATGGTGTTGTCACTATGAGTTATGGATCTAACTATAGAAGAAATGTGAAAAGGTTTAGTATCATTTGGTAATGTGGTCTCTTGTAAAGCTTTGTAAAGAATATCCTTATACACATTGGATTTTATAAGTAACTCAAAGACAAATATCTTAGCATTAGTGTTTTGTAATTGGCCCATAAAATTATAGTTTGTTAACATGTGAATTCTTAGCTTTGGAGCTTGTGGAATGTTTTAGTTGACATCCCTTGAATTTGAGGGGGCATGACTACAACACTTGTTACTCTAGCCATCCTTTGATTCACCTCATATGTAACCATATTACAATGGGAAACATAATATATAACATTTCAGTAAGGTAATGAATTCCCTATCATTGATTAAGGAAGTAAAGCATGAAGATATAGCACTCTCAATATTGCATATAACCCTAACACTTCCATGAAATAAAGATAATAACTTATAATATGCCATTGGAAATAATAATCGAAGTAATAATACACACAAGTTATACATATAACACAATACCATACACATAATTTAGGAATATGCGGATTTAAAAAGGAAACATAACAAAGCATGTTATAATAGCATTACATCTTTATAATTACATAGTTACAACATGACATGAGAAATGAGGAGGGCTGCAAGAGATATGACTCTAAGAAAAGCCCTAGAAATAATCATTAGAATTTGAAGGCTAAATAAATCAAAAATTCTACAAATGAAGCCCTAAAACAATCAAATGTATCCCCAAGAAGAAAATTTGACCCTATAAGGTTATGACAAATAAGCCTTGGGTTAAGTATTCAAACAATAAGGGTTCACCAAAATGTAGATGTAGAAAGTGATTTAGATACACAATCGCACTAAACTAATCACACCTAAGAGTAATTAGGCCTAATCGAGTATGAAACAATAATAAATACTTATTTACGGAATATAAGGGTCTAATCTACATCATAGTAAAGCATAAAACAACATAGGATAACATGGAAATATTTAATGCTTGGAAAGACTAGAGAATAAGACTTGGAGACACACTACCGAAAACAATGAATCTAGAGGTAGTCTATAGAAAGCATGTCTAAAAGGTGAGACAAACAACTCAAAAAATAGGACAATAAAACCAAGCAAACCAAATTCATGGAGATCTAACCATATTCATGAAGATCTCAAAACTATGAAACTTGTATTAATTTGATTTTGCGAATGCATTCTTCATACCCTAATATGCCAAACCATGTCTCAGTTATTTTAGTTCTCCCACTAATCACCAAGAGTCAAATCTCCTTTGTCAAACCCTAATTTGTGCTCAACTCCTTGCATAACCCATAAAGAACATGGGATTTTAATGGGAAACTATGTTATCTCTCAATTATTATTAAGGCCCTCGTGATGTGAAAAATTACGAGTGAAAATCAATACAAATCAATTAAGTTAGTGTATGTAAGTGTCCCAACCCTTATCTATACGAAGCGTGCGCAATAACTAGCAAAGCATAAGCTAGAACAATCTCTAAATGCTTACATTCAATTTTTCGCACATATATTCTCTAAATACTTATATGCTTCAAAAATAGAGTAGATTCTATTCTTATAACTTCAATATCATTCTTTCAATTGATTTTCTATAATTAATTAACCGTCTTAAATGCACTTGTGTATTTATAGACAACTTGAGTTCAAATTAGGACCATATTGACATGTAAATCAGCACATAATGGACAAGAAACATTAACAAAAAGGGCACAAAACTCATGGAATCCGAATTTGGGATCAAAAGGGCACAAAATTTATTTTTGTAAAGATGTGATAAGAAATATTTGTAGTAAGAAATATTTTTAGTAAATTCATCACAATCGTACCAAACTAATCGAATGACTAGAATAGTGGAAAGCTGTGTTTTTGAATTTACAAGAGCATCATGTGCCATACAAGGGCAAATAAATAGTTATTTTGTAGCTATTTGTTTGTTTTTGAATTGATTGGTGGTATTTTCATATGTCCATGATAAATAGATAGTGAGGATTTAGAAATGACCAATTAGAAGATTGAAACAAGGTAAAATAGAAGTACACATGGTCAAATAGAGAGGAATGGAGTTAACAAAGAGAAGATAGTTGCAAGGGACCATGCATCGTAGAAAATTTTGAAATTCATACACATCATAGGGGGCATGTTGAAATCCGAACAACACAAGCAACTTAGGCAAATAAGAGCATAAATTGAACCGATGATTGAAAAACACATAAATACACTAGCACCTCAATTAACTAGCCCTACACCAATTTAGGTGTCTACAATGACAATAAATGTTGAAGGTGCCATTGAAAAACTTTGATGGTAATGCAAAGGCCGATACGACCTCGGGCCATTTGCATAATTAACAAAAAGAATGGAAACACAAAGGTTTCTTCTATTACTCTAGCCTTAATGGCATCTACTTGCACTTGTTCTCTGTGAAGCTACAAACTCTCTTGTAGATTTTACAAAATATTGTGTTCCTCTTAAAGGTCTGACTTAGCCTAGTTTTCATCCTTAACTCCGCTCAAATGGTCTACAATGACTTAGCCGCTCTCAATTGGCTTCTTGTGCTCCTTCATGCACATTCAACAACCTCTAGTTTTGGCTTACTTAGCCACCCATTCTAACCTTGAAATGTGAGCACATCCTCTGTTTATAGCCACGTGTTCCCGCTTCTCTCTCAATTAAAATATCCTTTAGGCGGGTTGGTCCCTTATAGATGCTTCTTGTTCTTTATGCTCATATTAAAATTTGAATTGAGCTCCTTTAATGTTCGAGCTACCTCCATCTAAACATTACATATTTGTGCCACGTTAGCTAGGTATTTGGAGTCAACTCATCATTGAGTCCATGTTAGCCCTTCTATCAAACACCTTATGACACTTCTCGACTTATCGCAACTACCAATTATACCACTCACTCTTTGTTCGCAATCCTCTACCACACCTTTTCTATATTTTTTGCTGCTTGTGAGCTACATCTTTACCTTCCTTTCACCCATTATCTCTAGGATTCTAGGCCTTCTTAAATCATTAATGTGCCTCCTCGCAATCACGTTACTACGCAACCCCTTCATTTAGTTTCCTACAACTATTGTGCACTCTTTTTCATTACACATAACACCTTCGCAATATCTTCACACCTCCAATCACTAGGTTGGGCCAAATTCATCTTTGCGCTACCAAAATCCCTATCCGCACCTTTGCACGTTCGTCTTCGCACCTCACCTTCTATCCTTCTCTCCAAAAATATTATGTACCACACTCTACTTTGTGCTTTGCCAAAGCTCTTGCACACTATTGCATGCCCTCTTCTATGTGTGTACTCTACGCATTCGATCCTTGCTATTAGTCATGGTACAAAGTCCTTACGCACTTCTGCGTAATCACCACTTGAATTTTTGTGTGTTCTCTTTTAATTTCCATGTATTTTCCATCCTCGTGTGCACCCACACTTAGCCAAAAGTATGTCACATTGCTTTGGTCCTTGGATGTTCCTACATCAAACACCCAAGTGCTTAAAACTTGAGTTCCACCTCAAGTAGATTGAGTGAGTGGTAAAACCACCCATGGGACTATTAGAGAGATAGTCCTATTTTCTCCATCTAATAAGTGTTGCTCTAGCTTTGATGTTTATTTTACATCTATTTCAATCCTTTGTCACATGTCTTTAACCCTTATGTGTTATCTCGCGCACTCTTGTGAGCCTCTTCTCACCATAGGCGAAGTACCTCCTCCAAATGGATTTTCTCATCTCATCCATTTCCTTCAAAACCCTTGTCTTCCTTGAACCATCTCTTTTGTGAGTCTTTGTTTGCCTTGAATTATTTCCTTGATGGACCTCTACCACCTCAAACCGTACACCTCCACCTAAGGCTTTTCATCACATCCTTTTCTTTTGAGATTCGGTGCTCACCCTTATCTGTCACCTCCACCAAAACTCTTTCAGACTTTTCTTCTTCCCTACCCATATATTTTGTGGGCTCCATAATTTTTGTGTGTCTCCTCTTTGCACACTCCTACCTCTCTATGATTTCTTCCTTCACACCATTTTCTTCTTTGCGTTATCTCCTCTTGTGGACTTACCTTTTGTGTTATCCTTTGCGCTTCTATTCTCTTTGCATTATTAACTACATTGACTCTCTCTCGCACCTTTCTCCTTTGTGTGTCCATCTCTTCGCGTACTTGTGGGCTTGGGCCCACCTCGACCATCCTCCTCTTCTTTTCTACTTTTTCCCTTCTCTTCCTTGGTTTGTTCTTTATCGCAAGTCTACTTTCCCATGCATTATCACTTGCACATTTCTTCTACACACTCTTCATGTTTATGTATGTTATGCTTTTGTGGGCTTCTCTCTCACTTCTCCATCTCTTAACCCATGTTGTTCCGCAATTCATCCACCTTCACACTAACAATTCTTGGTCTACTTGCTCACAAACTTTTCTTCTCCTCTTCGTGGCTACTCCACCATCTTCATGCCTCAAGTGCGCTACGTTCCCTGTGCACTCTTCTATTTTATTTCTCCTTTAGTTACACTCTTGCTTCTTCACCATGCAATCTTCCTTTATGGCTATGGGCCACTTCTCATGTCCCTCTTCCGGGTAGAATTTAACTTGTTGTGATCCTTCTCATTGGCAACTTCCTCCTCGCCATCCTCCTTGAAATCTTCTTGATCTCTTTCTCCTCCAGTTCTCTCTTTGCACTTTCTTCATTGTGCAAAAAAAATGGACTAGCTACTTTTCTTCTATTGCCTTGAGGAAACCTCTCTACTTCTCCTCACAATGTTCCTTCATTATTGTTGCACCCTTCAATGTTCATGCATTCTTCCTCTTGTGCACCTCACCCATTGTGCACTCTCGTTGTCTCATTCTCAAATCACTCCTCCTTGAATGCCTTCAAGAAAACTTCTTCTTGTTCATGAAATTCATGTTTTTCGTTGTTCTCTTTCTTTCTTGCATGCTCTTCTTTGAGATCTCTATGTATCTCTTCCTTCCTGGTGTAATATGATCTCCATAAACTTATGTTTCCTTTGAGGAAACTTCTTCTTCTTTGATCTCGGCTTCCTCTTGTGTGGTAACCCCACGCCACACATGCCTTAATATGTGTTCTCTTGACTCCGCTGCTTGGAGTTTCTTCATCCACACAATCTCTTGTGCTCTCATTTCCTTCCTTTGGGATTCTTCCTTCGTGTAATCCATTGTGCATTATGGTCCTTTTGTTGGGACTCCTACGCGCTCTTCTTTCTTCATCTATCTGATCTTGCTCTTCCACCTCTATTTGTGACCTCACACAATCTCCCACGAGCTCACAATGACCATCTTCACGAGCTTCATGGTCTGCACACTACCACCATGATTTCAGGTGACTTCTCACTTCACTCTTCGCTTGACTCGTGAGTTATCTCCCTCTCTCTCGTGGTTCTCTTATGCATGCACTCGCTCTGCACTTCTAGTGCAATCTTTGGATGTGCCTCCAAGCACGCCCCTTATTTTCTCTTTGCTTTATTGGGCACACTCTTCACACAATCTTATTTTGTCGTTGAAACCTCATTGATCCTTTCGCCTCTTTCTAGGCACCTTGATCCACAAGACCCTTTCTTCTATGGTCTTCCTCCACATTCTACAATCAATAGAGTCAACATACAACTCGGCTCCTCCAACACTTGAACCACCGGCCGACATGTCCCCTTGATGGCGCCCGACCTATCTGAGCTTGATGATCCTCAACAAGACTGGGAGAATTAATTTTGTAAACAAGCCCCTTACACCCCTAGCGAGTTGTGTTTCATTCCACTACGGTCATCTATATCCTTGGCTCTACTTGGCTACATTTAATTACTACCTTGGCCAATACATGTTCTTAACGTTCTAGTCTCCTACATTCCCTTCAGTGTACCTCAGACATGTTCCCTCGATGGTGGCCACAAAAGAAATCAAAATTCAAGAAAACAAAGTATTAATGTGAGGCAACAGTTCTAAATGAGCTCAAACCCCTAAATCAACCACTTGTTAGCTTGTCCTCTAGATGGGCAATCCAAGTAAGCTTTTTTTGTAGATTGTTAAGTTGTATAAAGTAAAATGTGTTCGATTATAATCTTATTAAAGTCTTTAACGCGATTGGAGAATGTATTTTGGATAAGGCATTAAGCCTCAAGAGTCGCGAGTTCAAGGTTGCTCAAGCCTTACTTTTTGGCGAGAGGAATTCCTTTATAAGCTTTTGGAGGAGAAGATAGTTAACCCACCATATTTGGTAGTCCCACTAAAGATAGTCGTGGCTAACTCAAATTAACAACAAAACACCTCATTAGGTGTAAGAAAATCTTTTTTCCCAAAAACAATTTTAAAAATCAAAGAAAATTTTTGTGGGATATATATATATATATATGGAAAAAAGGAGTTTTGAAGCTACATCAGAAAGGGGGGCATTTTTTGTTAACCGATGATGTCCACGACTTTCCACTCTTCTAGTTCTGCCACTTCCACATTAGCGATGGATATCAAACTGTTCGAACCTCTAAACTCGTCTAATTATCACACCTGGAAACCAAAGATGAGACAATTGATCCAATCTAGAGGCCTATGGAGGGTATTTGAAGAAAATGTTTTTGTGTTCACCTCAAAGAAGGACAAGTATGTTTAAGCATGTAAGAAGGATGAAGTCATCATTTTATCGACCTAAATGTATCTAAGAGTCTACAATTTCACATTGATGAATCCAAAACTTTGAAAGAGGTATGGGACATCTTTGAAAGTCTCTTTGGTAAAGTGAATAAATTTAGGTAAACACACATTAGATGTAGAGTTAAATGCTTGTTCGCCTTCGATTTTCCGTCTATTGAAGAATTTCTGTTAAAATTCAAGTCTCTTAGATCACAACTAAAGGTTGGTGGTAAGAAAAAGGATGAAGAATGTATAATATTGATTTTATCAAAACTAAAAGGCCCTTACAGTGTGTTTGCATCCACCTTTTACTCCACAATGGATGCATTGGATGTAAATTTAAAATGCCTACTTTTGAGCTATTATGTGAAAGGCTTACTCGTGAACAAACAAAATTGCAAGCACTTGATGCCTTACCTAGCTCGAGTCATGCACTAATGAAAAATTCTTCTAAAGGAAAATGAAAATCAAAGCCTAAGTCAAGGCCCCCTCCAATAAAGTCAAACAAGCCTTCTCCAACCACCATTGAGACCTCTAAACCTTATAATTTTGACAAGTCAAAAATTTCTTCAAAAAGAAGAAGGTTTATGATCCATGGCATTTAAGAAAAACTAATCGTCCCGATTACATAAAAGAATAGAAGCATTAGAAAGAAAATTGAAGCAACATAAAATTAATGTTCCCTTCTCCACAAATATATGGAAAGGAAAAACTCTTTTGATAGGGCTTGTTTTTTTCGTCAAATAAATGGATTTTTTATTTTGGTGTTTCTCATCATCTAACTCACTTACATGGTTTTTTGAGTTCTCTTTCTGATTGTAACACTTCTCAGATACTCATGAGAAACTCCTTAAAGGTCAATATTTTGGGTTCCAATTCAATGCAAATGCGGGATGGGTGCATCAATGATGTACTTTTAGTACCTAAAATTTCATCTAATTTGTTTTCAATTTATTAGATTTGTAATTTTGGTTCTGGGAAAATTGTGGAGTTCACTCCACAAAGTATTGTAATTAGAGAATTATCTTATCCACAAGATGTTGTAGCTACTAAGTGCGATGGACCATTGTTCACACCTTTGTGTATTTGATAAGTTTGATAACTCTCCAAGGTCATCACTTGTTGCTCATGCTGACATAGTGAGCAAACTATGGCACAAACATTTTGGCAACTTGAATTACAAATATTTGTTGTAGCTAAGCTCGCAAAATGTAATGTCCCTTTTCAAATTAGCACCGATTGAAGACTTCTTGACATTCCTCTTCCCGTGGCCAAGAAGGAATTACACAAGTGAAGTCCCTGGGTTTCATTTTTATTTTATTTTATTGGTATTAATGTTTTTCTTTGGTGTTTCACTCCCTAAGGCAAGTCGGCTAGGTTATAATGTTCCCAACATGAAATTAAAAGATAAAGTAAGCTCATTAAGAATTCGGAAAGGTTGGAGAGTTTCCAACATGGAATTAGAATATAAAGCAAGCTTAAGAGGTCGTACACACTCCTATGACTCTTGGCGTCAACCAAATGGTATAAAAGGAGTCTTAGGGGCTCATTTGCACATCATCTTTTAGCATATACACTTTATACTTGGTCTCTAGGGTTGATTGCTCTTAGTCCATTCCACTATTGGGTGACAATCCATTAGTGTGGCATCCAAAGAGGAAAAAACCCTTCCTTGTGGGAGATTGGAGGATGAAAAACCCTTGATTTGGTGGGATGTAATTTCCTCGTATCATGTGTGAGCCCTCTTCTCCACCATATTATGTGTGAGCCCTCTTACCCATCATATTAAAGGGTTTTGTCCTCCTTGGTTTCTTTTATTCTTATTAATGATTTTCTTTGGTGTTTCACTCCCTAAGGCGGGTCGGTTGAGTTATAATGTTCCCAACATGAAATTAAAAGATAAAGTAAGCTCATTAAGTGGTCAACAAGGTTGGAGAGTTTCAACGTGGAATTAGAAAATAAAGCAATCTTAAGAGGTCGGTCTACACTCTTACGACTCTTGGCATCAACAAAAGAGTATAATATGAGTTTTAGGGATTCATTTGCACGTCATCTTTTGGCATATACACTATAAGCTCTTATTCCATTCCACTTATTGTGTGACAATCCATTAATGTGGCATCCGAGGAGGACGAAACCCTTCCTTGTGGGAGATTGGAGGATGGAAACCCTTGATTTGGTGGTCTTTGAAGACCATCTTGTTAGTTTGCATCTAGGTCATAAAAGAGTCATACAACGGCTTTTGACATTGTTTAGAGCCACTCTCTAAGGAGCAACTAGGGTAGAAGAGGATTTGGATGTCTTCTAAGGCACAAAAATTCATTATTCTTTGATATTAATATTTATCATATTTATAAGTGGAATCTACAATTTGGCAATTTTGGAGGAATTTATCTATCATTTTTAGCCCTTGTTTGTGGGTATCGTATTGTCTTAAAATTAATTACAGTGGATATAATCACTTGTTTTCTCCATTTCTTTGATGTTGCATGGTTGTATGGTGAGTTGAAGTCCCTATACTGATTCGTTGCTAGGGTTTCAAGAAATATTAGATCGTCGTTATAAAAATCGGAATTTACTTCACTTCGGGTTTGTGTTATTTCCTTCATTTCGCGGTTTGACCCTAGAAAGGGACATTACACAAAACATGGTGAAAGGGCTTCCAAAGATATTTGATCGTGTTGATCTTTGCCAGGATGCATACTTGGAAAACAACACCAAGATCCCTTTAAAAGGGACAAGCTTTAAGAGCTAAGGCTCCACTTGAGTTAGTACATTCTAATTTGATGAGTTTTCGCCTTTGGGTCATTCTAAGTGCAAAATAACTAATAATTGTCATTGATGATTTCACTTGAAGGATTTGAGTGTATTTCTTGTAGTATAAAAGTGAATTATTTGAGAACTTCAAGGCCTTCAAGGCTTTTGTTAAGAAGCAATTAAGGCTTTTAGTAAAAAAGCTTCGCCGACAATGGGATTTTTTCATGAATTTTGTATTGATCATGGTATTTTGCATCAATACACGTGCACCCACACACCTCGGCAGAATGGAGTGGTTTAACGAAAAAACTAAACACTTAAGGCAGTGGTGAATTGCATGATACGATCCACGGACTTGCACTTGAGTTCTAGGATTAAGTAGTAAAGTGTGCAAATTACATCAAGCGCATTCCCACAACGCATGATGTGAGACAATAATTATGAAAAAGCTTGGTCATATGAGAAACCTAATTTTTTGGATGTCGAGTCTTCGGAAGTAAGGCAACTACATTTGTTCCAGATGATAAGCGCAAATTTATGGAGAAGAGCCAAGAACTCATATTGTTGCTCATTGCGAGAATGTGAAGGCATATTGCATCTTTGATCATGTCACACATGATGTCTTGTTTAGAGATGTTAGAATTGTTAGAATCTCATTCCATCGAAACCAACTTCCGAACCTTCTCCATCACTTTCTTCACCTCTGCTCTTGATAGGAGGGTATACTTCTGATTTTGATGAAGACATGCACGATTATCCTTCTTCGCGAGTCCTCCTACACAAACTTCCTCAAGTGGGCAAGATCTACCTTGCTTGACGGTTGGTTTGTGATCCTTCTTAACCTCATCACACTCGGTTTAGTACTTCTAGTGTTGCTCTTATGAGCTAAGCAATTTCTAATGATCGTGTATTGTTCTGCGAGGCAACCGGGAAACCTTAGGGGGAAGTCATTATGCAAGATGAATATTCTTCACTCATGAAGAATACCACATGGGAATTAATACCTCTTCCTAAGGGAAGAAAACTTATGTGTTGTAAATGGGTCTATAAGACAAAATATGCATCAAATAGTTTTGTAGATAAGCTCAAGGCCCATCTTGTAGCTAAGGGGTTCTCACAAGTCGTAATGACATATTACTCTCAGACTTTTGCTCCAGTTGCAAAGATGGAATTAGTATGCCTAAATCTCTCCTTCGATGCATCACATTGTGGCTAGTCTATCAAATGGACATGAAGAGTGCCTTCCTACATGATGATCTCCAAGAGGAGATCTATATAAAGTAAGATCAGGGCTTTGTGGAGGACTCTTCCATAGTATGCAAACTTCATCTTTCTCTTTATGGGATCAAACAAGCTCCTCGAGCTTGGTATGAGAAGATGGACAACTTTTTGTTGAGTTCTTGCTTTTATCGTTGTGAGTTTGATCACATTGTTTGCATCTTAAAGCAAGGTGAGGATCTTTTGATATTGGTGTTATATGTTGATGATCTCATCCTCATAGGTAGTTCAAACTCCTTGATTCGGGACTGAAGCACAAGTTGGTGGAAAGGTTTGACATGATAGAAATGGGACTTCTACATTTTTTCTAGGCCTTGAGGTCATCGAGTTTATCGAAGGTATTTCTATTGGACAAAAACTATTCCACATATCTTCATCGTTTTGGCATGTCTAGTTATAAGCCTTCTCTCATGCCATATCAATCCAATGTTGATTTGATTGTTGACTATAAATCAAAATTGGTTGATCCTACTTTGTCTTTGGGAGTTGGTTGTGAGACTTCCATACTTAACACATACATGCTCTTAATATCACCTTTGTAAATCAACTTAAACTCGATTCTCCCATGAACCTCATGAGAGTCACTAACATACAACTAAGTGTATTTGGCATTATATTTGGGGCATGTTGAATTTTGTCATTCAATACACGCCATAAGCATCTTCTAATATTAAGGGATTCACATACTCAGATTGGGGTGGATGTCTTGATACCTGACGATCTACTTATGAGTTCATCTTTCACATTGGCTCTTGTCTTGTTGCATGGGCATGCAAGAAATAAATTGCAATTGTGTTGTCAACCAAGGCAGAGTATAGAGGTATTGTTAAGGCTAGACAAGAGCTCTTTGGCTTCAACAATTACTTGATGAGTTCACATTCCCACAACCGGATCCCACTTTGATCTGGTGTGATAACCAAAGTGCTATTGAGATTGCACGCAACCCAATTGAGCATCAATGCACCAAGCATATAGAGATTCACATGCACTTCATTTTGGCAACTAGTCCAAGATGGAGTTGTTCGCTTGGAGTTTGTTCGGACAATTGATCGGGTTGTGAACATCTTCACTAAGCCCTAGGCTTCTCCTCATTGCCTTCATTTGTGAGCATTGCTTGGAGTGAAGGAAGTTGTACTTGGGGTTGATTCAGTTGAGTCCTTGCTTCCTACTTTTGTTTTCATGTTTTAGATGGGTACCTTATCAAGTCTAAGATTTGAGACCCACTTTCATGGTTTTTTCCCCTACACCTTTCTTTGAAGGGAGGGTGTTAAAGTTGTGTTCGCACTAAGAGAGTTAGAAAATTGTTTAAAGTTATTTTCTAGGCAATCTAGTTGTTTTGTGTTCGCATTATAAGCTTGTTATAAGGACTTAATTTATTTATTTGTTATGAATATGTATTGCTGAATTTTCATGTGTTTTACCTTTTTCTTCTAAAAGATATCACAATTTAGTGTTGTACCTTTTGGGATAGATCCTTTTAAACCCTGGAAAATAAAATCCCTCTCTATATACTTTTTTAGCATAGTAACACTAATGAATAAATAAGCAATGTTCTCCCAATCCTTTTGGCAATTTGGGCATCTAGTTGGTCTAATACAACCTTTTCTTTGGGTGTTGTATTATCAAAAAAACACAAATCTCAACCACAGACCCATGTAGGCTTTAAATTCTTTTTGAAATTACCCAATTAAAATCAACTTTAAGCAATGCAAGAATTAAAACACACTGCACACAAGTTGATAATGGAGTTCGGTAGAATGCCTACGTCTTCGGGTTCATCAATAGAACCGATTTATTATCCACTTTAACGACTGCAATTCTAATACAAAATTACAATCCAAGCAAGATAATATTAAATACAAAATGGAATGAGAACCTTTATCAGATTCGATCCAGTATTCACCTTCATGGTACAATGCCCTATGGCTCCGTGATCGATCTTCCGACGACGCTTACGACCCCTATGTATCCTTGGTCGGTCTTCCGGACATGATGTACTCTAAAGTTATGTCTTAATAACCTCAACACTTTTGTTGCACGATGTTAAGTATTCTTCCATAAACCTCCACGCTTCCATTGTGCGGTGCTAAGTCTCTGGATGTCAATGGAGACAACAATCGTCGCCAATGAGCTCAATATTGAATAACTACCCTACTCCGAAGCCAATGGTTTCGATGACTCGCCTAACATCGAGGTTCCGAGCTCCTTTGCTTCTCTATGCTTCTTCACGACCCTCGGCTCCACAACATCCCCAAGGTCCGGCAGAAGTCTCTCGGTGAGTTAAAAGAATACTAACTCCCAAACCATTGAAGATGCCTATATTATTACGATATAGGTCTTATATCTTCTTATGCCTATATTAATATGATATATGTCTTATATCTCTCCACACTGCCTATAATAAAATAGGATGTACATCTCCATAACTTCACCACAATAACGCCTTCGAACTTCTGTCATCCTCTTGGCTCGGGCTTGGAGAATTTCTTCTCGGAGAGAATTCAAAGCGTCGACATTGCCTTTAGGACTTACAAAATGCCTATAATAGGCCTTAATAATATTCTCTCCAAAATATGCCTATATAAATATAGGTCTTATATTCCTCCACGAAATAATGGCCTTCATTATTTTCCATGGCCATACACTATTTCTTCACCTCTCCCTTTTACTATGCCTCGGCCTTTGCCTAAGAGAGGTTCTCCATAGCTCGGGAGGAGCTTGTAGAAAGCTCAAATGAGCTTGTGTTTTTGGAGAGGGTCGGCCCTTTATATATTGGTAAGGGCCTCGAAATTTGTGCTTAAACCCATTATCATTTTGTCTTCCCACGTAGCCAACTCGGCTAACAAGTCGATCAAGGCGCGGGCTATGTGGAGGAAGGTAGGCGGTTCGAATCCGTCCACCCGTGTTGCAAGCTTATCTCCTTGTCTTTTGAGCGGTCAACCAACCTCCGAGCATCTTTGTTGAGCTCGTTGTGCTTGCCACATCCACTTTGCTATCGTGCCGAGTCGTTGGTCGAGCCCTTTACCGCCCACTACGACCCCTTCATCATCCATGTGCCCCCTCATTCGTTGCTCCTATGTTGGTGAGGTCACCTTTGTGCCGAGCTCGAGGTGTGTCAAGTCATTTGGCCATTCTTTTGTCATGGCGAGATGATATGGCTTATCCCATATCGATCGGGGAGTGTAGAAGATAAGGCTTAAAATAGCCTTTTGACCAACTCTTCCATCATGGCATCGAGCCACATCCTCCCATGCATTTTGTCGTCAAAAACTATGCATCGGTTGGTTGGTTCCAATGCATCGCTCGGTCCGCCCAAGTATTAGCTCGACAAGTTGTATAGATGCCCAACTCACCCCTTGAGCTCACTCCATAGCTCGTCGATGTATCTGTAACTCAACCCATGGCTCGATGAATAGCTTGGTCTAATGTGGCAATATAGACCAATGAGGCAATGTGGCGAAAGACAAGCGTCAGGGATTGTCGAAGTGTAAGACCCCTAGAGAGGCAAGATGTGGCAACCAAGACAAAGGAAGAAGCATGGTGGGACCATAACTCCAGAGAACCAATCAGAACCAAGGTGTCTAAGTGAGAAGAATGCAATTCAATAGACCAAAGAGTCCACTGCAGTAGTACTTCGGGCATCAAGTTTAGTATCATACTTGGATTGTAATTTTGTATTAGAATTGCAGTCATTAAAGTGGATAATATATCAATTATATTGTTGAACTTAGAGACATAGGTATTATGTCAAACTCCGTTATCAACTTGTTTTTAATTTTTGCATTGCTTTATGTTGATTTTAATGGGGTAAGCTCGGAAAAGAATTTGAAGCCTATAAGGGTGCTGTGGTCAAGAAAAAAATTCGGACATTTTCGGATCAAAAATACTTGGACAAACGACAAACAATTATAAGCATAAGAAAACCTTTATTTTAGGCCAAAACTTCATTTTTCTCTAGTTTGGCATTTTTTATTTCTATCATGGTGCTTCTCACTACAATATAAATGTATTACAACAAGCGATGCATTCCTCGACTCAATGCATGAGCACACTATTCTACCATGTTTTTTAAAGTGAAAGATAGGCATGTCCTCAAATTCTTTTATGAGCATTTTGACTTGTGTCCTTGGGTTGAATCATGTCCATTTTATACCCTTTGTTCCACCGTGTGCTAGTTTAACAATATTACTTACACAGTGGTATAACTCTCATAGGGCCATCCAAGGGGACGATAATAAGAATACCAAGTCACACTCTTGTCTCGTTAAAGCAACAAGTGACTTGCATTACGCATTAGAATAGACTTCTCCTGTACATACTCTTCAACATCCAAAACAAGATCCATGTCATAGTATAAAAGGATGTGAGTGGCATATCCACACATCGTGAACACTATAATGACCTTTCATTTCCTAATCTATGTTTTCCTTCACCTAAGGAGTTAGAGGTCCCAACTCTTTAGTGTTTGTAAGCTAAAAATCATATATATGGATCTTTCAAAATAGGATAAAGTAGAAGATCATGCTTGGGCCAACACGCATACAAAGCATTACGAGGCTATAAGCTAGGTTATGTGCCTATGAGGTTTTAACGGATCTAAATGGAAATTTTACACTCAATTACTAAGGAATTGAGATGTACAACATAACTAGATCTTATGGGTGCCTCTAACCAAAAACAAACATTGATGGTAAGAAAGTGTCATTGATGATCAACACAAGTTATTTAAACTAATGACTATAAGGATGCTCTCTAGGCCAAATCAAGAGTTGTAATATAAAAGATGAGGACATGTTACACTATCTAATTTGGTACATAATACAACAATCATTTATTAACCATAGGGGGAAATAGGGTTAGGGATACTTAGTAGTGTTCGATCCATTGACATATTAATCTCTCCTTAGCTTGTACTACCTTGTGAGAGATTTTTGTGGGCAAAAGCCAAGAAGGATAGGAAAGAGACCCAAGTAGACCAAAGTTGGCAACACTAAAGACCAACGTAGACTTTGTTTGATCATATTAATGTAGACCTTGTTAGCTTTGCTCTTATTATTAACTCTCCAAAGACGCAATGTTCAAATGATGTCCTCCTCGAGTGTAAGCTCAACTAAACCCTAAAACCTCTAACTCTCAAGTATATGAGCAAGAGATTGCAAAGAAGATTAATCGGATATATTGTTGAAAAATGACAAGGGGGACCCCACATGTATAGACTTACACCCTAGATTTGTGACTTAGCTTCAACCACCAATATCAGCCTAGCCAATGAAGTTCGTTGAAATAAGATTTTGCAAAAACATTCGTGTTACCCTATCTAGAAGAAATTTTAGAAAAGGGGAAGCTAGTGAGGTACGGTTGGAGTTTATGAAAAAGTGGTATAAAGATAGTAAAAGGTGGTGGTGCAAAAGGGAAATGCCATATCAATTTCTTACAATGTGCTACAAGGCGGGCCACCCATGCAAATGCACTTCTTTACGACGTGCATTTAGAGAGATTAATGTGTCGATGAATCTTGCAAAAGAAATTATTAAGTGAAAATAAGTTTATACACTTGATATCAAAAAGAACATGAAAGTTATGACAAGAATAACACCCTTTAATTAGAAGAATATATGTTAGAAAGGTCTAACTTTGAGTGGTCGAAATTTTGTTTGAAACTGCCTTAACATCAAGTATTTATCTTCAAGCAGATCTTGCTCTTTAAGAAGAAGAAGCTTATGCAAAAAGAGTATAGATCTGCTTGGGAAGAGTCTACAATAGATCCCAACAGTGTTGAGAACGTTGAGAGCCCTTTCAATAGCAACCTCAATCCCAATCCAAGTCGCTCTTTCCTCAAAATATAAGGGTTAGGACTGGTCTTCTACAGACAGATCGTGGTTCTCACATTAAGTTTCTCAACATCCATTTTCCTATAAGCTGCAATCACTATGGATGATGGTGTTTTTGCTAATCTTACCAGAAAATGGTTACCAACAAATGAAACTGCCAGACAATGCTTCACACCCAAATTTGTACTACTAGAAATTGTAAAAAGTTGAATGTGCCTACTCATTTTTATTGGGCTAAATATAAAGTGCCATTATTTGTACATGATCACTGTTGACATGCATCAACCAAAGAAGAATCTCAATCAATAGTCCCCTCCAAACAAATTGTTCCCATAACCAAACCAAGTTTCTGCTGCAAAAAAGAAAAAATATCATTCATTCATTATCTTATATTCGTACAGAATACTTCAGTAGTAAACCAGTGGTTGGAACTTGGGAGGAAATGTAATCCATCTCTATCTTCCATTAGACCTAAGTCAGAAAGTTTTGAAGTTACGAGTTCTAAGCTTATTTTTGTTCACTCCAGGATAAGTCTTTGTTTAGGTATAGGGACCAGAGGTAGAAAATTACCATGTATTCTGGTGATAGTTATCAGGCTTTATCCATCTTGTCAGTTTTATTGTGCACCATACAATTGTCACAGAATGGAAACAATGCTAATGACTAGTAGTTGCCAAGTTCTATTGATGTAGCAATTTTGGTTTTTGAATAGTACAATACATTGTCATAAAAGACAACCTGCAAATGAATGACATACATACATACATACATACATATATATATATACATATATATATATATATAACGTGACTGGAGTTTCTTAACACCAGTATGTTGACTAGTATCTAGAATACTTTAGTCAGAAGAAGCCCTTATTTAAAGGGTTTTACTGAAAAAAAGAGGATTCTTATGTGATAATTCTTAATCTCGTACTTCTGTTTTTCATCCTAATGAGATACAATGAATAATTACAAAACAGAAAGATAAAATGCATGGCATGTAAAAACTACCTTGCTTACCTTTCTCTGTTTAATAAATTAATACCACTTATCTTCAAATAACAAGAAATTGAGATTATTTATGATATCTCTATATCCAGCAAAGGGACTTTAGAAGAATAAGAACTTCAAGAAACAACTTAACAATTATTCAGGCTTAATAATCAGGTATATGTGCATATGTATAGCCTTTAAAGCCCCTCCATGAATAATACGCTATCCTAGTCTCATAAAACCCTGCAAAATAGGAACAAGGCAAAGTTACATTCTTCTAATGATTCATTATAACCAGCGATAAATTTGACAGTTTTTGCCAATACTAATAATAGATATATCCACTGAAGCTAATCCGTTGCTTTAGAGAGAGACAAATTGTGGTCACTGCTGCACTGGTGACCACCAATGTGCTTGTAGAAAAAGAAAATCTAACTACTTCTGGAAACTGGCTCTATATATTGAGCTTCAAGCGTAATAAAAGTTCCAGACCCGGGAAATTAATTAGCATTATCTTGTGCTATACACTATCTAATGTGTTCAAACATTTAGCTGAGAGCATTTGCAGAAATAGGTATGGATTATACAAAGCTACAGCTGCAGAATTTGATAAAATGATTTCCATGTTAGAATGAAAGCACAATTTAACTGGTGGTATATGTTTTGCCAGCACATACATATACTACAAGATGGTTATAATTACCAACTAAGAATATATAGTTTCTGTCATTCCAATGCAACTTTTGCATTAAAATCATCCCCATCAAAGCTATATTTGCTCAAAGACCAGATCTATCTTCTGAGCTACTACAAGATGGTTATAATTACCAACTAAGAATATCTATTTTCTGTCATTCCAATGCAACTTTTGCATTAAAATCATCCACATCAAAGCTATATTTGCTCAAATGCTAGATCTATCCTCTGACCTGGAACTTGAAGAAAAATAAGGGACACAGAATTGGAAGAACTGTGATTTCAGGCAAAGGGAAAGTCTAATCATTCTTGGTGACTGAGGTATTCATGTGGCAGCCTTTGCTTAGCAAGAAGGCACAGCTAAGGTTTTAAATAGAAGCTCTTTGCTTACGAACCAGGCATGAAACTCGACGATTTTACACTCTAAACTTAACCAAGCAGAGGAAAACCCTCAATCCATTCCTACTATGGATGAGATGCCTAACTTGACTCTGAGTGTTCTCGTAGGAAAACTGTTTGTAAGTATTAAAGACTCAATGAGGAAATTCATAACGACTGTCAAACTACTTACAAATCAAAGAAATTTGTTAACTTTGCCTGCAGCTGCATGGAAATACAACTCAAAAGTTTTTCCAAAGAGCTATACTTTGCGGGAATGTTAGAATATGAGAATGCTCATTTTAAGTTCTACATGTGCCTGTTTCCAGAAAGAAAGGTCATTTTCTAGAAAGCTGTCAGTAGAAGAAATTTATTTTAGAGAAGTTTGAAAATGAACAACGAGCAACAGGATGCTTCGGGAAATATTCTATAAAAGATATTGCAAAAAAACTTACAGAAAGACAAATTCTAAATTATATCAAGGAAGAAATCAACTGGAGCAAACAAGAAAAAGGAAAGTGTAAGATCCACTGTTCATGGTGACCACATTGCACTGTGATACACCTGGAAAGCAAAAATTGTGGAATAACTAGAAAACAACAGAAAAACCATCCCAAAAGCAGGATTTAAAAGCTCCTCTGTACTCAAAATCAAAGTGAGCATAGAAGGGAATAAGCATGCAAAATGAGACTGATTTACAACTAAGCCTGCATGGTGGTGGGGGCAGGCTATAGAAGTTTTTACAAGCGAATTATATGTTAAAAGCGCATCAAGAGAGAGAAGAACTTGAATTAAGACAAACCAGACAAAAAGATCAGGATTTTGTAACATATATTAGCAAAGCAAACATAATGAACATTCAAAGCCACAGCAACTCCTACCCCTTTTAATAGAGAAATCCATGAGGGAAGCAAGCTGGACGTATGCACAATAAAGACAATGCAGAGACTTTCCAAAGGTCTGCAGTTCCAAAATTAGGTTTTGCATGCAAACAATGTTGTACGTAAAGAGGCCTTACAAGGGCAGGCAAAAGTCAAGAAATGAAATTAACATCTTATGACTCTAGGCTCCTTTTAGGGCAGTCAAGAAGAACATAATGCAGAATATACCTCAAATCCTATGCTTCAAGGGGAAAAAACGGTTTGAAAAAAACTAAAGGTTGATGTACATTCCAAGGGTAAACGCGGTGAACAAGACTCCAATCTGCAGGAATTCAAATGTATTATAAGCAGAAGCAAATCATAATAACAATTGCTGTATGAATAAAATTTCAAAATGGAAATGTAAATAAATGAAAAACAAATCTTTCACAAGAACAAAGAAAAGATCATATGAACATAAACTAAATGTATCATATATAACTCTGAAAAGTGTACATAGTTTTACATCTTGTTATATGTTACCTTAGGTGAACATTGAGATGGTAGGTTATGTAGAAGTATGCAGGTGCCAAGAGATGTGCGTAGACACTTTGTACTCTTCTCTACTCTACCCTACTCTGCCATACCAAATGTATGTAAGATGCATAAATGACGAGGAAGATATAATATCCGCATTGCTCAAGTGAAATTTCATCTTCCATGGTTGACACTTTGTCTTCCAGTGGATACAGATGACTTAGCACTGGCTGGAAGCTTCTTCTGATCTTCATTATAGCTCCAAATTTCTATTCTGGACCCATTTCGGAAATAGAAATTATGCAGTCATTCAATGATAGCGGCTTCCCGGGTAGGCGTAACATTTTGAAGTGCTTACACAGGTGGCTCATAGCACACTAAGTCTTTGGCCAACTGCAGCAACCAAACTGCTCTTTAAGTTCTTCAGCCTGAGCTGGCATCCATACCTTCTCAGGAAGTAACTTCCGACTGTATGAATTATATGATTTCTGGAAATGCTATAGACTATAGTTATAACAAATGAAATTTTATGCTGAGTTTTATTATATTCTGATGTTGTTTGCTTGGTTGTAAATCTGACAGTTTAGACAGTTCTATCGGTAGTTTTGGGGGAAAAAAGGACATCCAATTTAAGTCGTTGTCTGCTGGTTTCCAGATTTTCCGTAGAATTAACAGTTGAACAAAATCAGATTCGACCCTAATATCAACTTTTAGATTTTTTATCATTTTTCATTTTTATTTTATTTGGATTTAGAATTCCTACTAACCTGTTTTAAATTCTGGATAAATAATTTTGCTGGCAGTTTTATGCATAAACAACCACAGAACTCTATTTGAAATCCAAGCTTTTAAATTTCTTTCTTTCGAGGATAAGTTGTTAGATTTCCAGTATAATGGAAAGTCGGATAAAGCTCGAAACAGTGGTATTACAGCTAGCTACCATCTTGACCTTGTGTGCAGCTACCAGCAATGGACTCATCTCCAGCCCTTATATGGGCAATAACCTAAGTTCCATAATTGCACTGCTACTGCCAAACTGGACATGCCTCCATATAGATATATAAGGTGATTGTGGATGCGGAGAGAGACTGAACCCCTATAGATCTATATGGGATAGGGGAGTGCAGCTTGAGTCTATAGTAGCTCTATAGATCTATAGCAGCTCAATCCATGAATACATCAATCAATGCCTACAAGAATATACAGCCTACTAGTTATTCTCGTAGGTGATAACGCGGAGGTCAACCACACCTGACCACACCAGTGCATCTCCAAACATATAGAGATAAGATGGGAAGATTCAAAATTAGATGTGAGGAGCCCCTTGCAGGGAATGAAAGGGACTGTGAATGAATTGATCCAAGCTACATGCTCATTGCAGGTGGCAAATGATAGATAGATGAGAACAGTCGTGCAGACAGGTATTGGAGACCCTATGATTGAATAGTTGAGAACACTGATATTTTGTATTCTGATGATGGATCATGGAGTTTTGATCTGAAACGTTGATTTAGATAAATGCTACACAATTTTTCCAGAAATTGTTTTGCTCATATTTATGGACTGGAAACCTGATGTATTTAATAGTAGAGGATGATCAACATGACCATAACCAGAACCCGTTTGAAAGGGACAATAATAAGAGAGAGGACAATCATAGGAACCCAAGCAACCTACAAAAACAAGAAGATAACCATATCAATCAATGATTAATTAAGAGCATATTCATTCTACGTTATGGCTCGGCGATGATATCAATCAAGTTGGCTACCCTCACTGGTTGATATGGACTGTGGAAACCTTATGTCTTTAATAGTAGAGGATGATTGACATGACCATAACCAGAACCTGTTTGAAAGGGACAATAGTAAGAAAGAGGACAATCATAGGAACCCAAGCAACCTACAAAAACAAGAAGATAACCACATTAATCAATGATTAATTAAGAGCATACTCGTTCTACATTACGGGTAGGCAATGATATCAATCAAATTGGCTATCCTCACTGATCTTACAAAGTAAAATAAATCCATATGCACAGGGGCAGGAGGAGCCAGAAGTTTGTAGGGACGCATCTCATTAGTTGGACAGCCTTCCTAAACTTGAAGAATTTCAAATCTTAAAAGAATATGTGTGAGAAATAAGCAATGTGAGTAAGCGAATTACAAAGTTTTAACCTTGAACTTCAATACGAAAAGGGAATAAATAATGTGATTTTGGATTCCTTACCCTGCCTATCTTATAGCTAAAAAAACCAATATGTATGGTTTCAAACTTTCATGATTAATCAGAAAGGAGACGAGATCAAAGAGTTGTTGCTACACTACAAGACCAAGCAAAGCTACCAGAAATTGACATCAAGTATACCTTTTGGGTGGTCCAACTTTTGTAACACATATGCCTTGTATCCAATTTTAAATTTTAGGAGAAGTCATAAGAAAATATCATTCCTCACCCATTGGTGATCATGTTAGCATCTTTAAGACATATTATAACATATTACTGCATAAATAGAAAATAATTTTAGATGGGGCTTATGTAACACCCTAGTCTTCACTTATCATAATATGTATTGTCGAGTTATGAAGTAGCTGAATTGTGTCAAACAAAACCTTGACTGACCATATAGTAGGACTCTATATTTTCTCTTTTCTAGGTGGCCAACTAATTGAGACCTTGGGAATGCTTCAACAGGTAGTTGATTGTGTGGCATTAAAAGTGGAATTCACTTGTTCATTATTTACTTTTGCTTCTTGGAGGTTATCCCCTCAAAGTGGATCTGCTTCCATTCTTCTGACACTTGGTATTTCCATCTCCGTGCCATCATCCACATATATTAGATCTGCATTATTCTGAATATTTGTTCACACTCAATTGGTTTAATGCCCCTATTCCCAGTGTCCGTTCGCTCTTGGATTGGATTATTGTTATTCTGAATGTCTGTTTGCACTCGGATTGGATTACTGTTGTTATTCTGAAGTTTGTTCAATATTAGATAAGAATTACTGCTATTATCGTGAATCTATTTACTTTACAATATAGTAATATCATAACACGCAGTATCAGAGCAACAATTTGGGCAGTAGCTTTGCAGAGCAAGGACACACGCAAATTCAAGAACAATGCGTAAAAGATATGAATTAGAAAAATTTCGGGAACCCTTAACACACTTTATTAGTCTGATCTATGTATCAACAGTGTTTTCCAGCAATCTAAAAGCTAAGCGGCTTAGGCCGCCAATAAAGCATATCGGGAAGCAAGTTTTGGGGGTTAGTGATCATTGGATTCATCTTTAGGAGACAACAACAATCATGTAGATCTCCAATAAGCAAAAAAATTGCTCCTAGCTATTTCAGCCCCAGTCCAACCTCCTGCCAGTCCAATATCTGTCCAAACTCTAAAGCCCTAATGTTGTATGGTCTCTACCCTTATTAAAACTTCCCCTATTATTCAAACTCGGAAGATCAAAAGGCAAATCAAAGTAAGGATCATGGGAAAATCCCTAATCAATATGTAACCCCACACAAGGAACAAGATACAGAACAAACTAGAGAGGTGGAACAGCAACACTAGGCTTTACCGATCTAGGAACTTGTGATCGTGAAGTTGTAGGGTACATTGTGAACCAAATACCGCATCTATAGCACAAACCCGCCTCACACATAGTATGTCCAAAAAGACATTCAGCAATTAACAAGAGTATCGAGCACAACACTTGGGTGGAGGACATGATGTAATCATCAACAAGAGTATGGAAGCACAACAGTATGGGTGGAGGACATGTTGCAATCATCAACATGAAAACTGGTCACATAGGCACGAGCCCAGAAATGTCATTCATCAACAATAGCACCATAGCTTTGGGATCCGATATCTATTAGAGTTTTGGGAGCATGGCATTAATCAACAATGGTAATTGTTCAGGCAGTGCAACAAGTTTTGGAAAGTATCAACCCGTGGAAGCTACAATAACTTCTATGATTAGTGATGTATCTAACACAAACATTTTTGGGACATTCCAACTAACAAGCTCCAAAGTAGTTTCCACGGTTAGTGGGGGATAATGCCAGCCACAAGAATGGGTTCATGGTGGGAGCACCCTATGGTCATATCAATATGCCATCCAAGCAATATTGTGGAGATCCATGGTTTCCACTATAGTCACAACAGGACGGGGATGGGGATGCTAATTTCAGACATTGGGTACAATGGTCCTTAGCGATGGCAAAATATATAAATAGTAATAATTTTATATGTTCAAATTTTTCAAAAAAAAAAAAAAAAATTAAAATACATCAGATTTTGATTTCATAAATATTGAAAACTAAAATAAAATTCAGAAATATACAAAATGCATTAAAATGTTTTAGCACACTACATGAGATTCTGAAGAAAGTAGAAATTATAATCATCGCAACTCATAAACTTTAGTCTTTTAAGCTCATAAACATGTGACGAGAGTACATACTGATATATGTGCCAACAAATTAGCAT
Source organism: Taxus wallichiana var. yunnanensis (assembly GCA_018340775.1). Taxonomy (NCBI): domain Eukaryota; kingdom Viridiplantae; phylum Streptophyta; class Pinopsida; order Cupressales; family Taxaceae; genus Taxus; species Taxus wallichiana. Next base: position 129,499,145 of record CM031238.1, on the reverse strand, counting down.
GCAAAAAAACAAAAAATGTAATTGGGTTTCAAAATCCTCCTCTATAGAAAAATAACTTTCTTCTGCGATATCAATTATGCTTTCTGCGGCTTCAAGTTCTTTATTTTTTTGTATTTTTTTCACATGTAATAGCTTACACACCCTCATACCAGGCTCCTATCTATTGATGCTTCTATATTTTCTATTTAATTTGACTCCAACTCATCACTCTTAGCTCTATTCTTCACCTCCTTATTTGGTTTATACTCTCTATTTAGCTTTGAGAGTTGTTCTCTAATTGTTCACCATAACTCTTATCTTGCTCGCTTTCATGTTGTTCATCCCATTCCACTATGGTCCATGCAGCATCCACACCCCTTTCTAATGGTAAGCGGGCTACCTCTCCATTAGCTTCCATCCTTACCTCTTCGTTTACAAAGTCCAATATCTCATTACAATCAACAAACCATTTTAACACCAACAATACTAGGTATGGTGACTGGTTCTAAACGTTTCCATGACTTCAAAGTCTACTGTTTTAGTGATGGACATAAAATCAACTTCTACTCCTTTCCATACTCCTATGGGTTTCCGCAATGTTCCATCAACCATTTTAATGTCATATTCGACTTCTTTTAGTGGAAGCTTTCCTAGTGCCTCCCATGTAGCTTGTGGTATCACATTTACCTCCATGCCAAGATCTAACAATCCGCAGCATATTTCTTTTTCATTAACATTCAAATCTAACAAGATTCCTTATTTTCTCCATTTTCTCTCAGTTCCAAAAGTGTTTTTCTTCTCATTTTTCACTTTTTATACCCTGCATAAATTTTTATTCTTGTTTATTGCAAAATTTCTCCAATTTTTCCTAGTGGTCCCCAGACCTCATTAACCGTGCTATCTTTTTAAGTTATATTACTTTATCCTCAAAATATTTCATTCTCTTTCTCCATTTCTTGTTTTTCTTCTATAAATTTTCTTCTTTGTTCCACTATGTGATCATAAATTTTGATATCCACATGGTCCATATCACTATCTTCCTCATCTGAACCATCTTCCTCCACTACCTTCTCCCTTTTTTCACCTCTTGTAGTTGTCGCAACTTTTGGTTCTTCTTTCTCTAATGCTATGTTATTGCAAGTCTTATTTTCCCACACTGCCTTCTTATTTTTCAAAATTTCTTCAATTTCCTATACTGGCTTGATATAGATTCTCTACTTGGAACATTTTGCTCTCATTCGTAGTGTTATTTATCTTATACATCTCGCAGCATCGTATTTCTAGTTTAGGGCTCTTGTTTACCTTTTGTAAATCAGATACACCTCTAGATGGCTCTTCTCCCGACTCCTCTTTTAATTTCTCCATTCTAATAGAATTGAGTTGCTTTAGGGCAATTAAAAGAATCATATGCCCCTTTCTTATTTCAAAATTCACATTGAGTCGTTATTTCCTCTTCAAAATTCTAAGTTGTATGTCCTCTTTTTCCACACCTATAACATATTATCGACCTCCTCTCCTGGTCATATCCTCTATTTCCTTGATAATACCCCTGGTAGCCTCTACAATACCCTATGTGGTATCTTTGTTATCGCTTTGGAAACCTCCCATATTATTCTAACATCCCTGAAATTCTCCATAATTTTGATAGCCATCTCATTATGCATTTGATAATCCCATTCGTAGTTGTAACCCCCTAATATTCATTGAATTGTGGCACAAGTGGTCTCTGAGGTGCCGTGTTTTGTGAGGATGGTGGCACTTGATAAGTAGGTTTACTTTGAATAATTGGTGTCACGGGTGTCATATCTATTGCTCATAATCTCACGATTAACGCCCTTCTTGCTCCTTCCGCATATGGACACTCTATCCTACTATGTCCTCCTTTTCCACACCTATAACACATTATTGACTTCCTCTCTGGTTGTATCCTCTATTTCCTTAATAATACCCTTGTAGCCTCTATAATACCGTCTCATGTACCTTTGTTATAGCCTTGGAAACTTCCTATATTATTGTAGCATCCCTAAAATTCTCCATAATTTTGATAGCCATCTCCATTATGCATCTGATAATCCCCTTCATAGTTGTAACCCCCTGATATTCATTGAATTGTGGTATAAGCGGTCTCTGAGGTGCCATGTTTTGCGAGGATCGTGGCACCTGATAAGTAGGTTTACTTTGAATAATTGGTGTTGCGGCTGTCATATCTATTGCTCATAGTCTCACGACTAACACCCTTCTCACTCCTTCTGCATATGGACACTCTACCCTACTATGCCCTTCTGCAACAAAATGCACACCATATTTTCTTCTTTTCCACGTCTTTAGGTGGTGAATTTTTCCTTATATTTTCTTTCATCTCGTATCTCTTGTTCTCTTAGTTGTGCCAATTCATTATGTAGTTTCTCTAATTTAGTTTTCATTGCAGTACTCGCCTTCTCAGACGTGGTTATGCTTCCAATGACAAAGCCATCTCTAATGCTTCTACATAGGTATTGAATTTCTTCCCATCAACCGATGCCTAAGATAAGGTAGTAACCTTGAAATAAACCATTCCACCCTTTGTTTTTAGTTAAAGGCTCATCCAATCTTCTTACCACATTCTTAAACCTCTCATCAAATTCCTTAACCATTTCACCCTCCTTTTGGACTAAATCTCTCATTGTGCTTACACTTTCTATTGGTATATTGGAGAAATGAAAATCACACTTAAATTACTTCTTCACTTTATCCCGTGATTTCATGGTTTGGACTTATCCTCATATACCATTTTAATGGTTACTCTCCCAAAGTTCCAACAAAATCAAACAATTTTACATTCTCATCCATATTATTACTCCACCTATAGGAATCTAATATAAATAAGTGTTTCTAGACATCTTTCACACCTTTTCCAAAAATTGGCAGCTTCATCCTAAGTGTCATTTTGTTTTTCCCTTTCTTTGGTTATTTCTACTTTCCCTCCTTTTTTCTCTCTCTACTTTGCTTCACTACGTGAATGTTTCTTCATAATTGGTTTCTTACTTCCTTTATCTCTTTGTAAATCTCTCTCAACATAACCCTAGATCTCACTTAAATTTCTTACAGTTTCCTTTCTCATTCTACTCAATTCTCATTTTCTATTACTATTCCTTAAGTCTTTTGTTGTCTCCCTAAAATTTTAAGGCAGCATAGGAATGATGATTGGTCTAAAGGGTTCATTTCTTCAAATGCTCTCCTTCACTTGGGGGAGAGGCATCACTTCCTATCTCACTACTACTGCCAATACTAACTTCTTTTTCTTTTTTTTATCTTTTTCACTAAGTACTCCACTGTATCTTCATAATCCTTTAATCACTTCCTTTGTGTAGCAACTACCACCCTTTTCTTTTTCTTCTTTGTCTTGTCCTTTCCATCTTCTCTTCCTAGTCTCTACTTCTCCATTCTTTCTTTTAACTAATCCTTATGTTCTTCCAATATAATTCTCTTTTCCCATCTTTCTCTATTGTCTCTACTCTTTTTCTTTCTTTTTCTTTTTTTCTATTGTTCGCGGTCTGCAATATACTACTAACCCCTCCTCTAAACCACTCTACTCTTCTTAACTATTCTTCTTCTCCTCTTAATTATGAAATTAACACTAATTTCTTCAGTCTCCTCAATATTTTTGTTAATTTTTCCATTTTTCTTCGACATTCATTTCACCCATCCATCATACCAAATTTCTCTAAACATTGCATCCTTTTGGATTCCCCCTTTTCCGCTCATCATCTGTAGGTGCCTAACCCTCTTAAAAGAGGGTGACATGGGTCCCTCTATTAATCTTGTTTGTGCTCAACATATGCATGTTTTTTTAATAATTCCAGTGATCTTTCCTCTTCGAAATTACTCTCCTCTAGACATTAGTTAGTCCAAACCTAGACTTGAAACCGAATGTTGACATAAATGAAGAAAGATTGCTAGTTTATTATGTTCATAAAATCCTACCTAGAGCTAATATTATGCAAAGGAGAATATATTGCTAATTACTTAAAACATACAATGAAGTGGATATGGTATTTCAACATAACATATAACACAAATATTTCATAAACTAACAATTCTTTATTCACATACAATTCTGCAAAGACATTACAATTCTCCAATATACTTTATCATATACCACCGAATATATAAATTATTCCACATACATCTCTATACTCATATTCTCTCTTATTCACCTCATACTCATTCACATACACACTTCTCTTATGGATATATCCTCTTTCCCATGAATATAACTTCTCTTCGATGAATATACATTTTCTTTGATGGAATATATCATCTCACCTTCATTTTACACTCTTATATAGCCTTTAAAGACTAAGGTTACACATTTTCACATCTTATTACCTTTCATAACTACTAGCAATCATACATGTGCAATGCAATGAAAATGTTGGTTGGAATAGCAATGAGTGTCATAGGGTTAGTCATGTGACACACACAACGCGAGCAGATTCGGGGGATACAACTAGCTAAGCTAAGGGAGATCATCAGCCCAATTGAAAATCCCATGAAGTCATATCCCTCCTCCGCCATCTATAATCCTCTTGTTTCTTCCAGTTAGTCACATATGAACTAATTGCCATTTCTGTGAATGAATCAAAGGAGAAAGGGGATGTGGACTACATGAAGCACACATGACAAAGTTGTTGACGTTGAGAGCAACGATCCATATCCTTCATCATTGTTTTTGCCCAATAGATATAGGGTGTTTTTGTTGCAAATGAACAAGTCGGTCATATGGACGACTATACTTTCAAAATGGTCAAAGCGCATGACTATGAGAAGAATTGGTGGGGCCCAAGAGAACCAATTCCACATGGACAACACTGATATGGAGATGGTCATCCCAGTTGAAAGCCCCCAACAGCTCAAATCCCTCCTCCGCCATCTATGATTCTCTTCTTTCTTTTGGTAAGTCACATATGGACTATGTGTCATTTGTGTGAACTGCTCAAAGGAGAAAGGGAGTGTAGACTACGTGAAGGACATATGGCAAAATTTGTTGACATTGAGATCAACGGTCCATATCCTATATACTTGACATTCTTCCTTCCAACAATAAATGACAAAAATGGATTCATTATTTGTGGCTATTCATGATACCAGTTGTCATTCAAACATGGGACTTGAAATCATCTTGAGCTATTTTCAATAAGGGACTTGAAATTGTATGGAACTGCCATTCCTACAACATGAGGTATCAGCCAACTATTTTGTGCCCAAAATTTCGATAACAAGGATGCCTGTTCAGCTTCTTAGGTTGTGTGGGAACAAAAAGGATCAAGAAGTCATTTTAACGCCTTTGATTATATTTTCAACTGAACAATGTGAGTGGATTCGAAAGGAGACAGCCAACAAAGCCAAGGGTGGTGGTATAACAAACGCATGAAAGCTTCTCAGGAGGGTCGCCCCATACAAATTCACAACATGTATCATGAATCTTTCATGCGTCTATCAGACCAACTCCCTTGGCAAGAGGCAATGGAGTAAATCACCAACGAAAATGATAGACATGTTACTGAAAGATGTCATTTTATGATGGGGAAAGCCACTCGTAAACACAAGTCAACAAGGGAAAGTAATATGGGGCCAATGGAAGAGAGGCATTGAAGAAGTTAAGAGTGGAAGGAACAAAGGTGAAACAGTGCAAGAGGAAGAGGGGTGATGAAGATGGGTCTTGGGTTATGTGAGAACACAACAGGCTCCTATGTGAGAACACAACAGCCACCGTTACAAACTTAGATATCAATAATTAATACAAATGAGTGTCCTATTTAATACAAAGTTTGTTGAGTATTAAATCTAAAAGGTGCGTGTTGTCAAGTGTCTTGTGCCAAGAGAAGGATCGTCCTAGTTGCATTGGCTTGAACATAGTTGCATTGATTGAGCATATTGGAATCTTGGATCATGAGTGAAGCACATACACTTAACTCGCATGGTGAAAACTACATCAGCCATGATTCTTCTGATATGTGGTGCAGCACTTTCACTCAGCAGGGGTGGGAGGTCGGTCCGGACCTAGTCTAGATCTTTCTCCATCACATCTAATTGATTTTTTCTAGAGTTTGAATCAAGGAGAAGAGAAATTGGAGTGTCAAGTCACATCAAAGAAATTATGAGCACGCTTCCTGAAGAGAAGAGAGACGAACAAACTTACGAAAATCAAAGTTTGCACAATCAGCAGGGTTCAAGTTTGGTGGCACAGGACAGGTTCATCGCCAAACCTGTCTACCTTGGCCAAACCTGTCCCAAACAACATTTCAGGCGATCAAACTTTTGGGTCTAGTTCTGAGTCTGTTCTGATCCGATTCCCAGATTCTGATTCTTTGGCACAGTCATCAAATCAACAGATTGAGGTTGGGTCTTTCCTGACTCACAATCACACATTTCTCTTTCCGAATTCAATCAACTAGACTCCCTCCTATTTTAGTTTGTTTCAGATCTGATTATTAGTATCTTTTAATACACTTTAGTCTTAATTATATAGGCACTAAAAACATAAATGGTTAAACTTTAACTGAATAATAAGGTCAAAAAACAAGGGATACAAAAATTGAACAATATAAGGTAAAATGAGTCTCTTGGTTTCCACAAGAGAGGTCTACCATCTCATATACCCAAGAGACATGCTAACTAGGCTGTGATCTAAAGATGAAATTTACCTTTACATTTCAAATCAACACCCGATTGGGTAGAGAAAACCCTCTTTCTGTACCCAGACATGAGACCATAGGGCTTTTGCCAATTGCAAGGCTGGGGAAGTTCATTTGCAAGGCTGGGGAAGTTCATCCCGCAATTAGGTGAGATCCTTGGGTCGCTAGGACTACGTAGCATGGTATCTGCCAAACAATTTCTCGGCGGCTGAGTTTAAACTCTGGGGTCCCAAAAATCATTGGTTAGCAAGCAAACCACCACCTAAAAAAATTAAATTTAAAAAAAAAAATCTCCTATGTCAAAGTTATCATGGGATATGCATAGTTCATGATAAGACACCTAGATCCATTCTGAAACCATCATATAGAAAGGATATCGGTTCCAAGATAAAAGTATTGGCCATTGAATGGTATGCTGAAGCATTTCCTATGGACACTGATGCGGGATCCAGAAGCATCCTTAAATTAGTATACTAGAAGTATTTGGAAAAAAATTCCTAGAATAGATGTTTCTAAGAAAGAAAAGCAGCTTTGTCAAACATATAGATGGATGACAGAAATAGAATAAAGCAAGCAATGTTTGCTTACGGATGTCTTTATTTTAGTATAGGATGCAATTCTATATAAGGATGAGATGAAATCAAGTGAGTAGGCAGAAGTTGCAGAGTAACTTGAGAATTTTGTGGGAAACGCGATGAAATGAATTAATTTTATGAAGGAAAACAAAATAGTCTAAGGGGCAATGAAACTAAAGCCCTGATCTGATATAAAATATAAGTGCACAAAGAGTGAAACAGGGGCAGTGCGATCACGTATGCAGCACTGCAGCTTCCTTCTGAAGGGCGGGCCTTCTATTATTGACTCTGATTAAAAAATTCATGTTTTTGCAAGTCTCCCCTCTTCAAAGAAGGCGGTCAAACATAGAATTGACTCTTGAGATAGCCATTTCCTTGGCCTGAATGTCACTTTAGGAAGAGCAAGCCCCGACGAAGTGTCATTCTGTCTCAACCTCCCCTGAAGTGCAAATTAGTCATATTCTTTTCTCCAAAATAAGTGGCAGATGAATTCTGTCAAATCAATGTTTTGTGGATGCGCAATTATTTATTGAGTTTATTGTGCTTGATCTTGTTTTGACATCCTGGGAACAGATACCTCTATATACACACCCAAATTCAATAAGAAAAACAAAAGCCCCTAAAGAATTTAGGTGCCTCTACAAAATCTGAACTAAATTCAATTCCATGCTAACACACGCTAGATCCTATCCCAAAGGGTTTAGAGCAAATGATGAGGAACAAATACTTTGAAACCATAATCCTAAGTTCTGTTCCCACGCTCTCTTGGGCAACTTGTAGTAGCCATGGGACACGTAGAGGTAGGGATTAAACTTATAATAACGAGTCGGCTTAGACCTAATACTACGTATTGCAATTGGGGTGAACAACGCAAGCCTACACTGTATTCTCTATGAGCTCTGCCCTAATGTATACCTTAACAATTCCTAACAGAAAATCAAAAAAACATCTGTGTCCTTAGTTTTGAACCAATTGTCGTATGAAAGCAGTGTTGCGAAAACAAAAAAAAAAAAAGATATTTTTATAATTGAAAAATACATACCAGGCAGGAACATGAGGAATCCAATCGTCAAAAAACCTAAGGCCTGAGATTTATCGCCACCCATGTGACTGGTGAAGATCAGATGAGATACGATTAAGAGGAGGGAACCAAAGGAAAGCAGGAAGAGGGCAAGGGCTATGGATTTCCATGGAACCTTCTGTTTGGGTGTGTAGTCGAAGCGTATGTCATAATTACTATTGTCATCATCTTCTCTACCTGCGGATCGAGGGACAGCTGATGCGGATGAGCGCCTTCGTTGATATTGATGGGTATCATGTGTAGGTAATGTTGTATAGCGCACGTCTGCTCTGTCGCCCATCTCTTACAATTTGCCGATCCGGTCTTTTATTTGCCTTTGTTGTTTGTGTTTGTTGCATCCCTTCGGCTTTGTTTTTGATCTCTTTGAGTGAATGAATGAATGATTTTAAGGTTGATTTTAATAACGTCTATAATTAGTAATTGCGTAAGAAAAAGAGTAAAAGGACAAGTAGGTTGTGGGTAATAAAACATTTTATGATCGATAGTTGTATTATTCTTAGACATTTGATCGAAAATGTTTTGGATATTTATGGGGAGGAAGCTTTTTGTTGTTATGTTGACTTTTTAAAAAGCGTTCGACAAAGTCCATAGAGGCAAGCTTTGGAACAGGGTGGAGGAACTCAAAGTTCGAGATGAATATAGAGCAGCAGTGCATAGACTTTACGAGCAAGTCAGGCCAAAATTAAGACAATTGAAGGAATGTTAGAATACTTTGGAAGCGACATTGGTGTCAAACAAGAATGCCCTTTGTCTCCAACTTTATTTAGGTTATACATTGTTAAGGTAAAAAATTAGATAAATAATAGTGGTGGGGGAGGAAGGGAGTTGGGTGGGAGGCGAAGGTGGAGGGAAGGGTTCCTCTTGCTAGCTATGTGGTAAAGTTAATTTTATATGCGAGATGATCTCACTAGAGTTGCAAAAACAATGCATAGTTTGAGAGAGCACCTTAAGGGCTCTTGATGTCTTCTACCAAGAAGTGGAAATGCAAGCAAATCGACAAACCTGGACTCGTGATTTTTTTCTCTGTGGAGAAAAAGGAAACTAACTAACTTCCTTTTCAAGGGAAGTCAACTAGAAATAGCAAAAGAATACAAAATATCTCGGGTTTGACTTTCACTACAAACTTAGTTGGGAAAGCTACAAACAAAAAGAATACAAGGGGGTGGAAGGCCTTATACTCACTACAAAAACAGGTGTAAGAATGCAAAATTGTGGGATTGGAAAACTAAGAGGACCTTGCTCAAACTGCTTTTCATGTCGTTGATCCCTTACATATGTGAAGTTTTAGGGCAACAATGTCTCTAACCTAAAATAGAGACAAATAGAGAGAGTCCAAAAATATTAATCACGAGCCACCTCAATGTCAAAGCATCGATACCTTATGAGATTTTATTTTCTAAAATAGGTACTTTCTCGTTGGAGGCATCAAGATGATTCAAACATTAAGTTATTTGAAAAAGACACAAAGAATGGAGATTCATCGTTGGCCCAAAATGATGATAAAAAAGGGATAAATAGAAGGAAAAACATGTGGACGAAACAAAACGATAAATGGATGAGTAAATAGGATGTCAACATGCAAGAGTGTCCAAGCAATGATGATGAAATTTTAAAACTATGTGAGAGAGAAATTCGGAAATTCATGAGGACAAATCAAATGAGGAAGAAGAAATCATACTCTATTAAATTGTTCAATCCCACATGGGACCATGACGAAAAGGAATACATACGACCATAAATCAAGTGGGGCTGAAAATGTTGATGGCCAGACTAAGGATTGTGTCACGTTACCTTAGGTTTGAAATCGATAGTTAGAAAACACCTAAGGAGAAGTGGAAAACAAGAACAAGCATATTTTGTGACAAGGGGTTATAGAGACATATTGACACTACATCATGGAGTGCACAACCTATAATGGCATTCATATCAAATATAATGATAACACGAGGCTAAACAACCTAACCAAGTTTTTTAGGAGGCAAGGCTAGACAAAATAACATTTTTTTATATCAAGAGCCATAAAAGAAGTGCCAACATGAAAAGGGGATCGGAAGTTCTAAAAATTATTAGGATAACCCTTATGTCAAGCTAGCATTGTGTCATGCATGTTGCTTCATTTCAAATCTCGGTGCCATAGATTGCTTAGTCTTATGGATGACATTAAAATCTTTTATTCATTCATCTATATAATCCCAAGTAATCAATGGGACCAAAAGTTGAAGTGAAAGTATTATTTTCTAAATAAGTAAGGTTATTTGAAGTCTTTGGGAGTAATATAGATGTTGAATAAGGTTACCTTTTATCCCCTACTTTATTCAGTTGCACATCGACAAGTTGGAAGATTGGATAAACAAGTTTGGAGGGGAAGGGGTTCACCTAGCAAAATATGTAGTGAAAATCATGTTTTATGCTAGTGACTAAATTCTAATAGTAGAGACAACTCAAGAACTATGGGATCACCCATGTGCTGCTCTATAGATATTTGTAAATAATTAGGGATGCAAGTGAACATAAATAAAACTAAAATAATGATTTTCTTATTGGAAAGGAAGAAGAAGCATATCAAATTTTAGTTTAAAGGAGAGTCTCTTGAAGTGGTGGTTGAATACAAGTATATCGACCTCAAATTTCATGAAAAACTCAATTAGGATACATGTAGGATGAAAATAATTCAAGGAAGTTGGAAAGCTCTTTATGCACTTCATAACGGGTGCGAGTATGGTAAGTTATAGAATTAGGAGACCATCGGGTCCTATTTGGGTTTCTCCTCACTTTGGTGATGTTATATGGTTGTAAGGTATGGACTAGAAGAGCATTGAGCTTGAAATGTAGGAAAATAGAAAGGATGTAAAAGTGTCTTATCACAAATGATTTTATACTTAAGGCCTTAGTTCCCAATGAAATTATCCATGCAAAGATGTGAGCATTCCCTTTAGAAGCAATCACTATGAGCAAATCACTATATTATTTTAAAAATAGAAAACATGAAGATCGACATGTGGCCTAGGGGTGCGAGAGATGAAGACGTGCATAGATAAAAGAACACTTAGATGAAACAAAATTATGTAAATGAATGAGAAGATGGGACAAAGTGGCCTACATAAATGCCCAAAACTTAACAAAGAAAAAAATCATGTGAATGAAAAGTTTGGAATGATGATGTGGAGGAAGAAAATAAATAGGAAACAACAACAATGTATTATAGAGTTCAACTTAGCTTATGAGCATTACAAAAACATGTATAAGGGATGAAATTAAATGGAAGGAAAAGATTCTAGTTGACAACTAAGGACTAGCTCCCATAGACTCAAATGTGAGATAGGCATATAAAAACACACATCTAAGTCTATTTTGATGTTTTGTCTATTCTTACCTCCTCAAATAAGGTGGCTATGTTATCTATTTTCATGTTGTCCTCATACTCGATATGGATATCTCCATAATCTACACACTTCACTATGCATTGTCATTTTGTCTCCTCTAACTCTTTGTTATAAAAGAGGCGTGTTGTCATTTCCCACTCCTCCTTAGACGATGTCAACCTTCTAGTATCACCCCTAATATCACGTGAGATATTCCTTAGCTAGGCCATCAACATTTTCTCCTTCCATTTTATGTATGTTCCTATGTGGCCCTTTTCACCATGGTTCTATATGGGGTTAAACTCTTTGATATAATATACCTCATCCATGTGGTCATTCCGAATTTCTCACACACACTTTTCTATTTTCTCATTAGTGTTTGGAAACTCTTGCATGTTAATGTCCCATTTACTAGTCCATGTTTTGTTGTATTTCATCCACGTGTTCTTCATTTTTCTTATCTCTTTCTCTATCACCATTATGGGCTATCGATGGGTCTCTATACTTTATATTTTTGATAAATTAATGCCCAAGTCATCATTGATGTCTCTAATGGAAAATCTTGTTTGAGCTAATATAATCTCTTACAAAATCAATGTTTTTATTTTGAGGTTATTTGTGATTTTATTTTATTTTTATTCTTTCTATTTGACTCCATTTTGGATCGACACATTGTTACACCAAACTTCACTTCTATATAGGACCACTAATGTGACAAGAAATTTGAACAAGATTTGCTTGGTTTTCAAGTCCCATAATTATGCATTCATGCATCCATTTTGTAGAGAGTATAAAGCCCTCCACCCCCTTATATTATTTTTTTCACGCAACTCTCCCACCTAAGGTTTGTTTTGAAAATCAATCCCAAGGTGTTTGTATTCGTCCATTAATACATGCATGATCCATTCAAAAGGAAGTTAATTTCTTTCTTTTTTCTCTATGATGAAAATATTATGACTTTGGTTTTACTAGTATTCACTTGCATTCTAACCTCTTGGTAGAAAATCTCTAGAGCTATCATGTGTTCTCTTAAACTATGAGTTATTTTTGCAATTAAGATAATATCATCTACACTTAAGAGTAACTTTATTATATGGTTAGTTGAACTCCCCCTCTACCAACTAGGTTTATATACTCTTCTTGCTTATCAATGTATAGCCCATACAAAGGGGGATGATGGACATCCTTTTTGACACCAATATTACTTCAAAGCATTATAATATTCATTTTCCTATTTTAGATTTGGCCATGACATGTTCATAAAGCCTACTTAATTGTTGCTCTATTATCATATAGAACTCAAGTTCCTCCATCATGCTCAAAATTTTGGTTCTAGGTGCCATATAAAAAAAATTGAAATTCACAAAGCAACAAAAATCCTATTCTCCTTGGGTATTCCATACTTTTTCAATCAAGTATGTAAGAAAGATGGAGTGGTCGATAGTGGAATGCTTTGGTTTGAAACATTCCGTCTTTTTGTTATTTTCATTTTTTCTCTCCAAATGCTAATTACACTCTACCATGTTCCTAGATAACTTTTTAAGAAGGGGATTGACATGATAATGAGATAATTTGATGGATTGTTGATATCTTCACTTTTATAGAGGGGGATTATAACACTAGCCATGCAATCTATCAGTAAACCTTCCTAGATGATACAATTTTATGTTTTTGATGCACGGCGTGAGGATTTATCAACCCCATTTTAGATACTTTCCTCATAGCCCATGTTTTTCATTATTCTTTAACCCTTGATAGTCTCTTCGTGACTTGAGTAATATCCCATGCAAATAAGATCTCAATTTTGGTGTTGATTAGGGATATATCTTTGTCCTAAATTCTCTCATAAAGTAACTTTATATATTCTAGCCATTGTGTGTCCGTGATATTGTTCTCTAATTTTTTTCTCTTTTGTTGTAGTTCTCTACAAAATCCTTTGGGGTTGCATTTTCTAAGAGAAATTAGTTTTTTTCCTTTTTGTGTTCATAGATTTTTCTTTTTTAGATAGTTTCAACTTTTCATAAGATTTTTAAGGAGTTCTTGTAAAACAATGTTAGTTAGGTTGTGGGCACCCCTATGCACCAATGATATATGCACTACTCCAAAGAGTCCTCAAACAACACACCATTCTCCTAGCATGTGATATCTACTATAGTGCAATTAGAATTTGACAATTGTGCTTTGACAATGCCTTGCTTGAGTTTCACACTTGCTCAAATGTTTGGGAAGGGTCACTTTTCTTGCTTGTATGATGAAAATGGAGACTCCTAAACTTGAAAGGAGACTTCAAAAAGTTGAGGGTGCTACGCTCATGGATGTGCATTAGTTATTTCTTTTTTAGGAAGCTTTGAGTGCCTTTAGTGCTATCTTTTGCATGAGGAGTTCATAAAGTGTCAGGTCCCTAAATGAGGTATGATTTACTTTCTTATATATGATTTGAAGGGTGTTATGACATGAAAGGCTGACCAAAGGGGTGTGTTTTTTCGTATGAAGGTGATGGAATTGAAAGAATTAATGCACAATGTGTCGATCCAAAACACCTGTAGATTTTTCACAACCTGACCGAAACTAGCGGTTTTGGATAGGAGAGAGAAAAACACATTTTGAATTTATGGGCCTAAGCATGGATGTTTCTAGATGTATTTTATGCAATTAGGTTTTAGAAAATGTTGACAAAGAGGTGTGCAAAGATAAGAAAGTACATGAATTTTTATCAAGGCGTGTTAAGAAAAAACGAGGAGAGTGCACTTGTCCATGTAAGTGTACAATGTCAAGATTAACAATGTCAAAGGATAGATTACCAAATTTGAGTGTTTTCATCCCCCTTTAAGTATGAAATTAAAAATCACATTATTAAGGAAAATATACCCGAGTGTGTAGAAACACTTTGTATTTTCTCGTAGTAACTTTGTTTTGCAGTGTCCCATTGTTGTTGGTGTTGGCATGCTCTAAGATGAAACTTGCAACATAGAGTGTAGTCAATGCCCAAGATAGGAAATTGAACTGTAACTCAAATGTAATGAAAGTAATGTAAAGAAATGTGCAACAAGAAATGCCAAAAGAGATGCAAAACATGAAAGGAATACACCTGTTTGTTTTGCGAGATGGAATGTACTCTCGGTCATATGTGTCATAGATTTTGGATTTGCTAAATTATTATGGAGGATTGGGGGTGATCAATCCCCAATTGTGCTAAGGAGAGGTCAATGCATTAGGTGTATAAACCCAGCACATGAACGACAAGGAGAAGAACCAAAAAATGAGGAGGTGAAGCATCTTGAAAAGGAAGAAGACTGTGTATCAAAGATATTTAGCAACTTTGATATCTTCCCTTTAGTGCATGAGGATAAGAAGGACTACCTACGAAGAACTTATCCACTTGGATACCTTTCATAACCCCACAAAACATATCGCTATATAGAAATATATAAGCCCAATTATGTAAACTAGGACACACATTAGAAAAGATAATAAGTGCCCCATATTCTTCCCATGTGTTTCACAAATGAGTAGAAACTAAGTATAATTGATGCATGTTGAAATCTGATTGGAGAAAGGAGACCCATGCCCCTAATGTGCTTAAAATTAAGATTGAAACTAAGTATTGTGGAGAGAGAGAGAGAGAGAGATACTTCATACCACCTAAATTTGTGTCAAATGGTTTAAATTGAATTTGAAACCATATGAAAACCTTGTGCCAGTGGTGAAAAATCTAAAAGCTGTTGAAAAATATGGATAAAATGCCCCTAGGAAAAACCATATAAAGGGTCGAACCGTCCTTATGGTCTTGACTAGTTTGTACATTTTTGACATGATGTGGATTTTGTTGAATTTTTGTGTCTAAGTCCAATTTTGAGTCATTTTCGTTTGCCTCTACATATACCTATACCCACAAAACTATATGTGTTTACTAGAAATGTAGAATAAACCCTGAATGTTTCCCCCTCTTTTAAGGTGCATGTGATGAAGAAAGTGAGCATGTGGCTCAAAATAAAATATGTATACCCATGTCTGAGAATATGGAAAACTATGTATAGCCTTTAAACTATTGATTTGGTGGCCACCAAGAAGAAATTGTATCTACAAAGGGGTGTGCATGGTAGAAACCATGGCGTAAAAAAGAGAAACAATAACAAGAATCATGATAACCATAATAGTGTCAATGCATCAAAATAGTAATGGCAGCAATAGTAAATGACGTATCAAGAGAAAATAAGTACATACAATGTAGAAAAAGTGCAAACAAATCAAGCAATGTCACACACAAGGTGAAGTTCCTGCAAACATGGGACACTCATAGTGTCATAAGACAATTAAGGCCCTTTGGTGACAACTAAGATATGCACAACCATACACAAGGCATAATTCCACAAACATGGGACACCCACGGTGTTGCAAGATAGTCAAAGCCCTTAGACCAGTATCAAAGTAACAAATAAATACACACACACACACACAACTAACAAACATGTATGAAAATCAAGTGTATCTAAATCTAATGAAAAGAACATAGCATATGATATAAAAGAGCCAATTAAGCAATAATTGTAAGTGATGGACAAGACATATGTGTTAGTATTGTTAGCCTAAGAGATAGAAAATACACACTATATATGTATGTAACCAAGCATAATGAGGGAAGAAAAGAACTCTAATGGAAATATAACACCTAGATATATTATGCAAAAGTAAATGCCCCCAACTGATCTGGGTAAATATTGGGCCAACAATTGTCATATGTATCACTCGATGTAGGTCTTGTATCATGTTCAATATACCACATGAACGTATGTGTGTAAAGAAGAAATTCTATCTATCAAACCAAAGTAATAAACAACATATATAATGTAAAGTGAAAACAATGTATGTCATAAAAATAGGTCCTGATTTTGTATTTTTGTAAATATTTGAATGTTTTTGTATTTTGAAAATATTTTAGTGTTTTTGTATTATCTATTCATAAGTATTTACAAGAAGATTGTATTAAACTTAAGTGTAATATTTTCATAAGTGCATAATGTTTATAGGGATTTTAAGAGGTCTACCATTGAGAGTGGCCAAATGATAGACACTTGGTCCTAATCACTCCATAATAGTGTAGGGCCTAGCCAATTAGGCTTGAATTTACCTTTTAATGTAGTCTTTGCATTAGTGTTTTTCTTATTCTCTTTTAGAACTAAGTCACCAACGTGAAATTCACATGTATGGACATTTTTTTGTAGGCATGTTTGATGTGATCTTGGTACATATGAAGGTGTTCCAAATCCTAGAATTGTTTAGAGTTGAGCAATTCTAACTCATGTAAATGCTTTTCATGATAATCATTATCTGTGATAATGTATTTGAGGGACACACAAAGTGAAGGGATTTGTAATTATGATAGTAGAACAACTTTTGTTCCTTAAACCAAGGAGAATAGTGTAGCATTAGTAGGTGTGTGAGTGTTAGTATGATAAGACCAAAGAGCATATACAATCTGGTTATACAAAAGATTGCCATGTTTTGCAATAGTTTTACGTAATATGCTGAAAATTATTTTGTTAGTATCCTCAACCTAAACATTGCCACGAGGATAGAAAGGTATAGAAAAAGTTTGTTTAATTTTAAACTTAGCGCAATATTTCTTAACAATGTGGTTCTTAAAAGACGATCCATTGTCAGTAACAATGGTTGAGGGTATCCCAAGACGAGTGATACTATGTGTAAGCAAGAAGTTGCAAATGTCATCTCCAATGGAAGTTTCTAAAGGTACATTTTCAACCCATTTAGTGAAATATTCAATGACAATGATGATAAATTTATGTCTTTGGGACATGATTTAGAGTTAACATTACTAATCAAATCAAAACCACATATGGAAAAGGGTTGTGGGGAAACAATAGTTTTTAATGTGTGAGATTAGAAATGATTAAGATTACTATGTTGCTGGCATTGATCACATCATTTAGCATATTCGTGACAATATTGTTCCATAGTTGGCAATAATACCTCTTTCGAGTAATTTTTGACATCAACGTACAACTAAAGTGACCTCCACATTCATTATCATGTAATTGTGACAAAGATAGTTGGGCATCATTGGTTCCTAAACAATGTAAAAGATGACCATTAAATGATTGTTTGAACAAAGAGCCTTTGATAAGGACATAATGAATGGCCTCGTGTTTTATACGAAAAACCTCTTATAGAGAAGCATTTGCAGGTAATTATTGTTTATAAAGGTGATTATAGATGTGAGTAGACCATTCAAGATTATCAACATTGTGGGTAATAATTAAGATGTGAAGAGTTTAAATTATGTTAATATCTAGAGATGCCTTGTGTAGTTGTTGAATAGTAAAAGTGACACAATCATCAATGATATCTAATGGTGTTAGCAAGGCAACACTTTTCATAGCAACAACAAGTCGATTGTCCTTGTGAGATATATTAGCGGTAATGCAGAAAGTAAATGTTGATAATAATTGTTTAACCAGATTATTATTAGAAATGTGAAGTTATTCTTTTATGATATAAAAATCTTGTACCTGGTGAATAATGAGTTACGCTTCACCAAAAAAATTAATAGGTTGTATTTATAAAATTCTAGTCGTATAAAGTCATAGTATGAGTGTTTCATATTCTGCGATGTTATTAGTTCATGAAAATCCCAACCAGTAAGCAAATGGCATAATTTCCCCATGGGTGTGACAAAAAAAAATGCCATCCCTCGCCCACATGGCACACCAAGATCTATCAAGATACATATTCTAAACCTTTGTGTTGGTGTTATAAGTGGTGAATTCATCATGAATCAGTTGTTAGTTGGTGAGGGGTCAAATAGTGGTGTTTCACAAGTTGGTCGGATTATTACATGCCCTTTGATTGATTTTGGGAGATGAACTTAAGATAAAATTTAGTAAATAACATTACCCATCGTGTTAATCTTCTTGGAAGGTGTGTGCAAGATAATAAATAACACAAAATATGTACCTTAGTAAGGATATGCATCACAATGTTAATCATATAGAGGTGTAATTTATCAAGAATAAATATTAGTGCAAGACATAACTTCTCAATCGAGTATAATTGATCTCATAAGGTAACAAAGTGTGGCTACTATAATAGATAGATCGTTCATGATTGTTATAATCATATTGGGAAATTAAAGCACCAAGGGCATGTTATGTAATAGAAAGATAGAATAATAATAGTGTACCCAATATAGGCAAAGCACGAGAACTTGTGTGTTTAACAAATAACGTTTGATGTCATCAAATGTTTGTTGGCATTCATCATCCCGGTCAAAGGTAGATACTCAAATTTGGCAATCTATCCTTTGACACTATTGATCTTGACATTTTACACTTGTATATACAAATGCACTCTCCTCACTCTTGTTTAACACAACTCGATAGCTCTCTCGATTATTGATTTATCTTTCCACACCTCTATGTCATCATTTTCTAAATTTTAACAGCATAAAACACATTTAGAAACATTCATCCTCTCGACCCATGAAGTCAAAACATGATTTTCCCCTCCGGTCAAAATTGCCATTTTCGGTCGGTTTCCACAAATATACAAGTTGGCCATACTGAAGACGATTTTGGACAAACACATTGTGCATTAAAAATTTAAATTCCATCATCTTCATATGGACTAATATACCCCCTTGGTCAATCTTTTATGATGTAATAACCTTTGGAAGCGTATATAAGCAAGTAAATCATACCTCATTTAGTAACTTGGCACTTCAATAACTCCTCATGTAAAAGAAAACACAAAAGGCACTCCAAACTCCCTAAACTATGAAATAACTCATGCACATATGTTAGGGTAGAATCCTCTATATGTCTAAAGTCTCCTTACAGGTTTAGGAGTCTCCATCTTCCTTCCACAAGTAAGCAAAGTGACCCTTCCCAAGTATTTAAGCAAGTGTGAAACTCAAGTTGAAGCATTGTCAAAACACGATTGTCAAGTTTTGATTGCACTATGGTATATATCACATGTTAGGAGAATGATGTGCGATTTGAGCCCTCTTTGGAGTAGTGGTGACTTTGGAGGTGGGGTGCCCACAACCCACCTAACTTTGTTTTATAGGAACTCCTTGCACTATTAGATTTATAGGGTTTGAGCAGAGGTTATAGAGGCATTCTAAGGGTGATTGAAGAAGACCAACACACAATGACACTCAATCACGGGAATGTGAAGCACTCAAAAATTTGTAGACCTATATTCCAAGTAGGTTTAAGACGATACAAAAGGTTCTAGATCGTACAAACATTTTAGACCTAGTTGTATGGTTTTCACAAGTGCATTTTCATGTTCCAGTTTTTGTAATGAAAGCATTTTTAGTCTCATAGCAACATGTTCCTACATTTAGATCACTCAGAATCTCCTAGATCCACACAAAATCAACTAAGTGCAATCCTCCCTTGTGTTTTTGATAGTTGTTAGATCAATAGTCACTTTAAAAGTGTTATTCTGATTTGTGCAATTAATGTTGGAAGTTAATTAAATTAGAATATCCACCTATTGCATTATTTCATCCTTTTTATGTATGTTAATTAGAAACAAATTAAAACTTAAAAGGGAATGAAATATGAATTCACAAAAAGTGAAATCACTTGGTGAACCCGATCTCTAATCAAATGTCTTATCTTTAACCCTAGTTGTTTTAGGGTTTCATCCGACATTCAGTCTAATCCATTTACATCAATGGCCTCCTCAAGTGTTCCAACTATCTCCTTATTTGAGTACATTATGCGTAACCCCACATATAGGGAGGGATTTCTTGACATCTTGCATAAGATAATAGTCCCCCTAATGCATCTAGGGATTATGTAGAGGCTCTTCTTCACAATGATCATTTTCTCCTCCTCAAGGTATTTCCTCTGCATCCCCTTCTTAATAATGGACTTCCCCTCTATATTCAATTCATGGCACATAGAACCTTAGTTAAACGAGTTCTTGATGAAAAATCATCTAACCTCAATGTGTGTACCATCTCTTTTGTGTGTGGATTAGGTATTCCTATTAGCACCTTGGCTCCTTCTAATATTAGCATTCATGCATCTAATAATGTCCCTCACAAGGTTTTTGGTTCTATCACTATCCCCATCACTCTTGGTCACAAAACCTTTGATGCACTTTTCTATGTTGTTCCTAATCATCCCACTTACAATTATCTCTCTATGTCGATGCATGAGCTTACAATTTTCCCATCGGACTCTACCTACTTATACAAATGGGATCCTTCTCCTTTCAAATATTGTTCTTCTCAATCCTAGGGTTCTCCTAGTCCATCTACATCTATCTCTCTTTCTCTTCACAAGCAAAAATTCATGTGTTTACATTGTCCACCACATACTACATTGAAACAATTTATTTAGGGAGGTATTGTGTCTTTCCTCCACCATCCGAGGTTCGACACAAGCCTCCCTCCTAGTAAGAATTTTAATGTTAATCTCTATTGTAATTTTCATCGTTGCATTGGACACCATACTAATCGATGTACCTCATTACAACATCTTATTCAAGATCTAATTGATTCACATATTATTGATTGGGAATCCTCTTCATCATTTATTGCCACATCTTCTACATTTCAATCAAATAATTTGTAGACTACTTCTCCTCATTTTACTCTAGTGATTCATCTATGGTGCACACATCTCTCATACCATCACAATATCTTACACTAACTATGGATTTTAGCTCTATTATATGGCATGACACTCATTATATGTCTACTCATCATGAGGTTACTCTCGCTCATCGTCCTTTGATTGCACCATCTCCGTGACTACACTCATTAACGATACTTATAAGCTATAAACTACTATTGATACATAAATACACCATTCCTTTGATACTAATTTTGACATGGATGCACCTTTGATAGATTTTGAACATGTCCCCCATCATGATCACCATGTTATACCTAGAACTTCCATCGGCATTTGGGTTGCTTCTTCATGGTTGCATATGTTACCTCCATTGCCCACTTTTCGTGATATGATTATAAAGCCTACGCCTCTAGAATTTCTTGGTCCTCTCCTATTTGCGCACAAATGATAGTTCTCATGTTATTTCTCCCCTTTCTTCCCAATGACTTGCTTTTTTATATATTCAACTTGACTTTTGAGGTAGTGGCTCCACACCCAAACCTCACACACACACACACACACACACCGGGGAAAATCTTGTTTCTCATCCTTTAGTTGCATAATCTCTATCTATTCCCCTCCATGGGGAATTCTTGGATCACCCTTCCTTCTCTTTGGAGAATAGGTTTTCATCTATGCCCTCATGGAGGGCCTAAAACACAAAAACATTCAAATATTTACAAAAATACAAAATTAGGACTTGTTTTTATAGCATATATTGTTTGCATTTTACATTATACATGTTGTTTATTCATTTTGTTTAATAGATAACATTTATTATGTACACAAATGCATTCACATGGTATATTGAGCATGATGCATGATATTTATAGAGCGGTACACATTGATAGGTGTTGGTCGGCCCTTTACCCAAATTGTTAACCTCTTAAGGCATATACTTTTGCATACTACATTCAAGTGTTATATTTCCATTATAGTTCATTTCTTTCCTCGTTACACTTTTATATAAATCTATATTGTGTATTTGTTATATTTTAGACTAACTGGACCAACAAGTGTTTTGTGTAATGCTTACAGTTATTGCTATCTATTTTTATATCATATGTTCTTCATTCATCACATTTAGATATACTTGTTTTTCATACATGCTCGTTAGTTGTGTGAGTGTGTGTATGATTTTTTCTAGTTTTATTGTGGTCTAAGGGCCTTAATTTTCTTTCAACACTAAGGGTGTCCCATGTTTGTGGCATTATGCCTTGTGTGTGATTGTATATCTCTTGTTTGCAGGCTCACGGGCCTTAATTATCTTGTAATATCGTAGTTGTCCCATGTTTGTAGGATTTTTAGATTTTGTGTGACATTACTTGACATGTTTGCACTTGTTTCTACATTGTAGGAAGTTTTCCTCTAATAACACATCATAATCTATTGTCATTACTATTGTTTTGTTGCATTGATATTGTTCTTGTTATCATGATTCTTGTTCTTATTGTTATTATTTTCCCCATGGTTTCTACCATGTGTATCCCCTTTTATATGTATCGTTTCTTCTTGGTGGCCACCACATTAGTCATTTCAAAAGTTATATACATATTTTTAGACACTTACGTATGAGTGTGCCACTTTTCTTTTGATCCACGCGCTCAAATTCTTCATTACATATGCCTCAAAAGAGGGGGAAAACATCTAAGGTTTTATTTTATAGACACAAGCATCTTTCTAGGCATAGACATATGTAGGGACTTACAAAAATGCCTCGAGAATTAGACTCGGACATATGATTTTATAAAAATCTATAGGGGGTCAAGACTATACAGTTTGTGGGGACCGTACGGATGGTTCTAAACCAATCATATAGTTTTTTCCGAGGTGCATTGTGAAATCAGACTTTGTGTTGATTTTAGGGATTTGAACAAAGCTTCCTAAAAGATCACTATCCTCTACCTTCTATGGAAAAAAATTTACAAACTGGCAAAGCATGACCTGAAAGGTTTTCTATTCTTGATGGATACTCAGGTTTTAATCAGATCAAGGTCAAAGAGGAGGACCAGTTTATAGCTACATTTATAACCAAGTGGGGAACATATGCATATTACAAGATTCCCTTTAGTTTATCAAATTTCGATGCCACATTCTAAAGAGTAATGAGCATTACTTTCAAAGGGTATATCAATTGCATTGTTTTCTATTTGGATGATATCACCATTTTCTCAAAGGAGAGTAAATATCATATCAATCATCTTGAGAAAGTCTTTGAGAGATGTAGGTAATTTGGGGTGCCTCTTAACCCTAAGAAGTGTAACTTTTTAGTTCCCAGGGGGAAGATCGTGGGGCACATTGTTTCAAAGAATGGTATTTCCATTGATCCAGAAAGAAGCTCAGCCATTTTATCTCTCTCCTTACCAACTCACAAGAAATCCTTGTAATCATTCCTTGGGAAGATCAACTTTGTTAGGAGGTTTATTCCTAATTTTGTAGGTTTGGTTAGGCCTATCACTCCCATGCTCAAGAAAGATTCGGTATTCAAATGGATATCAAAAGGGAAAGAGAGATTTACCAAGATCAAAGAATAAATTACTCTATCCCCTACACTTATCAACCCTGCCTATGCCAAATATTTTATCTTGTATGTATATGGAGTTGAATCTAGTATTGTTGTTATTTTGACACAACAAAATGATCAAAATCTATAACAACCAATGGATTTTTGCATCCAAACACTTTGAAGGATTATGAATTAAGGTACAATCACAATAAAAATGGGTCTTTTCCATCATGAGAGCTCTCAAGAAATTCTATAGTGTGCTTTTGCCACTAATCATGTCAAATTTTTAGTGTCGCATTCTAGTGTGAGAGACTTCATTATGGGACCAAAAATCAATGAGAAAAGAGTTGGATGGGTGACCGAAATAATGGAATATGATGTGACTATTAAATCCAAAAATATGGTAAGAGGAAGAGCAATGTGTTATCGGCTCGCTAAAGATGCTCGGGAAAATCATGAAGAAGCTTATTTCTTCGTGGAGGAAGAACAAAAACAAATAGTAAGTGACCCATGCAAGACAAAGGAATCTAACCTAGCCATGGTAATTGGATGGATGATATGAAAACATTTATAGCAATTGGTGGCCATCCTCCCAATTTGAGAATGACAAAGAGAAGACACCTCAAGTTACAATCAATTCCTTATGTCTTAATAGATGGCATTCTTTTTAAAAGGAATATTGATGGTATTTTATTAAGGTGTATTGAAGGTGAACAAGTGGACAAGGTATTGACGTAATTCCATGATGGTTTCTCTGGTGGACACTTCTCTACCAAAACCATAGACGGAAAATCATAAAATTAAGATATTTCTAGCCTACACTATTTTTGGATGTTCACAAATGGGTCAGAAAATGCAAAGAATGTGCTTTCTTCTCTGGTAAAAAGAGGTTAGTAGCCCTTCCACTTCATCCAATCTAATAAAAATATTCATTCTCGGTGTGGCCTTGATTTCATTGGCATGATTAATCCTCCATCAAGTTTTGGCCACAATTGGGTCTTTATGGCAACTGATTACTTTACCAGATGGACAAAAGTAGTGGCACTTAAGGAAGCTATTGAATTAGTTACCCTAGAATTCTTTGAGGAACTCATGACAAGGTTTGTCATTCCTCAAACCATCATATCTAATAATGCAAAATATTTGTTAGGATCTAAAATTTATGATTGGGCTCTTGGACTTGAAATTTATTTTAAAACTTTTTTCCGATTATTATCCTCAAGGTAATGCTTTGGTAGAATTTACTTAGAAGAACTTGATTAGAATCATGAAGAGAAAAATGGATATCAACTAGAGGCAATGGCATACAAAGGTGATAAATGCTCTTTGGGTTGATAGAATCACAATGAAAAATCCAATTGGCACTTCTCCCTATAAATTTTTTTATGGAAGAGAAGTTAGAATTCCTTTGTCTTTAGAATTGCCTTCACTAGAGTTAGCCCAACATTCGTATTAGAGGGTGTCAATCAAAACAGAAAAAAATGGACGAACTCAAAGAATTGATAAATTCTACCATGGTCGATTAAAAGAGCATCAAAGATCAACAAAGTAGTGGTTTGACAAGTAGGTTAGAGCTTATACTTTCAAATTGGGTGATCTGGTCTTGAAATGGGATGTAGAAAGAGCTAAACCAGGGTGACACTCTAAATTTGATGCACTTTGGAGTGGGCCATATATCATTAGTGTTTGCAAAGAGGCTAACTCTTTTGAGTGTTCGACCTTGATGGAAATGCATTACAGATCCCAATCAATGCGATTTATCTTAAGCATTCCCATTAAGTTATTTCATTGCATCTTGTACATATATACATGATAGTTTTGATTCCTCCAAGTACTTTCAACACATTGTCTTGTTGGTTGTGCAAGTTTGATTTGTAACAAGTGTTTATGCACACTTTTTGGTTAGATTTTCTACACAGCTGAAAACCTAGACAATCATGAGATAAATCTCCCTCATTTACCATTAGGCTCCTATATTTCTATCAATTATGGATTTGAGTAATTGTTCGTGGGTTTTACTTTAATTACAAATTTCATGAGCCAAAACTAGGCAATTTTCAGAAGTAAGTAAGCAATCTGTAAAGAAATATTTACATAAGAGGAAAATAATTGAACTCGGGAAGAAAGAAGATAAATGTGCAATCCAACCAATAGTTCGCAAAGTTGGTCTCATGCACATAGATAAAACAAACAAATCTCAAAATATAGAATTTAAAGGAAAGGAAAGTTTCAAATCTAGATCTGAGATAACACAAAGTTTATGCAAAGATCTACACAAAAGTAAGAAACAAATGCACCATTGACACAAAGTTTTATGGAAATTTGTCTCTTTTCAATCCCTTAGCTTTCAAAAAGATATCAAGGGTTTTCAGCTCAAATTATGGAACACAAGAATGTTGATTACAAATTATGATATTTCAACCCATAGGTTCTTCTTTTATTTATAGTGTATAGAGGCAAATTACAAATAGGAAGCTTTTAATGAATTCCCGTGTGCGGAAGCTATAGAAAAGGGGACAACTAACAATCTTCCTCCTAGAATTTCTCTTTGTATGGCATGCATGATTTATAAGCTGGAAATAGAACCTTCCATTTTGCATGTATCGCCACTTACTTCCAAGTAATTGACTTCTTTCAATAACTTCAAGTAATGTGACTTTTGAACCAATCACTTAAGTTTTACAATTTAATTGATTACTCAATTACTTTTTCGGAGAAAATAAGAGAAAAAAAGTAAGTTATTCCACGCGACATTCTCCGTTTTGTCCTTCCTCCATACTCTGCATGCTAATTCAATATACATTGTACTTTTGCTTCATCTATTTTAGCAATGAATGACAATAATGATATCTCTGCCTTGGATCTAAGATACTCCCATGTGTTGTTGAATTATTTCCTTTAATTCTCACCAAACTAGATAATGACTATGATTTGCTTATGGGGTATGCCTTTGATCCTCTTATCCTTGAAGCTTTTGCAGTTCTTCTCCAGTACATGCACTAATAAAATGCTTGTCTGTAAACAATTCAAGCAAAACTTGTCACCTTTTATTTTTAATTGCATATGAGCAATTTTAAATTCTGGAAAGCACTCGGGTGAAGGAAAATACAAGTAAATTCAATGAAGGCTTCAACTGGAAGATTGGGAGCACATGCACAAGCTCTTGAAAGGAATTTTCCATGCAATGACTTCCACATGGGCTGCATTAAAAACAAGAGGATGATTTTTTGGAAGCCTTTGCAATTATGAGAGATGGATCTATTTCTTCCTCTCGATTTCAAGATATATTCAATGCATATATTGACTTCTACTTTATTCACCAATATGGGCATAGATGAAGTAATCATCAACATGCAGATGCTCTGAATAATAAAAAGAAAGCCATTCCAACCCTAGGCGCCAAAATTGGATGCTTCCGGATGTGGAAAATATTTTTTAATGCAAAATCCTCCTTCCCTTGGCGCCAAAATCCTTTCGGGCTGCAAGCTCCATCAAAAATAATTAATTGCTTCTCCTTTATGGCATCCCATGCTTATATAGCCATCTGCATGTGTAATGCCTCGTTCTCCAATGACCATGGCGCTAAGCATTTAACGTTGTGGTGCTCTGTTGATCTCTTGTTGGCTTCGCCCTTGTCATAGAAAACAATTGGAATTCTCCCACTCGTCATGTCTTCTCGTGTCGTGTTGATGTTTTCTGTGGTTGGCCCGCCTCGTCCATTACGTTTTCCTCCTATTAAAGGAAAACGTGTGCTCGATTTATCAAGCTCGTAAGTTGGCTCTTGTTAATACGATTAATAAGTATTAATAAGTGGTAATAATAATAGTAATAATAATAATAATAATAATAATAATTATTATTATTATTTTTATTTATCGATCGACGTTAACCTCATTATCTGATCGTCGATTTGTTATCAACCTTGTTGTTAATTTTTGATAAGCGATTTTATTGTTTTAGTTTGGTCACTTCATGGATCGAGCCTCGATTCACGCAAGGGAAGCTTGTTCATGGGTGGCGCCATCATCAAGGACGTAGTGTTCTTGTTTAAGGTTCAAAGTTTTTATCCTTGGCCGTCAGGCGCCCTTGTATGCTTTGTAAATGTTTGGGTAAATGCCTTCAACCACAATTTCTTCTTTTCCCCTTGTTATAAAATTGGTCCATGTATGCCAAGTTAGATAATTATCAAGTTAGTGGTGAATTTGACCACCAGCCTGCCACTCTGCTCCCACCATAACCCAGCTCACCTCTATGCTCTTCACTTCACGTTTCGGTTTCTCAGAGATACCGTGTACAACATGATTATAAAATGGATGTCTTTTAAAGTGGATATTGTGGATCCATTATTTATTCCTTGTTTCTATCACGTTAAGTGTCATTGGAGATGTCAATATCGAATTAGGTTAGGGCTTCTTTCAATCTAGCCTAAAACTATACATGTATATTTACGCTTAAGGCGTTATATAATACTATTTGTATGCTTTTATTTATTTCAGATCAGATCTAAGTACCAGACTTATTGAAACAAAGTGATCATATAAAATAAGGCAGAGAAATGAGGATGAAAGTTTATTCTGCTCGGCATTTAAGGAGAACTAATTAAATATAGATTAGGTTCATGAAATCATAAAAGACGTGCTCGAATGGGAAGAAATATAGGATCTGCGTATCACATAGATCTCTCCTCCAAAATAGACGTCTTTTTTATGTGAACCGTGTTGATTATTAATGACCAACTGGCGTATGTTCTGAAGGATTTCACATCAGTTTTGAAAATGGCCACATGAGGAAGTAATAGCCTATCATTTCTGCACCTTCTGTAAGGGGAAAACGTGTTGGATCTTACCTGGGTCTGGGGAAGCGTGATTGAAATCTTATTGGGTTTTGCTGTGTTTTGACTTCGTGATTTGTAATGGCTTGCTAGCCACATTTTTTTGGGATCTGCATGCTCAACGGATTGGGGGTCGCGCACCCATGTGGAAGCTCACATTTGTGAGTTTATTACAACATTTCCTTTGCTTCATGGTTGATTTCTTAGTGCGTAGAACCTTTGACGCCCTTTTTCCGCCGGCCGCGTGGAGATTCGGGTGTAGAGCCTTGTGTGGTTCGATGGGTTGCAGATCATCCTACTTTGCAGAAAGACTTGTAGAGAACCTTGGCAATAGTGAAGCCAGATGGGAGGATGGGCGATCGCAAAAAGAAATCAACGAGTTTTTATATTAGAAAAGGGATTGGTCAAAATGTCACACAAACTTCTCCATCAAACTTGATCATGTAAAAGCTGCACTTTTTGATAAAATTTCTATGTAGAACATTCTCAAAGAGACTTCTTTCACAGTCTTATGAAATTTATGACCAATGGTCCGATTCTTCAACAATGAATAATGATACTGAGAAAGAGGATGTTGTTCTCAATGGCGTGCATTGATTGGCCCCGTAGATGCAAACATGGGAGGAAAGATTTCACACCCTCAAAGCATTAGAGCATTATGCGGGTTAGATTCAAAAAAAAATTACACCCATGGATCTATTTCATGTGAATCAACCGCTAAAGGAGATTTATTTTTTTTTCTTTGGAGATGATAAATCAGATTGTAAGAAGAGGTGTCCAGTGGAGTTTGGGATTTAGAGGAATGTTGGCGCCTCGCATGCTGGACGAAGATTCAACTAGAGGGTTGTTGTTGTTGGACCTTGGGGAGTTTGGATGCCTCGTCGAAGCTGGAGGAGTAGGCAAGATAACTCTACACTTTGCTACTGTTGCTATATTTTTTTATATATCATGAAATCGAACCACCATTTCCTTGTATTGGTTTGTCAGTTGGACGCCTTACTAGGAGACCTCTTTTCTACTTGTTCTATTCTTGTTTTCATTTTTATCGCTATCGGTGTGTTAGTGGAAAGCACGCATGTGTCGTCATCTCTGGGTGTTATGTTTTCCTTGCTTGAGTGTTCGACCTTCATCCTTTCGTTTATGTATATCTTCTTCTCTACGATTGAGTTTTAAGTTATTATGTTGTCCCAACTAGTATTTCCATTGTCGTTAAAATAAGTTTGTGATAACTATGCAGCTCCTCCCTATCATCTGAGTTTATTTTTTTTTTCTTTGTATTTTGTTGAAAGTTATTAAATCTATTCCTCAAACCCCTTCGATAATCTTCTTGACATCGGGAAAGATAGGTTGTAGAATTGGAGTGATCACCGCTTGGGCTATCCGGGTTGGAGCTTCGGTATTAAAACTTTTAAAATGAAAAGTTTGTGTGCAATGTGTATCAGATCTCATGTGCTTAGACTCCCGTATTATCTTTCATCTTGTTCCTAGGCTTTTAAGGCCATCCTCAGGAAGTACCTTGACCATCCCTATCCACTTGAACCGTAACTAGCTTTTGGATCTGCTAAGCTCAAGGTTTCTATCATGCGAATCCAGTACCTCGTTAACACTAGGATAGTTTGGGTCTAATCCCCCTCTCAGAATTATTGTTGATGGTGTTTCTTTCTATTTTCCTAACTTGCATTCTTTCTCTTTTATAATTTTAATGCTATTAATTAATATTGGTCGTTTTCCATGCACGTAATTACCTTAATATTTTGTGATGGAAATTGCCTTAAACGTTATTAATCTTGGGAAAACTCATCTTGCATTTGATAGTCTTATGGTTTCATAGCGGAAGGTTTTGTTTTGATAATGTCACTTAGAAATTTATGTTTGTATCTATGTGTGACGGTTGACTGTGTTATGAAGGGTTGACTTAAAATATTGTTGTTTTTAAAAATAATAATAATAATAATTTATTTTAAATTAACCGAACTTTAGAATTACTGTGGAGGTTTGTAAATCCTTAGTGATATAAAAATTTGGATGATGTTTTGTATACTCTTGTTTGATGGAGTTCCTTCTTCTCTTGCGTGTTATTACTAGCCTTTAAGGCATTGGCCCTTCTTGAATGATTTGGGAACCTCTTGGAGTTAATGGTCAAGACTAGTATACCTTGCCTTCGCTTCGAAACTTATGTCGTGTCATGTCCGTGTATCTAATTTAGTGATATGCTCTATGTGATTTCAGGAATGAAATTCTAATATGCTTGGCCTTTCATGTTAATCTGTGAACATTGTGGTTCCTCTTGGTTAGGTTGATCAGCTCTTGTCTTTTAGAAATCTTATATTAAAGCCTATGCTTTTGGTATCTTTTGGTAATTTTAGATGGATGGTATGTGTGACAAACTTCAATCTTGTAAATATTTAATTGTTGATGGGAATCTTGTTTCTTATAGATTGTTTATTCCTTCTTATAAGGCCAAGAGCCATTCTCGTACAATTGTTAAACTTTTGTTGCTTTAGTTCAAAATGGAAGTACAAGGCCTTTTCTTCTTTGATTGGCATGGTAGAGACTTTATGATAATTTGAGGTGTTGTTGTGTTTAGGGCATTGACCCAATTCTCGTAATAGAGTGTTTCTTTCATGGTATTGTTAGACTTTAGTTATGGTGGCTTTGTGTAGCCTTATCTTGCTCAGTTCTCACGAACTGACTCTTGTATAAAAAAAATGTTG
This sequence comes from Taxus wallichiana var. yunnanensis, assembly GCA_018340775.1. Lineage (NCBI taxonomy): Eukaryota > Viridiplantae > Streptophyta > Pinopsida > Cupressales > Taxaceae > Taxus > Taxus wallichiana. Next base: position 129,467,770 of record CM031238.1, on the reverse strand, counting down.
TGCAGATGGCTTATGTGGGTAGATGAGGGTTAAACTTGTAGACTTTTGCATCAACCTCAGTTGAGAAGTTCTTTTGCATGAATCCTTTTTATATTGTTCAACTATTGATAACGTCTAGTGGAAAATGTAGAAGAGGATCAATGTCTTAGTATAATGTATTGTGGACTTTGTCATCTTAACTTTGGAAACCTTGGATTGTTTGACTATCATTGAAAATATAAGAAAATTTGGTTACCGCTTGTTGAGTGACCTTATTGGATTATCGGTATTTTAAGAGTTGATGTAACCTTGTTTTGTTCTTGTAAATGAGTGTTGTTAAACTTTACCCTTGAGAATAAATGTTGAGTTAAATCTTGCTATGACTTAGTAATAATGTGTCATAAGTAAACTAACATGGGTTGTTTAATACTTATAGAAGTTAAACTAAAAGTTATATTCAAATAAAGTAACGTAGAGGTCACCAACTTGAGAGCAAGTAATTCTTTAAGTAATCAAAGGTGAGACTATCATTGCAAGTAAAATTATATAACATGATATCCCTAGCTCCACTAGTGAACATTATCCCTTTTATGGTGAAATTCGTAAAACGATCCTAAGGTGAAATGAATTGTTTGTTGATAGAAGATAATAAGATTTAATAAGCCGGAGAAAACAATTTGGAAACCACGCAATTCTATCTCTCCGCCATTTGGAAGGTAAATTGTTCTCTTTGGTAATACTCATTCAGTGAAGCCTATGTAAAATATTTGATAATTCTGGATAAATTCTCAAGCCTCAATTAAATCCTTGGTAATAACTAATGAGGTCCTAAAGATGATTTCAACTCGACCTTCTCCCTCTAACCTTTTTCCAAGGCACTTTGTATTTCTTCTCTTAAGTGTGTTGAACGTAAACCCATGTTGTCATATGGGCATGAACGAGTTCTAGTAGCGTTAGTGTGAATAGATGGCCTTGTGGAATTTAAATTACCCTTTTCTTCTAAATAAACGAATTAAGCAAATAAAGGTCATAATAGAGAAGACTTAAAGCAAATTTCTCTTCAGAGTAAAAGTAAGAAACTTAGCGTTGTAAGAGGAATTGTACGAATCATATCTAGAGTCCTAGAAAACTTAAGTTAAGGATCGAAAGATGTTTTATTAAAATAAATAACCTTCAATAATTTCTCATTATGGCTTGCCCTATCTGTAAGTGTGTTATGTGGTGGTTTCCTATGTTGTCTTGTCAAAAAGAAAAGTGAATTATCCTTGATGGGTGTGAACATTTCCGTGCTACCTTTGTGGTCATCCTTGTATCGAGTTGTTCACAGAGTTAGTTGTAACCTTGGTGGCGACCATGTTGTGTCGTGTTTTGTGTCAATCAAAAAAAAAAGTTATCCTGTATTTTACTGTGTTGTTAGCATGTGTGAAATTTATTGGTAAATTCAACATGTTATTTTTAATAATTTTCTTTCCCTATTTTTGGTAATTAATTAATTAAAAGTCATGCTCCTTCACTCAATTTGGGTGCCCAAGTCTACATGCTTCTGCTTGTTTTTTTATGAATTTATTTTATTTATTTTTAACATGCATCCTTGACTTCTCTTTAGATCATCCACTTGCCATGACTTTCCTTCTATTTATGGCGCCAAACTTGGCTAGAAATAACATTAATAAATATCATTAAATGCATGTATTAAAGTCAAGGTGGGTCACACTTTTTTGCAAGAGGAATTGCTAAAAATAGGAATTCAAAGCAATGGGAATTTTTACCCTGCAAGGCAACTAAGAAATTCTCGTTTTTCACTTAAGTGACTTGACTTTCATAATGGGAATTTTTACCTTGCAAGGCAGGCAAGAAATTCTTGCTTTTCACTTAAGTGACTTGACTTTCATAATGAGAATTTTTACCTGCAAGGCGGGAAGAAATTCATGCCTACCGCCACCTCTAAAATTCCCATTGGCAACTTAAGTGATTTGACTTGATGGGAAAAAGTAACTGCAAGGCAAGTAAGAAATTCCCGCCTGCCTACCACTACCAAAATTCCCATTGGCATCTTAAGTGATTCCTTCCAAAAAGTGTGACTTGCATGAAAGATAGCTCTTTTCCAAAAGTGTGACTTGCATTATGACTTCTACCTTTAAAATTGTGTGAAAATTCATCACTTAAGGCAACATGGAAATTGGACGTGGAAGGCAACCTTGAAAATTACGACTAGCATGAAGACTGCATTTATTTTTTTTTTGGATTTTTGGTGAAGAAAACACAAGTACATAATAAAATTTGTCATTTTTGGAAAGGATCCGAGAAGATGTAGCAGCAAAAACTTACATGTGTTATAACTTTCATTCCGTGGCTCCATTTTAGGTGTCGTTTTCTCTAAAAGTGCATATTTTCTTGAGATTTATGCATTGATGGCAATATTTTTCTTATTTTCATAAAATATTTTTTGCACCTATTTGGACCAAGCAACTTCTTGCAATCTTTTGAAAGAATCCTGAGCTTTGATCGCATGTAGACAAATTAGTAATTAAAAATACTGGATAGCTTTTCAAAACCCTAGGCTTGGGGAAAGATCTGGCAAGAAGAATGAATAGGCTACGGGAATTTCCAAAGAAAACAAACCAAAACATAGACAAAAAGAAATAAAACAAAACAAAAGAAGTTGTGGGCAATTGCTCGAAAAATTTCTCCACTTAGTTGATTTGCAAAAAATTCTTCCCCTCGGGTGAGTATTTTGTGGTAATAATGATGGGGTGAAGTGCTTTATATAACCCAAATCCTCCAATTTTAGCTCAATATATTTTTAAAAGAAATTTATTTATTTATTTAATAAATAAATAAAACACTTAGAGACAAGGTCTGGCGAAGTATTTGAGTGAGTTTTGGCATGTGAGTATTTGGCGAATTTTGATTTTATGACTCTCTGGGGTTACCTTAAAGCAACACAAATAAATGTAGGAAAAACAAACACAAAATGACCCGTTACTTTGAAAAGAATGAATTTTTTTAAAAGGGGTAGTCCCAAATTTCAGGGTGAAATCGGGGGACATTAATACTCTACATGTTTCCTCTTGGAACATGTATGATTTTCCCTTTCATACATAGTTTTGGGGCATTTTGGTCGTTTCACAGTTCATTCAAAATGATTCATGGATGACTATGGGGAGATATGTTACGTTAAGAGCTTCAAAGCTTGTATCAACTTCAAATTCAATGTAGATGAGCTAAAATCATATTTTGGGATAGTTTGACAAAACATATCCGAATACCCAACAAACCGGCTTAAATGCTTAATGAGACAAGCATTGTTGCATTTTATTCATAGTTCTCAAAGCAATGGAGAGGAAAATCAAATTTATTTGAGTTTTCCACTCTCATTAAATCCAATTCAAAACAAATTTCATGAACAAATGATCCTTTCAATAGAGCAATTTAGTGATAAGTCCAAGTAGTGCTTTATGCGGATTCAGGGGTAAGATTTCAAGTAGTAGATCAGTTTTAAGGTGTATCAAGCTAGACACCATGCCCAATGGATGATTAAGGCTACAGATCTTCATATTTAGCAGGAAAATAACCCCAAAAGTCACCAAACTATTATCCAAAATGATGTAGCCTCACCTAGGAACATCACACTCTCAATAAGGAGTATTAGAGAATCTCTTGCAACTTAGATCAAATCTTGTATTTACACCTTGTTCTCAATACTAGGAAACAACTAAAACCTACAAATCTGCTTTATATGTTCAAAACAAAGCATTCAAGGCTTCAAACATGTGTATTATCCTTCTCATAGTCTATCTTAGTCATTCTGAAACTTGAGAACACAAGAATTGATGGACTTGTTCACTCTTGCCACATTTGCTTAATTGGCTTCTTAAGAACATGGTTGTTGAAATGTTAGGAGTGAAGATGGTTATTAAGGCTTAGGAAGGAAGTATTTAGTGTTTTGAGAACCCAATTTCAAGACACAAGTGTGGGAAAGTTTATTTGAACCAAATCCTTAAGAAATCTGCTACTTCCCTCAATACCTTCTAATTTAGACTTCTTCTTACTTACTAGTCCTGACACAACACCAATTTCAAGTATAAATTTTAATGGAAATATTGTTTCCACCCTCCAAAAATTGATTCACATGCCAATTTATTCAAATAATCAATGTACTAACTTTCACTATAGCTTGTTTTGTAGAGATTGCTTCAAATTCACAAGGACGGGGTCTGAGTTAAGTCTTTTTGCATGGTTGCAATGTTTCAGTCTAGATTGTAAAGAATTAATTCCTTATGATGGTCTATCAATACAAAATTCCTCCTAAATATCACTGAGGAATAGGTTAAGGTTATATTTTATATTTTTAGACTCAGACTAGGTGTTTAAACCTCTCAAATGCAAAATTTTTGGAAACCCTAAAGGGTTTGTCAGACAATGAACCCGGGACCCAAATTCTGAAACACTTTTTCTAACTTTCAAAACCTAAATCATAGTCAAACAAGTCTTTTTGAGCACTCATAATCATTCTACTTTACTAGTAGACTCTTTCTAACTCTTGGAATACGTTTTCGAGCCCAAAAATCATGGTCCTCTGTCTTGAAACCGAGATAATCTAATCACAAAGCTTTAGTCATTCAATCACAGGATTAAGCACAACTTTCAGTATTTTATGAAGACTATGTAGGTCTAGAGATTGTCCAATTACCTTACTCAAACATTTCTCCTCATTTATCTTTTATTAAAACCTCCATACAAGTTCAACTTGTCTTTCTTGACTAAAACCACAATCTTTATACTATGACAACTTAATCAATGAGTTTTAAACCTGCATTCACGTTAATTGGAAATATATTTACAAGGGAATCACATATACAATTATTCAGGGTATCATTGTGTTATTAGAGTCCTAAAACTACTCTACACCTTCTCTCATTTAATCCACAACTATCATGTACAAATTTTGTGTTCTTCTTAAGATTGATTACACATGAAATTTTACACTAAACCTCTTATTGGAGCTCCAATATCACTTGTCTCAATTGATCAATGAGGATGAAAACATTCACAAAGTTCTTTATACTTCCTCATTCGAATTTTTCTCATGTAACCACCAAAATTCATGCACAAGGTCATATGTGGAGTCAAAGGAGCTTCATGAAGCTTTAAGAGCTTATTACACCACTTAGATTCAATTATATCACCTAAGATGAAGCTCTAACATCTTAAAAGACTAAATCAACCTATATATATGCTTTAAATGCACATAATGACCCTTATTATCCCCTAATGAGGCTTTTACAAGCTTTAGACCTCTTATTTCAAGCCAAAAGACCAAAATTGGCTCTAGGAGAGATTCAAAATTTCAAATTTGAAAAATGGAGGGAAACTCCATAGTTTGAATTTTTGACCTCTTAGACCTATGAAACCAACTTGAATGACCCCTAGGACACCTCTAAGACCTATCAAAGCCAAAATTTGATATAGATACAACAATATTTCCTTTGGAGCGATGCTCCGCATCACAAAACTACACCCCCTGTAATTTTAAATAACTCATCAAAATGGACTTAGCCACCTTTTCAAGAAATCCGTGGAAGACTAACTTAGCCTTCTCGCAAAGGGTAGGAACTTAGTGTTTCGTAGATTCTCCTAATCCACGGAATAAAGAATTGAGCAACATAAGAACTTAGGTAGAATTGATCAAATTCAAAGTGTTGTGTGGCACTATTTTAGTTTACATCACGAAAAGATAAGTCCTCGCAAAAGGAAGAATGTCCGAAGTGTCCTAGGCTTTCAAAGTTTAGTGATGTGGGTTTTTAAAGTTTAACGTCCCACGGGTTTTCTCAACTTGTGAAACATTGAAGGTAGCCATCATAAGAAAAGGCCACGTGGATGCAAAATTAAAAGACAAACCTTGAACCCCATGACCTTCTCTTTCGTGGTCTATGGGCTTCCTTCGCAACTCGATAGGTTCTAATGTGCATTTGCATTTTTCACCCCAAGTTTTTGTGATCTCACTTGGTGGGTCCTCAGTGCCTCATGCATATCGTCATGTTATAAAAAAATGCATCTCTCACCTCGATCCCTATCGCATTCCTTCATGGTATTTTGGGCTTCCTTTGCACTACCACATCATTGTTTGCATGCACTTTTCACCCCGATCTTCGCCACCTTCTTTCACGGTCTCATTGGCTCCCCTTGCATCATTACAAGTTTTTGTGAGCATACATTCTCACCTCGACTCCCCACACTTGCATCTAAACACTCGCCTCACGCACCAGTCCAAACATGACATGTGGGTAGAATGTGAGCATGCAAGTAATCTCTGTGGCCAACCGAAAGATGCCACATGTCACCTTCACGTTCCTCCCGACCACTAAATTTTCAAACTTCCATAACTTTCACTCCCGAGCTCTAAATCACGTAAAATTGGCCTCACTAGAAAGGTCTCATCGAGACCTTCAATTTAACATCCTTAAATTTAGATTTTTAGGATATTTTCTCGAGAAATATAGCAGGAAAATAGCTAGGTAACTTGATGATGAAGCAATAGACAACTCAACCACTGCATTGATAAAGTATGGTGCTCCTTCCTTCTCCTACAAGAAAAGTAACATGGGGAATGGTCTTGCAAGGGTGCCATGATGATTTTTAGACATTTAATGCATATTGTTGGTGGTTAAAGGCATGGATTTGAATTTTCCTCTCTTTTCCTCATATCTCTCTCTCTCCCATTTTATATTTATCATTAAATGAGGCTCATTTGTAAAGGTTGGACCCTCTCTAAATGCAAGGGATTCATTCAGAGTGTTTCCCAAGTGTTTTGAGTTACATCCTTAGATTTGGACCTCTGCAAGGCATTTTTTACCTTCTTCCTCAACTATAATGGATTGTGCATCTTCCTAAGCAATAAAATTCACGTTTTGTGGCTATTCTATGCCCTAGCTTGTATTTTCTTGCATGTTATTGCCTCTTCATTCATTGCAGGTGTGTTGTGCATGTTTATCTCTTTGCAGGGTTTTATTTCTATTGTGCTCCATGAAAATGGAAGTTTGAATGTTGTTCTAGACTATGGCACTCGTGTCTTCCTCTCCTCCATCATTTTTCCTCCCATTTCCTTCATTGAGTGTATTTCCCTCTTCTTTGGTGTTATCACCTCTGTTAGCTTAGAATTTCCTTTTCATGCATCTATCTCTTCCCTTGGTCCCTTGGATTGTTAGAGTAGGATTAGACAGTTGCATTTCTAGCAATACGAGTATTTTTAGCATTAGGATTAGGTAGAGGAAGTTGACCTTCTCGGAAGTTTGTCTCAAGAGTAAGTCCCACAAATTGGAGACAGTCCCATGTTACCTTAAATAATCGGATCTCTCATGTTGATATGGGGTAGGGTGCAATTTTGAGCTCTAGTAGTTCCGACACACTTGGTGGGATATTTTAATGCACTTTACAACATCTTCTTCACTGAGTTTGGTGTGTGATTTAGTGATTTCTAGCCTTTGGAGGCTTGTTTCAACACATCTGGCAACTCTAATCATCATATCTATTGTTTTTAGTAGTCAAAGTGCCCCCTTTCATGAGAAGAATTTAGACTAGATCAAGTGCAACAAGTAGTGAGCCTTTTGAATATCTACAGTTATCACCAAGAAGGAGAAGAAAAGGCAGAGTAATTTAGAGATCGCCTTCTCCTCCAAATATGAATATGTGTACTCCTCCTCATGGTAGACCTTTCTTGCTATCATCTAAGGTTCTAAGATCCATTCCATTCGAGTCACGATAAAGAAATTTTTCCTTTTCGGTTTTAATAGAGGTAGTCTTTGGCTCTAAATGCACAACAGGACATACCGATGGCTACTCTTAAAATTATTCCTTTCTTTACTAGTGAAACTCTTACTACCCCAAATTGATCAAATTCAAGATATTGCTAAAGTTTGTTCAGTCCATTTTGTTATCAAGATGATGTTACGATTAGGCTTCTTGCTTCTTCTATTAAGGGAAAATCACTTCAATTGTACAAAAATTTGGGGCCTCCTTTTATTCACAATCGGGATGAAATCGGTATAGATTTTTCTCAACAATTTGAGGAGAAATTGAAAAATATTTCCTTATTAGAACTTCTAACCATTAAAGGGAATTCCTTTGAACTTATGGTTGATTTTAATTTCAGATTTTAGAAGACATGGGATAGAATTCCAGTTCTCTTAAGACCAACTCCACAAGGTGTTTTTCTTTACTTCTTAAGAGAATTGAATTATGATATTTTTGTTATGATACAATCTATGGGTGCTATTCAACCGCTCGATACATATGCAATATCCATTAGGGCTGATAATTTTTGATACAAGTTGGAAAGATAGCCCCTAGATTACCCATGCCTTTGTTTCTTTAATTTCCTCAATATCCTCAAGCTTCTATTTCCCCATTTCTATGTAAAGTTCACAACCCACTCTTCTACATTGTATTCTTCCGAAAGTATAAGGATGATGATGAAATGAAAGCCTTGATCAAAAATTTGTCAAATAAAGTAATATCCTTGGAGAGATAACAAGCCCAATCATATAAAATTACCCAAGTCCTAACCAAGGATAGTTCTCAAACCCTGTGGTTTAATCATTGATATCAACCCTATAGAAATTAGTACCCAAATCAAAGATATGACCAAAATTAGAAAAATTGAGAGATGGAAAGGTCAATATTTGCATCTTCCTCTTCAAACAATTACTCCTACTCGGTCACTTCCTGTTGCTAGCTCAAGTAAGGCACATATTCCAGTGTAAAATAATGTTATATAAGAGACAAAATGTTGTTTTCCATGTGATCATCCACATAATCAGTACATTTGTACAAATGCACTACAAGCTTAGGCCCTTATGGTTCAAAATTCTTCCAATCAACATGAACCATTACTCAAACAGTAAAATCTAGCATGGAAGAAACTCAAGAAGTCAATCTAGAGACTAATCTTATGTTCTTTGGGACTAATAACTTATGTGCATTAATCAAGTCATGGATCACTCAGATAAGTTGTAACTCCATGTGGCGGATAACACAAGGTCAAAGAAAAGGAAAATGGATGTAAGGTCTCCTTCCCTTACTACCCTAGGCCTCCCGCATGATAATCCTAATCAGCCCGCAGATTTGGGTAAGATTTTGGCCTCATCCACTTGTCGCGGATCACTCAAAAGATACAAAATGAACAAGTTTTACATGATATTCAAAACCCACATAACATTGTATACCCTCGGAACACACAAGTTCCACCAACTAAATAAATTCCATGGATTGAAAAAAAATCAAGGAGAACACCGTACCTCAAGTACAAATCCATTGGCCTCCCTTCAACATTGTTGAGGAGATGAAGAATAAAAACGTGAATGTGATAATGTGGGATGTTTTGGCTATTCCATCACATAGTTATATCTTGCATGAAGCTCTTAAGTAGCTCCCTCAAGCTGATCCATATTTTCAAAGAGATCGTACTATTTTAAACATGTGCCAAGAAAAGGAGAAACAAGTAAGAAAAGTTATGAAGATCCCATCCTTTTATATGTCTTTAATTATAGGTAAACATTTGGTTCATAACTACGTGATTGACATAAGAGCTAGTACTTCTATAATGCCTAAAAATATTGTTGATATCCTAGGTCTTAAGTATAACCCTATTTCTAAAGGTGTTTTGCAACTTGATGGCTCAATTGTTAAGCATATTAGGAATGATCACAGATCTTGAGTTAACCCTTCTTGTTTGTCCTAGTATAGCCCTAACTCAAGATGTATCAATCATTGAATTGCCTCCTTTATTTTCCATTTTCCTATCAAGATACTTCACAGCTAAGGTGGGTGGTTATTTGTCTTCAGATTGATCTCACATGCTCCTAAGAACTAGATATGGTACTAGATTTACAATACAAGGTGAGGCAATCTTATCATATACTATTGAGCCTTATGACCCTTTTCCTCTCCAATTTAATTTTCTTATACATGAAGATCAAGAGCATGAGTCAATTTCAATTGAGTAGCCTATCCCTCCTTTAACTCTTGATATTTTACTAGATGAATGGGCCAAGGAGAACTATGAGTTTGATCCTTATGGCACAACCATGGAAACTGGACTTCGAACCTATTACATCATGTAGAATAATTTGTTGGAAAACATAAGCACTGAGAGGGGAGGGTGAATCAGTGCTTCTTAAAAATTTGAAAAAATTACAAATTCTCAGCAAGACACTCACTCTTAATCCATCTTTACCATGTTAAGACAATGACATTCACACATATGCAAATGAGAAGAAAGTACACATGAACACAAGGTTTAATGTGGGAAACCCTTAAAGGGAGAAAAACCCACTGAAATCAATGCACTAGTTTGGAAAAATTGTCCTATAAAGATTACAAGGATTTCAACTTGTTGAGAAACCACTCAACTTGAAGCACTCACTCCAAAATTTAGCCAAGCTACAACTTGACCTTCTACAAGCTACTACTTGCATGGAAGCTACAACTCCCAACAATTTAGCCAAGCTACTACTTGACCTTCTTGCAAGCTACAACTTACAAGGAAGCTTCAAATCCCTATTTGATAAGAAACAAATTAGTCTTCTTACAAGGTTTGATCACCCTCATTTAGTTGTCTAACAAAACAAATTATGACCTCTAAATTAGCTCTTATCTTTTCACTCTTCACCTCTCCTAATTCACCTCTTTTCTCATCACTTACAGTTTGCAAAACACTATCATACAAGGCTACTTCCACACAAACATTCTTGCCATGCTTCTCTTCTTAAATCACCCTCTCAACATGGGCTTGACCAAGATCTACTCGACCACTACACAACAAGATGAATTGATCAAACTAATTTGTTTCATGAACATTTTTTCTCTTAATATTTATAATATTTATACCAAATATTTTTATTCAAAATATTGACAGTGACGTATTTGAAAAAATTACGATCTCCCTTATCCCTATCAGTCGATAGATAACCATTCTTTTATTCCCTTCGGTCCTTAAGAGTTCATCCTTTGTCTATTTGGTCCCTTAATCGAACCAAACTCGGCCCAATCTTTTAAGATTGAGCCGAATACTGAATGGATGGGAAAAGATCCCTCCTAGGTGGATCGAATCGGTTGCCCCATATATCTATATCTATATCTATATCTATATAGACGAGGTGAGAGAGAGTGATTCCATTCTTTGCCCAACCTTATAGATCGGAGTGACTGATTCGTGTCTTATCGGGCATGATGGTCATTATTAGTTGTCTTGTAATCATGGTGGGTCGGGAGTTCTTCATGGGAGAACTAGTCTAGTCACCACTTGGCTACTTATAGAGAGATCTCTATTTGGAGGGTGACTCTCTTAAAATTCCCTTAGCCTCCCAGAGAGTATGGATTTATGAAGGGTCGGCTGAATTATTTTGTCTCTCCACTCCCCGACCCTACTCTATATAAATTGTGACAGAGTCCCCCTCTCTCCTTGGCCATATATATTAGAGTGGTCCCTAGACTCCCTCTCCCTCTATATATATCTCATCTTTCTCATATGGGATATGGAGGTTGTTGCTTCTCTACCGCCATTGCATAGAAATCTATCTCGATGACTGTGACTTCGATCCGACTCAGGCGATCGAAGCCCTAATCGAGAGAATATTAATGAATGCATGAACCTCATGCTGCAGCCACCCTATTTATATGCTCATGTTGTATAACTCATTTATCCTCACCCGCATATACAATAGATGCTTAATTTGTGCACATGTTATTTCGAGATCGCCCAATCCATCTATTTTTTATCATTTATCATTTTTTGATCATTTATCATTTTTTATTGTTTCTCAATTTTCTATCGTTTCTCGCATGCCCCTAAAAAAGAAAAGTAGGTGTGAATTCCCCAATTTTGGTTTATCATACCATTTGTTATATATATGGGTAAAATTTCTTTTCCATTATGCATAATAATGGTATGACCAATCATTGTGAGTATAATGGCAAATGCTCGGGACCATGTCACTACATCCATCACACATCAGCCATCATCCATCCATCCATTCTATTCTCTATGTGATACGACAGATGACTGGTTATATCACGTATATAACTTGGGTGGACCGCAACCCACTTAATAGTTATTTTGTTACTTATACTCTATAGAGGGAGGAGAAGAGGGGATAAAGGGGTCATTATTGGATATACTATCCTTTCTTGTTCAAATTCCCCCATATTAATGGGAAATGTCCTACCTTTGAGTGCACTTTGAATTTATAATTTAATTCATCTCATTTTTAGGTAGATTGGGAATTCGGAGGGCCTATAATTCCTTCGTCCGATGATGACTCATTTATATTTAGTCCCTAACTCATTTATATTTAGTGAAAAAGGCAAGCTTATTTTGATTCCCTATATTTCTTCATATATTATCTAAAGGCGGATGTCTATATATAGATCTCCCTATCTATATATGGCTTAGATATGATATAGATAGGAGGAAGGCCAACCTATTGATTGGAGTGGAGATTGGATTTTTTGCGTCAAAGTTGTCATCTATCTATAAAGGGTGCCTTGACCGATTCCCCTATTGCATTGATTGGGTGGAAGGGAGAGGTTGTTAACCCTCCCAGGTTGTTTAGGATATATATAGATATAGAGGGCCCACCACCCCTATACCAGAGCCAACAGATTGCGAGGATTTCAAGTGAACTTATCTCAATGGGCTCTCCTCCTCCTTATAGTTATTTTATGGGGCCCTATCTATATTTAGGCCCCCATATAACCCCTACAAAATGAGAGGGGCTCCTATATCTCCCATATATAGATACGGGCGCGCTGGTAAAGTAGCTGGATGGGGAACTATTATTCCCATGGGCATTGTAATGGTTCTCTTTGCAGTATTCTTATCTATTATCTTGAAAATTTATAATTCTTTTGTTTTATTGTGCCCCGTAGCTTAGATGATTATAGTACTTGGCTGAACCACGTTGTCGGGGTTTGAATCCTCCTCGCTCACAACATTACACTATATAGTGACTAAGAGTAATTCTAACTCTTTTAGTTACTAGTTCGGTGGAATGAAATTGACGCTCTCCTAACGTGAGTCCCATTTGTAGTTGTATAGTTGGGAAGGGACTCCTAAAACCCCAACGAAGGAAGTGGATGGTTAAATTATTGTAATCTCAACCTAAGGAGAGGTTCTATTGCGATTTCTCGGGGTAATCCACATTGATACAATGAGAGAAGGGGACCTACCACAATAACAGAACGACCTGAATAATCAACTCGTTTACCAAGTAAATTTTCACGAAATCTTCCTTCTTTGCCTTGGATGATGATGGGGGAATGGGGTGGCTTGAATGCCTACATCTTGATCGCTAGTTTGTTGAATCCCCTATTCTCTCTATATGGGGCCTGAACTACCTATGGGGGTCGGATTGGTGTGGGGAGTCTCGGTTCTAGATAGATGCCCCCCAATCTTATTACCCTCTAGATTGGGATCGAGCCCATCGTAACTAGTTCACTCATGGGGGGGGGGTTGAGATCTCTAATGTATGCATATTGTTACAAACCTATCAGCCATGAAGGGTTCTTACATACCCCTTAATTCACCTAGTTTTGCATGTCCTCATTCATTTCAAAATCATGGTCATCAACAACCACTTTATTGTACATTTTGGAATTTATATTTTCAAGGATGACATGCACTCATATCTCTTCAAAATCAACTACAAACTCTTCAAATGCTTTCTCCTTCAACTCGTACACAAGGAAAAAGATTACATCATCTAAATTGTTATAAAGCAATAATTACATCTACAGACTTGTCAGTTACACACTCAGATCCTTCATAACCTATTAAAATGCTTCATATTCTTATAAGGTGTTGAAACATCTTCTTAAACTCATTCTAACATGAAGATATCGATAAGATTCCAAAAGACTGACCTCGACATCGATTTATAATCGTCATGTCAATTTTCCTCTTCTTTGGCGAGTTCTTTTTTTCCTCTAGCTATTTTAGGCTATATAATTGATTCCATTATGAGTTGTGAATGTAAAAATACCCTTCCTCTAGATCTATAACTCCTTGACATATTTATACCTCTCCATTTCAAATTCAACCTTCGTTAGAGCTCTCATACACATCAAGGTCTAGGACCTTCAAAAACAATTTGCTAAATGAGAGTTAGAACTACATTTGTAGCTCATTTTATGCATTTTAATAAGAGTGGGGAGCACTTAAAAATGTTCTTGTCTTCATCACATACTTGATACCTTATAGATCATGACACACAATGTCCTTTCTACTCTTCATCACAACTTGGTTCTTATAGTCATGGAGGTTCACAAAGTACGATCACAAGGATGATCAACCTCCACTAATGCATGCACTTCCAAAGCCTTATAAAACTTGGAGAGAGTTTTTAATACCTTTGTTTCACCTTTAAATTCCTGGGTAGCTCTATAATTCACCCTTCACATCATACACCACTGATTGGAATGAGGTACTAAAAGAATTTCAAGCATAAAATTTTTGTCTGACAAAGTGAGTTGTTTCATGCATTCAAACTCATGTTCATAGCTCTAAAGCCACATTTATGGAAGGATCTATGTCTTGTTCATCTCAAAAGTATATGTCTTGCTTCATCTCAAGGCATAGAGATGAAATATGCTTGAATATCAAGGACAACTCAAATTGGTTCTCAAGCTCCAAAACCAGTCTTGCTTTAACTTGAATCTAAGACCAAAACTCACTTTCATGATGAACCAACACCTTGAAAACTTCACATGGGACCTGTACTCCATCTACAAACATGCACATTCATGAGTTATGTGGAGAAGTTTACATTTACACCCACATTCCTCGAACCTACTTGATAGGGCTAAATGGCATATTTGACCATTGAAACCAATGCACAAAATCACTTTACTACGATAAATTATGGACTAAAACACGTCTTATGGTACTTTTATCAACTTTCCATGACCATATTTCACCTCAACATCATGCCTTTTCATCAATACCTCTTCAAATCTACATTATCGGTTTGAGCTTGTTTGTCTTTTAGTGGCATACTACTTTGATTGACATGGTTCACCAAAAATATGCAAAGAACTTGCATGAATCACTTCATGGACTCTTAGAACAACTCTAAAGCTTGCTCCCAAACTTGATCTTACAATGTGAAGTTTTCTTTCCATGACTGCATAAGAAATTTCTTACAAAACATAGTTGTTCAAGATGTTATTGCACCTAAAGTATGAAACTAATGCAAACATGATCTAGGAAGAGTCCTTTATTAGCTCAAATCATAAAGGAATCCTCCTTTATTGACTTTTTGTCATCCAAATTTTGGTATTTCTTATAACCATTGTTGTAAATGCTTCTTTCTTTATTATGGGGTTTTGTTGTGTTGTGGTTGGGCTTACCGTGAGTCAATTCCTTTTGACTCGGGCCTTTGTAATTGGTTTTTGTCCTTTGTGAGCTTTCATGATTTATCTTTTGTAAATGGCCTTGGAGCCTTTCCAAAAATTATCAATAAAAAAATGAGCTCAAATCATCTTTTTTGCATTATCATGTAGTTTGGGGACTAAATACTTGATCTTTCCTATCACTCTCAAAGGAGGGTTTTGAGAGGGCTTGGAGTGACTTGACTTGTTAATATTTGTTCATAAATGATAGGCCTTAATTCTTCCTCATTCCAACTCTATAATTTTCTTAATTCCATACCCTAACTATGATGAAATATCTAGGACACCTTGTAGATGTTTTATGTACCAATAAGCTCTTCAAAGTTGACCCTTGAGCTAGGAAAGAGCATTTTGGGAGCTTGGTAGCACTAAAAACTTCATAACAAATTCTTCTTCACATTTGCATGAAATTTTGTCCACATCACTATATTACCCTTTTTCACATGTCTCAAGGCTTGTTTACTCATAAATAGTCATGCACCTTCTTGACCAACACCATTTGTACCTATTAATCTTGCTCGTCCTCAAGGAAAGTCACGAATAATAACCTAAACATGCTTCCAATAGCTAAGACATGACTTATGCCTTCATCTAAAACCTTCCTAAAATTTCCCTACACTCTTATCTTGCTTTGGTTGGTATTTCATAACTTGTTTTGCTTCATACACCCATCCAAGCTTGCACTAGGTCCTTGAACTAGGCCTAATTGAGCTAGTTCCAACTCATACTTCATGAACCTACCCTATTTTCATCATGAGACTATCCTAACACACCCTCTTCATGTTTCTCATGCCTCTACCATGCTTCTCTATCTCGCCTCGTGCCTTCATTACATCGTCCTAGGTCATCTGTGACTAGGCCTAAGGATTAGGCCTACTAGACTAAGCTAGTCATACTAATTCCACTCATGCACCCTTGTATTCACCATGCTAATTGTATTTCCTCATCAAACACCTATTAAACCTCCTATGAAATCATCCTAACATGCTCTCACATCATCTTTATCCTCTACCACGGTCACTAGCTACTTATAAAGCTAGGTCTCCATCAAGTTTTCTCATGCCATGCTTTATCTTGACTTGTCACACTCACTCCAAGCTTCCTCTTTCTCTCCTTCATCTTGATTTTTCATTAATGTTCCTTTTACATCAATGACAATTCAACATCCACATGCCAATAGAATTTGCTTTCCCCACACCACTTAAGCAAGAAAAGAATAGTGTTTCTAGATTATGTAAATTGTTATTTGACTATTCTAGAAGCATAAATGGAGTCGTGGCGGGTGTTGTGTTGATTTCTCCAATGAATGAGAAATTCTTCTTTGGTCATAGATTACAGTTTACGTGTTCTAACAACGTAGAAGAATATGAGACATTGGTGTATAGTCTTCTTATTACGAGAAAACAAACAAATCAAAGCATTGCAAAGCTTTGGAGATACTAAGTTGGTCATACTAGAGGGAAATGTGCTACCAAGAATAAACTTCGAAAGCTTATAAACAAAGTTTCAAATATTTTGGAGATATTTAATGCATTTAATCTGCAAGTGGTGACAATAAAATTGAACAAAGAAGCATACCAGATGGAAACCCTTGGATACCAGTTTTCACCAATTGAAGATCTCTTCCAAGGCAATCATCAACATGTGAAGTTAGTGTTTTAACATTTTCTTTATGAATTTGTGAAACAAATAAGGTGATGGGCCAAGGAGGAATACTTGTTGCGATGGTCGATTGAAGGTTGACGCATGTTCGACTTCTTAATCAAATGTTAAATGCAGGAGCTTCCTTTTGGCTAGGAGGAAATACCTGAAATATAAAACAAGACAACAAAAGAGAGTTAAACAATACATGTCAGTGAGTTGCCTAGCGTGTGCTAAATCAGGAAGTATGATACTTCCTTGATGATTTTCAACCCATTGTTTAATACAACTTAATGCAAGAGATAGTGTAAAGAAATAAAATCCTACTGTAGTTGATATGATTTAGGCATCTCATTTAAGCATAATAAGCAAATATAATCTAACAAACTAGGTTATGATTAGATCTGGAAGCTAGATAGGTGGTCGAGGTGTTGGAATAGGTCAGGGTCAAGTTTTGGGTGAGTTTGGGTGAGTTGGTGAAAGGTATTAGGTCACATTCATAATTAGAATTACAGTCCACGAGACCGACGTCGGTGAGGTATGCACCGACGGCGTTAAGGTGGGATGGTGGAATCTCAATAAACTAGGTTTTGAAGAGTCTTCGTGACTACAGAGAATGGGAGGGGAATGTTTAGGTTAGTACGATGATGGGAATGCTCAAGAAGTGTCTAAGATCAAATATTGGGGGAGCTAACAGGATTTTGGGTGGTTGGATAAATGGATTAAAGGAATATGGGGATGGTGGGATGCACAGGAAACCAGAAACTAACTCAAAAGAGATAAAGAGACTGATTCTAAATAATTGTAGAATGTTACGAGATCAGAGTGTACTTACTTTAGGAAAAAGTCTGAATGGATGAAGGATGGCGACGACGATTGATTATGAAATGGTTGCTTCATGTCATGACATGTTTCTTGGAATGTTGTCATGAATGCTTGCTTTCAATCAGTGCTTGGTTACTAGTTCGGGATGTATGGATGTGCAGGAGGGCTCTGGTGCATGCTTGCATGCAAATCTCTTCTCCAAGACTTGAATAATTCTTCCAACCTCTCAAAAAAGGTTACCAAAATGAATATATGGTAACCGACGATGGTTTAGGTGACCACGACGTCGGTTTAGGGTTGACCGACGTCGATTAAGGTTAGAAATCCTAAGTTTGCTAAAATGAAAGATCTTGACAAATGTTTTCGCTAGCTCTATCCATTATCACGGTTCAAAACGAAATGTTGCACTTAGATAAGTGGGAATGTGGTTAGAAGAAGAATAGGCATGTGATTTTAGGGTTGAACTAAGTCTTAGTTAATTAAGGTAGGTAGGACTAAGTCTTAGTTAGTTATTATGAGTGGATATAGAGTCCTCAAAAAAGGGAAACATTCTAAGAATATGTTTGTGATGAGGTGTCTAGGTGAGGTGGTGGGGTGAGGTGTCAGGTGAGGTGGAAATTAGTTTTAATTAAGGTAATTAAATAATGAATATGGTGAGCATGGGAGTTACTTTAACTATGGGTAATTAAATTAATATACATGTGGGGTGAAGGGGAAGTGTTACCCAAATTTGGTGTCTACTGATTAGTGATCGGCCATCAATTCGAGACAATCAAATGGCATGTATTTGACAATGATGAACAAATTATTCAATTCATCCGTAAGAATGAAGCTATGCTTTCCTTAAATATGTGATATGATTTGCATGATGACGATTATGGTGATCAAATAATTTAGTTGAAAAAAATAAGTTACCTAAAGGATTGATCACTCTTGAGAATATTTTCAGTCTTGATGACGAGTTCAAAGGAGAAGAGAGGAACATAACAACAAAACAAGAAGACTATTAACCTATGACCACTGCACAAGGTAAGGAATTTATTACTTGGAATGATATCTATGAAGATGACAAGTAATATTTTATCTTCTTGTGTCAAATTTTTAATGATATATTCTCATGGGATTATGAAGACCTTAAGGGGTTTGATCAAAGCATTGTTTAACATTCCATTGATTTGGATGTTGATGCCAAACTAATTAAACAAAAGTAAAGGCATTTCAATCCCAAGATAGAGCCCCTCACGAGGAAGAAATTATCCACGTTGATTGAGGCCAAAATAATATTTCCTATCAAATACTCTTGGGTGGAAAATCTAGTTTCAAAGTGAGGAAGAAGAATGGAGAAATCATAATTTGTGTTTATTTCATGGATTTGAACAAAGCTTCCCTAAAATATCACTATCCTCTACCTTCTATGGAAAAAATTTTACAAACAGTAGCAAAAGCTGAAATTTTTTCTATGCTTGATGGATACTCAAGTTTTAATCAAATCAAGGTCAAAGAGGAGGATCGGTTTAAAATTGCATTTACAACCAAAGGGGAAACATATGCATATCAAAATATGCCCTTTGGTTTATCAAATGCCAGTGCCACATTCCAAAGAGAAATGGCCATTGCTTTCAAAGGGTATATCAATGATTTCATCCTTGTCTATTTTTATGATATCACCATTTTCTCAAAGGAGAGTGAAGATCATATCAATCATTTTGAGAAAGTCTTTGAGATATGTAGGCAATTTGAGGTGTCTCTTAACCCCAAGAAGTGTAACTTTGAAATTTCTAGGGGAAAGCTCTTAGGGCACATTTTTTCAAAAGATGGTATTTCCATTGATCCAGAAATAATCTTAGCTATCTTATCTCTCTTGCTAACTTACAAGAAAGCCTTCATAGTCATTCTTTAGAAAGATAAACCTTTTTAGGAGATTTATTCCTAACTTTTCAAGTTTGGTTAGGCCTATCACTCTCATGCTCAAGAAAGATTCAATATTCAAATGGATAGCATAAGGGAAAGAGGGCTTTGCCAAGATCAAACAAGAAATTTCTCAAGCCCCTACACTTATCAACCCTGACTATGCCAAATATTTTATCTTGTATGCATATGGAGTTGAATCTAGTATTGTTGATATTTTGACACAAAAAATGTTAAATATCCGAACAACCAAAGTGGATTTTTTATCTAAACACTAAAGTATTATGAATTAAGGTACAATCACATTGAAAATTAGGTCTTTTCCATCATGAGAGCTCTCAAGAAATTCAAGAGTATGTTTGCCACTAATCATGTCAAAGTTTTAGTCTCACATTTTAGTGTGAGATATTTCATTATGGGACAAGAAATCAATGAGAAAAGAGTGGGAGGATGAACAAAATAATGGAATATAATGTGACTATTAAATACACAAAGTTGGTAAGAGGAAGAGAATTATGTGAGCATCTCACTAAAGTGCTCAGAAAATCATGAAGAAGCTTCTTTCTTCATGGAGGAAGAAAAAAACAAACAAGTGACCTATAAGACAAAGGAATTCAACCTAGCCGTGACAATCGGGTGGATGATATGAAAATTTTTCTAGCGGTTGGTGGTTATCCTCTTAGTTTGAGCAATATAATGAGAAGATACCTCGGGTTCTGTTACAAATTCCTTGTGTTTTAATTGATGGAATTATTTTCAAAGGAATATTGATGGTGTTTTATTAAGGTGTGTTGAAGGTGAGTAAGTGGACAAGGTATTGACATAATTCCACGATGGTTTCTCGGTGGACACTTATTTTCCAAAGCCACAACAATGAAAAAGATAAAATCATGATACTTCGGCCTACGCTATTTGTTGATGCTCAAAAATGGGTTAGAAAATGCAAAGAATGTGCTTTCTTCAAGTGGTAAAAAGAGGTTAAAAGGCCTTCCACTTCATCCAATCCAAGCATATCATTCATTCTCTCAATGGGGTCTTGATTTCATTGGCATGATTAATCCTCTATCAAGTGTTGGCCACAAGTGGGTCTTTACGACAACTGATTAATTTACTAGATGGATAGAAGAGATGACACTTAAGGAAGCTACTAAATCAATTATCCTAAAATTATTTGAGGACATTATGACAAGGTTTAACATTCCTCAAACCATCATCTCTCATAATGCAAAAGCTTTCTTAGGATCTAAAATTTCTGATTGGGCTCTTGCACTTGGAATTTATTTAAAGACTTCTTCCAATTATTATCCTCAAGCTAATGGTTTGGCAAAATCTACTAAGAAGAAATTGATTAGAATCATGAAGAGAAAATGGATATTAACCAAAGGTAGTGAGTGGCATTAAAAGGTGAGAAATGCTCTTTGGATGATATAATCACAATGAAGAAGGTAATTAGCACTTCTCTCTACAAACTTATTTATGGAAGAGAAGTTAGACTTCCTTTGTCTTTAGAATTTCCTTCACTAGAGTTAGCCCGATAATTAGAATTAGAGGGTGTAGATCGAGAGAGATCGAAATGGCAGAATTGGTTGAACTTGAAGAATTGAGAAATTCTACCATGGTCAGATTATAAGAGTGTCAAAGATCAACAAAATAGTGATTTGACAAGAAGGCTAGAGCTAAGAATTTTAAATTGGTGATATGGTCTTGAAATGGGATGCAGAAGAGCTAAACCAAGGTAACACTCTAAGTTTGATGTACTTTGGAGTGGTCCATATATCATTAGTTCTTGCAAAGAGGCCAACTCTTTTGAGTTGTCTAACCTTGATGGAAATGCATTACAGATCCCAGTCAATGAGATTTATCTTAAACATTCCCATTAAGTTGTTTTATTGCATCTTGTACATATTAGAGTAGTTTTAATTCCTCTAAGTGCTTTTTAACACATTGTCTTGTTGGTTTTCTATGTTTGATTTGTAACAAGTGCTTGTACACTCTCGCATGTTTCCTCTTGAACATGTATGATTTTCCCTTTCATACATAGTTTTTGGGGAATTTTGGTCATTACACGGTTCATTCGAGAATGATTCATGGAGGACTCTAGGGAGGTATGTTATGGGAAGAGGTTCAAAATTTTAGGGATCAACTTCAAATTCAATGCGAAGCAACTAAAATCATATTTTGGGGCAGTCTGACAAAACATATCTAGGATACCCAAAAAATTAGCTTGTATCCTTAATCAAAGAGGCACTGCTGCATTTTATGCATGGTTCTTGGAGCTGTGGAGAGAAAAAACAAGTTTAATTCATTTTTCCACTCTCATTAAATCTAATTCAAAAAAACTTTCATGAATAAATGATCCTTTCAATGCACTGAGTTAGTGTTAAGTCCAAGCAAAGTGCTTCATGTAAATTTAGGTGTAGGATTTCAAGTAGCAAATCAATCTTAAGGGGTATCACACTAGAATATATTCCCAATAGATGCCCAAGGTTATAGTTCTTCATATTTAACATGCAAATATCCTTGAAAGTTATCAAACCGTTATCCAAAATTACACCCCATATAGTTTTAAATGACTCATCAAAATAGACTTAGCCACATTTGCTCGGGAAAGTCGTCAAAGACTAACTTATCCTTCCGCAGAGTGTAGGAACTTAGTGTTTCGTGGATTCTCCTAACCCATGGAACAAAGAATTGATAATCACAAAGACTTAGGTGGAATCAATCAAATTAAGTGTTGTGCGTCATTCTTTCAATTTATATCACTAAAAGATCATTCCCCGACAAAAGGAAAAATATATGAAGTGTTGCGGTTTTCAAAATTTAGTGTCGTGGGTTTTCAAAATTTAATGTCCCGTGGTTTGATGAACCCCTATTTTGTCATGTGTAAACCCATGTGAAACCCTATATTATTTTAATATCATGTTACATGATGTATAATATTGGTGGTTTATAATTAATACTTTACTATGTTTTGGAAGGAAATGTTGTGCATATTCTTATTATTTTTATCTTGTTATTGTTTCTTCAAATATGGCTAAATGAACTCTTTTATGAATGTTAACAATCTATTTGGAAAAGCATGTGTTGAGCCATCACAAGAGTTAATTGTAGACTAGTGTAGGACTCATTGGTGCACTAGCGCAGGACTCGCCTTTGCATTAGCACGGAGCTGACCTTTCCATTAGTGTAAGACTCATTGTGGAGCACAAGACTCATCCAAATTTCCTTAAAAAAGGAACTTGTGCAAAGGAGATGAATAGCTCGGATGGTTGAACTATAAGTTGATGCAGTTGGAAGCACAACGACATGAGCATGAAAAGTGTGCCACTGTCTCAATCTACCTTCATGAAAATTATGAGGTTCAGTCACCCCTAGTTTAACTCAGTTTCTTAGAAACATGATGAAGATAGACACTTATGGATTTATGATCGCCATGATTCTCTAAAATCAATCCAAGATCTACAATATCTTCCAGTGTTGATTAACTCCCTTAAAGGAATCAACTTCGGCCCTCCTCTGCAATTACAAGCATTGCATGGAAGACTCCTTCCACAATTGTAATTCTTAGAATAGTTAGTCATTTTTTTAGTCAGTGTCTAGTTAAGTAGGTGATATTAATTGCAAATAAACTAGTTCACTCCTAAAGGAACTAGGACTACTCGGCATAAAAGAGCTAATGTATTGAGATTTAGAGTTCGGTTTTAATTAGTTTATCATTATAAAAGGCAATTCTTTTAATTCAATAAAATTACAGATTTAGGGGGAAACTTTTCTGTGTAACTTTGGATGTTAAACCTGATCAAAGGAAAGGAGCAAGGGCCACTCCTCCCCAATGATAAGGAGATTTACTGATTGTTTCCTTTATTTTATTACGCATTTATTTAAGATTGTAACATTGAGTTGTTTTTGTACCTTTAAATTTTGTCTTTAATATTCTTTTACTTCCAATGCATTTCATTTCAGAAGTGCAGTTAGTATGTTATTTAGTTAATTCCATTATTAATTGTGTGTTAATAACAATTCCAATTATTCCCTTTGTTGCAAACAGTCATGGACACCACGCCTACTGATCGACAAATGTAATATAATTAAAGTAAGATTATCAACGATGCTCGTTAGGGTTTTCTCAAACCAATGGAAGATTGAAGGTAGCCACCAAAAGAAAAGATCACACTTGATGTAAAATTGAAATGTGGACATTGAGCCCCGCGACCTTACCTTTCTAGTTTGTGGGCTTCCTTTGCAACTCGGGCAGACTCCATGTGTGTTTACATTTCTTACCTTGAGTTCCACAATCTCACTTGGCGGGTCTTTAGGCCCCTCATGCATATTGACATTTTATGAAAACTCTCATCTCGCTCACCTCAAGCCTCGCCATGGTCCTTCATGGGCTTGCAAGATTCCTTCGCACTATTACATTCTGCTCACATGTACTTTTCACTGTTTGTGTGAACATGCATTGTCACCCCGAATCCCAACACTTACATCCAAACCCTCGGTCCTCCTACACTAATCTAAATGTAACACATGGGTGGACTAAGATCACGCAATCAATCTCCGTAATCGCCTAAAAGATGCCATGTGTCACCTTCCTGTTCCTTTCGACTATAGATTTTAAACTACCCTAACTTTAACTCCAAATCTCCAAATCACGCAAAATTGGCCTCATTGGAAAGGTCTCATCGAACCCTTCAATTTGATATCATTAAATTCAAATTTTAGGGAGGTTTGATGGGAGAAATAGAGGAAAAATATTTTGGGAACTTGATGATGAAGTTATGGATGGCTTAACCACCCGCATTGATGAAATGTGGTGTTCATTCCTTCTCCTATAAGAAATGTAATTTGGGGAAATGGTCTTGTAGGGCGCCCATGATGCTTTCCATGCATTTAATGCATAATGTTGGTAGTTAAAGGCATGTAATAAAATTTCCCTCTCTTTTCCTCCTCTTCCACTCTCTCCCATTTTCTTTTATTGTTCAATGAGGCTCATTTGTAAAGGTTGGACCCTCTTTAAATGTAAGGGCTTCATTTTAAGTGTTTCCTAAGTGTTTTGAGTTGCAGGCCTCAAATTTGGACCTTTGTAAGGCATCTCTTACCTTGTTCCTCAATTGTAATGGATTGTGCATCTTTCAGGAAGTAAAATTTACATTTTGTGGAAAAACTCTACCCTAGCTTTGTCTTTTTATTGCATGTTCTTGCCTCTTCATTCATTTCAAGTGTGTTGTGCATGTTTTATCTCTTTTGCAGGGTTTTATTTCTATTTTACTCCATAAAAATGGAAATTTTAATGTTGTACTTGGTTGTGTCACTCATTTCTACCCTCTCCTCCATCGATTTCCTCCCATTTTCCCTCATTTGAGAGTGTCTTTGCCCCTTCTCTTGGTGTTGTCACCTCTGTTGGCTTAGGATTTCCCTTTTCGTGCATCTCCCTCTTCTCCCTGGTCCCTTAGATTGTTAGAGTAGGATTAGATAGTTGCATTTCTAGTAATAGGAGTAGTTTTAACATTAGGATTAGTTAGAGGAAGCCAACATTCTCTAGAGGTCTGTCTTAAGAGCAAGTCCCACATCTTAGAGAAGTCCAATGTTGCCTTAACATCCTAGATCTCTCATGTTGATCTAGGACAAGGTGTAATTTTGAGCTCCAACGGGCATTTTATCTAGATTTGGTAACATCATTAGGTTTCTCATCTATTTTATAGCATTTTCATATGGTTTTTTACTCAGATTGAATCATTTTAGCATAAATTTGGGGGCATTAAGTATTTCATTCTCTCATTCTCTGTGATACTTAGTTTCACTTCTATTGCATGTTGATTGGTGGGAGAAAATAATAGGTGACAGGATTGAGGTGTTACAAAATGAGTGGTCGATGGTTAGAACTTATTTATTTTCAAAGTCTTCAACTTCCTTTATATGCACCTCTTCATTTATTTGATGACCCTTATACATATATCTGCATATCTCTTCCAAAATGCATTGTCAAGGTTTGATAATATCTTTAGATTAGCCATAATCTTCTATTAGTCTCTAGTTGATAAATTTAGGAATGATTACCAATTTGTGATAATTTAATGTCAATTATTTTCAAGCATATGTTTTTAATAAAAAATATTTTATTATTGTAAAATGTATTTGGCTAAATAGTTGATTAGAAATAAATTTTATAATTAGACGGTGGTCATAGACTATAAGACATAGTTGTAGTACAAATTTTTCTAAAACATTTCTAATGTCGTAATAAGGGTCGAGAGTCATGTCATCAAAAGTAAGTCTTGTCAAAGTAAAAAATAAATCAAATAAATGGTTTGTAAGCTAGATGCATCTTCGCTGGAAACTGACACCCAATATATTTCACATTGTGGGGGGAGTTATTAAAATAAACACAACGTGGTAACAATTGAGCTTCAAGTTTTGATCCATTGAGTAAACAATACATCAAATTAATGAAGGAAATGGAGGTTAAAGGATATTAAACATCCTCTTGAAATCCACTAAGCGATGCAACCGCAAAATGTAGTAGTGGTGAATAAAGTTTGTGGAAATGACAAATGTCAAGGATAGTGACTAGAGGTAGTGGAAATTGGTTATGTTGTGTGAAATCACATAATGACAATCATGTGTAGAGGATACAACATAGGGGATGAGGAATTAGTCCTCATATTTTAGTTAATCATATTTTTAAAATTTTGGTGTGGTATTGATCCAAATTTGGATCTAGATATGTCCAACTTAAGTAATTCATATTATATCGAGTTGAAAAAGGAATTTATTGGAAAGTCATAATGAAAACTCTATATTTTTAAGACATATTTGTGTTCCTCTAAAAAATTGCACATTTTCAAAAAACACGACACTGATTTTTGAGTTTGTTATGGCCTTAGAAGTTAGAGTACTTTTTCCTTAAAACAAAACCATCATGGCGGTTACATATTCATCATTGATGAACGCATACGTTTGACAATGGAAAATTTATGCACATCATGGCGGTTGTACATTCATCACATTCAAATAGTCACGAATGTGCATTTGACAATCATGATTGTATAAACACCTTCGTAGAAGATGATGGTTCTGCATTTTGAATTTGAAGAAAGGTCAATTTGAAATGGTTGGACATGTTTCAACTTCCCAAAGTTATTTTTAGGTAGTTTTATAAGGTGAAAGGAATCAATCTAGGTCTGAGGTATGTCAATTATCATTAAGAATGTGAAGAGGAGTTACAAAATGAGAATCTTCCATCCACTAAAAGAAGGCTTGGAGGTCTTTGTTAGGATTAAAGTTGTTCCTAGCCAATCATGATAGGTTCTAGTTTTGTAGAAAGAGAGAGAGTGTTTGATAAGTGTAAAATACGTTTTGTACAATATTTGAGAGAGTTTTGTTTTCATGAAGGCCATGAATATGGTAGTATGATGTACAAATTGTGAATTACATAGTGAAGGGGAGTGTTATTGCCTTATAAGTTAGAGTTTTTCCCCTTAGTGGGTTTACAGGGGTAAATCTTGTGTTCTTGTGTGCTTAAAGTTGTTCTCATCTCTATTGTATGTGTTGTATAAGTTACACATTCATTTCCAGCATGTTATAACTCTATTTGTATGCAAATTTGAGTTATTATTCATCACTTGTTGAGTTGGAAGTAGAAGTATCCATGTTGGTGAATCCTAGTGTGGAATATCCACCTGGCTTATAGATCGGTATTGAAAATAAGAAAAAAAAGTGTATTCTGTTCACATGATGAAATAAATGAGCATAATTATGATGTAATCCTATGATGGAAAAATTTAGCCAAAAACTAAAAGAACAATGTATTTCAACGTCATGATACTCAAAGAGGATGAATAAGTGTTTGTGTCCTTGTTCATACCTAGGTTAGTGTTCATCCTATGAAAACCATTTGTGAACGTTGAACAGATGTAGAATTTTTGTTCATGCTTCCCACATTGGTCTAGTTAGATGAGTTCTCAACAATACATGGTTGATGAATTCTTCTATACTTTTAGTTTGAGTTATGGACCAAGATCATGAGCAAACAGAGTCAACATGTTGCGGAAGGAGTGTGATTGTTTTATACCATGTTTGCACTAAGGGGGATGTTAAGAAATTATGTTTGTTAGTTCTCCATTTGTATACATTAGTCAAATATTATTGTGTGAGGAAATATATTATTGCAGATGTGAGAATGATGATTTGTTGTAAAATAAATCATCATCAATATTTTGCGTAAGAATAAAATAGTGTGAGATATTTGGTCATTGAACCAACTCACATTAGTAGGCTTTAATAGGATTTATTAGGCGAGATATATTTGTGGGATGAGTATAAAACTCCTTGTTTATAGGATTAATATCACACACACACACACACACACACACACACACATAGGGAAAAAGAGAGAGGTATGTATATGTATGCATTTGTATTGGAATGGTATAATGGAAAAATAATTATTATGTGAAACTCCTTCTCTAATTTTAGTTTCTACTTAATACTACATGAAGAAGAAGAATTTTACTTCATTCGTGAGCCACATGGGTCCTATGAAGACAACTTCCCTAGAATCAAGAAGGCAATGGTCAACCATGGAATCGATACATTCCACATGGCCGAAAAATTTCCTACATGCATGAGTGGTGTAAAAGGTTGATGAAGGGAAGAATAATTTGACTGAAAAATAAATAATTCATATGAATGAATGCTTAGGTAACAATAATATTAAGAAGTCGACACAAGTTATAGTTGAGAAGGGTCTCAGTAATGGGAAGATGAATCAACTTTAGGAACCACCACTAAGATTTGGGGTGAGTGGGAATGACAAGACAAATATATTAAAGTAAAGGATACCTAAGGAGAGACAAGAAACATGCCACAACAATACAAGCTCCAAAGGACAATAAAGTGCAATATAATGTTGATGGAATTTTTGACAACCTAATGTGCATGCTCATGTGCTTTGGTCTCCTTTAATTGATATGAAAAAGAGTTAGAAAGGTAAAAAAGGGACAAACGCATTAGACATAGCCTTCCATTTTGTGTTACAAAAAGTTTCAAAATTAAGATAGACAAGGAGGATCCATCAAATTCTATTAGAATCCATCCAAGTGCACGTCGATTTGGGATGATGACTAGTGGTCAAGTAAATTGGGAAGGTGGAAGAGTGTGGGTAGGAGGAGCTGGAAATATTTCACCTATGTACCAAGAAGTGGCAACACATGTAAGTGGAACAGGTTTGAAATGAAACTACTATTGCACTCATCACCTTTAGAAGAGGAAAAATTACAGGAACATGTGGAGCTCAAACAGTAATCAAAACAATACAAATAAAGGTTATAACTTCCAAAGCCCTGCACTTATGCCCCAAAAATTCTATAATATGTATTTACGTCTCATAGAATATTACAAATTTGAGAACACTACAAAATATGTCCATAAGTGTGAGCTAATATGGTGCACCAAAAGGATCACTTCCTTAGAGCATGAAGCAAGTCGGTTTTTCCAAATGTTTGTAGAGTGAAAACATACTTGGTATATAAAACCTAATCCATAGGGATCCAAAATGACTCTACTTCATCATATCATCCAACAACAAAGAAGGAAAATGAAGAAACAAAGGTTCTATATTTATATTAATATAATCGTCACTTTGTACAGAGCGGCGGTTATAAAACCACCACCCAACCAGGGCAACATCTTGTAACTACCACTTAGGCATGGTGGTGGTCCTATGACCACCGGTCTGCATTGGGTGGCGGTCCTGACACTTTAGGATAGAAAAATAAAATTCAAAATGAATAGTCCCAAAATTGGAAAGGATTTCCATGTCTCTTCTCCTCCATGACCTTTCCCATCCTCCAGTGCACATGAGGACATGAGAAAGGCTATAAATACATGTAGGAAGGAGAGTTTTGATCATCGAAGCATGAAAGCAAGTGAGCAAGGAATTCTTAGTGTTGGAATTGTGTTTGTAGAAGAAAGGAGTTTTGAGGTAGAGAAAACAAGTAATTGGGAGGAAGTGTGAGATATTATCTACTTCTCTTTCATACTTATTGTAAATTTTGTACTTCTTATTTGAATTGGCCAATAAAAAAGTGGGAAGAAAGAGTGTTTTCCTTCTCGGCTAGTTTTCCTCCTCTCGGCTTCTATAGGTTTCAGGATAAAAATTGTTGGTGTTCATGAGTTTACATTCTTTCCTTTCTGCAATTGTTGATTCTAAGCATAAGAAAATTCATTCACTAGCTATATCTGTCATTTTCTAATCGAAAGTAGAACAACAATGTTTAATTGTGATTCTGTGAATGATTCCAAAGTAGAGAGTTTACATATCATTTTAGTATCATAGCTAACAAGTATCCAGGACTGCGGTATTCATTCTTGGATTTGTATGACAGTGATGAGATCCAAAGGCGAAGAGGCTTTACCTTGTGATCCAGATATTTCTACAAGGAAGTGGAAACAGAGAATTCAGGACAAATGGAGGAAGAGAACTTGGTCCGTAGAATCGAGATGTTAGAGACCATGATGGATAGGATGTTTATAAGACAAGAAGAACTTACAGATTTGTAGAAGATGACTTCTGTTAAGCAAGACTCCATGGACTCAGTGGTTTGAGGCTTAGCCAAAAATTTTGGCATAGGAGGAGCCACCATGAGGAAGAATATGGGGAAGAGCATGAAGAAGAGACTTCAAATGCAAGAGAGAAGGTAAAATATGATCATGCTCCTTTTAAAGTTGAGACAAAAGTTGAAATTAAAAGCTTTGAAGGACAAGTAGATGTAGAGTTTCTTGATAAATGGTTAAAACAATTAGAAGTATACATTAGCATCCATAATGTCACTGAGGCACAGAGGATCACCTTTTCACATCTCAAAATGGAGGGACATGCTCGAGTTTGGTGGGAAACCCATCTAGCCACTTGTGAAAAGAATAAATGTCCTATTGTGAAATGTTGGCAAGAATTTAAATAATTACTTAGAGATAA
The DNA here is from genome assembly GCA_018340775.1 of Taxus wallichiana var. yunnanensis. Classification (NCBI taxonomy): domain Eukaryota; kingdom Viridiplantae; phylum Streptophyta; class Pinopsida; order Cupressales; family Taxaceae; genus Taxus; species Taxus wallichiana. The sequence goes on along the minus strand of CM031238.1, from coordinate 129,436,995 downwards.
CTTCTATCCTATTGGCCACAAGACTGGCCAAATGATTAAATGGCATTATTTTAGACAAGGCAAAGTGGTTCAAAGTGTGTAGGACTATACTATGGAGTTTTGGAGGTAGGCCATGTTATTGAACATGGACTTGGAGGATGAGGATATTTTGTCTAAGTACTTGGGAGGACTTTACTCTCACCTTGAATAAAATTCATCTCCAAAATCCCAAAGATCTCAACGAGTGTGTGTGCAGGCATACTATATAGATAATGAAAAGAAGCAAGGAGAAACATATCCAAGGGAAAAGCGGTTGACAAATCAATGAAGAAAGAACACGGGAAAACAAGTAACAAAGATAAGTGGAAACATAAAGGTAAATAAATTGCCACTACTTTAAATACTTTTAAAGATCCCAAGAATTTTTCAATAACTATGATATTAATGGGCATACGACGCTACATGTTGGAAGTTGCATCGGAGTTACATCTCAAGAACCGACCCAAGGACTCAAAGAAGTCCATGACAACCGTAAAGACAAAAAGGGAGGTGGAAATCAAAGATGAATCTAATGTAGATGAGAGGCTTGGATGCACTGACCACCAAAATGGAGAACCAGAAGATGAGATGAGTAGACTATTCAAGATCAAAATCGAGAATAAGAGAACTAAGGTAAATGTTTTGGTTGATATAGGTTCTCAATCTAACTTGATTTCTGAAGCAGTTGTAAAGAATCTTGGTCTTGAGACTTACGAGCATCCACACCCTTATCCTTTGGGTTAGGTGAAGAAGGGTGTTTAAATTCAGGTAACAAAAATATGTAAGGTTAAATTTGGGATAAATTCTCGTATATTGATGTATTGGAAGCTAATCTTATTCCACTTGATGCTTTTGATGTTTTTTCGGGAGTCCTTACTTATATATCAGGGATGTTATATTTATGAGAAGGGAAAATTGATATAGATGGGTCAAGGATGGGATCAACTACAACATCTAGGCACACCAGCGTAAGACAGGTTACTATGGTCAGTGTTAACCAAGCAAATGACTTATTCAGGTAAATCATATTCAATTTTGTTTACTTTTATTAAAGGATAAATAAGATGGGATAGATGTTTCAGAGATTTCTAACAAGGGAAAACAAGATTTGCATAGTATTATTTAGTCTTTTAGGAAGTTTTTTAGGCTCCTAGTGGGTTATCACCAAAATGGGAAGTAAAGCATGACATTTAGCTGTTGCTAGAGTCCCCTCTACCGAACATCGGGTTGTATAGGCAATCCTTTCTTAAGAGCACTGAAGTAAAAAAACAACTCCAGGAACTACTAGACCAAGGTGTGATATGTCCGAGAACCTCACCATACGGTTTTCCTATTGTGATGGTATGACATTTCAGTAGTTGTAGTCCTAAGGAAATTTGAAAGGATGGGGATTGAAGATTGTTATCTCAAGGATGGGCTACTCTACCGGTGTGGGAAGCTTTGTGTGCCTAAAGAAGAAAGACTTCTATTAATGAGGGAAGCACATACCTCAAAAGTAGTGGGAGGTTTAGGTGTTGGTAAGACCCTAGCCCACTTGCAAAGGTACATATATTGGCCCAAATGCAAGAAGAAATATGAAAATTTATACGTGGATATAAATTTTGTTGTATCGATAAGCCTAAGACTAGGAAGGAGGGTTTGTATATGCCTTTTCCAAGTACCTACTCATTCCATGGGAGGACATTTCTATGGACTTTATAGGAGGATTACCTTTTCCAAACATGGCCATGACTATCTCTATGTTGTTGTTGATAGATTCAAGTAAGATGTATATTCTTATGGCATGTAAAAAGACAATAAAAGCACATGAGGTAGCGGATTTTTTCTTTGCTAATGTATGGGTGCATTTTGGCTTTCCAAAGTCTATTATTTCGACAATTATTCCAAGTTCTGGGGAAGTTTCAGACTACTTTATGGGACAAGATGGATACCAGGTTATAGAGGAGCACGAATTTTCATCCAAAGACAGATAGAAAGACTTAGGTGGTTAACTTGGGACTTTGGTATAGTTGATCAAAGGGTATAATAGCAAATACCCAAGGAATGGGATGAGTCCTTAGCCTACATTTAGCATTCCTATAACCGTAGAGTAGTACACACATCCACTATGAAGTCACCATTTGAAGCATGCTTGGGGTATTTACCTACAAATCCCCTTTGGACATAGTAGTTGGGCAAAGAGGGATGAGGAGGAGACACGAGACACAGAGGTGACTAGAGCAAACAAATTCATTGAGAGGATCCAAAAATTCCATCTCAAAGTCAAAGAACAGTTAGAGAAATCTCAAGCCAAGTATAAGGCTATGCACGATCGCACAGGGGAGAGAACATAAGCTTCATGTTGGAGATAGAGTTTGGGTTTACTTGAGCAAGGAGAGACTAAGGTCAAGCACGGAAGCTTGAGCCACTACGATATGGACCCTTCACCATATTGGAGAAGGTTGGACAAAATGCCTTCCAACTTGATTTTCCACCATTTATGAGGATGTACTCAGTAGTAAACTGTGAGAACTTGCACCTATACGAGCCATCCATGCTAGATGAAGATGAAGGACTACAGTTGCTACCTTCCATTGAGGATTGCGTCTTGGACTCATGAGGTGAATTGGAGGAGGATGTAGTGTTGTAACAGAAGGTTAGAGAGACTATAAGAGGTCCCCAGGAGTCTTGGTAGGTTGGGTGAAAGGAAAGACACCAAGGCAAGCCCAGTGATACTCGAAGGAGCAAGTGAGGGAATTATTTCCTCATCTACTCCCCCACTAAGATTTTTTGGGAACAAAAGCCTCCTAAGCAGGGGAGGTGTGATCCATAGGGATCCAAAATGACTCTACTTCATCAGATTAGCCAACAACAAAGAAGGAAAATGAAGAAACAGAGGTTTTGTCTTTATATTAACATAACCACCACTCTATGCGTAACGATAGTTACATAATTGTTGCCAGCCTAGTGGCAACGGTCCCTGTGACCGCCGATCGCATTGGATGGTGGTCCACGACACTTTCGATGACAATTTTTTTGAAATGAACAGTCCCATAATTGGAAAGGTTGTTTGTGTCTCTTCTCCTCCATGACCTTTCCCATCCTCCAATGCATGGGAGGACATGAGAAAGGCTATAAATACATGTAGGAAGGAGAGTTTTGATTATCAAAGCATGAAAGCAAGTGAGCAAGGAATTCTTAGTGCTAGAATTGTGTTTGTAGAAGAAAGGATTTTTGAGGCAGAGCAAACAAGTAATTGGGAGGAAGTGTGAGATATTATCTACTTCTCTTTCATACTTATTGTAAATTTTATACTTCTTATTTCAATTGGCAATAAAAAAAGTGGGAAGAAAGAGTGTTTGCCCTTCCCGACTAGTTTTCCTCCTCCAGAGGTTTCCAAGATAAAAATTGTTGGTGTTCATGAGTTTACATTCTTTCCTTTCCTGCAATTGTTGATTCTAAGCATAAGCAAATTCATTCACTAGCTATATCTGTCATTTTCTAATCGAAAGTAGAACAACAACGTTTAATTTTGATTATGTGAATGATTCCAAAGTAGAGAGTTTACATATCAAAACACGCCCTCAATAAGAAGTGGTTGAATGTGACCAACTGAAAGAAGCATTTCTCAAAGAATTTGATATTCCTAAATTTGAGCAAAAAGTATCTCAACTCTAAACTCCTTACTATGAATGATCATTCAGAGGGTCGTGTACCCACCATCATCACATAAAATCTTAAATTAAATAAAATCTTATCTATTTGTTCATATTATTTGATTGATTATCAATGGGCTCGTATGGACCCATTTGATAATTCAATTTTTGGAATCACCCCCCATCTCTCACAAATTATTTAATTCAAAATGCACCCATCCGACACCTTCTTTTGAAATCTTTATCTCACCCTCCCATTCAAATCATGTCCCCCACTTTTCCTAATAAGTCAAAATATGGGACCCACATGATCACATCACATCCCTAACTCAGGTTACTTTACTACACCCTGGGTATCATCTAACTTGTAGTTTAGTCTCATATCTAAGTTATAAATATGGGGTTTTCCCCATTTCGAGAGGGACATTTTGAGACCGGATGGACTCGGAAAGGAAAAAAAAAGAGGAGGAAGATTTAGAAAAGGAGGATATATTTTTAGACAAAAGAAGAAGAAATCTCTGATAACGTCTCTTATCTTTCCATCTTGATGCCCGGTTCATTTCCATAGTAGGACATGAGCTAAGTACTCTTGTTATTCCATTTGCTTGTCATTTTTACTGTTGTTCATGATCTAATTATCTTTTCTGACACGGGGTTGACATCCTCCAAGGGAGTTGAAATCCTCTTGGAACCGGCCATCGTGGGCAACCCCCGCATATTGTGTTCTAATCTTATATGGTTTAGTTTTGCAGATCTAGCTTCTTGATATCATGCATCTGCTTTCTTTGCACCGTATCATCCATCTCATCTCCAAGGTACTAAGCCCTTGTATACTCGACGTGGTCTCGTGTTTCTTGATTACTCGTACACTCACCTAGACAGGAAGCTGGAAATGTAGATCAACATTTGGCATGCCCGGTGGGACCAGATCCTAGATTTGGTCATTTTGTTTGTTATTTTGCTTATCTTTTCTAACTTGCTTGTTTGCAATACCTTAGTATTTGTTGATTCCATTTGATTCGTGGTTCGTTTAGGTCATCTTGGAGGTAAGTGCTCTTTTGGTGTTCAATTGGCTTGGTATTTAGTTTCAAGTTCATTTTTACTCGCATGGGAAATAAATCCGGAAAATGATCATATTCTCTGACTTTTCATTTGCGGTCTTAGTTGTACCATAGATATAGATCTCATTTTTCACAATTATAAGAATCTATAGTCTTTGCAATAGTCCATATTCATTTGATTTTTAAACCAAAAAAATTATAGTTTTGTTCTTGTTTTACAAGTACTATAGAATTCATTTTTTATCTTTAATTAAATAAATGATTAAAAAATTAAAAATAAAAAAAAAAAATTAAATATTATTATCCTATATCCACACACACCAGTTCGTCATCTTCTTCTCTCCTCACACACCTCTCTCTCTCTCTCTCTGCCCATCTCTCCACTCACTCCATCTCCTTCCTTCCATCCACTCCATCTCCACCGTCCCCATCCATCTTCTCTTCCCTCCCTCCCCTTCCCTCCTCCAGCTCTCTCCTTCGACCACCATTTTTCCCTACCCACAAATCCCCCCGAGTCCTCCATTCCACCTTCCGACTCTCTGCTCTCCCACATTGCCTCATCTCTATCCAATTCTCCCATGTCCACCATAAACTCCACACACCTCCCACCTCCATCACCCTCCCTCCCCTACTCCTCCGAGCTCCTCTCCACTCTCCACTTCACATGCCACCTCCCTCCCCATCTCCATCGGCCCATCCCTTTTTCCCACTTCACCATCGTCCCTCTCCACTTCACCATGACCTCCATTACTCTCCTTCCACTCTCCCACGCGGCTTTTCTCCTTTCCCTCACCTGCATATCCCACTCCCATTCTACCTATCTCCCTCTCATCACATGCACACTCCACTCTTCCCTACCTCTCCCCTTGTCCTCCCAACCGCCATTCTTCCTACCACTCCCCTCCCTTCATCTCCTGCCACCTTATACCCACTACCCTACTCCACTCTCCCCCCACACATGTCCTATCCACCATCTCCCCTCGGCCACCATCTCCTTTCCTTCCCACATTGACTCCCTCTCCTCTCTCTCTCCTCCCAGCACTCCACCAACCTCATTCCTACCTAACACTCCACTCCACATCCATCATTCTTCCTTTCCACACGTTTGCCACTCTCCACGCAGCCCTCTTTCACACCCTCACCCACATACCAATGCACAAATGCACACTTGGCATACATAAGATCAAACTTATGATCAATCTGGAAAATAATTCAACCCACTTGTAGAATTTGATATCAACTTCACACACGACCCTTTGAACCTTGGCAAGATCACCGCCTAAAACTAGAATGCGGATTGAGGCTAGTAATTAATTCCACACTTAAATCGTCATGCTTTGGGCACCAATCCACAAGTCATATTTTTCTGGATTGTCCTCTTGGTCTTAATGGTCACACAACAACATCCACGTCCTTGGGCACCACATCTCCTATATACATTAGATAATTGCAGTAAGTTTATAAATAAACGTATATCATATGACTCAGTTCACTCAAACGATTGTGGTTTTCCTTTATGAGGCATTAATCCGATTGAGTGTTAAATTTCACAAAAGTTTTGTGGTAATGATTATCTGATCTTTTATAATAATTAGCTTCCAATCCTTTTTTGATCACATATACAATCCATCACGTATACAAAACACCATAGTTAATTGCATATTTCCCGTTTAATTATTATTATTATTTTATTATTATTCTTTTTTGTGATTCACTTCATGTCATCGTCATATAAAAAGCCATGTCCATGTGCAGTAGGACCAACTCTAGCGTACCTAAAAGTGAATAAAGCTATGTCAATGAGCAAGTTTGATAAGATATTACTCTCAATTTCTTTTTCTCATCCTATTATTGTAGATATCTTATCATTTTCACATCTTGTCGGTCGACTTGTAGAGTATAAGACATTAATAAATTAATTAATTTATAAATATTCTATACAAATAAATGCAACATATACATTTATATTGTTTTGATAGTATAGGTTATTGTTTAACAATATATTATTTTCTTATTTATATTATTTCATTAATTTATGATCATTATTTTTAATGTATAGTTCATTCTTATTTACCCTCGTATCTATTAAATTTTTATTAAGTTGATATTATTTAGTTACCACTTAATTAATTTTTTTTTTGTTTTTTTTTTAAAAAATAATACGAGTTATTGACTAGTTTATTTTGCTAATGTTTTATAAATATCGATGTTTAAGTAGTATTGGCTTAGGTTGTGTCATTACACATAGGTTACCTTTATTTTCACCCAAAAATTAATTATTTAGAATTTTTTTTAACTAGAATAGTTATTAAGCTTCTTTTCAATACATAAGGTCATTAGGACCATTATATTATTGCTTTTTTATCCTGTCATCTGCATGAATTAATTGTTTTATTTGCTTTTACAGGTAAACTCCACGACCTCTGACCACTAAAATACGCCATCAAAGATCATCGGTCGAAACATAAAACACACCACAAATCATTTTCACCAACTCCTCCTTCAGTCAAATGGTGCCATTTCAGGGTACCTAGGCGTTTCAGGTCATTAACTGGCACTTTCAAAATACATCACTATCAAATGCACTTAAATAACCACGATAAGCGATTCTCAGGTATTTCTCATTTTTCTCTATTTTCTCTTTTCTGCATCAAATTTTCCCTTTCCTGAGTGTTTTTCTGCATCGAATATCACATTTCATTTTGGTCTAAAACAAACCTTCTACATCCTACCTGATCACATAGCTTAAGTAAAAGGATTTAACTCTTTGCATTTCACTTATCACACACTTGCCTTAGACTACACAAACATAATTAACACATCAAAACATTCCTCTCACCTGGTTAATTGATTGGGACCTAAACACCCAACAAGCAACCGTCTCAGACATCTCCCAATCCATAACTACTGAAACCAGCCTTAGACTCCTTTAGGCACCTTCATTACCTACTTTTCTTTTTGTTCACATCCTCTAAATTAAACATGATGATAAAAAATTTTGCTTGATTTGTTTGTCAACAACATACATAAACAAATGTTTCTCTATTTCACACCTATTGTTGCTCTCTCCCAAATCGAGACAAACAAACAATCTGCTCTATCCAATGATGTTACTTCCTCTGATGATCTCGCCCAATGGGATTCTAAACTCAAAACCACGCCTTCAGTCACTCCATCTCCAGTCTCATGGTCTCACCTCATGAGAACCATGTCATACAAAATTCTCCCCACCTTGACACCAACCCTCCTATCCCCCATCAAGCCAGTCTTCCTAAACCAATCGTACCACCATCTCCTGCTCCTCTAGATACATCTGAATCTCCTCCTAACCCCATATATGACTTCTTACTCCAAAAATCTCCTATAATCTCTAAATCCTCCCAATCTCCTCAATTGGTGGATCACATTCCACCCACATCCCTTTTTGTCAATTCTATTTCATCTGCCACTAGTATGCCCATCAAACAATCTTAGCCTTTGAATACCTACATCCCTACCCATCCTATGCTCCAGAGTCTCAACCCCTTAACATTCATATCCCTACTTATCATCTACCATAACAACCTACCCGGCTTCAACGAACACACCATATTCCTATTATTCAAAGTCATCGACCTATGCAACAATTCAACCCGTGACACATGTTCATCTTACCAACACAACTCCCCAAACACCTACATATCCACAAATTAATCAATTGTCTTATCAAACCATTCCAAAAACATCCTATCCACAAACTTATCAACCACCTTATCGACATGCTTCACCAAAACACACACACCCACAAACACATCATTTTCCTTATCAAACTACTTTTCAAACCACACATCTAATCCAATCTCAACCTTACAACACCTCAAGTGATTCAATTCACGCCTTAATGAATCGGTTAGCTAGTTTAGAAACCCTTACCATACCACCCAAGAACACCTTATCTTATGAACAAATCTGTAATGAACCAATTCATCCATCGGTTCCAATCAAACCTTATCCCCCTCATTGGAAACTTCCTGCATTTAATAAGTTCAACAATAAAGAAGATCCCCAACAACATCTCCTCACATTTAAACATGCATGTTGTCTTATTGCGCATGATCATGATTTACTTCTTCGCACTTTCCCTATGTCTTTGTCTGGTCCCAGCGTTGGATTGGTACCATAGTATCCCATGACATTCCTTATTCTCTTTCACTCAACTTGCACAGTTGTTCTTAGAACACTTTTCTATCAATATCACACGCAAGACCACTATCGCTGATCTATATACCATTCGACAGTATGAAAACGAGCCCATCCGACTTCGTCACATGATGACATGTTGTTATAAACCAACTATCTTTCATTATCCCAAAACCGAACTCATCAACTTATTCTCACGTTTGTGTGCCAAACATATATCATCCACTTTACAAATCCAATCATTCTGAACCTTTGATGAAGCTTTCACAATGGCTCATAAGCTCGAAACCCATGCCATTGAGTAGGGTCATCTTAAATTAAGTTTAACTAAATCAAAAATTGAATCCACGAAACCATTCACACATAATGGCGAGTTCAAGACTGTGACCAACACTGTGGTCATTGAACCCTCATCCCCATCTACACCAAGCACATGGTCTCAACAACGATCTTCTCAATCAACATCCAACTACACTCCTTTAGGAGAATCATACAGTTATGTATTTGATAAGTTGATGAGCGTAAAATCTATCCAACTACCTCCCATATGACCCGTAGACAACTCGCAAGCCAAGCCTATTTGGTATCACGAGGCCCACTTTTTTAAATATCATCGAGTCAAAGGTCATGACATTGAGAGATGTCATTCCTTCAAAGATCGTGTCAACAACTGACTTGTAAATCAAGGGATATCCAAATTGATACCTCCACTACATGCAGACTAATCAACCACCAACAAATCACGTCACCCCCTTTACATCTCGACTATCAAAACTTGTATGGTTGACACTTTATCAATAAAGATCTTATCTCATCACCAACTCCACATGTTCCCACGGTGGACATTATTCCCATCCCTTATTTAGAACTGTCACACCTACATCAACTTTCACTACTTATGTTGAACCTATACCTTCTCCTATCCTTGCCACATCCACATCAAATTCAACTATATCATCCATTTCCACCACTCCAAACATACCCCAATCCATCCCATTAGATTCATCTTAGCAATTACTTTTTGGCCCCACTCGTATCCCCACATATCCCTACATCTCTCCCTATTCATTATTTCTTTACCCATATTCTCATGACCTCAATGAAACTAACATGACCCTCTTCTACTTCATACATCCCTAAAAAATGCTACCCCTGCATTTGTTTACATTACCCATACCTATAAGGTCTACTCCATCGCATTATAACATCACTCATATCACATCATCACATTCACATATTCCAAAAATGCCTACATCTTTATCTATCCCAGCTACCCCTATACCTATCATATCAACAAATCCACCTAGCTCTACCTTGACAACCTTGCCCATGGCCACATCACCCAGTCTACCCCAATATTCTTTACCCAATCCTCCTATCACATCAATCAAATCCTCTCGATCTGCAACCCTACCAAATATACCCCTTGAATCACCTATTGAACCAACACATCCACCTCGATCAAATAAATATGTTTTACCTTCTCCCTCTACAAAATCATCTCTTTCCATGCCAAAATCAAAACAATCCATGTCTCACATAGATATCATTAATCGCATCATACAAACACCTATCTCTTCATTAACATCTTCATCTTGTTTTAGAACAGTTTCTCCATTAATAACCACACCACCACTATCAGATCCTCCGGTTGAAATTATTGTCATCCTGCTAGAGGTAAATCTTCTCGGTCGAAGTCTAAGGCTCAGGGAAAACATCCCGACAAGTCCCTACACATCCACGAAACATTCAAGTTTTCCCTCTTCTCAACAATCTAATACCACAACATCCATGTCAGGATCAATTTTTCCATCTCGACATCTTGCAATAATCAATCCACATCAAACAATATCATCCTTAACCAAATTTGATTTGTCCTCCAAAAACATGAAATTCACACATCGATCTACATCTACATTTTCTCCTAACTCCAAGTTGAGACATCTATCAAAACCCATAAGAGTTACCTTCCCCATGACAATTTAATGGGGTCTTATGAAAATATCTTTCAACATTTAACTCAAACATCTACCATCAAACTTCCTCCTATTAAATCCTTTAATCCCTATGGTCCCAAGCCATCATGGTTCAATCCTAATTGTAGTTGTGTTTATCATCGTACCCAGGTCATGACATCGAACATTGTAAAGCCTTTTGGTCAATCATCCACAACCTTATTGAGAAAGATGATTTCCTCATTTAGGGGAAAGTTCCTTCTCCATCTACCTTGAATCCAATCCATATCCCATCTGTCAGATCTCCCATGATCCCTCCATCCACATCATCCCTTAATATTCATCTAGCCCATGTCATTCCTCCTAAGGAATTCCCACCATTATTCATCAATACCGCTTATCTTACTAAACACACTTGTGGTCTCGATCGTTTACCCCATCCAAATCTAAAACAATCTCATCTAAGCTCTTTTGACATCCTTTACCTCCTTCACATTTAACTCATTGGGGGAACAACCTTCCCTCGCCCTTGAACATCTTCATCCGTACAACCCCCTTATTACTAGGGGACTTCACTCTTTGACATTGTTTTATTTACTTTATTCACATCCATTCAATCTAAATTAATTATATCCAAATTCTCATCTCATTCTAAGTCCTCCTTTGAGGCCATATTTGTTCTTTTATGTTTGTGCTCCTTTTGGGAGTATCATCTTTTTCATTGAAGCCCTCCTTTGAGGCCATGTTTGTCTCTCCATTGAGGGACATTTTTCTACATTTGTGTCTCTCTTTAGGGCACCATCTATTTCGAAGTCCACCATTGTGGCTATATTTGTGTCTCCTTTGGGACATCGTTTATTTCGTAAGCCCTCCTTTGAGGCCATATTTGTTCTTTTTATGCTCCTTTTGGGAGTATCATCTTTTTCATTGAAGCCCTCCTTTGAGGCCATATTTGTCTCTCCATTGAGGGACCTTTTTCTCTAAGTCCACCTTTGTGGCTATATTTATGTCTCTTCTGGGGCACCATCTATTTTGAAGCCCACCATTGTGGCTATATGTGTGTCTCTTTTGGGACATCATTTATTTCATCAAGCCCTCCTTTGAGGCCATTATTGTCCTTCCATATTTGTGTCTTTCTTGGGGCACCATTTATTTTCATCTAAATCCACCATTGTGGTCATATGTTAGTTTTATTTCCTACTTGGCTATCATCTCATCTTATTGCAACTACATTATCTTCTCTCTCGTGGTGGTAAACTAGAGATGGAATCTCTTAATGCATTGCACTTGTGACCAATCTACTGTTAGCATATCTACCAATGAGAACTTAGTTACATCCTTAGATTGTTCTGCCATCTTTATCCCCTTCCATTTATCACTATAATAATCTGACTTATGTGGTCTACCTTCACTACTTTGATGTGATCCCGTAACCATTACATCCATTACCTTCTTGTTCTCCTATTGCAGCCATGCGAAGGGTCCAGGTGTCTCTTGTACATTCCTTATCCCCTCTTAAGTGGTTTACTTAGCTATTCCCAGCTCTCCCCCATGTGAAGCTCAAATTCATGTATGTAAAAGGAAAAATCAAAGTTATAAAAAAGACTGATCCCTCGAAGGATAGTTGTTCATGCAAAAAAAAAAAAGTATACAAATCAAAATCAAAAAATCAAAAGAAATAGACCGATCCCTTGAAGGACGGCTATCATATTATTCTTGTCATCTATATTATGTATAAAGTAGACCATACCCTCGAAGGATGGCTACTCTGTTATTATGGCATCTGGAAGGTTTTCCGCATTGATCAACCTTCTTTTATCAACATTTTCCGAAAGCTTCCCACATTGATCAGCTTTCTACTATTGTTCTTTCCCTTTTCCCAGAGTTGGGGCATAGACTTAAGGAACACCACCTTTGGAGATCCCTCTTCCATGTACAAGTCACATCTTGATCCCTTTGTCATGTCAACATTAGGATTATAAGCATCTTTCATCCATATTTCCCTCATGATCTTTTGGTATAACTAACTATCATTGGTTATGTATTAACACATGCTATTATTGGCTACAAGTCACGATGCCTTGAGTGGTACCCTTTCTTGTTTATCTCCAATCAGTTGAAACATAGTTTCCCTATACACCCTTGCTATAGCTATGTTCCATTCATCTCATCCAAATCATATTTTATAAAAATCACATCAAATTTCACACTATGAATTTTATATCTATCCATCATCTCCATGAATGTGTTTACAAATACACTCTTCGGTTTGTGAATTCTACTTGATCATCATTGCAGTTTGTGAATCCTACTTGAGGATCCTTCTCAAGGAAAGTTCATTATCCTATCAGCTCCTTATCTCTCAACATGTTCAACACCATCTTTGATCCATTCTCCTCACTCTCCATGTCCACTCATCACCATTTGTCTCCACATCATCCTTCTCACCTTTCTATCCCCTTGCATGATGCCAGATATCTTACTTGTCTTTCCTCTTGAGTTTCTCTTTTACTCTTCCACTTTCAGTTTGACAATCTTGCTTAACCATCCATATAGCTAGAGAACCTTAGTTAAGGTATATCTTCTTCCTTGGATCCCCCTTTGTAGAAGCTTCTCCACCATTTCCTCTTTCAACAAACGACAATCACCACCACAAACATCTTTCCACTCTTCCTTTTCTTAACACTCTTGCATCATCACTACCACCATGTGGGCATCCTAGTTAAGGATTGCCCTTACACTCTCCATCTACACTGCATATGTTCCTCCATCCATTCATGTCACACTCCTCTGTTTCCTTGTTATCACATTGTTATCACCTCCTTTCATCTCTTGTTCCATTTTGGTATACATTGCTTAGTCTTTTCATCATTCTTCTTCTTCTTCGGTTTGGCGATCCTACTTAACCATCTCCATCGCAGGGAAATCTTACTTAAGAGTTTCTCTTAAGAATGGTTTCCATTTGATCTTTCCATCTCCCATCATCTCTTCCTCATCTTCTATCTCCCGCCTCTCATCATACTCATCCATTCCAACCAACCCTTCCACACCTGCATCCAATACAATGTTGTCTTTCTCCTTCCATATTGTCACTGCCGGTTTGGTGATCTTACTTAAATCCTCCTACGGCATGGCGATCTTACTTAAGAGTCCTCTTAAGCATGATCATCATCTGCACTCCCCCACTACCCCACATTCTCTCCATCTACATTTTCTCGACATTCCCCATCATCACATCCTCTCACCTCCTCTTTCATTCTCACAAACACCACTTCCTACTGGTCCCTTGTTCATCTCCATCATCGTTGTTGGGTAATCTTACTTAACCATTGCTTCTTTGTTCATTTCATGTCTTGTTTATTCATTTCTCTCTCATCCATTCTCATCCACTGCATCCTCTCCTCGTCTTCATCTTCCTACACATCGTTATCCCTCCTTTCTTTACTCTTTTCACTCCATCTTCTAGAGTTCTCCCACATATCTACCCCCATACTTACACGTCATTGTCATTGATCTTCTCCTAACATTCTTTCATCATATCCTTCTGTTTCCATGCTAGTAATTATCGGTGGAATTCTCCTAAAAATCACTCATCCCCATTCTGCACAACCTGAATCCTTTTCTTTGACCTCCTCCATTCTATCTTCATTCCTTCCTTCCTCTGTGTCCTCTGATCATTATCGGAGGACTTCTCCTAACATCCCTTCATTGGCATTCCCCCTCCCGTTCTTCATTTACTTTCTCCCTTGTCTTATCTTTTGTCTCATCTTTTCCTACTGATCATTATCGGTGGATTTCTCCTAACATCCATTCACTGGCATTGCCTCTCCTATCCCATCCTTTCTTTTTCCTCACCACCTCTCTATCTTCCATTCTTCCTTGCCAATTTCTTCATTGTCTTCATCATACACCTTCTCTCTATTTTCTCGTCATCAACATATCCTCATCTCATGCATCTCTGTTTCTTTTCCAATCGATGTCATTCCTTCCCTCAAGTTTCTCTTTATGTTCCTTATGCTTCCCACTCTTTACCAAATATCTTCATTCTTGGTTCACTTCCTTCAGCATAATTTTCTTCGTTGTCTTCTCCTCCTTTCTGATCTTTGTCTTATTTTACTTCCTCTTTATCATCCTCCTTCTTGTTTTACCTCACACTTCCTCCTTACTTCCCCATTGAAAACCTGACTCTTCAGCGTTATCCCATTTCCTTTATCATCCCATCATCCACATGCATTTCCATGCGGTCAGTTCCATATTCTTTGCCTTGGATTTCCTCACTATGATCTATTTCCTTCAATTTTCTTTGCTCTATCATCTCTTTCGTTTTCCATTACCTCTTTGTTTTCCTCTGCTCCAATCTTCATCACATCTTTCATTTTAAATAACTCTCTCCCTTTTTCATGATTTCATCCTCTGCTCTATTCTTTTCTTGTCTTCTCTTTGTTTGTCCTTCTTTATAATCCTTCTTTGTTATCTTCTTCCTCCCCTTTCACTCTTTATTTTCTCCTCTTCTGTCTCCATCCCTCTATTCCATATCCTTGTCACCTTCATATTCAATCTTTCTTTGCTCTTCTCATAATCAACCAATCCTCCTGTCTATTCCCTTTTCTCTTTCTCAACATCCCTTACATTTGGCATTCATAGTCAATGCCGATGTTTCTCCGTTTATGTATCACCATCTATCCCTTTCATTACCGTTCTTGTTCTTCTCTTTGCCACATTGACCTCTTCTCTTTTTAAGAACCTGTCACATCTTTTATCTTCGTCATTCCTCTCGCAGGGACATCATCATATCCATTTCTAAGAATCTCTTCCCATCTTCTTTTGACATTTTTGTCTTGGAAGATACCATAATGGCCATCACCTATCTAATCTTGTTCTCTTCCTTGAATATTTTTCTGCTTTTGTTTTGTCGCAAAAGTATCTCTATCATACTTACCGAAGAAATAAGACTTTTTGTCTTCTTCACCTTCTAATTTGCTAACACTTATGCATCGTTCCTATAAAACATGATTGCCATCATATTTATTATCCTTTTAGGGCATTTTATCTCATCCTTTTATCTATATTTCTCATCTTGTCCACATTTATGATATTCTATCTATGTCTTATGTTGGGATATCTTTTCATCCTTGTACTTATCAACCCATATAACTCATTTTTGTCCTTCCCGTGCCTATGTGTTGGGGCATCATTATCTTCATCCACGTCCCTTTTGTGGGACGCATGATTTTCGCATGATTCCTCACAAACAAAGGATTACACACATCTTTCGCATTTAGTTGCACATATATTTTGATGTTTTCCTATGACCCATTGGTCATCATGGTTTACATCCATACTGCAGTGGTCTTCACCCACTCACTGGTCTGTAGAACGTTGTCATCTATCTCCGTTGAGACCGCAATTGTCCTCTACCGATGTGATATTGGAGTCACGCCATACTTTTTTTTTTTATTGCGATCCTTTTTTGCCTAGGGCATCTTGCCTTTGGTCATATCTTCATCCATCCTCGAACACATCTTTCATCTAACCCTTTTTTTTTTGTCTCGTGGCTTGCTATCGTAAACCACTCAACAAAAAGGGGCAAATGTAGACACCTATTTTTGGTATAGCAGCCCCCTCCGACATCTTATATTCATACAATTTCCATCCCGCTTCTCTTTATCTTAAATTAAATAAAATCTTATCTATTTGTTCATATTATTTGATTGATTATCAATGGGCTCCGTATGGACCCATTTGATAATTCAATTTTTGGAATCATCCCCCATCTCTCACAAATTATTTAATTCAAAATGCACCCATCGACACCTTCTTTTAAAATGAAATCTTTATCTCACCCCCCATTCAAATCATGTCCCCCACTTTGCCTAATAAGTCAAAATATGGGACCCACATGATCACATCACATCCCTAACTCAGGTTACTTTACTACACCCTGGGTATCATCTAACCTGTAGTTTAGTCTCATATCTAAGCTATAAATATGGGGTTTTCCCCATATTTTAGAGAGACATTTTTCGGACCAAAAAAAAGAGGACGAAAGACTTAGAAAAGGAGGATATATTTTTAGAAAAAGAAGAAGAAAGCTCTGACAATGTCTCTTATCTTTCCATCTTGATGCCCGGTTCATTTCCATAGCAGGACATGAGCTAAGTACTCTTGTTATTCCATTTGCTTGTCATTTTTACTGTTGTTCATGATCTAATTATCTTGTCTGACACGGGGTTGACATCCTCCAAGGGAGTTGAAATCCTCTTGGGCAGCATCGTCAGGAAACCCCCGCATATTGTGTTCTAATCTTATCTTGGTTTAGTTTTGCAGATCTAGCTTCTTGATATCATGCATCTGCTTTCTTTTGCACCGTATCATCCATCTCAATCTCCAAGGTACTAAGCCCTTGTATACTCGACGTGGTCTCGTGTTTCTTGATTACTTGTACACTCACCTGGACAGGAAGCTGGAAACACGGATCAACATGTCATGATGTAAGGAATTATCCCTTAATTTACTACCAACATATGTACATGTGTTGTCGTGGAAAACACAAGGTGGAGGATTTTCCAAACGTATATGTTGCGTTGAAGGATAAAAGTGAAAAGGGTGTCAAGATGATTAGGATTGAACACATGTCACAAGATGAATAGATAGATAATCCAAGTGTGCTAAAACCCAATCAAGGTCTAAAGTTAAACATTACTACGAGAGGAATTATTGCATGTGTGCCCCTTAGAAAAAATTAGGCATGAAAATCCTCGACCAAGAAAAGGATACCCGATGAAAGAAAACATTAAAAATTTGTACAAAAATTAAGGAACTACTAAGAGAGCTCCAAGGAAAAATTGAATTTCTCAAAGAGGACACACATGCTATAAATGAAGCAAAAGGAGTTATAAAATCAAAAGAAATAAATAGAGATGAATTTATATAAGTCTACAAGATCTTACACATAGAGGGAGTCATTCCACTACTTGGAACCCAAATATCACATGAAATCAAGGACCTCATTCTTGGAAATGACCTTCATCAAGCACATAATAGTGATATAATAATTGTGTAAGCTAAAGCTTATGATCAAGAAACTTTGGTTGATGCGTGTACAAATGGTGGAATATTATCGACATCTTGGTAAACACAAGTGCAAAATTTAACATACTTATAATTGATTCATGGAATAAGATGGGGCACCCTATGATTCATCCATCTCCACATGCCATGTTTACGAATAACAAGAATTGTGCACAAGCCATAGGTGTCTTGAAGAATGCCGAGATCAACATTAGGGGGTAAGATTGTGAGGTGACTTCAAAGTCATTAGATTGGTTGAGGTAGAAAATTTCCTAATGCTCCTTGGATTTCATCGGTCTTACATGAATAATATGGACTTGAATTTCAAAAAGTGTTATATAATTTTTTAGAAGGACTCCCAATAGGGAATCATTCCAATGCAGACACCGTGAACGGCCACCAAATGTCGAAAAATTTAAATATAGTGAAGACATGGACCATATATATAATATAATAGTAGGAAGTTTGGGACATTTTGACCTAGGTTAAAAAGTTGGGCTCTAGTGGGATGACATGTATTCATTTTAGACACAACAAGCACAAGTTGTAAACTTAGGCCCATAGTTATTACAAACCGACTATGTAGGGTTATGGTGTTGTTAGATCAAATAAATGACATGATAATCAACATAAAAACTAAAATTAGGGTAAAGTATGTGAGGTGACTTGACAAATAGAATATTACCCCTATTCCTCAATATAGGGCAGAGGGAATATACATTCTTTCTTATATGGGATTGTAATGAAATAACTTAGTTAGATCTCAATATTAGTAGCAATAGAACACCAAAGAACACCAAAATATATAGAAATGATCACAATATACAAGTAGAATGACTTAGCCACTTGAAGGGGAAAATCCAAACCATACAAGAAGACTCAAGTGCTCAATATGGTGATTATATCTTACTCTAATTCCTATACCCTACTATAATAAAAAAGCCCTAAAGTTGACCCACTAAACATATATAAAGATAAATAAATATGATATGACATGATAAGAGATTATGTTAGCCATATGTGGCTATCCATATCTCGATATATGACCTAGGGTTAAGAGTGTAGCATGCCCCTCCCCTTCAAAGCAACATTGTCCCTAATGTTGATAATTTTTGGAGGATTTTTCACACAAGTGTAGTGCTCAATGTCGACGATCTCTAGATGTTGGTATAAAAAACATTCCTCCCCCATGTTGTCATTAAATTGTCTTGAATTTTCCACTTGATTATATATTCAATAATTACTCTCCTCTTCACCCTCTTAATGTGCATATGACAATTTTCTTTATGTTCCAAACTGATTTGGCCTTCTTTATACAATAGAAGCAATTTTGTCTGAGTTGAAACATTTTGTGCAATGACATTCCAAAATCCAAAATTGTGCCAGGTATGTGAAAGTGGAAAACTCTCTTTGAGATGAGAGAGCTTCAATTCTGCAAAAAAATATTCTTACCATCCACTTGAACTTCCTTTATATTATTTTTTTGATGGGTGCACTCTTCAAATGGAAATATTGAAGCTTCCCTCTTTAGATCCACATTATTTGAACTCTTATCCTCTATTTTTTCTTCAACTTGATCCTCTTCCTCTCTTTTTTATTCTTCATCTTCATCTTCATCTTCATCTTCTTCTTCTCCTTCTCCTTCTCCTTCTCCTTCTCCTTCCCCTTCTCCTTCCCCTTCTCCTTCTCTATATCCTTCTTCTCCTTCTTCTTATTCTTCTCCATCTTCTCCTTCCTCCTCTTATTCCTATACATCTACTCCTCCTCCTTCTCCTCCTTCTTTCTTACTTATTCTTTATTCCACCAGCCGAGAAAACTTGTTCCATTTTCTCCTAAGACCAATTTGAATACTATTGATTCAATTGGGAGACCCACCCCTTTGTTGGACCATCAAACCACAAGGAAAACCAAAATCATGTCCATTTAGATGAAAAATAAATATTTTTAAAAAATATACCCTCCATTCTTTAGCATCCACCTCACCCTTTCCATAGAAAATCATCCCCATGATGCACAAAAATTAGGGTAAACTCCTTTAATCAAGATTTAAATGTCTAATTTATGAATTATTTTTTCCTTAATTACAAATAATAAACCCCTTTTATTTTTCTAGATATTTCCAAAAAAACTAAATAAATTTGAAAATTTCCAAAAATTGTGGCTTGTGGAGCAAATTTAGAAAAACCCTAAAATGGGATAACTTTTGAAAATTAAATGAAAAATCCTGAATTTTTTGAGAATCTTACTTGATATGTGTCACAACCTTTCTAAAAGTTTGGTTAAGAAATACATATCTCTTCCCAATATATGGCTAAAATAAAAATGGGTTTTGACCTAATTTTGGCTAATATCGCAATTCTGATACCACTTGTAATGAAATAACTTAGATATGATTATCAACAAAAATAGAACACCAAATACACCAAAATATATATAAATGGTCACATTATACAAGTAGAATGACTTAGCCACTTCGAGGGGGAAAACTCCAAACCATACAAGAAGACTCAAGTGCTCGAATTATAATATCCTACTCTCTAACTCTTATATATACCCTACTATATTACAAAGAGCCCTAAGGCTGACCCACTAAGCATATATAAGCATAAATAAATATGATATGACATGATAATAGATTATGTTATCCATATGTCAACTATCCATATCTTGATATATGACATATGGTTAAAGACGTAGTATGGATGAAGATCTATATGTCGTTTGAAAGGGAACACATGAGTACTTTGATATACATAGTGCGAGGAATTGTAGAGTGATAGTGAGTAACCCATAGTCCACTCTTGGAGTCATGGGAACAAATTAATGAGGCTACACATGCCATATTTGACCAAATAAATTATGCATGCAAGTTACCCAACTAAAGTGGGGTTACAAAGCATGACAAACACTTGGAAAGATGTGAAGTAGTTTTCTAAGAGGGGACTTTTTTACTAAAAAAATTCCTTGTGGACACATGAAGTCTACAACATAGTGTGCATTTGGGCATGTAATAGGTATGTTGATGGTGAGTCATGAAGACAAACTGCAAAATGGAAAGAATTAAAAACTAACCTTTTTCATACATTAACCTTCACCTCTAACACACTCAAACCGCATCATTCACTACAATGGATTCAACACACAATATTGGGAGATGATGTTCAGGGGAGGAGCACATGGTGAAGTTACATAAAGAAAATGGGATGGAATTACCAAAGTGGTGTAACACAAACAACTCTAGTGGAGAAGATGAAACAATATGGGTGCCATGAAACTAAAAAGGTAAGGGTAAGGAAAATATGGTTCGTCGGATAGAAGAAGAAATGAATGCCAACCACCTCAACATTGAGACCTTTATTGGATCATGTGACGTGATGGATAAAAAGGAATTGGGTAATGAGGCATATAGTGATTTGTTGAAGTCAATTAAAGTTAACATAGACACAAAGTAGGCGGTAAGATCACAACTGTTGGAGAATATTGATATGCAATAGAAATAACAAAGATGACAAAATTATTGCATGACTAGAAACACATTTTGTCATGCAACTACAAGGATATGAAGAGTGTGCATACTACTTTGAGAAGGATGCATATAAATTAATAGAAGGCACTAATCCTATGCAAAAGTGACCATACAAAATGAATCCTAACCCGTGCACAAAATTGAAGGAGGAAATTGATAATATATATTGGCATTGCGGCGCCCCTACCTTGATGTACTAAGATTGAAAACTTAGTTTGAAGGTTTGTCAACTTTATAATGGAATCTTCGTAGATGTTCTGCGAGAGGTGTCTAAATGTGTTAGCATGTGTCTTTGTCGTTAACTTTAGGAAGTGTTTGATTTTTATGGTGCGGGTTTTAATGTCTTATTTGGTGAAAATTAGAAAATGATGTCCACAACAGGTTTGAAGTTTTTCTTGAGATGACATCTTAATGATAATGAAGTACTTGTTTCCTTGTTAAATTATATATATATATATATATATAAAAAGAAGAATAAAACATGATATTAAAATTTAAAATAACAATATAAATACAATGAAGGACAAACAAAATATATTTATAACAAGGATAAAATGAGAATAATAAATAAATCTAAATGAAATAGAAAAAAATTAGTGGTGGCGATTGGAGTAATGGAGCAGATACTACGTGTGGGGAAGAAGTTAGAAATTTTGATGTTTTGTTATGGAAAATGAGCTAAGTTACGTGCAAGCAAGAAGGTCAATTGTTGAGTGGGTCATTTTTTTAGTGGTCTTGGGTGAGATGGTGTTAATTCTTTGTGAGTGTGTGTTTATTTGTTGGTAATCACCCTACATGTGTCTGAATGGGAGCTTGGAATGACATATGGACATCCACCAAGCTTAAGAATATTGTAACTAGAGATGTGACTGCCCTGTGTGACTGTATGTAAGCTGTGAAAGATTAAACAAAGTGCATGAATTTTTTGGAAAGCACGACAAAAAAACCACTTGGGATACAGTATGAGCTTCCATCGAAGCATAAGGGAAAGGAAATGTTTTCTTTGTCATATGGTGCAGTTGTTTGTGCCCTGCTAGATTGAGGAAGCTCCAAACTTATCATCATCTTGCCACTTAAACCTACAGTTCTTGTGTGGATGGTTTGCATAATGCTTACAAAATGTGGGGAAAAAATGAGATCTTTGGAGCAGGGTAATGGCATCCTCAGTAAACAACACCATTGTTTTACCATTTATAACCATTAGGTGTCTTTGTGATTGGTTCACCTTGGTTGGCATACTTTATACCTGTGTTAAATTACGAGCCTTGGACCATTCGCTAAAGCATAGATGAAATTAGATTTTGTTAGAAGTTATGGTTTCAAATGTGTGTAAAAACATGTGAGCTTATACCTGAAACTAAACCGTTGACAAAATGACGAGCAAAAAAATGTGGGTTCACGTTTAGTAGATGTTTGGTATACGCAAAGTGGTTCTATCGAAAAGGTTTGTGAGCATTCAAGCAAATGTAATTGGAGATCATGCAGACCACCTGGAGCCTCATATATCACATTTCATTTATTTTCAGACATGGTTATCTTACCACTTTCTTACATGATCTAACATTTCTAGTTTTCCTATTTTTTAATGGTGTTGAAAATAAAACTAAAGAAGAAGAATTGTTTGGTGAATTAAATGAGACGTGGTACCAAATAGTGAAATGTACTTTTTTGTTTATGCAATTAGAAAAGCTAATTTGAATATAAATCCAACTCCCATATTAACTCTTGAGATGTTTGGAAAACTTAGTTAATAGTATTGGATAATTGCAGCCACTCGGTTGGTGAGTTGAACTTGAATTTTAGTTTAAAACCTACCTCTTGACGACCTTTTGAAATGTTGATAAAACTTGTTTTTAATGACACACGTAATATCTCTCTAGACCCCATAATGGGAAAGTGAAGTTTTGACATGTTCCTTATCACATGGAGTGTTACTCTGAACCCTGGAATGGCTTTGAATGTTCATTTGACAATTTATCATCATGCATTTAGGAGCCATGTTGACTTATCCGCAACTTTTAAATAGTTGTTAAAAGTTAAAAGTTTAGTTTGGTTTTGGCTTGTAGTTTAGGCCCAGGATGGAAAATGGAATTTGACATCCGCATACCTCTAGTATTTATCTCTGTCACAATCACTACCAATCCTTAGTTTGAATAAAATCACTTTGCAAGCTAGTTT
This sequence comes from Taxus wallichiana var. yunnanensis, assembly GCA_018340775.1. Classification (NCBI taxonomy): domain Eukaryota; kingdom Viridiplantae; phylum Streptophyta; class Pinopsida; order Cupressales; family Taxaceae; genus Taxus; species Taxus wallichiana. The sequence continues at coordinate 129,413,372 of CM031238.1, read as the reverse complement.
TTCAAGTGGGTTTTGTAGGCCTCCGATCATTGGGTGAAAAGGTTATACAGTGCAATTATGATTAGTAGCTCGAAAAAGATGGTCATCGATTAAACATGTTTGTTAGTTTTGGGTTATGTTAGCTTCGAGGGTTTCCCTGTATATAGGGGAGTAGGTGGGAATTTGACTCTTTGTGTTTTTAAGTCTTGGAGATTTTTTTGAACACATGTTTTTAGCCACTTGACTAAATTTGATGCTTTTTGTAAACTTGTAGCAAAATGGGAAAAAACTGTCGTAGGACCTTATTCAAGTAAAATATCTATCAAGAAACTTGTAAACACTAACATATGACTATATGGAACTTTCTTGTTATTTTTTTTAGAAAATTGATTGTGGGAAAAATATTGTTTTTCTCTCTCTCTCTCTCTCTCTTTAGCTTTGAAAATGAAATGAAATTGCATTTTATTTCTGACTCTCTCCAGATGTGTGTAAATGGTTGTTTTTGTTATGAATGGAAAATTATGAAATCATGAAATTATGCTAGATTATAGGAAGGTACCATGCCAGCATTGTGTTGACCATGTTGTGGTTAGCAGTACCCAGGATAAGAAGAAATTGTAGCATTACTTGTGTTTTTGTAATAATGTGTTATCTTTGAAACACATGTAATTGTAAATGGATAAATCAACATTATTGTTATAAACATGAATGTTATTTATTGATTTCTGTGATGAGTATGAAATTGTTAGCATATTGGTATGTTAGAAAAATGGGCATTCTATTTTGGGAGTGATTTTGAATACAGGTTTATATGTTGTTAATGGTGTCGATGTACCTATTAACTAGAAATGAAATGACCATTTTATAATGTGCTCCTATGTGAAAGTAATGAATATATATTCTTGTGTGCTTTACTAAATACTTGGGGAACTCAGAAGAAAAGAACCAAATCAAAAGGATGACCTTAGAATAAATGTTTGGTGTGGGTTCCCCTTATGTGTGATAACCTTCATAACATAGAAAATTGAAATTTAAAGGATGAGCCTAGTTGTTTTTATACTTGTTGGCACCTCCTAGCTTGGAGGAGATAAGATCACCAATTTTGGTTACCGTGTGAGCATGTATGCTTATCGACAAAAGAAAAGAAACCACCTTATATAGGAATGGTTATGGATTAACCACTATTAGGATGTTACTTTAAAAGTTATCTGAATGACCCTAATCTAATGATCCTTGGGATTATTACCCTTTGAGAAATGTGTTATCCTTTTGTCTCTCACTTCAATGGGATTTAGATCTAAGAATGGTTCAAATTGGGTGTGTCTTGCTAATGGGTGACTTATTTTTAGTAACCAAATTTCTCTTGTAGTATTAGAGGTTTTAGAGGTAATGTTATGCAATCATTATTCTTCCCCAAGAACCAAGTAGAGGGTTTTCGTGTACGTGGAAGTGTGTTAGATGGAATAGTTAACAAGGTATAAGGTCAACTTGTGACATGTATGATTTAATGTCTTATCAATGCATTTAAATGGGTGTCTTAGAAACTAAGCTTCAATGGAAGGGCTAAACAATGTAAGTGTATGGGATCATAAGGGAAATTAGGGAATGTAATTTTTACATCTTTGTAATGTGATCAAAAAAACTTTGGTAAACCATAAAGTACGATGGTTCCCTCACTTTTACCTCAAAGAGAATCCCGACTCAAATTAAATTCAAACTTTATAATTCTAGTACATGAGTGTTTTGGAGGGTATAGGGTGACTCAAATAGAGATGTTTTTATTGAAATACCTCTTAGAAGATTGATTATGGATGAAGATTACATTTAATTTCTACCTGTCAAATTGTGTTGCCTTGGAACAATTTTTTTAATTAACTTTTAGTTATCAATATTGAAAATTTCTAAGATGTTGGATTAGGAAGAAGGTGAAATATGAGAATCATCCCCTCAAACTCCTTATGGAGCCTCTTCATGTTATTAATGTTAAGATGATTGGTTCATTGTTGGGGCGTGTCAAGATGTTTTAACACTAACTCTTGATTGAACACAAACTTTATGTGACTCATGCATATTTTATAAATACTCCCAATCAATTTTATCTACAAGATGTACTGTAAGTATAAGGTAAAACTTGATATCCTTCCCCTTTAGTGTAAAGTTAAGTGGAAATTGTGATCATTCCCCTTACTTGATGCAAGCACTCATTATTATTAAACAAGTGAAACAAGTTGTTCCATGTGTAACATATTATTGAACATAGGAATCCTAATTAGGAACAAGTGGATTGTGATTCACAGGCATACCACAAATGGTGCAAACTAAATAGTTAATTGCATAGTTATTGTAATAATATGTTAAGTGAATGAAGTGTATACTTGATGTTTAAACATTGTAACGAAGATGGAAAATGGATTTTTCACTCTTAGGCCTAATTTCCTTCCCTCTTGATTTCATGTTAGTATTCCCTTATGTAATGGAAGTGAAATAGAATGTCAAGTAAATATGTTTTAGGGAGCAAGAAATTTTGGCTTGAGATCGAGTATTAGGTGTCTCATATGTTTTAAAAATGTTCTAACCAACAATGGAGTTATACAAATTAATTGCAATAAGAGAAACAAACCAAATTAAGTGGACTCATTATAAGTTAAATGTAATACAAAATAAAGAAAATGTAGTCTAGAGAATGGGAATATATGCCTTTACATGATAAATGCTCTTTAAACCTATAAGGATAAACAATGATAATTTAATTGTAATAAAGATGTAAACCATGAAAATTATGTGTGTCGTAAAACACGCTTATCCTTGAGTTCATATTGTGGATGGATCATTATTTTGGTATTCATCATTTAAGAAAGTAAGACATTGATGTGCATCTTATGTTATCTTGTTGTATAAGTGGGTTCATGTTTGTACAAGTATCTCATGTGATGAGGAGTTTTTTGAGTAATCCCATGTGTTGTCTTGTAACAAGTAATGAAAGACAAAAAAATAAGTTGAATAATGATGGGAACATAAAATATGTGTTGATTATAGCAAACTAAATGCACATTGTGTTGTCGATCCGTTTCAACAACTTTTACATAAGAAATTGTGGAATTTGTTACGAGGCGCGAGATATACACCTTTATAGATGGGTTTTCGGAATATCATTAATTTTAGATAGCAGAGGAGGATCACCATAAGGAATTTTTTTGATAGGACTGGGATCCTTTCTTGCATAGTGATGCCCTTCAAGCTAAAGAAACTTTTCGTATTCTCACGCATCATTGTAGTTGTATTTGAAGATTCTAAGTGCACTTGTATGATTGGACAACCTATGGACTAGGCAAATACCATTGTGAATGTTTACACCTAATGTTTGACTATTGTCACCGACTACAAATCTCCCTAAACCTCAATAAATGCATCTTTATGACTCTTTTTGGAATGTTGCTATAACACATCAAATGCAAGGATGGACTTCCAGTTGTTTTTGTGAAGACAATGGTGATTGTCTAGCTTGAAGTCCCATAGACACATAAGGATGTGTGTGTATTCCTGGACATTGTGGATACAAGAGGAAGTTCATAAAGGGGTATGCCTAGATTTTTGCACCACTAGAGAAGTTTATTCGAAATAAAGGATACTTTGAATGGATTGAGGAACAATAAAATACCTTGAGGAATTGAAAGAGAATGATCAAGCGTAGCAATATTACAATTCCTAGATTAAATGGCTCCCTTTCATGTACACGTCCACACTTTTATCACAATAGTTGATGAAATTCTCATGCAACTAGGAAATGATAATTTGGATCATCTAATATTATTTTTCGGTTGAATGTTCACCCGATAGAGCAAAATTATATAACAATAGTGTGTGAAGAGCTTTCCATGATACATGCTCTACAAAAATTCTAGTATTGATTGGCCACTCCCTTTGTTTTCTATGCTTATCACATGACACTGAAATATTTGGTAAAAAGGTGGTTTTACATGGGTACATATGCCACTAGATGATCATGTTCCAAGAGTTCTAATTTTCAACGGTGGTAAAGCCATGCAAAAATAATGTTTGACTAGACCACCTCTCATGCATCAGAATCGAAAAGAGGTACAAGATATTGAATAAGGGTTGTAAGATGCATGGTTTCTCATGATTAATAATTTGTTAGATGAGTTGAATGATATAATAATATTCCTACAATTTGGAATTTTTCCTACTCATTAGAATGCCCAACAAAGGAAATGAAATGATAGTATAATTAGCATGATTAAAGATCGTCGGTGGGGAGGTGTTAATAATGGGAAAGGATGAAGTATTGCTGTGTATATAATAGAATATGAACAATAGTAAATTCTAGAAGAAGTACATGAAGGATTTATAGGTGGACACTATTCAAATTGACATGACAATTGAAAAAATATTGATGACAAGATTTTGGTGGAAAATTTGTTTCAAGATGCCAAATGTTATGATCAAAATGTGATCATTGTAATCACACGGGAAACCTAAAAACATGATGAGATGCATTTATGCCCAATCCTTTTGTAATAACCTTTTAAAAAGTGGCCATTAACTTCATTGACCACATAAACCCGCTTATACATGACATATAAAGCAAGAGTTATATCATCACAACTACTTGATTAACTCACTCGATGGGTATATGACACACAAACTAAATATTTTAATTCCATAAAAGCCTCTAGATTCATGTGGTAGAACATCATATTTAGGTATATATTCCCATTAAGTTGACAAGTGATAGGGGAACTCACTTATTGAAAAATATAGTGTGTATATTACTCGAAAATTCATGATTGCGCATCACAAGATAACAACTTACCATCCCCAAGAAAATGGAATGGTGGAGGATTTCAATAAGATTTGATTGATATGATATGCGACATTAGAAGGAGAGAATTATATGAAAAGTATCAATAGTGATATAGAAGAATATATAAACACCTAAATAAAGCAATTCTAGAGTGGAAGGAGTATTGTCGATGGAGTTGATGATACCTTCACTAAGGATCACACATGTCAAAAAATTGGATGATGAGGAGTCAATCATGTATTTCCTCACAAATTTACTAAAGCTAGACGAGAAGTGATTTGACGTGTAATAGAGTCGAGGTGTAGAAAAGGTACAACATAAAGCATTATAAAGAACAAAACTTTTACAAAGGGTGCACTTGTTCTACTCCATGACTCAAATTTTGTGTGCCGAGATGGAAAAATTGAAAACACATTGATTAGGAACCTTTGTGAAATGAAATCTTGTCCATAAGAGAATACAAATTACAATTTATCAATGGAGATTTTTAGCATGTCACTTTAATGAGAGTCTAGGCTAAAACCATTACCACCCATGAAGGTCCTTTTTATAAATGAATAAGGGGTATGCCACTACGTTAGAATAGTCATAGTCTTTAGGTAAATTTGAGTTAATGCATTTACTTTAGTTGAAATAAGGAGGATTTATTTTGCGTGATGTTATCAATTAGATTCATTCTATAATGTTTTGAAATACTATATCAATTTTCCTCAATAATTTTTCTACTTCCATCTTTATTCCTCAAAAAAGCATTGATAAAACAAAAACATGGAGGAACGCACGTGAGATTATTATGGGGTTAAAAATATGATGATTTTTGGCACTTGGGGATAATAATTCATTTAGTGCACAAGATAAAGAAGGAAACTCTCACAAACAATGTAGTTTTGTAAGTTTTCTTTTGAAAGTAATAAGAGGACCGAAAGCGGGATATTTGAGAAAGGTATAAATAAAGGGATGGTTAAACCATATAAAATAAGAAGTGGGAAGAAAGAAGTGTGCATAAGGAATATATGGGTTTATGAGGTACACACAAAAGAGAGATGTACTAAATTCATAATAATGGAATATGAAAAAAACATAGTTGAAAGTGAGTGGAGAAGCAACACACAGTCTACATAAATTGTGGCACACGCATGTATTGTGATGATGTCATCACCCACTTAAGACAAGTTTAAAATCAAAAATATGTGGGAAATGGAGGTTGGAAATGACTTGTAAGCACTTGGAAATAAATGCATAAGGTTGTAAGTCGAGAGTTCATATGCACAAAAATTAAATGATAGTTGACATACCAAATTTAAAATGATATAAATGGAGCAGAAGATTTATTTTTAGACACTTAAATTTTCGTGAATTCAAAAGCTCCACCTAAAAATGAGAACCTAAAGTTTATTGAAGGAATTAAGTTTGTAACGACAATGAAGGAATTAAGTTTGTAAACGACAAAGAACACATGAATTAAGGTGGAAAAACTTAGAAAATTATAGTTTGCGAGTTGAGGGACCGTCATTTTCTATTTTCAACCACCATTAACATGGAATTCAATCTTTTTAAGCAAGATGAGGGGTTGTTAAGTCATAAACCACCCAAGAGTGAAGCAACAAAGGTACAAAAATAGGTGATGTTTGGATAAATTTATAATTGGGAAGCACATTAGTTAATTTCAATACATGAATCAAATTTGTCAAGTGAGTTAAGTACTTGAATAAAATTAGATGATTCAATGTTAGAAAAGGAAGGAGAGGAAAGGATCATAATGGAAGAAATTGATGACATAGATGCACGTATCGGGAGTGACACACCAACACTTTTTCTACATGAACAAGTAGCAAGTTGGTGTGCATAATGACACCTCGTAGTAAGGTGAAAGGAAAGGCCACACCCACCATGCACATTACTAAGATATTTACTAAAATACAATACCTCGACTTTGTGGTGTGGAGAGAAGACTAAAAATCTATGGTGACAATATGCAAGATCGCAAATTCAATCATTGTATATAAGGATTAGAGATAATGCTTTCCGAAGACTACATGAAACAAAAGATAAAAATACTCCTTATGAAGGATCCATTTTAATGACATCATCAAGAACACACTAGAAAATGTGGGGGTTTCATATCTATTTGATTTGCCACATTTTTGCAACTTGATGGATCTCATTCAGTTCCTTCTCTCCCGCACGTGAATGAGGGGTGTTACTTTGTAGGACAAAGGATGGGGCTCATAGCCTTTTACATTACTAAGGCTATTTTCTTAGTTTACACTAGAGAATACCTCAGCCTATATTTATGTGATGAAAAAGATATAAAAAAAGACTAGAAATTTGTTGAAGTATAAGAGAGGAGGATGCACCTTTCCCATCACAAACATCGTTGATCCGAGAAACAAGGGTTTCATAATGCCTAGTCGGTTGTAAGTTGGTGGAATATAAAAGATGGATGGAAGTGAATAAGAATTTTCTTGCATACAACACACAAAATGACAAAGGGGACACTAAAAAAATTACCAAGTATATTGTTAAGAGCAAGTAATTTGATGCATAATTGGTGCATATTGTTAGAGGTAAGTTCACTCAAGGTGCGACTTTAATTATCTTATCCTTTAATGAGATCAATATGATAGAGGGAGATAAGGACATGACATGGAAATTCCCCATCAAAAAAAAAAATCATTGGTCATGTGATACAAAGAATATATTTGCCCTACCACAATCACAACATCATATAAAACTAGGCTAGATAACTAGTTAAGGAATTTGAAGATAAGTGGTAAGTGCACAAGATCCTCCTAGACCTGGTGAAGGGACATTCTCAATTTACAATTACGCAACATTACTCCCTCACACACATCACTCTAATAGACAATAACATAACATCATGGGCCAACCTCTCCTTGAGGTTTACTAATGAATACTTTGTACAAGCCATAAATTGGATTTAAAATGTTATAAATATAAATATTGATGTGATGTGCATATATATAAACACTCTTCTTCGGACCACTTATGTATATTTAGGGAAGAACGCATATGTAGAGAAGCAAGAGACTGATCTTTGTGACATCACCCCACAACAACAATTGTGGTGAATAATCAAGTGTATTGGATTTATTATTACTTAAATATTTAAAGGAAATTTGAATGTGGGGAACCATAAGGAGAATAAGAAGATGAAGAGATGCTCCCCAAAAGAAGGGTTCAATTAAGAAGAGAGAAAATAGGACTAGACTTGTGTAAGTGTCACCTAGAGTACTTGATCATGTCATGAGGAGGAGAAGAATAACAATAAGAACATAATTAAGATGAAACCTCACTTAACACGAAAAGAAGGAAAATGATGCATAACACAAGTGAAATGTTGAAACCTCTCGTGTGCATAGAAGTACAAACTCTAATGGGGAAAGAGGTGGATAGCTCCAAACATGTTTAGGAAGAAGAGTGACCATATGACTCTTCACAAATGCACACATTAGTCTGTACTTTGTGTAAGAGTAAGAAATATACATGAGTGAAGAAACCATTTGCATGGTGCATGAGGAAGAAAATTTTAGGAAATATGTGGTTTAGTGCTCACATTATTGAGAAATAATTGTGAGATATATTTTTCAATAAGTTTTTAGGTTTTTTAAAACAACTTTCATAATAATTTGTGGGTATACATGAATTGTTTGTTTGTTAAAACAACTCACGGGAATAGTAGATAAGATCCCTATTTTAGAGGAAACTCTCTTCTATATATATATATATATATATATATATATATATATATATATAAATGGGAGTGTTGTTATATACATTTAATAAGTGAATAATATATAGATTATTCTCTGAGTTTGATTCATCAAACTATTGTGTTTTAGATTATTTGATCTAAACCAAAGTCCTCATTTAGTATCATATTGAGAAATAATATTCTTTGCGGGGACAATTGATATTCCTACTTGAAGTTGTCGATGTATGAAAGATTAGCATAAATTAACTCAAAATTTATGTTAAACCTATTTATAAAATAGGTTGTAAGTATATTTTATGATATGGGTTTTGTAAGATTTATTGGGTTTGAAGCTACGTATACTATTATTACAATAAATTTTCAAAACAACCCAATTCGTATTTTTGAGAAAACATGAAAACATCCCATCAACATTTAGAATTTCATAAAAAAATGTAGCCAACATTTCAACCACATCGATTGAGGTTGTCAATTGTGGATTGATTGGAAAGCATAGTGGGTGAATTGATTCAACAAATGTCTTCAATCTCTATTTACATTGATCCAACGTTACATTGGAGTTAACACATTTCAAAGAATTAAAGATGGCCTTGAGGGGATCCTCAGACTCAATATTTAGATGTCCTCGAGAGCGACTCATTTTCAGATGTCTTATACAATCAAAGGGTGTTATTTGACAAAGGTATTGTACATATGCTAAAATTATATAATTACCGCTTTTATTGTTTTGTGTAGTCAATATTATCATTTCATTTGTTAAATGGTCAATTTAATTTCTAATTTATATATTTTACTTATTTTAGAAATTTAAAAGGTGGCATTGTTAATTTTTGTCATCCGTTAATGTATAGTCATTGTTTTAATCCTTGTGTGTTCATCTATGTCTAAAAACATCAAAGTCGGGTAAAAGTTGGTCATCATTGTTCTCACTCTAAATAGTCTAGTCGTTTTGTGTTGTCAAAATCAAAATGTCGATATTTTATGTGTCTAATATAGTCATTTTGTGACGTTAAATTTGTGTCATTGTAAAAGTATGAAAACTTAAAAAAATCCCGCATTTCTCCTAGACACATTATCGGTTGTACCTAACATCCAATTTTGAGGTGTTTTTAATTGAGCTTCAAAAATAGATTCCGATTGAGTTAGTATTTTCGACTGGGGATGGAGGAAATGGAGGTTAGAGTACAAGAAATGTCCTCTCGTTAATCACCAACAATGGGGCCACATATTAACATCGGTGACATTTTGTTTCAATTGCATGTTTAGTTTCTATTATGCTATGGTGTGCTTCATTTATAGCGTACCTATATTTGTTCATGTCCAATTGCAGTGTTTTCTTATGTGAGAAATTCCTATATTTTTTTGTGATAGAAAATGTGATGATATTTGATTAAAGTATTGTACATCATGATGTGGTTTTGGTAAACAACTTTAAAACCACCATTTTATGTTGTTGGTAAACCACTTACAAAACCATCATCTTTTGGTTATTGGTAAACCATATGAAAAACCATCATTAAGGTTTGTGGTTATCTTGAAAAAAACATCATATCATGAGCACAAGTGTAGGTACGGGATTGATGTTTTCCCATGTTCTCACTAAGGGGGATGTTAGGAAATATATTTTTAGTGCTCACATTATTAGGAAATAATTGAGAATAATTTTTTTAGGTTGTTTTAAATAACTTACATAATAATTTGTGGGTATATGTGAGTTCTTTGTTTGTTAAAACAACTCACAAGAGTAATAGAGTAGTTTCTAATTTCATTGGAAACTCTCTTCATATATATATGGGAGTGTTATTATGTATGTTTAATAAGTGAATAATATAGAGATTATTGTGTGTTTGATTCATCGATCTATTGTGTTTTAGATTATTTGATCAGAACCAAACTCCTCGTAAAAAAAAGGTGAAGAGGAGGAATGATGGGTAAAAACTCCAACAAGGTCACCTTGCCCACCAAATTTTCGGTGTATGGTGAATTTAAAGGGAGTGGTGGTAACATGGATCCTAACTCACCTCTAAAGGAGCCCTAGTGCTAATAAATTTGTAAGGAGGAAGTATGAAGAGGATCCGACTAGTGCATGTGAAAGAAGCAAGGAAAGAAATGAAGAACATGACAAAGATACATGAAAGGGGAAGTAGAAGGAATATGAGAAGAGAAGGAGAATGATACATAACATGATGAAATGCCACCGAATACTCTCCATTCTCAATTCCAAAAGGGAAACAACAACTTAAATTTTTATTTTGGAATCATATGGAGCACACCAACACAACCTCAAGGATAGTCCTTTATTATGGATAAGTGCACAAATGAGATCAAAGTTGAGGTCCCAACTTCTATCGTACATGCACCACCGGAAATGGTTACAGAGGGACTAGAGGTAGCCTTTATGGATGCCTACCAAATGATGGAGATGCATATTAGTGACACACTCACAAAAATAGCTAGAGAATTCATACGCTAAAACCTTTCAAATAACAATGACCTCAGAGCCCGGATATCCCACGTAAATGAGTTGAATAAAAAACTAAGGGATGTAAAGAGAAAGCTCAAGAAAAAGGAAAAGGTGAATAAAGATTTACTCTATAATCTCAATACTACAAGCCTCAAGGCCAAGAATTTGTGTAAAAGAATACTCAAAAGGACTCTAACCTTTTGGTAGGAATGCCACTCGATCAAAGGGATGGAATTTCCAAACTTTCGGTCTTAGTAAGCCTAATCCTAAAGTAAAGGGAGGATGATAAAGGGGAATATGCAAAAAAAATCAAACTAAAGCGAGATAAGGCAAGGGCCCATTGTGTGGAGAAATTGAAAGAATGCATCAAAAGAGTGGCTAAGGTAAGTGAGAAGGCCACATATGCGGATAAATTATTTAAGGACTTCGCTAAACAAAACAAGATTGTTGAAGCACACATCTTCCTAAAGTATAAAAAGAAAAATGCCTTCGGTTTGCAGGTGTACATAATTAACAAGGTTAGGTGGGAAAAGCTACTGCAAGACATTAAATATATGGAGGAAGACATAAGGATAAAATCAAGTAGCACCTTTCAAAATTAAAAGAAACAAACATCCAAAAAAAAAAAAAGCGCACTTGATAATGTGAATGTTGAGGTGAGGAAGGTAATACAAACCATACATGATGAGGTCTAAGATCCCCAAAAGACTACCAAGGCCTTCAAAGACTTGGGTGCATGGCTAGAAAGGTTGGGACCACTCTTACAAATCGTACTCAACAAATGGAAGGGGCATGAAGATCAATTGCTCTAGGAAGCACCAAGAATTTTTGTAGAGATTGATGAAGTATTAGCCAAGGGCGGGTAACCAAGCTAATATGGGCTAATGTTGAGCCCCAGTTATTTTAAAAGAAATATGAGTTTTGACTAATTATCCCTTTCTTTAGTGCATAAGACACTTCTATCTTAGTGTGCACACATTTTGTTTTTTATAAGGATTTTGGATGGCACATGTCGTCACATTTTGCTAAGGGACTCAAGCATGTGTGTACATAAAATATAAGTAAAGACTAAGTTGGTACGTGAGGTTTTGATATGACTCCTATGTTCTTATATGCAGGGAAACATGGTTACACTAGCAAGGTTTGTGCATAAAAAATTATAAGGAGCACCAACTAAGAGGGAAAAAAGTGAGAGTTAACTACTTATTTTGGAAATCTTACATGTGAAGTAAGAATCAATAGCATGCAATAATAAGGAAATTTCAGTTCACTAATGGAACAAAATCTCTAAGAAACTAAGACCACCATATAGAGCCCAAGGATGAGGAATGGTGCCATTTGACATCGTGCCACCCTCTTAAATGTTAGTTAACTCTACGCAACCTCAACTCAAGATCCAATGTACCTTTTGTTAGGACCGACGACTGGGAATACCCCATCATTAAATTATAACTCTTGAGGGATTAGTGTAAATGAGTTTATTTGGGGTTTGATTATTGGTTCTATTATTTTTTAGATTATAGAGCTGGGGTTGAATGTTTTTATGTGAGAATGTTCAAAAGGCTATTTTTAATTATATTTTATTGTAATTGAGAACATTGGGACATTATGTTTGAATGAATACAAGGATATTGTGATTATCGTGTGTTTCTTTGCTTGAAGAGCACACTAATGATGATTATCTATGTTTTTGTACACCAATATTATTGAATGCATGGTCTTAGTTATTATCCAAAAGATAGGTGAGAGCCTTAAATGCACTTGATAACACGATCAATCTTGATAGGAACTTATCCCATCTCATGCTTCAATTGAGTGCACTAAGGTTATAATTTGTGTGATATGCCATCGTGAGATGTCGGAACCACTCACAACATGCAATGATGGTAGTGTAGACTCACACAACTAAAACTATACTTATAGGATAAAAACTTAGAGCACAAAAATGAAGAAACATTTAAACCTATATTTTTACATGCATATGTTGATTCATAACCATTTCAAAGTTTTATGCTAAACAATGGATCTATCTAGAATATTTGCATGATGAGCTTCTTACATCTATTAACTATACTATAGAAGACCTCAGCGGTACCACAAAAATTGTTTAGGAATTATATGGTCAATGATAATCTCACTTGGTGAAAAATTTCTATCGATATGAGTTGGACCGAATAGGATGCCCCCCGGTTCCTTGTAGTCCCTTTTAAGAAAGTCATTAAGATAATTAGATGCTCCTATGTTATTGACAAAATTTTACATATCCCCCATTTTTTTAAAAACATTTAAAACTTTCCTATCTTCGTTTACGACATTATACCTACATACATTTGTGATAAGTTAGGAGGGGGCACTTGGTATTTAATGTATTATTTAATTATATAACATTAAGTGGTTTCATGGCATTCTTTACTCTGTCGGTTGGTTATTGATTTTTGGAAATTATATGTATATGTCATCTTGTTCGTCAAATTGGATTGTACAATTTTCACAATGGAGATCAAGTTTCATTTTGTGATATCATTTTTCAGTTTTCAAGCTCGCATCATGGTATATTTCTTCTTTCCATTTTGGAAATGATTTGTTTAAAGCGATATTATGAAATTGTGGTGGGTTTGAAGTGATCATTATTTTGTTTAAGTTCATTAATAGACTGTCTCTTTGCACATTTTTAATAAAATTCAATTGGTTTCAATCAGTTTGATAAGATCATTGAAATTTTATATGATTTAGATCATATCATCTGGCACTGCTTTACTCGAGGTTTGATATATACATGATCTGGGTATATGTGTTTCAAATGATAGTGTTGATATCACTTTGCATTGTTGTGAAAAACATTTGATATGGGATGGCATAAGTGGTTAGAGGAGATTATATTTAAAAGTGGCCACCTTTTTATTCGACCCTGTCACCTTGTTTAGCCTATGGTGTATACTTTGATTTTCGAATTGCTAAGGATAAGAGGTGGTAGTTTTGTAATGGTTAGCCCATAGTGGGTGTAATGAATGAGTACGCGAGCATTAATTACACCTCATTAATGGCCTCAAACTAGGAAAAACTTGGATTTTTGAGTCTTTTTATGGTTTTTCTTGCAGAGGAATTTTGTGTTGGAAAACACACACACCGAGAGGGAGGGTGAATCGGTGGTTCTCAATACTTTGAATACATTTCAAAATTCAACAAGCCATTCAATCTTGATCAAAATTTACCAAGAGGGAATAAATACATTCAAACATAATCAAATAACATGAAAGCACACATGAAGACAATGTTTAATGTGGGAAACCCTGAAGGAGGAGAAAAACCCATTGAAATCAATGCACTATGAGGACAATTGTCCTATAAAAGGTTACAAGGATTTCAATTTGTTGAGCACCCACTCAACTTAAAGCACCAACTCCAAAAAAATTTGCAAACACCAACTTACATGGAAGCACCAACTCCCAAAAATTCATTCAAGCACCCACTTAACCTTTTGCAAGCTCTAACTTACAAGGAAGCAACAACTCCCTAATTATACTAAGCACCCACTTAGAATTTTTAGAGTTTTGATCACCTTCATCTAGTTGCTTGAATCAAAAATTATGATCTTTTATTCAGCTCCTTTATTTTCATCTTCCTTCATTCACACACATTGATTCACCTATCTTATCTTCACTTCATCTTGCTATAAGTAAAGTCTTCAAAGCCTCTTTCACACATACATTTTTGTCCCTCATTCACACGTGAATGAACTCCTTTTATCCTCTCTCAGTTCATGATTCTTATCAGCTCATACTACATATTATTACCATGTAGTCCTCAAGAAGCAATTTTCATGCACACTTTAGCATACAAATAGATGAGAATAACACCTCTTACAATTCCCTTCTGACCTTCTCAACTTCCAACTTCTTCAACTTGTTCAAAGGAGTTTAGATGGCATCACCTAAAACTGCCATATTGCCATCATTTTATTTGTAGGAGTGTCGATTCACGAGTATTGAAATTTCTTGATATTTTCATGTTAGTTATAACACCTATGAGGATCATGAAAACATACCCGACCTCATTGCACCTCTAAAGTAACTGAAAATATTCCATTTTCGATCGACATCTACATTTGTAACTATCATATTCCATTTGTCTTCTTTCCAACGTAGACTCCTTTATCCTATAGCAAACATAGGCATGTAACAAGTATTATGATGAATTTTGAATGTTACAAAGGCCTTATCTTTTCTCTCTAAAGTTGTGACAAGCTTCACACCCTGTCATTTCATCTTCAAGTCTTCATTAGAGCTCATATGCTCTACTAGGTGCATGGTCTTCAAAAACTAGTCTTCAACTTGGATGCAAGAGACTCACTTTCAGATCATGTCATGCAATGAAAATACAATGGATGAATCTTCATGAATTTCCTAACATAATCACATGTTTGGATTAGTATAGGTCAAGGCAGGAGGCTTCCACTTCAACTCATCTTCTCAGCTAGGTTTGCACAGTCATGATATCTTCAAAATCACAATCACAAGATTGGTTCAACACCATCAATGTGTGAATTTTCAAAACCTTTTACTACTTTGAGGATGTTATATGTGATATCTATATCACCTTTAAGGACATGGAGAAACACCACTAGCTCCTTTCATACCATGATGCACCTTGATTAGGACAAGGTCCTAATGGATTTGAAAACCTAAAAAATCAGTTCTCACAAAATGAGTTAGATCATTCATTTAAACACCTGATGATGGCTTTCATGGCACATATCTAGAAATATCTTATCCTTGTTCAAATTTTTATCTAGAAACAAGCTTTATTTTAAGGTATATAGGTTCATCAAGCATGCATTTCTGAGACAACTCAAGTTGGGTCTTAAGACACCAAAAAATAGTCTTGTACAGTACGCTTCCAACACTCTAACCATCACTTTCATGCCAAAGTAGTGCTTGAAACACATCACCATGGTCCTCTACTTCAACTTCAAGTACTTAAAATCATGAGTTGTGTGGACAAATTCATACTTGCATTGTGGTTCTTTAGACCTCTTTGGATAGGCCTAAAAGGGGTAGTTTGGACCATTTGAAATTGGTCACCAAAACAATTCACCTAATCAATTCATGAGCTTCAACATGTCATGTTGGACTTATATCAACTATCTATGCTCACCTAGCACCTCCACACCATGCATTCACATCAAGACTCTCTCAAACACCATGATTGGTTTTTGCCTTATTAAGCCTTAAACGATAGACCATCTTGGATGGCATGTTTCTCCAAAATTCTTCGAATAACCTCTCTAAAACTTCTCATGGACACTTGGGGAACATCTCAAGCTTGCTCTCACATCAGGCCTTTCACCATAAAACCTTTCTCTCATGATTGTACCATCAAATCTTCAGAAAATAATGATTTTTGTTATATCTTTGATTCTCCTAGAGCAACAAAATACCACCAAATTGAGCTACAAGGAGTCCTCTACATGCCTAAAGAATCAAAATAAATTCCACAACTCATTTCAAGACCAAAACAATTAGTTCTTCTCCATTTCTCTAAAAGGAGGGTTTTAGGAGGGTTTAGAGCACCTCTTAAGGTTTGTTCATAAAGAATAGGACATCATTCTTCCTCATTCCAATTGTAATATACTCTCGACTTCATGCACCAATTTTGATGAAAGAACCAGATCACCATTGATCCATAGGGATCCAAAATGACTCTACTTCATCGATCAACCAACATGAAGAAAGAAACTAAAGAAAAGGATGTTCTGTCTTATTATTAAGAGAACTACCGCTCTGTGTAGAGCGGTGGTTACAGAACCATCACCCAACCCATGTGGAAATCCTATAACTATTGCCCAAATGCCATGGCGGTGGTCTTGTGATCGTCGACTGTATTGGGTGGTAGTCTGGCTCTTTCGGACATAAAATAAAACTCGAAACAAATTGTCCCATAGTTTGAAAGGTTATCTGTGTCTCTTCTCCTCCATGACCTTCCCCATCCTCCAGTGCACATGAGGACATGAGAAGGGCTATAAATACATGTAGGAAGAATATTATTGGCCAATAAAAGTGGGAAGAAGGAGCATTTTTCCTTCCCCACTGGTTTTCCTCCTCTAGAGGTTTCTAGGATAAAAATTGTTAGTGTCATGAGTTATATTCTTCCCTTTCTTACAAATTGTTGATTCTACACATAACTAAAATTCATTCACTAGCTATCTGTGTCATTTTATAATTGAAAGTAGAACAACACCGTTTATAATTTTGATTCTGTGAATAATTCAAAAGTAGAGAGTTTACATATCATTATGGTATAAGAGTAACAAGTATCCAGGACTGTGGTATTTGTTCTTGGATTTGTATGACAATGACAAGATCTAAAGGTGAAGAGGCTTTACCTTGTGATCCAGATATTTCTACAAGGAGGTGGAAACAAAGAATTGGGGGACAAATGGAAGAAGAGAACTTGGTCCGTAGAATCGAGATGCTAGAGACCATGATGGATAGGATGTTTAGAAGGTAAGAATAACTTACATATTTGTAGAAGACAACTTTTGTTAAACAAGACTCCATGGACTCAGTGGTTCGAGGCTTAGCCAAGAAGTTTGGCATAGGAAAGAGATGCCATGAGGAAGATTATGGGGAAGAGCATGGAGAAGAGACTTCAAATGCAAGAGAAAAGGTAAAATCTGATCATACTTCTTTTAAAGTTAAGACGAAAGTTGAAATTAAAAGTTTTGAAGGACAAGTAGATGCAGAGTTGCTTGATAAATGGTTAAAACAACTAGAAGTCTACTTTAGTGTCCATAATGTCACTAAGGCACAGAGGATCACCTTTACATGTCTCAAAATGGAGGGACATGCTTCTGGTTTGGTGGGAAACCCATCTAGCCACTTGTGAAAAGAAGAAACGACCTATTGTAAAATCTTGGCAAGAATTTAAAGAATTACTTAGAGCTAACTTCTATCCTATTGGCCACAAGACTGACCAAATGATTAAATGGCAAAGTATTTTAGACAAGGCAATGGTCAAAGTGTGTAGGACTATACTACGGAGTTTTGGAGGTAGACCATGTTGTTGAACATGGACTTAGAGGATGAGGATATTATGACTAAGTACTTGGGAGGACTTCACACTCACCTTTGAAGAAAAGTCATCTCCACAAAGCCAAAAGATCTCAACGAGGCATGTGTGCAGCATACTACATAGACGATGCAAAGAAGTAAGGAGAAGCAGAGCCAAGGGAAAAGCAATTGACAAATCAAGCAGGAGAAATAACATGGGCAAGCAAGTAACAAGGGTAAGTGGAAAGGGAAAGGTAAACAAGCTGCCACTACTTTAAATACTTGTAAACATCCCAAGAATTTTTGCAAGAATTGTGATATCAATAGTCATACTGACACTACATGTTGAAAGTTACATCTAGAGTTGCATCTGAAGAACCGAACCAAAGACTCAAATAATTCCATGATAGTTGTAAAGACAAAAGGGGAGGTGGAAATTAAAGATGACTCTAATGTAGACAAAAGGCTTGATGCACGACCACCAACATAGACAACCAAGAAGAGGAGATGAATAGACTATTCTAGATCAAAATCCAAATCAAGAGAACTAAGGTAAATGCTTTGTTTGATATCAATTCTCGATCTAATTTGATTTTTAAAGCAATTGTAAAGAATCTTGGTTTGAAACTTACGAGCATCCACACCCTTATCCTTTGGGTTGGGTGAAGAAGGGAGTTTAAATTAAGGTAACAAAAAGATATAAGGTCAAGTTTGGGATAAATTCCCAAAGTATATTGATGTATTGGAAGTTGACGTTATTCCCCTTGATGTTTTTTATGTTGTTTTCGATAGTCCTTACTTGTATATCAAGGATGTCATATTTATGAGAAGGAAAACCGATATCTGATGGATCAAGGATGGGATCGGCTACAACATCCAGCACACCAGCGTAAGACACAGTCACTATGGTGAGTGCTAACCAAGCAAAAAATCTTATCCAAGAAAATCATAATCAGTTTTGTTTACTTTTTTTAAAGGATAAACAATATGGGGTAGAAGTTTTAGAGATTTCTAACCAGGGAAAACATGATTTGGATAGTATTATTCAATCTTTCAGGAATTTTTTAGGCTCCCAGTGGGTTACCACCAAAACAAGAAGTAGAGCATGAGATTCAAGCTATTGCTAGAGTCCCCTCTACCAAACATCGGGTTGTATAGGAAATCCTTGTTGGAGAGTACTGAAGTAAAGAAACAACTCCAAGAACTACTAGACCAAGGGGTGATATGTCTAAGCACCTCACCATGCGGTTCACCTATTGTGATGGTGCCAAAGAAGGATGGTTCTTGGAGAATGTGCATCGCCATTCGCACTTTGAACGAGATCCCCATAAAGAACAAATATCCACTTCCCCACATAGATGATCTCTTAGACTAGCCTTAGCATGCCAAATTTTTATGAAGTTGGATCTCAAGTCAGGTTATCACCAAGTCAGAATGAAGGAGGAGGATATATGGAAGCGCCTTCAAGACAAAATATGGTTTTATGAATGGTTGGTGCTTCCTTTTGGTTTATGTAATGCACCCATTACATTTATGAGATTGATGAATGATGTATTATGGGATTTCATAGATTCATGTGTCATTGTATATCTAGATGATATCTTGATTTTTAGTGCCACATGGGAAGAACAACTAACTCATTTGCAACAAGTCTTGCAAGTTCTCAAGGAGAAACAATTGCTTTGTAATATGAAGAAATGTGAATTTTCCAAACAGTCACTTGTCTATCTTTGGCACGTGGTTGGAGGAGGAGAGCTATGAGTGAATCCAAAGAAGGTGGAAGCCATCACCAATTTTCCAACACCAATAGGAGCCATAGAGACTAGGAGTTTTGTGGGAGCAAGATGCAAATACATGTAGAAGTTCATTTAGGGCTTCTCCTGATTGCAACACCTCTACACACAAGTAATGGCTGCAAAAGAGTAAGGGTTTTGACTAGGGTAAGGAACAAAACAAATCCTTTGAGTTATTAAAATACAAGATTAGTCATGCTCCAGTACTTTCTCTTCCTAATTTGTAGCATCCCTTTGAAGTAGAGATAGATGTCAGTGATTACACTATGAGCGAGGTGTTGCTTAAGGAGGTAAACCCGTATGCTATCATTTTGAAACTTTCACTTTAGGAGTTAAAGGATATTCAATATATGATAAGGAAATGTATACACTAGTTCAAGCAATTAAAAATGGAAGCATTATTTGTTGTGTAAAGAAACTATTGTGCACACTAACCACAAACCTCTCTAGTATTTGCAAGCATAGTCTAAATTGCAGCAGGCAAGGCACTACAAATGGATGGGGTTCCTTCAGTAGTTCCATCTTATGATCAAATACAAGAAGGGTAGTACAAATTTGGTGGCAAACATGTTGTCTGCAGGCCGCCCACACTGGGAGCTTGATTCTCCTTCTTGGCCACTATCTCTCTCGGATCGAGCCCTTCACGAAGGAAGCATACGGGGAGGCATATACCCAGAAAAAGAATTTGGGGTGACATTTCAATGATTCTGCAGTCCCAAGGGTGAAAGGATGGGGATTGAAGATTGTTATCTCAAAGATGGGCTGCTCTACCGATGGGGGAAGCATTATTTTTTTGGTAAAGAATATATTATGCACACCGACCGTAAACCTCTCCAATATTTGCAAGCAAAGTGTAAATTACAACAGAAAGACACTAAAAATGGATGGGGTTCCTTCAGCCAGTTCCATCCCGTGATCAAATACAATAAGGGCAAGATAAATTTGGTGGCAGAAATGTTATCTAGGCCACCCACACAGGAGCAGTTCTCCTACTTGGCCACTATCTCTCAGATCGAGCCCTTCACGAAGGAAGCATACAAGGAGGCATATACCTAGGACAAAGACTTTGGGGTGACATTTCAATGATTTCATAGTCCCAAGGGGTGAAAGGGATGGGGATTGAAGATTGTTATCTCAAAGATAGGATGCTCTACCGATGGGGGAAGCTTTGTGTGCCTAAAGAAGAAAGACTTCTATTGATGAGGGAAGCACATACCTCGAAAGTAGCGGGACATTTCGGTGTTGGTAAGACCCTAGCCCACTTGCAAAGGTATATGTATTGGCCCAATATGTAAGAAGAAGTATCAAAATTTATACGTGGATGTAAACTTTGTTGTACTAACAAACCCGAGACTAGAAAGGAGGGTTTATAGATGCCTTTTCCAATACCTACTCGTCCATGGGAGGAAATTTCTATGGATTTTGTAGGAGGATTACCTATGTCTAAACATGGCCATGACTATCTCTATGTTGTTGATAGATTCAGTAAGATGTGTATTCTTATGGCATGTAAAAAGATAGTAAAAGCACATGAGGTAGTAGATCTTTTCTTTGCTAATGTATGGGTGCATTTTGGTTTACCAAAGTCTATTGTTTCTGACAAGGATTCGAGGTTCTTGGGGAATTTTTGGACTACTTTGTGGGAAAAGATGGATACCAGGTTACAGAGGAGAAAGAATTTCCATCCACAAACAAATGGATAGACAGAGGTGGTGAATCATACTTTGGTACAATTGATCAGAGGGTATAACAAGCAAATACCCAAGGACTTGGGATGAGTCTTTAGCCTACATTCAACATTCCTATAATTGGGCAGTACACACATCCACTATGAAGTCACCGTTTGAGACATGCTTGGGATATCTACCTACAAATCCATTGGATATAACAGTTGGGAAACAAGATAAGGATGAGACATGAGACACAAAGGTGACTAGAGCAAACAAATTCATTGAGAGGATCCAAAAATTCATCTCAAAGTTAAAGAACATTAGAGAAATATCAAGCCAAGTATAAAGCTAGCCACGATCAACACAGGAGAGAACATAAGCTTCATGTTGGAGATAGAGTTTGGGTTTACTTGAGTAAGGAGAGACTACAAGGTCAAGCATGGAAGCTCGAGCCACTACGATATGGACCCTTTACCATATTGGAGCAGGTTGGACAAAATGCCTTCCAACTTGATTTGCTACCATTTATGAGGATGTACTCAATAGTAAATTGTGAGAACTTGCACCTATATGAGCCATCCATGCTAGATGATGATGAAGGACTATAGTTGTTACCTTCCATCGAGGATTGCATCTTGGACTCATGAGGTGAATTGGAGGAGGATGTAGTGCTGCAACAAAAGGTTAGAGAGACTAGGAGAGGTCCGCAGGAGTCTTGGTAGGTTGGACTGAAAGGAAAGACACCAAGGTAGGCCGGTGGTACTTGAAGGAGCAAGTGAGGGAATTATTTCCTTATCTACTCCCCTACTAAGCTTTTGTGGAACCAAAATCCTCCTAAGCAGGGGAGGTGTGATCCATAGGGATCCAAAATGACTCTACTTCATCGATTACCAACACGAAGAAAGAAACTAAAGAAACAGAGGTTCTATCTTGTTTATAACGGAACCGCCCGCCAGCCAAGGTGGCGGTTTTGTAACCACTACCCAGCCCAAGGTGGCAGTCCTTTAACCGCCAATCTACATTGGGTGATGGCCTTGGCTCTTTCTGACAAAAATAAAACTCAAAACGAATAGTCCTAGAATTGGAAAGGCTTTCCATGTCTCTTCTCCTCCATGACCTTTCCCATCCTCCAATGCACGAAATGACATGAGAAAGGCTATAAATACATGTAAGAAGGGGAGTTTTGATAATCGAAGCATGAAAAAGGAGTAAGAGCAAAGTAGTGCTAGAATTGTGTTTGTAGAAGAAAGGAGTTTTGAGGTGGAGCAAGCAAGTAATTGGGAGGAAGTGTGAGATATTATCTACTTCTCTTTCATACTCATTATAAATTTTGTACTTATTTGAATTGGCCAATACAAAAAGTGGGAAGGGAGAGCATTTTCCTTTCCGATTGGTTTTCCTCCTCCGAATGTTTCCAGGATAAAAATTATTGGTGTCTATGAGTTATATTCTTCCCTTTCTTGCAAATTGTTGATTTTAAGCATAAGTAAAATTCTTTCACTAGCTATCTCTGTCATTTTCTAATCAAAAGTAGAAAAACAACATTTTTAATTGTGATTCTATGAATAATTCCAAAGCAGAGAGTTTATAGATCAGCCATGTAGAGATTTAATGTGTCAATGAGCACCTCAAACTTCACCCTTGAGATGGATATGACCATTCCAGGAACTCAATATGATTCAAATTCAATTTTTTGTTTTTCCTTTTAACTTATGACTTGAAATTTTGTCCACAATGCTACATGGACCTCCGTCACATGTCCTAATGCTCATTTAGGTCTACTTTCATCTAAAACTCATCATTCACCTTGATTTGCTCATGCTTACCTAGCTTGTTCTCAATAATATGCCTCCAAGGGATCTCAATCATGCCTCTACCATCCGAATATTGAACTATGACACCTTCTACATCATCTCTACACTATCATAACATGCAATTTTTGTTTGTGCTTCGTTTCCTTAGCTTTTTTTTGCTCCATTCTCCAAGTCATGCTTGTACTAGGTCTTAGAATCAGGCCTAGTTGAGCCTGTTTCACCTCATGTTTCACGAACTTGCCCTGTTTTCCATCATGAACCTATGTCAACATACCCTCTTCATGTCTTCCAAGCCTTTACCATGCTTCTCTATCTATCTCATGCCTTTGATCCAACATACCAAGTCATTCTCATTACTGACTTGGCCTAATGAACCAAGCTAATCTCACTCATGCCACTCATGTACCCTTGTAACCAAGTCACATCTTTTTATTGATGGCATCATTAACCTAGACATCTTCTCTGGACCTTATACACTATTTTCATTAATGAGTATACACCTTTTTCATCAATGAAAACACTTCAAGCACTCACATGGCAATAATCTAGTTTTGGTGTTGTTGAGTTGTTATGCGTAGCTATTCATTTTGGACTTCACCATTTCAAGTGAGCACGTGGCGAGGCTTCATAGGTATGTTTCTCTTAATAAAACTAAGAGAAGTTACTCCATCTAGGTCATTTTTCATTTGTCTTACATGCATGCATTTTTGGAGTATGTGAGTTCATAACATTTGATGAAGCTAATATAGTGAAACCATTGAAACAATTTCTCGCAATTGTCTATGATTTTCATTACCCACATGCAAAAAGCTTCTATTTTTACAAATAATGAAGTGGGTAGTTTATTCGACAAAAATGATTTTCTAGGCCACGAGGTTGAAATCTAGTCACATACAGTTGGTTTTTATGACCCAGTTCGAGCTCTAGCTTGTTAAAGAAAATGAGAAAGAAGCATGTGAAGTGTTATTCCAATATTTTTCATTGAATCTCTTGTTTTTAATGAGTTTGATAAAGATTCTTGGGTGGTTTTGAAGTTATTCTTGGAAAGGTCGTGTTTTGTCTTGTGTATGTCATTTTGTTAAAATGAGAACTTGTGGACCAGATCAAAATAATATGATATGCCAAGTTTTGTATTCTTGGTCAGTATTGGATTTGTTCTCTTGTAACAAGTTTTATGAATTCGTGGCAAGAAAATAAAAGAATGTGAAAGTTGACATTGGTGTTGAACAATAGCATACAAAGGGCAGTGTTGTTGGTCTTGCATGGAAATTATTGTCTGTGCATGGGTTCGGTTTCAATATGCACTTTGTTTTGATTATTTTAATATAAATACATTGCCCGTAAATAGAGATTAAGTCTAATTTTATGGAAATGCAGTGACTTTTTAATAGTCATTCCTTTTGGGTATAATTTGGTGGTTGTCATTTATTAAATGTGAATTACAAAGGACAAATTTTTTAAAATGAACCCTGTGTTAAAGAAAATGCAAGAAATTTTGAAGTGTTGATTGAAAAATTGGTGAAGTTTGTATTTAATTTGGAATTATTGAGGTTCAGTTTGTGATCAATAATTGAAATTACTTGATAAAGACTTAATTTATTGTTAAATTAGCTGATTAGCTTTAAAGATGGCCACCTATCATGTTATTTTACTAGGGCATTTTTAGTTCACTTTGTCTTGATAAAATTTGTGAACTTGTGAAGTTATCTTCAATTGAGTTTGTTTAGTAATTTTTTCATTTCCTCTCAGTTTTTACAACATGTCAGGTTGGGATGGATGGGGAAATTCTAGAGGATCAAGTTCTCATCATTCATGGGGTCATAATAGCTTTCGGGGTCATTCACAATGGCAGAGAGGTTCACCTAGGGGTGGTCGAAGGGGAACTAGTACGCTTTGGGGTAGGAGGCCTTTTATAAGAATTGGTCCTACTGTGTCTCGTACACTTTGATGCCAATGAACCTTGTTTACATGAGGTATTACAAGTTATCAAGTCTTATCCTCGTATTCATCCCTCCCGTAGTGTTCACAATACTCCTCTCCCTCTTTATGAAAACATTGACCGCATTAAGTAGATCACAACCCTTCTTCTTCTAATCATCGGTCCATGCTCCATCACACTTGCCTCCATGTAATGTCCAACCATCTACTAATTCACCATTGCTACTTGGACAGACCCAACCATCACGCTCACATGACTCACACCCATTCCCTAAGCATGTTAGGTCCTCTTTCGATGTTCCTAGGGTGACTAGGGCATTGAAGAGGGTGAAGTTGGAAGTAGAGGAGTCGGGGGCCATCACTCATACTACCCTTCAGTTGGTCCTTATGAATATGTAGAGCTGATGACGGAGACCAAGGACACCAAATTTCTTGATTACCGAGATGACTAGTTTTATCATGATATGACTTATTTTCTATTTTGGATATGGATTTGATCAAATATTTTCAATACTTAACAACATTTTGGGATTTGCATTTGATGGCATGTGACAGTTTGGATTTATGATCTTATATATATTTGGTTGGATGATGACAACAATCTTGGTTTCATGTTAGACTATATTTTGATGATCATTTCCATATATGATGGAGTATTTATATTTTAAATGATTTTGAATGTTGAATGGTTGTGTTATGTATTTTATTTGGTGTATTAATATTAGGTGGGCCCCTTTCCTTTCTTGTCTCATTCCTCAATTTTAAAAGTTCATCTTTATTTTAAAAAAATAGTTACCGAGTCCTTTCACTTGATATTTAATAAAATATTATAAAGTCTCACTTAAAATGGAATGTAATATTTTATTATTTAATTTCATTATTTGGAGACAAATCGGTTACAACTGATTTTGCAAAAAGAAGAATTATAAAGGACTTGGAGGATACATTTTTGATGATGAGAAATTAAGTATTGTAGCAATTTGTGAAGCTTATTTCATAAGGAATATTTATGTGTAAATGGTTTTATGAGATAAGTGATCTTATAGGTGTTATGATGACATTGTTTTGAGGTTTGAGTATGAATTTATGATACAACATGTATATCTAGTTTTAATATTATTTTACTGATTATCTGATTTTATTATTTTGTATCTCATCTAAACTGATTGCAGATTTTAATTTGTCATATCAGAACATGCCATGAATGACATCTTCATTTCAACCTTGAGATAAATGCAGATTGATAGCCATGTTGGCTTTTGATTTGAATCATGACTCTTGTTAGACATTGTTTTGGCAATCATTGTACATTTCATAAATACAAATATGTTTCTCTTCTAATATATTCATCTTCATTTTCATCTTACAAATTGTGTAAATGTGTCAAATTTTGAATAATGTGTTTATATTTGTTACATTTTTTCATTGTTATGTTTTTGTCCTCAAAATCATTACACTACTTGATAAATACATTGTGAATACAAAATCATTAAATCATCACTTATAATATTCACCTTTTCAAGAGGTTGTCTTATAAATAGACTTCACTCTGTTGAATAAAGGTTTGATAATAATTTATTTGTTAAAGAAATCAATCTTATCAATAAGTGATTTATCATTTTATATGAACTACGATGAAAGATTCTAAGATATTTAAATGATCTCATTATCATATTTGATTTAATAATACATGGTCTTGTTGTGTCTTTTTGAGTGTTCTTTTGTTTCTTTTGTTATTGTTTTGTATATCCCCTTTGTTGTTAGAAGATAGAAAATTTCCCAAAATCTTAGGTTGGTCCACGATTAACCTATAATTAAACTACCCATGCTTAACTCATTCTTAAGTTTTTTAACGATTAAACTGGTCTGATTCCATTCTGAGCTTTTGTGTTATGCGAAAGGGTTCATTATTTATCGGTCTACTTTTTATCGACAACAAATTTGGCGACTCTGTTGGGGATCAATTTCTATTTCTCATATGTGAGTGGATTTCCTCTAATGATCCACTTTTTCTTTATTTCTATTTTTGTCTGCAAGAGTAGTTTCTTCTAACTATCTACTCTTTATTATATTTCAAATGACCATTAGGGATTTTGCTCCTATTGACCAAGTTGGTTTTCTCTTTGGGAATACTAAATTAGACATCAATTTTGACATTTTAACTACACTTTAGGATTTTGTTGCTATTGTTGTTTCACAAGCTAGTGAGGTTCTTAACGATGAAGAAGATAGAGCTCTTGATATTCAAAGGCTCGCAAGGTCTAATATCCAAAATCAACAAGACATCATAGAAAAGTATAAATGAGTTAAAATGAAAGAGAAGCAATATTGAAATATGTGAATAAATCTAAAGTCTTACCTTTAGATATTTCTAATGATAAAAAGCTTCTTAAATTTCATGTTAAACCAACCTCTTGTCTTTGTTATTTCCTTTCTAATTTTTAATATGGATGTTGAAGGTGAAATAAAAAGAAGGCCTAGTCCTAATCACAATAGAAATAGAATCCCTAGTTTTGAATGTAATAGAGATAAAGTAACAGATGATGAAGCTTCTAATAATGATGAAGAAAACCTTAGTCCTTGGCTAAAGGTAATCTTATTGACATTGGGAGAACTCTCCAAATATGTCATCCTTAAAGGGTATCAACTTCTAAAAATTTCTGGTGAATATGGTTCTTCATGGAAAGATCATCTTGACTCTTTCAAATTGATATGTGTTGTCATAGGAGTAACTAATAAAAGAGCTTCTTTAAGACTCTTTTCACAAACACTTGAGGAAGAGCCTATAAAGCTTTCATTAGTTTACCTTCTAAATCCCTCACTAAATGGTCTAACATAGAAGATTGGCTAGAGGATTGTTTTGGAAAAGACAAGGATGAGTTTGAAATTTCCAATATGACCATGGACCTGGTGAAACCATTTATCATTTTACTATTCGTTTCACCAAATTGAGACAAAAGATACCTACAAAAGTCAGACCTCCTAAAAATCTTGCATGATTGTATTATTGTAATGTTTTTGCCATCAAAGTATAGGTTAGTGTTGGAAGATAAAGAAATTTATGATTTTGAGGAGACTCTACATTTTGTTTGGTATATGAAAAGAATTTAAAGAATATTGGTTTCAAAGATAGAACATCATCTAATGCTTCTACAGAGAATACCAAAATTTTGAATGCCATTCAGAATCTAGGTAATGAGTTGGTCACCATGAAAAGACAGTTAAATGATCAACCATCATCCTCAAAAGTTACATCTGTAGGGTTAGGTAAGGTTAAAACTAAATTAGGAAAGGTTAAAATTGAACCTAAAGAGATGTATTGTGGAGTGTGTGAATTAGATCATGATCTTGAAACATGTAAAGCTATCTGAAAAATTCAGAAAGTTTGTGAAAGGTAAGAATATTTCATAAATGTGTAGTTTTGTTGATTCTAATGTGAATGTAGTTCAAACTCGATCTAAGGATTATTCCAAAAATGATAATCAAAAATCAAAATTGTTGATGACTCAAAGGAAAATAAAAATCTGATCATAATGATAAAACAAAATCACTGGATAAATCAAGTAAACCCACTTCTGATGAGGTTCCATCTAGATTGAATAATGCTCAATATCAACCTTATAAAGGTAAACCATTCATGAAATCATCAATATTTCCTACTGGGTATGATATTGTGGCTGACATGAAAAATTCTAGAAGCAATTTAAATATGTTTGAGAGTTTGGTTTACCTAGTCAATTTGAAAAATTGGAAGCTGCTCATAAAATAGGTTTGAATCAAAACCTTTAGTGGATGTCCAAGAGGATGAATTTGATAGTGAGGAAGATAATAGTGAATATCAAGTACTGAATCATTCTAATTCAGCACTTGATTACATTCCACCTTTCTATGTGTCGGTCAAAATTCAAAATAAAATCATTCATAACTATATTCTAGATACAGGAGCATCAAAGAACATCATGCCTAAATCTATTGCTGATCAATTAGGCATTCTTTATGAACATGATAATAGAAAGTTGACTAGTTTTTACTCTCATTAGACTAGATGTTGTGGAAAATTCAAAGACATAGTCATTAAGATAACACAAGATGAAAGAGTAAGGTTTATTGGAAATGTGCATATCTTAGATATTCCTGTTAATTATGTTATGTTGCTTGGAAGAGATTGGTCATAAGCTATAGGAGCTTTCATCAAAAAGATCTTACTTGGGAACCAGTTGGTAATGTTATTGCTTTTATACACAGAGAAGAATGGTCAGAACACCAATTGAAGGAGTTTCATCACAAATATATTTTGTAGAAACTGGTATGGGAACCTATGGTTTGAATGCTTTGGATATTAATGCCTTTGATGATGAAGATCACCAACATGCTAGATTATTTCCTTTTGATGACATTTGGATTATGTGTTTTGATGGAGCATGCTCTCAAGTTGGAAATGGGGCTAGTGTGGTTATCAAATCACCCATGGGTAAGCAATTTAATTATGATTTTTATTCTCATTTGAAACAACAAATAATACCGTTGAATTTGAAGCTTTGTGTTTGGGTTTACAACAAGCTTTAAGTTTAAACATCAAGAAGCTAATAATTTTTGGAGATTCAAAACTTGTAATAAGAAAAGTAAAAAAATTTATAAGACTAATCAAACTCGTCTTCATCGTTATACACAAAAGGTCTGGTCTCTTATTAAACAATTTGAAGCTTTCAACATTAATCATATCTTCATAGAATTCAATTCCAAAGATGAAAAACTTGTTGTTTTTGCTTCTAACCCTATGTGTGCTAATCAGATTGACTACATTTTCAAAGAAGTTTATAGGCTCGTGATTCCCGATCTCAAAACTAATTAGCCATTTTTCTCCTATGATGAACATATTGATACATTTTTGAAGGGAAATTAATTTTTTCAATGATTGTGTGCTTTGAATCATGGTGATTATTTGTAGTTATCTAGTAATAAATTGTCTGTTGGTTTAATAAGTCTAGAATCCATGTTTTCTCCGCATGATCAACCCAAAATTTCTTCTGCTGAAACATCTAGGAGAATTATCGTGAAAAAATTGCTATCAATTTGGCACAAAAGAAGAACCATTTTTTTTATCTTGGTGCTTGTTTGACCCAAAAAGAGAAAGTTGCTTTCATAAAGTTATTAAGGGAATTCATTAATGTGTTATCATGTTCATACAAAGACTATCATTAAACATGACATTCCCATTAAACCTGGAATAAAGCATGTACGTCAAAAACCTAGGAGAGTAAGACCCTTATTGGAAGACACCATCAATAAGGAGCTTAAGAAAATGTTTGAAGGTGGTGTCATTTACCCTGTAAGATATTTTGAATGGGTTGTTAATTTAGTACTTGTACATAATAAAAATGGAGACATCCATCTATGTTGATTTTAGAGATTTAAATCGTGCAAGTACTAAAGATAACTTCCCTTTGCCAAACATTGATCAAATCTTACAGTAGGTCATCGGTTTAGAAATGATGTCTCTTTTAGATGGATTTTCTAGTTATAATCAAATCTTTGTGAATCCAGATGACCGGCACAAAACCAATTTTACCACATGGAAAGGTACCTTTGCTTATAATCATATGCCTTTTGGTTTAATTAATGTAGGTGCTAATTTTCAAAGAGCAATGCATGTTGCCTTTGATGATTTAATTGGAGTAATTATTCAAGTTTACCTTGATGATTTGACTATGTATTCTCTTAAAAGGAAGAAACATTTAGACCATTTGAGAGAAATTTTCATTCACGCTGCCATAAATTTGGTATTTCTCTAAATCCAAAGAAACCAATTTTCATATAAAAAGGAATGTAAGGTTCACTACGGGGTTATTCTAACCAATTAACTTCCAACATTAATTATACAACATCGAATAACACATTAATACTTTCAACTAGTGAATACAAGCTTAAATACAAAGGAGAAAGATAAACCTAGCTATACAAGAGTGTGCTTAGAGAGATTTGGGTACACAAACTAGATAATATGGGAGTGTAGATATTGAATATCCTTCACTTTGGATCTGTGACTGAAACTTCCTTGGTGCTAGACCACACAACTCAATCAAGATGTATAATCAAGTGCTACCCCTTTTGTATGCTCTTAGACACCTTAAGAATTGAGTTTTTAACTTTATGGGTCATTCAATGGCCTAAAATTGTACTTCACTATATAACCCTAGTTGTCACACATTCTTGAAACCATCTCGCAATAAATTAAAACATGTCAAAACCTTGACCATGGGTAAAAGACCCTAAAAGAAGGTTAGTGTTTAGGTTGAAGTGTAATTTATTCACCTCCTACGTCGACACTACTTTGAAGAGGCCTCAAACCACGCATAGTTCTCCACCTAACATATAACACCTATACGAATGATGTTAGTTGTCAAATTGAACCACTTTGATCATGCTTGATAGAATTGTGCTCTTGTTAAGACTTTGGAGTCAAGAACTTGGTGGGTTTGTAAATGAGGGAAGTTATACTCATCAACACGGTCGAGTGCTTCAAAATTGTAGTAGTGGCTACCTTAATAGATGTACATAAGCTTTAGGAGGATTTAGGGAGCCTTGAGTACCTTTTGAGGATTCATTGAAAGTGAGTGTGTTAATAAAATGCCATGTGATTGTCAATTTAGTAAATGAGGTGATGTTAACTTGATTATACAAGACTTTGAGGATAAATTATCATGATAAGGTCAACATAAGAAGATGAAAAGACCCAACAAATGATATTGCATCAAAAACAAAGTTGGAAAATGTGTAAGTGCAGGAACCAAACTGTATGGTTTTGGACAAAGAAGAGGTGAGTGAAATTTTCATCATGGAAAACAACATTTGTAGAATTGGTCTTATGTGATAATATTCATAATTTGTCGACACATAGGTGTATGAAAATGAGCAAATTAAGAGAGAGATAACAATGTGTACTTGAGTGGGAATAGGGTGTGGTGCTTATGTTAGCCAAGAAGCAAAATTGCAATAAGTAACTTGTCAAAGGGTAAATTTCCAAATTTGAATGTTTACATTACCTATTCATTGTGTATTGATTTATGCTCCAACAAGGTCCTAATTTGAATTCAAGTTGTCTATAAATACAAAGTTGCACTAATGCACTTTAAGAGATAATAAGAGAAATACACATAATGCATCTCTATTGAGGTTTAAAGGATAAACATGTTATTTCTAAAGCATACCCGCACTAAATGTCAAATTTTAAGCATATACACTCTATAGTTGTTGCATGCTTTGAAGAGATGGGGTTGAACTAATTATACTACACAAATTTTCTTGTTGGATGCATTATGTTTGTCTATTGATTTTTAATTTTTCTTGGGTTGAGGGGCTTGATAAATTTCAAGGAATATCATCTTTTGCCTAGTTTTTAACACAAGCCCTAAAATATGTTTGTTTTCCTTCTGCATTCTATAGACCTACAAACTAGGGTTTAAAAGGAGGTTATATTTTTAATGGTTCACGACATAACCAGAGAAACCAAGCACAATTTTTGTAAATTAGGGTGCAAAGATAATATTTAAAAAACTATATTCTCCCTACATAAACATAGCCATTTTCATATAAATCATGTTAGTTTTGTCAATTTTGGATCTGCACTTGCAATTTTTAGCAATTTATGAAATAAGCTATCATAATTTTTTTGTTTTGTTTCTTTAGGCATTGTGTGTCTCACCTTATGGACCTATTTCCACTAATTGACTTTGAAAACTACCTTCGTGCTCATGAATTTCAATGTATTTACCCTAGCCCATATTTATCAAGTGCTTTAATTATTTTATATTTTTTATATGAGCTAGATAACACTTTTATGCATTTGGGTCTAAATTTAATGATTAAATTTTGATTAAACCGATTGTCATGTTTTTTTTTGGAATATATAGGGTAAAAAGAGGGTTTTAGAAGGTCCCACAACCTTATACAAAAATCCCTTCAGGCCAGAATTAGCAATATAGTTCATAGCGGAAAAGTACCCTAGGAGATTCCAAAAAAAGGGAAAATGAAAAAGACAGCAGAAGAAAAGAGGAGAACATCAGAAGAGCTTTTTCAGCTCAGTAACAACAGTTCTAGCTCTGGGAGATCCCGAATCCTCGCAAGCTATTCCATGCAAGGGTGATGAGCTCCAAGCAATCTTTGGCAATGGCGCTCCTGGTAGAATCAGTGAAGGCCTCCCAGGCCTTCAAGGCATTGAAGGCTCGTTGGAGCTTGTTTAAAATAGATGACACCAAATCGACTCTGCGTTCATCCCTCTGGGAGTCAGCAATCATAGGCTCAGTAGGAATTGAGTCCAAATTCGGAGAAGATTTCAGAGTGTCAGCAAGAGGTTGTTCAGCGAAGCGCGAAATGTCTCCAACAGTCTGAGAAGTGGGGTCGTCCACAGGCTGGTTTGTCTCCATTTGCTCCGAGGCCGGGAGTTAGGATAGAGCTTGGCGAGGCCCAAAATGTCATCAGCAAGAGAAGTATCGAGGGCTGGAGACCGGGGAGACTGCTTTAAAATTGGTGTCAGTGCCTTCCAGCAACAGGCACGAAAGGAGTGGGGGAAAACAGGGGAGCAGAAGGCTCGGAAACAATGTGAGGAGGGCTAAGAATGGTGACATCCGAGTCGGAGTCAGAAGAAAGGTGCAAGTGATGGCGGCGTCTAGAAGAGCGGAGGGAGGTGGAGGAGGGACGGGGAAGGCGAGGGAGAATGCGACGGTGACCAGTTTTGGGGGGAAAGCGTATTAAGTTGGCATGTGAAGCAGCATCAGAAAAAAGCAAGTACAGTAAGCCCTGATGTAGGATAGCCCCTTCCCCATCACGTGCCAGCTGAATAGAGTGCTCTAAAGATTGATAGAGGAAAGCCACCAGATTAATCTTTTTTCCCCAATGCAGATGAGAAAGGATGAAGAAATGAGGGCCGTAGACCAGACGATAGTGGCCGTCAATGGTGAAATAACGCATGATGACTTCAGCAACTCTGTTCCATGGGGGAGGTAGGGAATCGCGAGTGTAGCCAGAGAGATATTTGACCGGCTTGTCCCCTGGAGCGATGAAATCCTACATTTCAGCATGCAATGAGCGCTTGAAATAGATATCGCCGGTGGCTGGAAGACCCGTGGCATCAGCGATAGCATTGGTGGAGATAGTAAAACGTGTATTACCAATCTGGACACGCCCCTTCGACCAGGAAGCCATAACAACATACGAGACCAGGGCCGAGTAGCCCGCCATTCTCTCAAGGAAAGTAGTGATACCATTTTCCAGTAAAATGTTCCAGACCTCCACATCTTCTTTAACCGAGTCGCAGCAAAGCAGCTCAATTCGCTTCAGTTGGCCACCCATATTGTTGAGAAATTTGGAAAAGTGCGAAGAGAGAGCGCTGGAGGTCCTTAAAAAGCCCGCCCAGGGTGTGGGAGCCATCGGCATCACCATCATTGTCCTCCCGCCAGTTCATCATATGATTAAGGGGAGGAATTACACCATGCGTGTGGAAATCCTCCACATCATAACACATCTCCCTCTTCAAATGATTCAGTGCCAAAGGTCTTTTCATAATAAATGAAGCATTATTACCGCCACCTTTTGAGGAGGCCATAAAGGCGTTGCTGAAACCCATATCAGCTCACCCTTCCACCAGTCAACATTGGGATAGGTCATTCGAGTAATTTGGAAGAGATCAGCCGGGAAGTTGTCCATCCAGCTTTGTTGACTCTCAAGGAGAACTCCAATGTTAGCTAAGTGGTCCGCCGCTTTGTTCCCCCCGAGGACGTGCTGGAACTGAATTTTCTGGAAATTCCTTTGTAGGATTCTGATATCAGCTATGATATTTTGGATTGACCATTGACCAGAATCAGCAGACTGCAGGAGATTGATGATGTTGAGGGAATCACTTTCAACTTGGAGAGGATCGTCGCCAAATTTGATAGCCAACTCAAGGCCTTTGAGGATGGCCATGGCTTCCGCACGATGGTTGGTGCCATAGTTAAGATTATGAGCAGAGGCAACAATGATGGAACCCGAGGAGCAACGAAGAATGGCTCCTCCACCTGATTTACCAGGATTGCCTTTCGAGGCCCCATCCGTATTAAGTTTTCTCCAGCCCGAAGGGGAGGAAGCCATCGTACTAATCCCCGATTAGAGGAAGTGCCTTTACTTACAGGAAGAATAGCCAACAACCACTGCCACTCCCGAGAGTTACAAATTTGGATTTTTTGCTGATATTTGGACCAGAGGTGAGAGTTGAGATTATCTTGGAAAGTTAGAGCTATCTGGGTAGCCACCCGATCAGGTTCAAGACTCTGGTCTTTGAAGATTCTTCTATTCCTTTCTTTCCAGATGCCCCATATGCCATGTGGGAGGAGAAGTTTCCAGGCCGGACCTGACCAGCCGGGTGAGTGAAGGGGGAGCTCCATTGAGAGAGGGTGTCCTGAATGGACTCAGGGAAGGTCCAGAACACACCCATCCACGATAAGAACCAATGCCAGATAACTTGCGAAAAGGGACAGTGGATCAAAAGATGGGAAGAGGATTCCACCTCCTTAGTACAAAGCACACATCTAGTGGGAAGAGAGAAACCCCTCCTTTTCAGATTTTCTCCAGAGAGGAAAGCATTCTTAGAGGAGAGCCAGGAAAAAAACCAATTTTGGGGATGATCTCCTTCGGCCAGAATTTGGTGAGGGGAGGACCAGAGTCAGTACAATGCATTGAAAGGTAAGCAACCTTAACCGAGAAAGAGCCAGACGGGAGAGGGGCCAAATTAGCTCATCTTCATGTTGGGAGAAGGGGATATAGATGGATGAGAGCACGGTTCTAAGTGAAGTCAGGAGCATGCTCTGCTGATCACTTATATCATCCCAAACCTGAATATTCCAGGAGGGAATGGAATTCACCACCTTCCAATAGCCGAAACTAACCTTCCCTGCTTATTAATGAGGCTTCTTTTCATAGGATCCCATGAGGGATTGCGATCAAGTGGCTCGACCCCAATCCAATGATCCCGCCAGAAGTCAATAAGTCTACCATTTCCAAATCTCCATTTAGTGCCAGCCCGGATAATGGGGAGGGAACTAATAATGAATTCCAAATGGCCGAACCTCGAATTGGATTTGAGGTGAGGAAATCTTCATTATTAGCAAGGTACTTAGCTCTGAGAAGCTGAGCCCAATGAGAGTTACCTTTAGCAACATCCCAGCCAAGTTTGGCTAGGAGGGCCACATTCGTGTCAGCCATCCTTCTTAATCCGAGCCCACCCGAGAGGTCGGCTTACACACTTCCTTCCAGGAGACTAGATGGATCCTCTTTCTTTCTTCCATCCTGACCACAGAAGTGATTTTGGATTTTTTCAACCACCTCCTTCACCGAGTTGGGAACTTTGAGAAGGGACATGAAGTAAGTAGGAAGACTTTGGAGGGTGGCTTTAACCAGTTGGAGTTTTCCAGCCTGACTGAGCAGAGCCCCTTTCCAGGCAGCGAGCTTTTTTTGATATCTTTCAATGACTGGATTCCAGAGATTTTTAGATTGCTTACCATGGAAGAGGGGGATGCCAAGATAAGAGGTGGGGAGGTCCACAATATTGCATCCAAAAATATCAGCAATCTTTCTCTGGGTCCTAGGAGCAGTGTTGATGAAGGAGATGTTGCTCTTGTTGAAGTTGATTATTTGCTGAGAAGCTGCTTGATAAAGAGATAGGATATCCATGAGAGCCCGGGATTCAATCACAGAGGCAACACTTAACAACAAAGTGTCATCAACAAATTGGCTATGAGTGGTAGAAGGGAAGCTGGAGGTGATTTTCAGACCCGAAATGACAGACTGACTTTTAGCTGCCTCCGAGCTCACTTGAGGAGTCTCGCCATAAGAAAAAAAAGAAAGGTGACAGGGGGTCACCTTGCTTGATACCTCTGCTACTTTTGAAGAATCCTACGGAATGCCATTGATAAGAATAGAGAAGCAAGGAGTCGCAATACAAGAGAAGACCCAACTGCACCATCTTTTATCGAAACCATATTTTTCTAGGACCCTAATTAAAAAAGGCCAGCTGACTCTGTCAAACTTTTTGCATATCAAGCTTTAGGATCATTCCAGGGGATTTTGAGTGATAGGCCGAGTGGATAGCTTCATGAACCATAATGATACCACCTTGGATGAGCTGCCCATTAATAAAACCGTTCTGGTTTTGTGAGATGAGGACATTCATTAGGGGTTTAAGCCTGGAAGCCAACATCTTAGTGATAATCTTGTAAGCGGTGTTGCATAAACTGATTGGCCTAAAGTTGGAGACATCTTTTGAACTATGCACTTTTGGGGCAAGGGCTACGAAGGTGGTATTCCATTCTTTTAGAAGGTTGTTACTGATCTGGAACTCATTAACCACTTTGAAGAGATCCTGCTTGATGGTCTCCCAGAACACTTGGAAGAAAGTAGCAGGAAAACCATCGGACTCGAGCTTTGTCCCTTTTCATGGCGAAGACCGCTTTGTGAATTTCCTCCATAGCAAAAGGTTTGATCAGATTATTGTTCATCTCAGAAGACACAAGTGGGGATATGTTGGAGCATGGAGGCCATTGATTTCTCGAAGGAGGATGATCGACCTAGAGGAGGTTAGAATAGAAGGAGACAAGCTCATTGGAGATATCAGCCTCAGATGTTAACAGGGTACCCGAGGACGACACCAAGCTCTCTGATCTTGTCTCTGCTCTTATGCTTAGAGGTAGTGATGTGGAAGAATTTGGTGTTACGATCCCCCTGCTCGAGCCAAAGGGCTCGAGAGCGTTGCCTCCAATAGGTCTCCTCTTCTTGAAGCGTGTTGTGGTAATCACTGAGGAGGGAGGTTTCTTTTTGGTGAAGGTGATCCAATCTCCCCTCAATTTCCATTTGAGCAGAGACTTTAGCCAAATCCTGTGATAGCTTCTTTGTCAGGAGCTTGATGTTGCCGAAGACCGTAGACTTCCAAATTTTGAGTTGTTTTTTAATTTCTTTGAGCTTGCTAGAAAATCTAAACATGTCAGTGCCCTCAATATTGATATTCCACCATTTGGCAACAAGAGGGTTCAGGTGATTATTCTCAAGCCAGGCAAGCTTGAACCTGAAGGGAGGATTCTTGGTATTCAGATTGTGATTTGCACTCAGCAGGAGAGGGTTGTGGTCAGAGGCAGCCCGGGGAGGGATTTGAGGTAGAAGTCAGGAAATAGAGAGATCCAGTCAGAGAGCCCAACGATCTATCCAATCTGCTTTGAATATGGTTCCTACCCAATATGCGGTTTGACCATGTAAAGGAGGATCCGTGAAGGTCCATGTCAAGCAGTGAATTCTCCCTGATGAAGTCAGCAAGAGCTTCCATGTTGGTGGTCATGGCAGGAGCTCCTCCCTATTTTTCGAAGGAAAAAGGGGACAATTAAAATCCCCCATTATTAATATGGGGATTTTACCACAAGTGTTGATAAAGTTTGAGATATCTTTCCATAATTTCCCACGTTGAGTCTCTAAGTTGGGGGCGTAGACATTGATGGCAATCCAAGTGGAGTCAGATCCAACCTCTTGGAAGAGCATGCACAGAAAGTTGGGATGCTTGAACAAACAATCCCCTTTGAAGCTTCTAGGATCCCATAGGGTACATAATCCTCCCGAGTTCCCTGCTGAAGGTTGAGATTCAAAAGAAGCAGCCACCAAATTTTTAGGAGACGATCATCTTTTTTTAGTTTAGTTTCCTGTAGCATTATGATATCAGGAGAGTTCTGGAATTTGATATCTTTGATGACTCTTTGCTTTTGAAGAGAGTTGAGACCTCTTATATTCCAAGAGATGATCTTCATTTCTTTGATTTGGATTTGCTCCCCACCACCATGGGGATTGTGCTCTACGTTCCTTGAGCGACATTAAGAGCAACTTCTTGCTGGAGTTTGATATTGCTTGGAATCCTTCCCCTAACTTTTTCAGTGCCAATATCAGGTTTCTTGACGCTTTTTTTGCAGTGGGGATTAAAACTATCATCAGAAGAATGGGCCGAAGGGGAGATGGCAGAGTCCAAGGGAGGGGGAAAGAGGGGGTCAGGGGGGTGGAGACTCAAGGAGGGGGTTCGAGGAAAGGGGGCCAGAAGTGGGAAGGGGAGGGATGGGGAGGGATAGAGGAGAAGACAGGGGTGGAGGAGGGGGAGGAGGAAACAACCAAGGAGAGGTTAACCTCCTCAGAGGAATGGGGGGGAGAGCCGAGGGAGACAAAGGGATGTTGAGGGACTGGAGGGCCAGAGAGGGGGGAACAACATTGGAAAAAGGATCAGTGGAAGTGTTTATTTCTCCCTCTTCCAGGAGAGCAAAGGAATTTGAGGTGGGGATGATAGGGATCTCAGCAGAGGATGATTTAGGAATAAAATTTTCTTAGATTTTGGGGAAAGGTTTTGGGATTTGGGTTTTGGCTGAGGTTTGGAGGGGAAACTAGAGGCCCGATGGCCAATGCTTTTGCAGAAGGAGCATGCTTGAGGAATATATTCATAGTCAATATTTTGTTTCCAGTTCCCAAGATCCGATATTAGCTCTATCTCTTTTGGGAGGGGACAGCTGACATCAACATTAACACAAAAACGAGCATGGATGAATCTAGTTTTAGCTTTAGTGGCTTGATCAATAGCAATTAAAGATCCTATGGAGAGGGCAATACCTTCAATAACCGCTAGATGCCAGAACTCCAGGGGGAGCCCGGGAGGCGAACCCATATTGGGGCTTGGGTCATGGATTCAGTGTGTGGGTTGAAACCTGGAGACCATTTCCTGAGGTAGAAGCCACGTCTGCCAAAAAACCAAGGGCCACCGAGAAGAGCTCTCACAAAATCCTCTTTCATGCTGAAGGAGAATAACATGAAACCGTTAGGCATTGCCGCTATTTCAAGCGCTCCACATGGTTGCCATTTCAACCGTGCCCATTTTTTGATATCCTCCAAAGGGGGTCTAGGACCCATCAGTTTACCCACCAAGGAAAGATCACGAGAAGCAGCAGCAGCCTCCGTGATGTGAGAGGGAATGCGCAGTGAGAGGGACCCATCTGACAGTGAAGGAGAGAGATTTTCCGAACTAGGAGTAGAGGTGGAACCCTCCACGATTTTATTCCAGGAATCGGGTGGCTTGGGAGAGAGGGCCCCTGACATGAGGGACCCCTGATCCGGACCAGAGGGGTCCGGCATCCGAGCTACCACCATAAAAGCAACAGGCAGTGCCGGCAGCGGAAGGGTTTTCAAAGAGCAAGCAAAGCAGAGTCAAGCACTATATCATTAATCACTTAAAAACTTGATTGTCGTGTGGTGTGGTTAGTTTAGTGCATTTATTTAGGTAAAACCACTCACTATTTGTTACATGTTGGCTTGTGCTCCAATAAGGTCCTAATTCAAAGTCAAGAAGTTTATAAATACAAAGGAGCACAAGTGCATTTTAGGATACAATAAGAGGAACACACAAAGCACATTTATATTGAAGTTGCATAGACATCGGTTGTTAATTTTGAAGCATCCTACACAAAATGTCAAATTTCAAGCATATATAATATATCGATCATTACATGCATTGAAAAGATAAGGGTTGTGTTAACTACACTACATAGAACTACTTGTTGAATACATTATACTTGTCTCTTGATTATTAATTTTTCCTCTAGTTGAAGGGCTTGATAAACATCAAGGAAACTCATCTTTGCATTAGTTTAATGCATGCCCCAAAAAAACATTTGTTTTCCTCACGCATTCTATAAACCTAGAGGCTAAACTATGGTTTAAGAGGAGGTTAGATTCCTCATAATTCATGACATCAAAGAAACTCAACGAGGTTGTTATAAATTAGGAACAACTATCATATTAATTTTTTTACCTCACATATACATAGCCACTATCATAAAAATCAAGCTAGTTTCATAAGTTCTTGACCTACACGATTCTTTTCGGTTATGTATGAAACTGGTTAGAACAATTTTTTGGTTACGTTTCTCTAGGTGTTGTTCATCTCACCTTTGAAGGCCATTTTCCACCAATTATCACTTATAACTACCTTTAGATTGACAAATTTCAGTGTATTGATGTACGAAACCCAATTTATCAAGTGTTTTAATCATACTATATTTTTATATAAGCTAGACAACCCTTTTATGCAAGTGAGTATTAATTCATTGATTACATCTTAATTCAACCTAATTGTAACTTGACATGATTAGTTTAGTGCATTTGTTAATGTAAAACCACTTTCTACATCTACACCTATGATCAATTTAAGAAAGAATAATAACATTGTGATTCAAAAGAAAAGGGAAAAAAAGAGAAGAGATAAAGGAAGGAGTGGAGGGGAGTAGAGGGAGAGGGAAAGTGAGAGTGAAGTTCCCATGAGAGGGAAATCCTACCCTATTAAATACGCCTGTGGATAATGAAGCCAATGTATTGATGTGAACGGATGTACTTAAGCAAACAAATAAATAACATCCATATTCCAAAGAAGATACCTACAAATCAATGTGGCGACTTATTAGTTCCTGCCTATGGCAAGAATACTATAGTTTTCACTTCAATGCAATAATTTTTGTCAATGGACCAATCACAAATGATTATTTTTTTGCCTATGTCAAATTTTCTAATGTATAAACTTTGAATTGACATATTTACATAAATATAATTTCACATAAATTAATTTCTTAGAATTTTGATTGGTGAGAAAGGGAGATTTGACAATTTTTCCCCCTTATTGAGCTACAGTTTTTTATATTTTTTTAAGCCAAAAAATTGTAAATGGCCAAGTGGCCTAGCATTTATTAACCCTTGTCAATTTGTAAATTCATTTAATTCCATGTGTCCCATTGAAATAGTAATAGCATTTATTTACATTGTTATTATTTATTAAATGTCAAATCTTTTTGTCATGGTATTTTTTTGTTCTTTTTAAACAATACAAAAATACACAACATTTAAATTTTCATCATAAATTCATTTTTTATTATTATAAAAATCAATTAAAGGTTTAACTTTTATAAACAAATATTTCTAAGTAATATAAAATTCTAACATTGATTCTCAATGTTTTTTTGATTGAGGGTAATGAACATCCTTGTACACATGAGGATTTTTGAGAGGATATTACAATGAAGGGGACCACTCAATAGAACCCAATCAAGCAACCATGAAACAAAGTGAAGATGCAATGGGTCGACAACGCCGCGGCCAAGTGGGACAATTAGCTACCAGTCGCGGCATTTGAAGTGAGAGGAGCGACCCACAAGTGTCAACAAGCGAGAGAGTTGACCACGACTGCCATGCAGCAAGAGGAGCGAGCAAGACCAGAGAAAGGAGAGATACCACCGGGGCCGTCGCGGCGAGAGAGAGAAGGAGCCACCAAAGAACATTGATTCTCAATGTTAATAACCTAATTTATATTAATTATTTTACAACAAAATAATTTAAACTTAATTCATTTGTTTTTTATTTGTCAAAGTAAATAAAAAAATTTCCCTCTTAAACTTTTTAAAAGTTTTCCTTCTTAATTTTTTTAAATTATAACTTATAACTTAAGAATTAGTGTAGATATCTTAAATACATAAATATGAAATCTATTTAAAAAGATTAAATTTGAGATTTTGATCTTAGATTTTGTACATTTCATGTTCATTAATAATTCCATTACATGCTTTGCTAATTTTGTTTTGACTAGTGATAAAAAGAGTCCAATTATACTATTATGTTGGGCTTGAAATTTTTAAATAACATTTAAATCATTTTTTAAATAGGCATAAAATCTATTAAATTTAATTT
Organism: Taxus wallichiana var. yunnanensis; assembly: GCA_018340775.1. Taxonomy (NCBI): domain Eukaryota; kingdom Viridiplantae; phylum Streptophyta; class Pinopsida; order Cupressales; family Taxaceae; genus Taxus; species Taxus wallichiana. The sequence continues at coordinate 129,370,332 of CM031238.1, read as the reverse complement.
TCTTGAATTTTTACAATCAACATATCACTTAAGCAATTGCTAAAATACAATTACATCTTTGTAGCATGAATGGCGAGAATTGCGCTTAAAGCCGCGACTCTTGTTTCCCAAAGCAAATGTAAAGATGATAAATATTTTTGGCATCAATGTTAAAGACTCTTTTTAAAACATTAATCGTACATGCAAGAACATGTAGTACTCGCCCCCTATGTTGTATCGTTGTTTGATTAACCGGGAAGGAATTAAGATGCTTAGTCAAATAGCGGGGAACCCGCAATTATTACAACAACATATATCATGCAATAACGAAAAGAATAATTCTCCAAAATAAGAAGTAACGGTTGCATCATATGATTATGGGGGACAAAATCTTCATTGCTTACATAATATTTTTTCATGGCCATGTGCTCGATGCATATGACTATATTTTCACTCGATGGTTCTAACCAAAGGTATAAATGTTTCAATTAGAGATGCAATAAAAATACAATCAATAAAATGAAAGAGTGAAAATAATTAATAAATATTTGAAATAATATAATAGTGCATACTTATAAAATTAGTATACATATCTTAAATTCATTTATCTAAAATAGCCGAGAGATATCAATCACGAGGCACCTATCTAACTATGTAAATGTAGTATAGGTATACAAAAAAAAAATTAACAATTAAAAATCAATAAGTAATATAATAAGTAGATATCAATAGATATCGATTTCAAGGTTCTTAGGTTTGATTTCTTACATATCTTTTTAATCAACAACTTCATTAAATTCTCTATTAATTTTGTGTTGATTTGTGGCAAATGAAATCATTTATTTTGCGTGATTGTGTCGGTCTCTAAAATATCTATTCAAGGAAAAAAGACCCAAACATTACATGGCCAAGATATTACTATTTTTTTATTGAGTTAAAAAAAAACACTATTTAAGTGATAGTCTAATAGAAGTCAAATTAACGAATGAAGTGTCACATGACGGTCAAATGAACGTCAAATTTAATGTCTACGAAATAAAAGTGAACAACGCACTCTATTACAACCTTGCTTGCCACTCTAGAATGCCTCTCGACGTACAAATATAAAACCAAAAGGAGGCTTTAGAAGGAAAAAAAGGAAAAAAGGAAAAATAAGAAAGAAAAAACAAGATAGTATTAATTAATTCTAGTAAAATTATATTGAAATTAAGGATAATAAAATATGCAACTATGTTGTAGGAGGAACTTGACTCCAAATTTATGTATGAAAGTTTTTCAAGCTCGTTCTAAGATCAAATGAAATATCGATTTAGAAATTAGGAGGTCTTTTTTTTTACTAGTTAAGTTTAAGAAGTTACTCATTAGATGGTGTTAGAAGTTTCCCCACAATTTACAATTTTGGGTCTCCTAATATATAATATGCATTCCCATGAATAATTTGTTAATTTGGAGGAACCACTTAAGAAGAAGAAGAAGACATTTTAACGTCCCCGAGGCTACCAAAGCAACCTATGGGACAAGTGTCATGAATTAATCCCATCACATGCTATGAATTAAGTATAACATCAATTGGGTCTTATGTCGATGAGATAGTGTGTTGGAGAGCGGGAAGCTTGGTTCTATTTCAAAAGTAGGTGGGGCATTAAAGACCCTCTTTTAAAAAGGCGGCGGAACTTTACTTCTCAAAATTGGTTTACTTGGAACAATTTTCGAGAAGGCTCAGCGCATGTGCTTAAATGGCTTGATCGTTTCATGCTTTCTCAACACCCGAGTTTTTGTCTTTTGCCGTCCAATATTCATTCTCTTGTCACCACGTGGCTTGATATTCTTCTGTCAAATCACAGTTTGATATCTTTCACACTTACTTGGGATGGGGCCTCTATTAAAACTCCAAGCACACAATTTTATATGAATGTATCCTTGTTGTGTCATCCAAGGGTTCTAGCATTCATTGCCCAAGTTTGGAATATGGCACCACATCCTCCTTATGCTACTAGCTAGATTTCATGGTGGAATGACATTATTCAACGCACTACCAAGTTTCTTCGCCACTTTGGCAAATAAGTGGCACGGGTCTGTAAGCATGTTGACGAGGCTCTCCAACAGGAGTTCCAACACACAACTCAATTGCTTGAGCTCCAACCGTTTGACACCGTTGTTCAATTCTGAGCTACTAAGCTTCGACATCAACTCAAGGTTATTGAACAACATAGAGCCAAAGGAGCCCAGATCCGAGCTCACTTGCAGTGGTTGAAGACTGGTGACAGGGCCTCAAAAGGGTTCTTCAAAATTCTCAGAGCTCGGAATGTCAAGGAGCAAATCAAAGTTGTCCAGCTTGCCCACGCTCGCGTCACTGCCCTGCCAGAAATTTCTTCTGCCTTTGTTGACCATTATACTCTTGTCTTTCAAGCATAGGAGCCTTTTGTTGAAAGCACTACCGCTCTGTGTCAATGTATTGAAGTGGTTCCCTGTAAGCTTAGCCCATGCAGGATCGAAAGCATTGTGATGCTTCTCTTTCTCTGGAGGAGCTTCATAATGCCCTTCTTTGTCTTGTGGATGAAAAATCTCCTAGGTTTGGATGGGTTTCCTTGTGAATTTTACAAGGCAACATGACACATTGTTGGGCTAGATCTCTTACAGGTTTATCAGGAAGCCCTGCAATCGTGATCCTTAGAAATTGTATTAATAAAGGTAATATCAAATTCATCCCCAAGGTTGGTAATCTGGAACTCATTACTAACTGGTGGCCGTAACACTTCTTAATGTTTCCTATAAGATTCTGGCGAAGGCTCTTGCTCTTTGGGTGGCTTCTTTGCTACCCAAAATTGTTTGACCTAAACAATCTAGTTTTGTCAAAGGCCGTTTCATTTTGGATAATCTTATTGTTGTTTGGGAAGGGCTGGAATGGGCTCGTGCTTCTCTTCAGAAGGTGGTTTTTCTCAAAATCAATTTTGAAAAAGCTTATGACCGTATAGAATGGCCTTTCATTCTTGTCATGCTTAAATCCTTTAGGGTTTGGCAATTTCTTCCTCAATGCAGTTAGCACTCTCTTCATTGATGCCTCATCTTGTCTCACCATCAATGGACACCAGTCTTCTGCCGTTGGGTTATTTCGATCGATAAGGCAAGGTTGCCCTTTGGCTCCGACTCTTTTTGTCTTGGCAGCGGATGCTTTGGTTACCTTCTTTCCAACAGAGTTACTCAAGGGAGATTAAGAGGCATATATCTTCCTGATCATCAATCCCAACTCATCAATGGCCACTTTACGGATGACTCTTTTCTCACTCTAGTTGAATTGGAACAAAATGTGCAGGAGGTGCTTTCTTGCTTGGATATTTTCTGTAAAGTGTTGACTCTAAAGTTCAGTTTGCCAAATCATTGGGTTTCCGCCAAAGTCCCTGGCCTATGCCTGACTGGTTAGCGGCCTATCCTTGGCACTTGGATTTATGAGGAGAATGATTCCACTTTTTGGGAATTCCTTTTGCCTTCGACAACGAGTCTTCCACCTTGTGGCAATTTGTGGTTGACCAGGGTTGAGTAGAAAGTGCAGAAATGGATCTCTCGTCTGTTATCTTTGGTTGGGAAGTTCTAGGTTTGCACTAAAATTCTTGCTACCACTCAAGTCTATTATGCAGCTTGTTGGTGTCCCTCTCGTGCCTCCTTTGAAAAGTTGGCTAAGCTCTTGCAGGATTTTCTTTGGTCTAGCTCTAAGCAGGGTGGTTTTCATCGTGTTGCATGGGAGGTTTGCACTCTTCCCAGGGATCAAGGTGGCATGGGTGTTGTTGATGTCTATAGGCGAGTATCTCTCTATGCACTAAGTGGGTTGTTCGTTGTATCCAGGGCAACCAAGCTTGGGCAGTTTTGTTACGACATTGTATCTCTTTAGGAGCACCATATGGTAAAAAATGCTAGAAAAACATAGGATTTCATACTCTGCTAATTACTAAAGTTCCAGTTAAAATACTTGGCACCTTTGTGGTCAAAAGCATCGAAAATCATTTGAGATGGTCAAACCCTTCATGTGGTGGGTTGGTGATGGATTCCAAATATGTCTCTCTTTCAATGAGAAAAATCTATGGTGGTCGCCTATTTTCTCTCCTGACGATCTCCCACTTGCAGAAAAGCCCAACATCAAAGCAATGCGGTTAGCTTATAAAGGCATCTCTACCATCCAGGACCTAGTTTCCTCCCAGGATTGGCTTCCTTGACCAGTCTTTGAAACAAAAATACAACCTGGCTAATTTTGATCTGCCTTTAATTTTGGCTATTCAGTTTTTTTCTCAATGTTATGCTACACAAGCTGGGCCTTTAGCCACCCAAGGCTTGGTGGAAAGATTGACATTGGAACGTGGACATTCCACTGTTATAATACAATTCAGGAGTTATCTACTCCTTGTTATCTCCTATTTCACGGCTTTAGATAAGCTCAATACCAGATGGTCATTACATTCTTCTCATGTCACCTGGTTAAAGCGTCTCCAACGGGCTTGGAACCCCTATTTGACCCGAAGCTCAATTTCTTTCTTTGGTGTCTGATCTATTAGGGCCTACCATTAGGGGAAAGATTAAGTCATATTGGCATTCCTAATCCGGTCTATAGTTGTTGTGGTTGCCCGAGTCCTTCAAACATGTCTTTTGGTTTTGCCCTCATGTGCAACATGCTTGGCATTGGATTCACTCCCTTTTTCAGCCATTTCACCCTGAGTTTTTGATTGGAAAGTTGCTTTGTTTGGTGACCATGCTACTTGGCCTTCCTACATTGCTTCCCTTTGGCATTTCTTTCATTATGTTATTTTGTTTCAGCTCTGGAAAGCTAGGAATATTGCCTTATTTCAACATTGTACTCTTTTTGCTAAACTAACCATTAACGAAAAGGTGGCTATCTTGTCTTTTGTTCATATGCAGATTCAGGCACAAGCACAAAAGGTGGTGGCATTGGAGTTTGCTCATCTCTAGTAGCTGCTTGATCATTGGGGCAGTGCACCCTGTACTATGAGTTGGGTTCCTCGGATGATGATGATCGACGCCCCCGCCACCCCAGCCACCTCATAGATGCCATGGTCAATCCAACAGTCACTCTAGAAGCGCCCGACCATCTCCATCGCTAGCTTGCCCACCTCTCCTTTTAGTCATGGCTGGAGCCTGCCAATGCGTGGCAAGGTGATGGCCGGCTCTTCCAACTGGGGCTCTTCGCCTAGCGGGGCTCCCTAGTTTGGTGGCTCGCCACCCCTCAGTGGGGAATTATGGTTCCGTTTAGCATTCGAGATGCTCGACCGGGATGGCTTCTTTTGCTCAATCCACCTTCGGATGATCTGTGCTCCCTCGGCTTTCTTCCACCGTGGGATGATCCACCTCTTCCTTCGGGTGCAGGACTCTTTGTGCCTAATCCTGTTTTCTCTTGATGTAGTTTTTGGTGCTCTCTCTTTGCTTGTTGGTCGTTATTTGTAGCCCTATGTGGCATGTTTTTGTTCACCCTCGTGGCTTGTCTTTTGTCTGCCCACGTGACTTTTGTTCTTTTTGAGGCTGTGAACACTCCCAACAACTCCCTTACTATGTAACCGTTTCTATTATTTTGTCTGTAATTTAATATAAAGGTGGTTCCAATAGTAAAATAATAAGACTGAATGAGCCAACCCTAGCGAAAATAATTTAAGAGCCCTCCATGAAACCACGGGTATTAGGTAATCCCATTCTCAAATACCCGCTATAACGGATAGAGAAAAATATACAGTAACAGTTCACAGCCGAGAAAACGCAGAGACAACAATTGGGATTGATTGCAGAAATGGTCAGGCTCAGAAAGCTTGGGCTTGGCATTTTTAGCTGGGCTGTGAAAGGTAGGAACCTCTCCAGCGTGGCTCATAATTCAGGGAAGGAGAAAGAGAAAGAGGTATTGGTGGAAGGCATTGGTTTCACACGAAAGGCCATTCTTAACAGACCTTCTTCTCTCAATGCCCTTACGATTTCCATGGTAATACAAATGAGTACTCGTACCTACCGCGCTAATTCATTCAATTTGGTGATAGATTTATTTGAATGCAATTTATTCTCTTTTCTTTCGCAGGTTACTCAACTTCACAGGCTGTATCAAGCATGGGAAGATCATCCGGATGTAGGACTTGTTGTGCTCAAAGTAAGCAATAACTTATAATTTTTCAAAAAAAAGTTAGTATACCTTGGCAACATTCTTTATGAAATTTATACCTTGGTATACCCTGGCCACATTCTTGATGATATCCATCATCAGGATGAAATTTAAACGGTTTATGATTTTTGTTTTCATTATTTCTTAAAAGATTAGAATTGCTATGACAGTGCACATTTCTTGAAGGGGCTGAGTGACAGGGCTTTCTGTGCTGGGGGAGACATTGTCAGGCTTTATCGGTGGGGCAATCAAGGTAAATTGCCATACACCCTTTTTGCTAGGATTGGGCGTTGCCATAGAACACTGATCAATTGATTTAGTGCCTGATCTCTTAATTTGCTTGTGTTAGGGAAAGTGGAGGAATGTAAAGAATTCTTCAGAAAAATTTATGAGTTTATTCACCTGGTTGGAACATATTCGAAGCCACATGTAAGCATATTTTGTTCATTTCAAACAAAAATCAAGATCAAGGTGGAAAACACCTCTGTTTTTTACATAACCAGCATTTTATACGGTGCAATATATATCTGCACATACATCGCTAGATCACTGCCTGTAAATTTTGCCATTTGCTTTAATACGCTTGTATTGAATTAACAATGTGAATTTTTTATGGCTAAATTTAGCGGGGATTTCATTAGGAGCTAAGTGATAACAATTTTATCTGAGCAACAATATGTTATAAAGTAGTATATATCTCCCCACTGATAAACCCATACGTTTTGTAGAAGTTTAACTTACATTGACTATTGTAACATGCGTAAACATTTGGATTTGATAGAGTTATAAGTACCTAACTTATTACACATCATAAAGGTTAAATGATTCTCCTTGCTTCAATGATCTTACAATTTGGGATATAGCAAATCTTTAAAGAGTCATCTAATTGATAATCCCTAGTTTCTAGGGCACAATGTTGGCTTAGAGAAAATCTCATATTTAAGTTTTAACATATTTTCTAAAATACAATGTGTCAGCCACTCATTGGATCATAAAAATTTGACATTTTTGTCAAGGATGCTACAAATCGAAACTCATGGGACCACAAGTCAAAGTTTACATGCACTAACTTTCCCACTCGAACTTTATTTGTGAATGCAAGATGGAAAGTTTGCTTGCACACTAACATCTCCCCTCAAACTTGAGTTGTGGACACCAGATGGGAAGGTGTCATTTTACATGAGACCCTCCTTAATGACATACTTAAGTAAAATGTGATGTTGATATTTGATAAACAAATGTTGAAGCCAACATAATATGATTATGATGCACTTCAAGCAAGAACCAAAGATCAACCAATACTCTAAGCAAGGTGCATCTATTCCTAGCAAGGTTCAATCCAAGGATAGTCTTCCCACCACTACTAGTATCTTCTTCCATAATCATGTGCCAACAAGAAACAAAGCACCGAAGAACAAAGCTATTGCCAAAAAAGAGATGATCAAAAATGATATTAAGCCCAGTTACCTTGATCAAAGATTAATAGTCTTCAACAGTGCCAATGGTTCAACAAGTGCCCCAACAAATCACACGTGACAAGATGGTCCTTCCCTCAATTCATTCATTTTCTAGATGCTCACATTTAATAAACATAAAACAACAACCAAAATATGCCATCAGTTTTGTCAAGAAGATATTGATGCACATTCATGCAGTTGAATGATGACTCATTTGCCATGGGGACCTATTGGTTGTGCTGTTAAAGAAACCAAACAATATAACAGCTCGAACAAGAGCTCAAATGTTTCCATGGATAATCATTAATTCATCTGCGATCCCTTGCAGTGGTTACCGGTCCAAGATTTTGTCATTTACACTTCTTCATAGCTGAACAATGAGTACAGCAGCTACCGTACCAATATCTTTGGTATTAGAAATTCTGATACTTGAGAAATGAGAATGCCCCCATCATCAATATTTGCTGTTAGGATTTCTGTTGATTATAAGATGACTAAGAATTTGCTGATGATCCCATTCCTTTCGGTGAGAAGGATTAACAGATGGTTTGCGTATTTGTCATTGGTAGAACAATCATAACGACCCGCATTACCAATGTAGTCTCAGGATATATAATGCCTGCTCTCTTTGGTTTCATCCCAAAATCAATATGAGTGACAATAGCCTATCCATGTTTACCAATTCCACCGCCTGTATAACTCATGCACTTGAGCAACTTGGAACTGATGCCTTTTGCATGCTTCTCAAGATCACCATTGTCAAGAGAAGACTAGTCATTAGAGACAACTAAAGCTTGATCCTCGAGAGATGCATCATAAGAAGTGGAAGAAACATCATCATCAGATGAAGAACTAGATCCTTCTGCAATGTTTTCATTGGGTTAGGCAAAAGAATCAACAACATTTGTTGACGAACTAGATCTTTCGACGATATCCTTCTGCAGTTGTTCTAGTATTTCTTCTCCCTCCATAATGATTCATGAGATCTTGAAAGGCATTCAACACTGCAATCCATGCAATTAATTTTATGTTTCCAGTAACTGACACGCTAATCATACTATATACAAAGAATAGTAGCAAGTTTAGATTTTTATCACGAGAAATTATTAGTTTAACAATTTATTTCACAATTCCAATTGATTAATCAGTTTCAAAATTTGATATACGATTCCAAGTTCTTTAGATGATACAATTCATCAGTGATATATATGCAGATTTGTGCTAGAGTCATATCTAACTTCTCAAGGCACTCTCCTTTTGACAATATTCTCCTACAGTTGCTCAGGTATTTCATCTCCCCATAATGGTCCATGAGATCTTGAAAGGCAATCAATACAGCAATCCATGCAATTGGTTTTTTGATTCCAATTATTGATATGCTCATTGTACTTAATAGAAAGAACAGTAACAAGTTGATTTTTTCAATCACGAGCATTCCTTAAGTTAACAATTTCCTTCACAATTCCATTTGATCAAGCAGTTTCAAAATTTGATAGATGATCCCATTTTCTTTAGATCATCAGTGATATAGACGCAGATATGCGTTAGAGCCGTATCTGCCCTATCAAGACACTCTCCTTTGAATCTTTGAAAATATCCTTCTCCAGATGCTCAAGTATTCTCTCTCTCTTCATAATGATCCATGAGATTGACACTCAATATTGCATTCCATTCCATTAATTTTATGATTCTTATCAGTGACATGCTCATCATTCGTAATACAAAGAGTAGTAACAAGTTTAGAATTTTTATTGCGAACATTCCTTAATTCAACAAATTCCTTCACATCTCCAATTGATTAAGCAGTTTAATAATTCGAGATACGATTCTAAGCTTTTTAGATGGAACAACTCATTAGAGACATTAATACAGATATGTGCTAGAGCCATATTCAGCTTATCATGACATGTTTATTTTTCCTTCGTATCCACATGTTCCTTCTCGTCAACCTTGACGATATCCCACATGCCACAGTTATGCGCATATTCATTTTCTGTCTCGAGAGGTAATTGTGATCTCTAAATTTAATCTTGGGCTAGAATGATGGCTGTAGCCTGGTTGATGGCTTAAAAAGTATTGTCGGTTAGCAACAAACTCAAAACCAAAATGTACTAACAAATTCCTTAAGAAAAGTAGCCGACATATAGAGAAAGAAATGTTGAAGACTGATACCAAATGCAAAAGTTATTCCCAAAAGATGATATTAATCTAAGAAATGCACTTTACAGGCCCTATTTATAAGGATTTTTTTGACCACTTAAGAACTCGAGAACAAACTATTTGTTCAAACTTCAAATACCCTTTTTGGCATATAAGCTCAATCTGGTCTCCTGCTTGCAAAGTTGCACATCTTGACATGGGTTCACGGACCATTTAGATAGCCCTTTTCTCATATGGCCCAAATCTGCAATTTTGTTTGTAATTTTTTATTTAAACGTGGAAAATGTAAAATACCTGATTTAGGGTTGTATTGACAGGAGGAAACCTTGTTTTGCTCATAACTTTGTCATTCGGAGCTGAAATCTTGCATAAAAATACTTGATAAAAATCTCTTGAGACATGCTACATGAGGATGAAGACAACTTTGGAAAATTTTCTACACTTTTCATAATCTTCATCAGAAGTTTTGATGCCCTAAGACTTTCTGAAGCTAATATTTTTGTAATCTGATGACAAAATCTAGCTAACGATTATTCGTTAGAAATCATATTTCAGCAGAGAACAAATCACAAAAGAAGAAATTTGAAAGATTCTTTCATTTGGTTGCTGCAATCAAAATAAGTTTTTGAAGACAAGCTTCAATTTGTTTGTATCAATCAGTGGGTCACTGCTTTACTACAAGCTTCCCAGCATGCTCATGCCCCCACATTCACAAACATCTTCACATTTACAAATTTCTTCTCTCTAGAGCTTTGTTACCAATACGCTTGTAAAGGCTTGTAGGTATCGGTACGGTACATACCTGTTCGGGTACATTGCTGGGTTCTAGGGGATATGTATACCTGGCGTACTCGGGTACATCCTGCTGTACCCTTTGCGACTCTACAGTGGACCCAATGTGAACCCACAACATACCCAGCCTAAAAACATTTTTTTAATACTAATTTTTTCATTTTTTCTTTTATTAATTTTATGATGTCAAAAAGGATTATAAGAAGTATCAAAAACATCCTAAACCCTAAAAGGCACTCCCAAACTCTTTTTAAACCACACATCTACTTGACGTTGCATACTTAGCTCTCATAGCACATTTGCTCTCCCATCTTCAGATTTTCTGTTGCCCAGGGCTGAAACTCCATCCTTTTGCAAATATAATGAATATGCTGATTTGTCTTGATTTTTGTGTATACATTGTAATATTTGCACGATGTACTTGTTCTAAGTTCGACCGATGAATATCGGGACAATGGCATTTAATTATTAGTATGTTTTGTGGTTGCTTATTTTGTTTACTCTATGCATATTATATGGTTAATTTTGTTTATTTGGCTATATTTTTTAATATTTATAATATTATATATATTTTTGTATGGCTGTACCCGAGCCTCAAAAAATCTCCATATCGGTGTATTGGGTCCCCGCAATGGTACCCATACACGTTCCACCGCCTAGCTCTAGAATGCAAGGCTCACCTCACTCTAGTGCTATGAAAGAACTTACATTCATTTAAAAGGATATGATAAAGAAGCTCACACCAAAAAAAAGATGCCAAGATTTGGTTAAGGTACCAAGTGCCCAAATGATTGTATTTTATAAAATAAGAATGATACTTTTGATTTGACAATCCTACATTTTGGTATTTTGAATCCATTTTGACACACTTCTAATTTGGGATACTATATAAAGACAATCGGGGAAAAGGTTACATTTGACATGTCTACAAGGATTTACATTTGACATTTACATTACATTCGGTGTTCCACAGGGATGTGTCCCCCCCGAAAGTGACGTCTCGGAGACTCGGGATGTCTTCGAGACTTGGGGATAGTTGGGAAATGTCCTCGCACCGACCCCCATTGCCACCGATCCGATGTGGATGTCCTGAAATATTTCCCTCAAAGAGGGGACGTTTCTGAGATGTCCCCTCATTTTGGGGGCTTCATGGGGCTTCAGGGACATTTCGGGACATCCCAGACTTCCAAAGTCTCTTGTTACATCGTCCTAGAGACTACGCCGTCGTCACGACAAGATAAGCTTCCCGATCCTAACCCTATTACTCAATGGGCCGTCCCTACCCCCAAACACTAAAAAAAAACTATAAATAAGACTTACACCCTTGGGGACATTTGCGGGGACGTTCCAGAGACTTTGAGAAGTCTCTCGTTCATCTAGAGACTCCCAGGTCGTCCCTGGCAAAAGATAAGTTTCCGATCCTAACCCTAATACTCAATGGGCCGTCCCTACCCCCTAAACACTAAAAAAACTATAAATAAGACTTACACCCTCACTCCAAATCACAATCAAAAATTCAAAGCAAGAGTGAAAGCATTAACAAGCAAGAGTGAGAGGGTGAGAGCATTAGCAAGCAAGAGTGAGAGCATTAGCAAGGAAGAGGGACAACATTAGCAACAAGTAACAACAAGAGTTAGAGCAAGTGCCAAGTCTTCATTGCTCAACCATTCAAGTTTCAAGTTTTCAACCTTGAGGAGTCTAGTAGTTCGAGTGATGAGGAGTTTGGTGCAGACTTTGGGGATGATTAGACTCGTTAGAGGCATTGAGCCACTAGCCAACTATATTTGAATTTTGAATGTAATCATCATTTTGAATATAAATATTAATATATTGATATTTGGCATTTTCATTGTTCAATGCAATGTGTTTAGTATTTCAAAGTTTCATTTGTTGTTCCTTATACTTTTTTATAACTAATTTTTCAAGTACTATATATATTTGTGCCACTGCCGCCCCGCCATCCCCAAACCTAGGCCCTTAGTTCTCCTACTTCAAGACTGTCCCCCTGTCCCAAGACTCGTAGAACACTATTTACATTTGACATGTTTACCAAAGATGCCACCATGATCATAAATAATTGACACATTTTCCATGGATGTGATGAGTTGGCAACCGATGGGACTATACATGCCACAAAGCGTAGGGTCCTTTTTGTACACTCGACTCCTCGTGGGTCGGGCCAAGGCGATTGATGTAGAGATGATGGGACGATGGTTTAGGGTGTTGTGAATGATGTGAAAAAGGTGTGAAGTGATAGGGGTATGGAAGGCTAATGATCTAGTCGATGTGGAAATAGGATTCTCTCGCAATGGGCTCAAGAGAGCAAGACCTGCTAGTCGAGTGTAGCGAAGCTCCTATGTACTTGCTCATGATGGATATTACGGTCAAGGATGATGGTGGTATGTAGTTCTTGGTCAATATTATGATCGGTGAATGGGGGAACGCTAGCTTGAGCTACTCGAGATAAAACAGTTGTTGGATGAGGGCTGACCTTGATTTGGCAAGTTCATGTGAAGGAAGATAAAGTAGACGAGGCTAGACTTGAGGATAAGAGAAGATACTCAAATCTCTAGGTGAAACCACGGTCTCTTAAGAAGGTAGATGGCACAGTTGTGTTGTGGGGGTCGTGGAACTTACTATCAAGGACAAGAAGTTGTGTGACAATGAGTGCGGGCGAGGGTGTACCACGAAAAGACTTTTCGTCTCAGCTTGGCTGAGATGTTGTCTTGGATATTGTCGGCTCCAAAGGATTGGGAACACGATGGCAACATCCAACTCTATCTAGAAAAAAAATTGGCTGTCCAAAGTCATTCACGGTGGGAAAAGATTACCCGCTGAGCGTAGCACTGATGTAGCCTGAGCTGGGGCTGTATGGATGAGGTAGCTAGAGCGGGAGCTGTATAGATGGATAGTGGCTAGAACCGGAGCTGTGTGAGTAGGTTGTGTCTTGAATTGGAGCCATATGAAATGTTTTGTGCAAATGTTTTGGAAAGTGGCAGCTTGTTGTCCTACGGACCAACAAGTTGTTTTGTTTGGTTTAATTGGATTTTGGGCATTGGAATGACGTGACTACGATTTGAGAACATTATAGGTTGTTAGGAAGTGTTGTGACTTGTTTCAAGTGAAAAGTGAAGTATTTGTTGTACGGAAGTTGTGGTTTAGGATCGCTGCCCACGTTTTGCTTGATGTTTGGTTTGCATGTGCTTGTGTGAGATGAATTGAATTAATAATTGAAACTAAACTACTCACTGGAAATGAAACTTTAAATGTGAATATACTTTGTTGTTGCATGCAACAGGGATTAACAATAAAAGTACTTTTCACTACTGTATCAATGGTATGCAAATGCAATCTATCTTTTTGTTGTTTTCAATGACCTTTAATGATGACAAAGGAGCAGCGAATTAATTTAACTACAACTGCAATTAAGAATGACTCCTAATAATTTAACTGACACACAAATAGCAAGAAATCAAATCTACAATTCCCTACATGCAATTGAAGTTTTTAGATCCAAGTTATATGCAAGAAACAATATGTAAATTTTTACTTTAGATGCTTTTCAACAACACAAATGGATGAGTGAATGATCTAAACTCAATATGTAATTGAGTTGGCCTAAATTCAACAGATCTGAACAAATCTCTGATGTGAGATGAAATTCAAAATGAAGGTTGTCTTAACTAATGACAATTCCAAAGTAAACCTAAAACCAAGTTTATTTATGTTCTTTTCTGTTTTATGAATGGATTGCATGCAACTAAGATTAATTTAAACCCTAAGTGCAAATAAATAATAAAACAAAACTAATCCGGAAACTCGATCCCAAGGGTGGGAAGAGCCCAAAGCAAGAGGATTTTGAAATTGCAAGCTACAAATTATTTGAAATTCAAAGTGGATCTAATCTATTCCTTTTTCTTACTTTTTCAACAATTTTCAGGATAAAGCCAAGCAATAAAATCTATGAAAAGATTTAAGCTTAAAAATGCTAATTAAATAAACAAAATCAAGTACAAATTCCAACCTCTTTCCATAGACAGAAGGGACTGGGTTGAATTGTGTTGTTTATACCCTCAATAGAACTAATCCAATAGATGTTTAATGTGACCGGTGTAGTATTGGTAGTGTGACAAAGAGAGGTTGGAAGCTAGATGTGGAATGAAAGCAAAAAGCAATAGATCTGTGGTTGGTTCAGAGAGCTTATAAGACTGGTATGAAATCCTTTGTATCCTCTTTGTTAATGGTAACAACAAGCAAGATCCTTAGGGGTGCTTTGTATGGAAAACAATCTCCTTTGGACTTGATCTCTCTCTCTCTCTACATGAAAAATTGTAACTCTATTCTGTGGAAAAGTTCAAATTTCTGGGTGGCTGGAAATGATCACATAACTTTTCCTTAAAGAGAAGCTTTCAATCAAATCCTATCTCAATTCTAGATCCAAGTTGATCAAGGGTTGAGATTAGATCATAGAGGGAGAACTGAAGTGAAGTGGGAGAAAAGAGAAGTGAACTCGAGGTCAAAAACAAAACCAAACATGCGTGAGATTCAAAATTAGAGCCGAAAATTATGCTCAAAATCAAGAGGCAAAGGGCATCCAAAGCGTGATGAAACCACCAGTATTAGCAAGAGGCGGCTGTGCAACTGTCATGGCATAAAACAAAATTGCCGCGACGTGATACAGATTAGCTGCGGCAGGATACAAAACTGCCATGGCGTGATTGACAACTGCTACGGTGGTTTCATCTCAATAATACAAGGAGGTGAAAGGAGGGAAAAAGATGCAAAATATTTCTTCTTGGCAGACAAGGCAAACTAAAAAGAGCCAAATTCGAGCAAAATAGGCAAGAGCAAGTGCGTGTGAGCGGTTTGAGCAATTCGAGACATCTTGTTATGTTTTGAAGATTCTTGTTATCATCATTGGGTATTTTAAAATATTGCACCATGCAAAATGGGGTGTGTGCGGGGACCACAAAGCAATGTTTCCATACACTAAATAGTTAAGGTTCATATGTAAGGTTATGCCCTTAGATAAAATAAATTACCCAAGATAATGAATTTCATGGCAGGCCTTTGTTATATCTAATACGTGTTGAGCCTTTTACCTTCTTAATAGATATAGTATTGTGGGATATGACTCTTACTACGAGTTCTTTTCACGGGAATTTCTTTATCATCTTACACACAATTTCTTTCCACTTGTTATTGCAGTTCATATCCAAGTGGGTTAGTTGAATGCTTTATCCTGCTTGGGGTTTTAGAATGTTGCTTCTTATTCTTCATGGGCATTTCTTACAAAGTGTGATCAACAACTCTATGACAAATTGTCCAATTTTTTTCATGGTTAACCATTCCTTATATATACAATACTTGAAAAAATACTTCTTTGATCTTCGTCTTTTCTTTCCTTTCCGGTAATTAATCTTAGAATAAGCATTGTTTGTTGTAGAACATGTCAATTACATCTAAACTTATTTTATTTGCATAATGCAACAAAGTTTTTGAGATCCGGAGGAGAAATAAGTTACGTTCCTTATATTTCTATGATATGAGTATGGACTTTTATTTGATGTTGACAAGCAATTGACTCTTTTACAATCATATTGTGCCACCTTTTCAATGTGGGGAGCCAAAGGCTTGTAATTTGCAAATAAATTTAGTATGTAATGGAAGGGAGACTGGATGGTATTTCTAAATGATTTCCTTATTATTCAACTAAAGCTTCAATGATAAGATAACTACCTTCTCATGGTTGGTTTTTTTCCGATCAAATATAAAAGTAGTAGTTATCTGCTATAGATTGTTGAGAAGAATTAGTGTTGTTGAACCTTTAAGTTGTAATCCTTTTCTATTTGATGGGTGGATGTGTTACGTAGCTCTAGTTTTCAATCAAGGAATTCTCTCTCGAATCAAGCTATTAAAACAAAAGTTTCTAATGAAAAATATTGTGTTAATTCCGAGAATAATGTCAATGGATGCCATTTGCAAGAGAATGTTGTATAAATTCGTGTAAATTTATAGCTAACCAACTTTGCTATATTTTGAAAGATTGAATGATCTCATTAATTAACCCTATGTTGTCAAAAATGTATTTTCTTTTTTACTATGATACCTAGGAGAAGGCCCTAGCTTGCAAAAAAATACATGAAGTGCCAGTCCATGATAGCAACATTCATCAATGGACTCTCAAAAAGTGTAAAGCACCTTATCGTGCAACATAAAAAAGGGGGAAGAGCTGATCTTAGCCTCTAACCCACCCAAACCTTCCTACTTATCACTATATACATTATCATGCCCAAAAAGGATACAATCGAAACCTTCTAAGAAAACCTACTAAGAACTTATAGACAAACATCCAAAAATATTCGTCAGTAGCACTGTGATGATAAGCACCTCCTACTTCCCCATACAACCATTGGGAGACACTTCTGTAATGATCTCGACCTCTGAATCATTCGAGCTTTGAGCGAGAAGAAGGCATCACACTGCAATGAATAGGGCATTTCCACCTTTGCATCCATCGAAAGAGAAACTCCTAGATTTGTGCGAGCTTCCCGACCTTGAGCCACCGCAAGACCCTTGGTAAGAGCGTGCACGTGGAATTGCAGGCTCATAATTCTCTCCTCCAAGCTTGCATGCTCCCTGTGGAGGATGAATTGTCCGAAGGCATTCAAGAGAATGTTAGCAATGCTCAAGCCGTGGATCATGTCGAAGACATTGCGTCTTCCAATCGATTGGTTTGGATCCAACATCAACTTTCGCATGTGCTTGCAAATATTTGAATCATCGACCTCATCAAATTCCTCAGCAACCGACCAAGCCTTCTCCAGCCATCCTCTCATTGCTGCGTTTTTAATTTTACCATCCATCAAGAGGCGAAAGATTCGCCAGCCTCTTCACCTGTAAGAGCACGCTTCCTTTTCTTACTCGGCCTTGCTTCAGAGCCACCCAAATTCTCCATTGCAAAAGGCAAAAGGAGCAACCCAAAAATCCCACCAAGCGCTAAATCAATAGAGCTCCAAGGCATAATGAAAATGAATACCCACGCCGGAGAATAGTGCTAAATAGACTTACGGCGCACCTCACACGAGGGAAGGGGCATGTGTCCTGTACCCGAGATCTATGTGAATATTTCCCATGCATTACCATAATCGATCCTAACTATGGTAATAAACTCCCTGGCCACCAAAATAATTATTCTTTCTCAAGGCTTACGACCAATTTTGCATCATGCGAGGAAAGAGATATAATGTCTCTAGAAAATCCTCTTTCGATACAAGCCGTTTTTTATGGCATTCTTCCCATACCTCAACCCCTTTGTTGGCCAAACAATCGGCCACTTGATTACCAGATCTTTTGATATGAGAAAATCGAGTCTCGAAAAAGGGAAGGATTGTCTTAATTTGTTGACAGATCGGTTCCAACAACCAAGCCTTAGGTTGCTTACCCATAATTGCCCGATAATGATTTTAGAATCACCCTCTATCCACAAACGTTGCCATTTCTGATTTTTTGCCTCCAAAAGACCGAAGAGGAGAGCCATGCCCTCTGCCACATTATTGGAGGAACGCCATGATCAACCGCCAAGGCCATCATAGGTTGTCCTCTCGAACCTTTCAAGATGCATCCACAACGAGGTCTACCAAATTACCTCTCGATGGTCCAGCAAAATTTAATTTAATCCACCCTTCCTCGGGAGGCCGCTGATCTGTAAACTCTTCAACTTTGGAATTATCCACAGAAACACAAAATAAATGCTGCTGTTCTACTTTCTATTAGAAAATGACAGAGATAGCTAGTGAATGAATTATGCTTATGCTTAGAATCCACAATTGCAGGAAAGGAACGAATTTAAGCTCATAAACACCAACAGATTTTATCTCGGAAACGTCCGAGAGGAGGAAAAACCAGTTGGGAAGGGCAATTGCTCTTTCTTCCCACTTTTATTGGCCAATTCAAAATAACAAGTACAAAATTTACAATAAGTATGAAAGAGAAGTAGATAATATCTCACACTTCCTCCCAAATACTTGCTTGCTCTGTCTCAACTCCTCTTCTACAAAACACAATTCCAGCACTAAGAACTTCTTGCTCACTTGCTTTCATGCTTCGATGATCCTATTCTCTTCTACAAACATGTATTTATAGCCTTTCCCATGTCCTCCCGTGCATTGGAGAATGGAAAGGTCATGGAGGAGAAGAGATATGAACAACCTTCCAAACTCACGGCTATTCATTTCATATTTTTTGTTTTCGTGTGAAAGAGCCGGGACCTCGCCAATGCAAACCGGCGGTCTGACCGGTTGGGCGGTGGTTTCAGTAATGCCGCAGATAGAGCGGTGGTCCTGTTACTAAAAAGACAGAACCTCCGTATATCATTTTCCCTTCTTCGTGGCTTTGTTGTTTTGATGAAGGAGATTCATTTTGGATCCCTATGGATCACACCTCCCCGCTTAGGAGGCTTTAGGAAGAGCAAGTCTTGGAGCATGACTAATCTTGTATTTCAATAACTCAAAGGATTTGTCTTGTTCCTTACCCACCAAAACCCTTACTCTTTGCGGCCACTGTGTGTAGAGGTGTTGCAATTACGGAGAAGCCGGAATGAACTTCCGCATGTACTTTGTATTGCTCCCACAAAACTCCTAGTCTCTGTGGCTCCTATTGGTGTTGGCCGGTTAGTGATGGCTTTCCAGCTTCTTTGGATCCACTCATAGCTCTCCTCCAACTACGTGCCCAAGATAGACAAGTGACTGTTTGGCAAATTCACATTTCTTCATATTACAAAGCAGCTGTTTCTCCTTGAGAACTTGCAAGACTTGTTGTAAATGAGTTAGATGTTCTTCCCATGTGGCACTAAAGATCGGACTATCGTCTAGATATACAATCATCCATCATTCATCAATCTCATAAATGTAGCGGGTGCATTGCATAACCCAAAGGAAGTACTAACCATTCATGCAAACTTTGTTTTGTTTTGAAGGCAGTCTTCCATATATCCTCCTTCATTCTGACTTGGTGATAACCTGGAATTGAGATCCAACTTCATGAAGAATTTGGCATGCTGAAGTTGGTCCAAGAGATCATCTATGCGGGAAGTGGATATCTGTTCTTTATGGTGATCTTGTTCAAAGTGTGGTAGTGATGCACATTCTCCAAGAACCATCCTTCTTTGGCACCATCACAATAGGCGAACCACATGGTGAGGTGCTCGGACGTATCACCCCTTGGTCTAGTAGTTCCTGGAGTTGTTTCTTTACTTCAGTACTCTCAAGCAAGGATTGCCTATACAACCCGATGTTCGGTAGAGGGGACTCTGGCAATAGCTAAATCTCATGCTCTACTTCCCATTTTGGTGGTAACCCACTGGGAGCCTGAAAAACTTCTTGAAAGGACTGAATAATACTATCCAAATCATGCTTTCCCTGGTTAGAAATCTCTGAAACTTCTACCCCATCTTGTTTATCCTTTAACAAAAGTAAACAAAACTGATTATGATTTGCCTGAATAAGTCGTTTTGCTTGGTTAACACTCACCATAGTAACCCGTGTCTTACGCTAGTGTGCCCGGATGTTGTAGCTGATCCCATCCTTGACCCATTTGTATTGGTTTTCCCTTCTCATAAATATAACATCCTTGATATACAAGTAAGGACTCCTGAATACAACATCAAAAGCATCAAGTGGAATAACGTCAGCTTCCAAAACATCAATATACTGGGAATTTATCCCAAACTTGACCTTACATCTTCTTGTTACCTGAATTTCAACACCCTTCTTCACCCAACCCAAAGGATAAGGGTGTGGATGCTCGTAAGTCTCAAGACCAAGCTTCTTTACAATGTTTCAGAAATCAAGTTAGACTGAGAACTGGTATCAACCAAAGCATTTACCTTAGTTCTCTTGATTTGGATTTTGATCTGGAATAGTCTACTCATCTCCTCTTCCTGGCTGTCCATGTTGGTGGCCGTGCATCCAAGCCTTTCATCTACATTAGAGTCATCTTCGATTTCCACCTCCCCTTCTATTTTTATAGCTGTCATGGACTTCTTCAAGTCCTTGGTTCGGTTCTTCGGATGCAACTCGGATGCAACTTCCAACATGTAGCATCAGTATGACCATTAATATCATAGTTCTTGCAAAAATTATTGGGATCTTTACAAGTATTTAAAGTAGTGGCAGCTTGTTTACCTTTCCCTTTCCACTTACCCTTGTTACTTGTTTGCCCATACTCTTTTTTTTGCTGATTTGTCGACTACTTTGCCCTTGGCTCTGCTTCCCCTTGCTTCTTTTCATCATCTATGTAGTATGCTTGCACACACACCTCGTTGAGATCTTTGGGCTTGGTGGAGATGAATTTTCTTGAAGGTGAGTGTGAATTCCTCCCAAGTACTTAGAATATCCTCATCCTCCAAGTCCATGTTTAGCAACATGGCCTGCCTCCAAAACTCCGTAGTATAGTCCTGCACACTTTGACCACTGCCTTGTCTAAAATACTGCCATTTAATCATTTGGTCAGTCTTGTGGCCAATAGGATAGAAGTTAGCTCTAAGTAATTCTTTAAATTCTTGCCAAGATTTCACAATAGGACGCTTCTTCTTTTCACAAGTGGTTAGATGGGTTTCCCACCAAACCAGAGCGTGTCCCTCCATTTTGAGACGTGCAAAGGTGATCCTCTGTGCCTCAGTGACATTATGGACGCTAAAGTAGACTTCTAACTGTTTTAACCATTTATCAAGCAACTCCGCATCTACTTGTCCTTCAAAGCTTTTAATATCAACTTTCGTCTCAACTTTAAAAGGAGTATGATCGGATTTTACCTTTTCTCTTGTGTTTGAAGTCTCTTCTTCATGCTCTTCCCCATAACTTTCCTCATGGTGGCTCCTTCCTATGCCAAACTTTTTAGCTAAGCCCCGAACCATTGAGTCCATGGATTCTTGTTTGATGAAGCTGTCTTTTGTAAATCAGCAAGCTCTTCTTGCCTTCTAAACATCCTATCCATCATGGTCTCCAACATCTCAATTCTACGGACCAAGTTCTCTTCCTCCATTTGTCCCCGAATTCTCTGTTTCCACTTCTTTGTAGAAATTTCTGGATCGCAAGGTAAAGCCTCTTCGCCTTTAGATCTTGTCACTGTCATACAAATCCAAGAACGAATACCACAGTCTTGGATACTTATTAGCTCTGATACCAAAATGATCTGTAAACTCTTCAACTTTGGAATTATCCACAGAAACACAAAATAAACGCTGCTGTTCTACTTTCTATTAGAAAATGACAGAGATAGCTAGTGAATGAATTATGCTTATGCTTAGAATCCACAATTGCAGGAAAGGAAAGAATTTAAGCTCATAAACACCAACAAATTTTATCCTGGAAACCTCCAGAGGAGGAAAAACCAGTCGGGAAGGGCAATTGTCTCTTTCTTCCCACTTTTATTGGCCAATTCAAAATAACAAGTACAAAATTTACAATAAGTATGAAAGAGAAGTAGATAATATCTCACACTTCCTCCCAAATACTTGCTTGCTCTGTCTCAACACTCCTTTCTTCTACAAAACACAATTCCAACACTAAGAACTTCTTGCTCACTTGCTTTCATGCTTGATGATCCTATTCTCTTCTACAAATATGTATTTATAGCCTTTCCCATGTCCTCCCGTGCACTGGAGGATGGGAAAGGTCATGGAGGGGAAGAGACACGGACAACCTTCCAAATTCGGGGCTGTTTTGTTTCATATTTTTTGGTTTTTGTCCGAAAGAGCTGGATCGCCGCCTAATGTGCATCGGCGGTCCCAGGACCGCTACCCTAGTTGGGCAGTGGTTCAGAATCGCGCTTCGCATAGAGCGGTGGTCATGTTACTAAAAAGACAGAACCTCCGTATATCATTTTTCCTTCTTCGTGCTGGTTGTTTTGATGAAGTAGATTCATTTTGTATCCCTATGGATCAGCCGCCATAGAATTTTTGATCTTCCTGCCGCATTATCGGGAGCTCAAAAATGTATTTTCATTCAGCTTTCCAATAATTTATTTTATCGTTCAAAAAAGGGCCATCATGGATCTATTATAATCATATTTCAAAATCCCGATTAGATCAAATACTACCTCTCGAGGCGAACATAACAACTATAGAAAGACAATAGTCACCACCTCCTCATTGGAATTTGAAACTATGTAGTTGGGCTATTCTACCTTTCTTCATCCTCCGTGATTAAAGCAACAAGAGAAGTTGTCATTGAGTCTTAAGCGAATATACCCAACTTAACATACATTGCATCAATTTTTTCTCCCTCGCAATCTCCTTCACAACAATACCTTTGGGAAGTGTCCAAATCTGATCCAACTTGCATCCTAAATTGTAGTTCAAGTGTTCTACATCTTCGTGCACCTTGTGAGTGTTCTTGGCGTAACAATAGTGTTTACACCCCAATCAACTGAGCCACTTTCAAGATATCAAGCCTTGGAGTGGATTGACTAGGATCCTTCATGACCTATAAGATGCAGTCCATGAAGGCACCTTCACGCATTTTGCCAGTTAATTGTGCTCTAGAGAGATTTGTTGCCATCCACATTAACAACTTTTCTTCCTTGATCCCTTCCATTAATGCTTTCTTCTAGAACTCTAAAACTTCCTCAGCTGTTAGCTCGGTGGTTGTCCAACAAGACCCCACCATTAAGTAATTGCCTCAACTTTAGGTCATTTACTAGGCCATGAAAGGAGTTGTGGACGTCTTCAATGGAGTACTTGTTGACCATCACCTAGTGCCTAAGTTGCCACATCTGAATTCATGTTCAAATTCGTGGAGGATAAAATTTGTAAAAAAATTGTTACTACAAAAATCAGCCATAAAATTCATGATTAAATTCGACTACAAGAAGTATTATGCTTGTATTTTTAATTAATATCCAAAAAGAAAGAATGAACTTCAATGAATTCTAATGAATTTCAACAATTTTTATGAATTTTTAACGAATTTCAATAATTTTTTAGTCATATTTGGTATTTGGCGAATTTCAATTTTTTTACATCAAAGTTGCTGAATCTGGTTACTTAGGCCGGTGCATCTCTTAGACATATCAATAGATGCCTCTTTGCTGCCTCTCTATCTTGTTTTCTTTGACAAGCCTACTTCTCCTATGGTTGTTCCAATGAAAGCTGAGGAAACAAGAAGATTATTCCAAA
Source organism: Taxus wallichiana var. yunnanensis (assembly GCA_018340775.1). Taxonomy (NCBI): domain Eukaryota; kingdom Viridiplantae; phylum Streptophyta; class Pinopsida; order Cupressales; family Taxaceae; genus Taxus; species Taxus wallichiana. The sequence goes on along the minus strand of CM031238.1, from coordinate 129,346,622 downwards.
CCCTTATGTAATGTCCCTTTTTGGGGACTCACAGGAAACTATGCAAAGCTGAAGATAAACAACACTTTTCAGATTTTTAGTAGGCTGTTAGTGACTGAAACAAATATGTAAAAACCCTTAATTGCTGCCAGCAAACACCCTTCTAGGGCAGTGACCCCTTTTGGGGTTTCAAACCCACTTTTGTGCCTTCAAAACCCTTCAAATCAGCTTCCCTTAAGTCTCTAAAATTATTATATATCACCAGCAATCATATCATGCAAGAAAACTGATTTTTAGAAACCCACAAGTGCTATTTTTAATTTATCATGCAACCCATCCACTGCAGATTTAAATAATAATTTCCATAACTGAAATATCACTCAAACACACTCAACAATTAATAGAAATGGAAGATTTCACCTTTAGAAATTATAGAGAATCCAATCATGCAATTTGTTCACATAAAAACCAGCCACTTCACCCAAAACACTCTCCCAAGCAAGTCGCTTAGGGCATAAATCAGTTGTAACCAGCAATGAAGTGTATGAAACCAAGTGTAGTGTGGGGTTTCGTCCACACCAACTTCTCCACAAGGGTTTTCGTCCTTGGGAGGGTCTCAATCAAGGGTTTTCGCCTTGAGAGAGATGGAAAAGGTGCTTCACTAGCAATCCTTCACCAAGATATGAAAATTCATCAAAAGCATGATTCATTAATGGCCAAGTGACCTCCTTTTATAACCACAAGGAGTGCTTTACAATGCAAAAATGATGGCCAACCCCTTAAGTAAAGTACTTTTAAATATCTAATTAGTATTTGGAGCCTACATGCTCAAAATACTTTTATTTCCTAACTACTTAAGTTCTTCTATTGGAGCACTAGGCTTCCCAATAGGATACATGATAATAAAAATAACTACCTAAACAACAATAAAAATGTAATCCAAATCTTCCCTTGCTTTCTTCCTTAGACCCATGGGGAGAAGAATGGGTTAAGGTCTTCAAAAATCAGCCTTCAAAAGGGACATGGCACCTTATTAGTATGCCAAAAGAGGAGAAATGGAAAATACTAAGTTCTTCAAGAAGCCAACCTAGGGGCAATATAGGCATAAAAATAGTATTAACCAAACTAATTGCTTTCCAACCATCCATATGTAAATATGCTTTATAAACCTTCAATAGAGTCTTACAAATCAGAAAACTTGAATAACTTCCTTCAAACGAAATTTGGGAGAGATGAATCAGGATTTTGGGTTTGCAGGGGAGGCCTCTCTAGATCCCAAGAATACTTAGAATACCAAATCCGTTCCTTTATATCAGAGCAAAGCTTGGGTTGGAAAAAGACTTTTTAATGAAAGCATGCAACAGGGAAACAAATAAGGGCACCCACTTTTCCAATCAACTGAAATCAAACCTGAAAAAATCAAAGACTCACTTTGAATTTTTTCATCTAGTCCAAGAGCTGAAGCAATCCAAGCCAACCATGTAGAGCAATTTAGGAACATAAGGAAGGGTAAGGGGCATCCCTATGAGGGCCTTTGGAGCTCCCCATGCTGTTCGCTGCTTTGTTAACATTGACAAAGGCTGGGATGGGTGGCGAGTTTTGAGGCACCCCACATGCAGCACAAGCCCCAACGCTGTCACAATTATCAAGGGGTGATCTCACTGTGGATTGCCTCAATTTTTTTTTCCAATCGTCCACAAACCAACAATTAATCATGATTTGCTTCATGAGATGCAATGGTGGGGTTAATATCATTGGCCAAAATTCCTTGAGCTTATTGTCTAATACGGGGTTACCATATCAAATGTTTTTGTTGAGCACTGAGACCCACTCCTAGATTGGGAAAGTGGTCACCCGCTTGGTTTCCATTCTGCCTGATATTACTAATCTCACGAATGCTGAAGCTAGCAAGGAGAGATTTGCAATCAACCACAATGGTGAAAAGCTGCCAATTATCCTCCGAACCCTTCTTTAGCTCTGTTAATAAAATCTTTGAGTCCCCTTAAATGTCTAGATTAGTCCAATTATTCTCAAGAGCTATCTTTGTTCGTTTTCAAAGAGCTTTCGCCTCAGCAAGATTATTGGTACATTTCTGTAAGGCTTCAGAAAACCAAGAATTGGGGAGCCTTTATCATCTCAAAGAATGTTTCCGGTTCCTGCCTCTCCAGGATTTCCTTTTGCTGCACCATCGACATTGAGCTTGATAATTAGTCCTTGTGGAGGAGACCAACTATTCCTCAAGCTGTTTTTGCCAATTCTATCAACCTTCTTATTTGGGACTCCAACGAGAGTGCTCTTCCAGTGAGATAGTGATCCAAAATCTTAAGATGTTATTTTCCCATCTTTTGGGAGCCAGACAAGGAATAATTCCTTGATGGATCTAAGAATGGTTGACAGAACCAAAAATTCTACAATTGGTTCTGTTCTTTTATTCTCTTTCTTATCTTTTATTCCAGCGAGGAGTGAAAGGAAGAAATACAAATTCAAACAAGGGAAAACATTTATTTAAGCAAGAACTTAAAAACAAGGAAACATACTTGAGTATGGCCTGACTTAAAAGTCAAGGTTCTACCTTATCTTTTCTCCATGACCTCCAAAAATCGCTTCGCAATGCCCGAATCCAATCTCAAGTATCTTTTCTAACTGTGCTTAAATCTTTTTCTTCACCTTGAAACATTCTTCTATTCCTTTCCAGCCGTGGGTTTTAGCAATCTAGTGCCGGGATAGAGTTCCATATTGTAGCGGAGGAGGAGACATGGATGTCCAAGAAAAAATCAGGCTCTTTAAATTTTGTGGGAGAACACTTGAGAGGTTGAGCTTTTGGATCAGAGATTTCCAAATTTAGTGTGAGAATTTACAATGCAAAAGAAGGTCATTGGTGTCTTCTTCATGTTTCCTGCAGAGAACACACCAAGAAGAACCTTGGAAACCTCGATTTTTAACATTTACTTCTAGAAGAATTTTATCTCAATAAGCCGCCCAATGTATCAGTGCACCAAGCTTGAAGGCTATATATTTGAACCAAAATAGCCAGTGGGAACTGGCTAATCTAGGATTCTCTCCAAAATTTTACTCTCTTGCTGATTTTACCCACATTCCATCTAAGATGCAGGTTGATGACACTTCGCGATTTAACTATGAAATTCCAAATGTGTGAACCTTTCAAGTGATTATTTACAGTAAATAATCTTTCTAGAATCATATTATCTAGATATTTTCTTCTCAAGATTACACTCCACAAAGAATAATGCTTAGAGTACATCGTCCAGACTAGCTTAGCCCCAAGGGAAGTGTTCATTTTCCTGTTAATCTGGACTCCAAGTCCCCCAAGTCTTGAGGCATGCATATCTGTTCCCATTTGGCTAAAGGCAACCTTTTGACTTCAGTCAAACCTCTGCATAAAATTCTTATTTGGATGGATTTTATGCATATTTCTACTTTGGCTGACATTTGCAGAACTAACATCATATAGACTGGCATTGCCTGGAGACAAGATCTAAGTTGCTGAGCCCCAAGGGCAGTGTTTATTTTTATGTTAATCCGGACTCCAAGTCTCACCCAATCTTGAGGCATGCATATCTGTTCCCATTTGACTAAAGGCAACTTTTTGACTTCATTCAAACTACTCTGTAATAATCTTATTTGGATGGATTTTATGCATATTTCTACTTTGGCTGACATTTGCAGACCTCACATCATATAGATTGGCATTACCTGGAGACAAGATTTAAGTAGCCGAATTATTTCTGTAAATGAGAGCCATTCCCCTTACACCCTTCCATCTTTTTGAGGATTTTGTCAGTCACACCTTCGCAAATAATGGAATAGTTTCTCCCTTCAAAGAGAGGAATACCCAAGTAAGTGCAAGGAAGTGTACCTGGATTTACGTCTAAGACTCTACAGATAGTGGTCTGAGCATGCTTGCTTGTCTTGAAGGAAAAACTTCGGATTTTTCCTAATTAATCTGTTGTCCAGATGCATCTTCATATATCTCTATTACATGTTTTAACTTGCGTGCTTCAGGGATGGTTGCTGCTCCTGCTAGCCTAGTGTCATCTGCAAATTGAAGGTGTGAATTTGTTGGATCATTGCTAGCTAGTGCTCTTCCTTTCAGTTTCCTATTGCTTAAAGTTGTGATAACCATCTACCTAGTGCTTCTATCACTATAATGAAGAGGTATGGAGATAGTGGAACTCCTTCTCTAAGCCCCTCGAGGGTTCAAAATACCCTTTATCAATACAGTTGCCCAAATTTCTTTCTTTTCCAGTGCTTTCAAGAATGCTACGTTTTTTTAGTTTTTGAGTCACCATGAACATTCTTGTACCTGTTACTTCTGAGTCCAACTTTTCTTTGATTTTATCCGAGCAAGCCTGCTTTTGCCCACATTAACTCTATTATAAATGGTCTTCTTTTCAGTGGCAAAGCAGGCAGTAAGGTGAGGATAATAGGGCAATGATCAGAGCCAACCATTACTACAATTTTTGATTCAACAGTGACATCAGGATGGATCCGTTCCAAGCTCAGTCGAAACCTATCCAATCTTTCCGCTACAAAGGAATATTCTAATCTTCTATTTGACCAAGTGTAAATTCCATCTTTTGGTTGCACATCAAATACTGAGATATCTTCCATAAATTGGGGAAAGTCTGAGGCTGATAGTGTTAGAGTGACCGAGCCTCCAGAATTTTCCAAGGGGAGATGATAGAATTGAAGTCCTGAAGTAGAACCCATTTCTCATCAGGGTAAATATCTCTTAGACTTTTTAGAGATAGCCAGCAAAGAGTCTGGCCATGCCTAGAATTGGGACCATATACATTGACATAGATACAATCATCAAACCTAACAGCTTGCCAGTTGATACTATCATCTAGCAAAAGTCCTGAGATTGTGAGAGGGTTCCAAACTATAGTCAGTCCACTTGAAGCTCTTGTTACATTTTTTTTGTGACATAATTAGTATTTCTCCAAATCTCCTTCATGCTAACACGGAAGAGTGATTCTTCCTTTTTCTTTCCTGTTGAAGAAGGATATTTGGGTTTTTATCTATCATAAGATGCTTTAGTAGCCTATGTTTTTGTGGGGCATTTATCCCTCACATATTCTAAGATATAATTAACATGAGGGGGATCTCAACCAGCATGAACAGTTGGTGTTGGGTTTATCCTCCCAAACATGGTTGCTGTTTCTTCCTTTTGTGACTTGCTGATTTCCTCTCTTTTTTCCCATCCTCATCCCATCCTTCCCGAGCTTGATTTATTCTGTTTGATTTTTGATCGGGCGATTTGCCCATTATTTCCGAGATCTGCTTCTGATTACCTTTACCGATTTGAGTTTCCTTATTTCTTGAGTTTGAGAGAGGTGGCTTCCCAGGCGTGTTTTCCCTCCATTGGGCCAATTTTGATTTTAACTGAGAAGGAGATGACTCTTGCAATCCATAGCCCTGTTTAAGCAGATATTTTTCTTCAGACTCTTCATCCTCTTCCGGAACAATTTCCTTGTCACTGTCTTCGTGCAAACTCTTATCCAAGCTTGGAGGAGGTATTTGGCTTTGTCTATCTTCAGAGGTTTGTTCTAGGTCTTGAATGTTAGGTAGCTCTGGCAGAGTTTCTTCTTACCAAGGAGACGTTGTTGTCCTCTGAAGTCCCTTCTTCATTAGGAGGAGTTTGTAGGGCACTGAATTTGCTTGAGGTGTCTATCTCTTTGGTTTCCAAATCTTTTTCTACATTTTCTTGTTTTGCATCCTTTTTGGTCCCTTGAATCTATCACTGTCTTATCATTGGCCCGATTGTTTAATCCATCAATTTCGTTGTCACAGTCTTCATGAAAACTCTTATCCAAGCTTGGAGGAGGTTTTGGCTTTGTCTATCTTCAGAGGTTTGTTCTAGGTCTTGAATGTTAGGTAGCTCTGGCAGAGTTTCTTTTACCAAGGAAATGTTGTTGTCCTTTTGAAGTCCCTTCCTCTTTAGGAGTTTGTAAGGAGGAGGTTTTTGGCTTTGTCTATCTTCAGAGGTTTGTTCTAGGTCTTTAATGTTAGGTGGCTCTGACAGAGTTTCTTTTTACCAAGGAAATGTTGTTGTCCTTTGAAGTCCCTTCCTCTTTAGGAGTTTGTAAAGCACTGAATTTATATGAGTCGTCTATCTCTTTTGGTTTCCAAAACTTTTTCTACTTTTGGTTCCTTCAATCCATCATTGTCTTACTCTTGGCCCGATTGTTAATTTTTCTTTTTTCTGGACCATCCCTTACAAAGTGTCCATGAGCATGACATTTTTGCATCTGACTGGGACATTTTCATACTCTGTATCTTGAAACCATTCTCTGGATTCAGATTTGAACTTGATTGCTAGAGGTAAAGGTTTAGATATATTTGTCTTAACACATATCCTTGCATAATCCGCAGGAAACTCGACTTCTATTGATTTTTCCATGCATATGTATTCCCCTAGTTGATTCCACACTTGTCTAAGTATACTCTCTGACCAAAGATCTATTGGGAGGCCATACAATCGAGTCAAGAGTGGGACTAGAGTTAAATTCTCTGTTCATGGATTGAACTCTTTCTTCCACGGCTTCATGTATAAGCCAACGCGGCCCAAAAATCACGGGCCTTTTCTGATTGCTTCCTTTTTTTCTGTAGAATTGAAGATAACCTGGAAAAAGCTTTGGGGAAGTAGAATTACCTGATTCGCAGTTATGATACCCCAGTTTTTTTCCAGACTTTTCTGAAGATCACCTGCACTTGGCCAAAATCCCATAGATTTGCAAATTAGGGCACATTCTTTGAGGTATGAAATTGTGATTTAATCTCCTTGTTCTGTATCAAGATGACAGGGATTTCTTCCGTTGCCTGAATGATTTGAGATCCATTAGCTGTTCATGATCCAAGCTTTTCTCTGCTCTGATTCATGGTTTTTCCTCCTCCTACTGTCACCTCTCCATGCTGCCTGCTTGGGCTGCATTGAGTGATGCATGTCGCTTGCATCACTCAACCCCTTATTCAGAATCTTTTTCTCCTCTGTTGCCATGTAAATATCTCTAGCTTTCCAGTATTGTATGTGGAATTTTTATTTAATTAACCTTCATCTTTCTCAAAGCATTAACTTTACAATGGGCCTTTGATACATTCCAAATAACCATCATTCTTGTTGTTGAATTAAAGCACTATAAATTAATATGAGTAAATATCTTGAAGAATGTGCTGATGACTTTGTTTATGCCATATGGTTTAGAATGCCACAATTGCATTTGCAAGTTCAAAAGATTTATGAATTTGTTATTTAGAAATGTAATGAATGAGAAGATAGGTGTTTATTGTAGTAGATGACGAGATACATGAATAATAGGTTTATCATGTACTTATAGTCCTAGACACTAATGGAGTAAAACGAAAAATGCATAAATGTGGACCTAAAGATAATATTTGTGTCTACTCAGCTTATTTACAACATAGACAATTGCAATAATTAGAATTATGGAAGTGACTATTCTCATCATTTGTATATGTGTAGCTAAAGCTCATATTTATGGACTTGTACTATGATTCACAATTAACCTATTAGATTTTAGCAACAACAAACAATGTTATGGGTTTCAATCACGAGGCCTTATGAGATAGTATTGGGTTGGTTTTGGATTGCTGATAGTCACCCAATCGAAGTATGAAGATGGTGAAGATAAAGTGAGATACTATGATAGGAGACTAGTGCTATCACATGCCTCTAGCAATGCTCGGGCTAAAAGAACAAATGAATACTATCATCATCTATCCATGCGAAAGGGTTAATGCAGGACCTGAGAATGTTCATAGAAGGATTTAGAGTTGAGGGGCTGAGTTGGAAAATCCTAGGAGAAAGCTAGGTTGTCCCTGAGGAATCTTTGAGAACACTCACAATGAAGTTGGTTGTATGCTGTCGTGTTGCTTTTTGTTGATGATGTGGTCCTCTGAGCTCATTCTTGTTGAACTCTGTCAACTAGTTAACATTAGTAAAAGATGGATATAGTTTTCAATACTTCCAAAGAGACACTCCAAATTTCAAAAGGATATAGTTTTCAATGCTTCTAGAGACACTCCACAAGGGCAAGCCGACGGAGATCATGAAAACTCATGCCCACTTGTGGCTTCAGTTTACAGGTTCAACCTCAATGTGAAGCATGCCAGTGCTACCGGATACATTTCTAGGATATCCTTTGAAGGGGCGTCTATAACACAATTTAAAAAAATATTGTTCTGTATTGGTCATAGATATATATACTGTGTTTAGGGGTTATTGATTGGGCGTGTGCTGAGAGGGTGCAGACTATCATGCTCCAACATACAATCAGTTGTAAACAAATGACTTGTAGAGTATTGTTTAAGCTAAATTTGGCACCCAAACATTTTTTCTTGAGAGCGTCTTGAAATTTATTTTCTATCTTCAGACACACAGGTTCCTTGGTGATTCAGCTTGTGGCCAAGAGAGATATTTGTATTTAGCTTTATGTTTTTTGGTGTGGGTTGCCTCTTTGGTATCTCTTGACAACCACAATGTTGGTATTCACAATGTTTTTACTTTTTTACTCCTGCTTATATCTTAATCTATGTAGACTAGTTCCTTCCTTTGGGATACTCCTTAGATACGTTTTTCACCCCTTTCTTGCAGAGGATAAACTTATTAGAGGTACATCATTTTTCTGCATTCTAATGATGGATCACAGAAGTGTGATCCAAATGGTTGATAAAAATTCTGCTACATAATTTTTTCCAAAAGTGTGCTTCTTAATTATTAGAGTCGCGACAGTATACATATATTTCGGTCATTTACATTTCCCTTTATGGCCTATCAAGCCTAAAATAGATTTTTATGCTTAGCATGTCTTGCAATTTGTTGGTGGGTGGGAGTCAGGACAACCATTTTCAGTATCATTGGTCACCATCAAATGACCTTAGGATCTCTTTCTTTCATTTTAAGGCATGTTATCACTCTCGATAAGTTAAGATATATTATATAGGGCTATAGGATCTATCTTCTTTGCTCTCTCCTGGAGGTTGAGATCAAGGAGCACTCTATATTTATGTATCCTAGGAGAAAGCTAGGTTGTCCCAGAGGAATCTTCGAGAACACTCACAATGAAGTTGGTTGTATGCTGTCGTGTTGCTTTTTGTTGATGATGTGGTCCTCTGAGCTCATTCTTGTTGAACTCTGTCAACTAGTTAACATTAGTAAAAGATGGATATAGTTTTCAATACTTCCAAAGAGACACTCCAAATTTCAAAAGGATATAGTTTTCAATGCTTCTAGAGACACTCCACAAGGGCAAGCCGACGGAGATCATGAAAACTCATGCCCACTTGTGGCCTCAGTTTACAGGTTCAACCCTCAATGTGAAGCATGCCAGTGCTACCGGATACATTTCTAGGATATCCTTTGAAGGGGCGTCTATAACACAATTTAAAAAATATTGTTCTGTATTGGTCATAGATATATATACTGTGTTTAGGGGTTATTGATTGGGCGTGTGCTGAGAGGGTGCAGACTATCATGCTCCAACATACAATCAGTTGTAAACAAATGACTTGTAGAGTATTGTTTAAGCTAAATTTGGCACCCAAACATTTTTTTCTTGAGAGCGTCTTGAAATTTATTTTCTATCTTCAGACACACAGGTTCCTTGGTGATTCAGCTTGTGGCCAAGAGAGATATTTGTATTTAGCTTTATGTTTTTGGTGTGGGTTGCCTCTTTGGTATCTCTTGACAACCACAATGTTGGTATTCACAATGTTTTTGCTTTTTTACTCCTGCTTATATCTTAATCTATGTAGACTAGTTCCTTCCTTTGGGATACTCCTTAGATACGTTTTCACCCCTTTCTTGCAGAGGATAAACTTATTAGAGGTACATCATTTTTCTGCATTCTAATGATGGATCACAGAAGTGTGATCCAAATGGTTGATAAAAATTCTGCTACATAATTTTTCCAAAAGTGTGCTTCTTAATTATTAGAGTTGCGATAGTATACATATATTTCGGTCATTTACATTTCCCTTTATGGCCTATCAAGCCTAAAATAGATTTTTACGCTTAGCATGTCTTGCAATTTGTTGGTGGGTGGGAGTCGGGACAACCATTTTCAGTATCATTGGTCACCATCAAATGACCTTAGGATCTCTCTCTTTCATTTTAAGGCATGTTATCACTCTCGATAAGTTAAGATATATTATATAGGGCTATAGGATCTATCTTCTTTGCTCTCTCCTGGAGGTTGAGATCAAGGAGCACTCTATATTTATGTATCCTAGGAGAAAGCTAGGTTGTCCCTGAGGAATCTTCGAGAACACTCACAATGAAGTTGGTTGTATGCTGTCGTGTTGCTTTTTGTTGATGATGTGGTCCTCTGAGCTCATTCTTGTTGAACTCTGTCAACTAGTTAACATTAGTAAAAGATGGATATAGTTTTCAATACTTCCAAAGAGACACTCCAAATTTCAAAAGGATATAGTTTTCAATGCTTCTAGAGACACTCCACAAGGGCAAGCCGACGGAGATCATGAAAACTCATGCCCACTTGTGGCCTCAGTTTACAGGTTCAACCCTCAATGTGAAGCATGCCAGTGCTACCGGATACATTTCTAGGATATCCTTTGAAGGGGCGTCTATAACACAATTTAAAAAAATATTGTTCTGTATTGGTCATAGATATATATACTGTGTTTAGGGGTTATTGATTGGGCGTGTGCTGAGAGGGTGCAGACTGTCATGCTCCAACATACAATCAGTTGTAAACAAATGACTTGTAGAGTATTGTTTAAGCTAAATTTGGCACCCAAACATTTTTTCTTGAGAGCGTCTTGAAATTTATTTTCTATCTTCAGACACACAGGTTCCTTGGTGATTCAGCTTGTGGCCAAGAGAGATATTTGTATTTAGCTTTATGTTTTTGGTGTGGGTTGCCTCTTTGGTATCTCTTGACAACCACAATGTTGGTATTCACAATGTTTTTGCTTTTTTACTCCTGCTTATATCTTAATCTATGTAGACTAGTTCCTTCCTTTGGGATACTCCTTAGATACGTTTTTCACCCCTTTCTTGCAGAGGATAAACTTATTAGAGGTACATCATTTTTCTGCATTCTAATGATGGATCACAGAAGTGTGATCCAAATGGTTGATAAAAATTCTGCTACATAATTTTTTCCAAAAGTGTGCTTCTTAATTATTAGAGTTGCGAAAGTATACATATATTTCGGTCATTTACATTTCCCTTTATGGCCTATCAAGCCTAAAATAGATTTTTACGCTTAGCATGTCTTGCAATTTGTTGGTGGGTGGGAGTCAGGACAACCATTTTCAGTATCATTGGTCACCATCAAATGACCTTAGGATCTCTCTCTTTCATTTTAAGGCATGTTATCACTCTCGATAAGTTAAGATATATTATATAGGGCTATAGGATCTATCTTCTTTGCTCTCTCCTGGAGGTTGAGATCAAGGAGCACTCTATATTTATGTATCCTTTCTATTATGAAATACGAGGGAGACATTATTGTTCGTGAGATTTGGGAGGGCCAATCTCTACCTTTCCCATTATATGGCCTTTACCAGCTAGAAATCGTCACTTTCAATTGGGGTTCTACAAGGGGTTTCTAGGGCCACCACATTGTTTACTTGCTTTTTTAATCGTATTTCAGTCATTGGGGGTGTTGAGCACTCATTGGTTGCTTTATCTTTATGTGTCTTGTGACCTGTCTATTATGAAATACGAGGAGACATTACTGTTTGTGAGATTTAGGAGGGCCACTTACTACCTTTTCCATTATTGAGACTAGAGGTGTTTGACCTTTTACCTTCTAGAAATCTTCACTTTCAATTTTTGGGTTCTACAAGGGACTTCTAGGGCCACCAGATTGTTTACTTGCTGTTTTATTTTTAATCCTAGTTCAGTCATTGGGGGTGCTGAGCACTGATTGGTTACTTTAATCATCAATGTGGCCGGTAAAAGATACATGAGAAAACATCCCTTGTTGTGAATGACCATCAAGGCACACTTAACTTCTTATTCTATCAGCCACCATTGAGGTTACTATCTTACCCCATTAACAATCCAAAGTACAAGGGCAGATGCACATTACCACTTTTCTCTCTATGCTCGGAGGATGCACATTACCGATTTTTGTCTTTACTTGGAGGACTGTTGGTTGTGGATGTTAGGAGAGGCTGTTGGAAAAGTACCTTAGTTCCTTTGAGAATTGCTTTGCATGAGTCTAGGCAATTCTCTGAGCACATACTAAACTAAACTTATTGATCCTTTTGGGATGATCGATATGATGCTGGCCCTTCTTCTGGTCTTGGCTTTGATGCAGACTAAGGCCTTATTCTCCATTGGTCCCCTTCTCTTGGCATTGTAGGCACTTGTTTTTGACAAGACACTATAATATGCCACAAACACAAGCAAGAGATGAAGCACTGAATAAACAATCATGTTCTTTTTGATTACCATTCAAAACTTTACATTACATAATTTCTGACATACAGGAGGACAATTCTGATGATCACAAGGTTGTTTTTGACAATCCATGCATGATGCCAAATGAATAATAATGGATGCTATTAATGACAACTGTTTTGAAAGTAATGACAATTAGTTTCATCGATAACTCTATTTTACTAATGAGAGAAAATTTTCTCAATGACCGTAATTAATAATATACTAACACTATTTAATGATTATCTGAGCACCTTCCCTATTACTTTCCTTCCCTAGCTGTTCTTTATTAAAATTTCCGAGAACCATTCTTTTGTGATCTTGTAATTTAGTGATGCATTTCTACTTTCATAAAGAGTTTCTTTGCACAAGCAACTTTTATTACCAATGCTAATTCATGTTCAATAAGTATTGCCATCACTCATAGATTTACTATTTATTATGTAGTTTCCTCGACTCATTTGTGCGAGACGGAATCAAGAGTAGAATGGGAATAGGGTTACAGGAAACGACTTCTCAGTGAGAGTACAGAGTCGGTTCTCTTGGATGATTCAAACATGGCATTTAGCTACACATTCTTGAAATGTATAACAGGAGTTTAATTGTCATTTACAGAAGAAACGGATATGTAAATGGAATTCTCATGCTTGTGACTATTCTTTCAATGCTTCAATTAAATGTAAACGTGTTTCTCAAGCTATGCTAAATTAAATTCGATGATATTAGTGTGTGTTCATACTTGCATTATTCTTTGCAATATATTGTTCAGATTTTATGCAAAGTTGATCTGAAAATTTGTACTGGACAATAAAGCCAGTCCAAAAGTAGATTTATTGGTCCAAAAGCCGTTTTAAATAGGGCTTCAAGGAGTTCTTAGTTTCTTGGCGGCAGGCACAGATCTAAAATCCTTGCAATTAGTTGGGAATTCATACAGAGACAAAAATGTGTGATATATGTAGCAAAAATGAAGATTAAATTTTCAAAAATCTCGTCTTCAATTACAGTGTGCATGATTTCAATTCCCGCTCACACATATTGGAAGTCTTATATTCAAAGGACATCTTTTGTCTTGATCTGCATGAAGAAAAGGTCAACTTTGTCATTTAATTCGATTCTATCTCCTAATTGCTCAAATATTCCTTGGGCAATTGATATTGAGAAAATTCTGTTCTATTTTTTGTTTGTCATGTGATGCATATTTAGCATTCAAGGTATCTTATTGAGGTAATGGTTTTCGGCTGTTTCTCTTCAAGTGTCTAAGTCACTAGATCTTTGACCATAAATGGTGATTGTTTTGTAGGTGGCATTATTGAATGGGATAACAATGGGAGGAGGGGCAGGCGTCTCTATTCCCGGCACATTTCGCGTTGTAACAGATAAGACTGTAGGTGTCATTCTGAATTTGATGTACTAGTTTTTTTCCAATACTCGTGTCAATGCATTAGATTCTAATAGTATATTCATATCTCTAGCGGGAAGAAAAATAAGGCATTTGTTTGGCCATGCTCTATTGTTTTTATTTTCCACAAGTTGCTGTGAAGAAATTACAATGCAGCAACCCATTTTTTGTTTTATGAAATGTTTTTTTAACATTTTTCCAAGGTGTGGCACATAAAAATATATATCATAAAACTCTCCACAGGAAGCCTGGATCTAAGTTTTTAATGTTCTTATGTGGAGTATACTTGTTTGTTAAGGTATATAGTAATTCTCCCTTGTGTTTAAGCCTGTCATCTAGCATACGTCTTCCTAATGCCGATGTGTTAGTATTAGTAAAGATTAGAAGACTATTTATTCTATGTATAATTAATTTTATATTTAAATTCATCTTTCTGCTCACAGGTTAATATCAAGATTAGTCAAATAGCTCTGATATTAAAATACTAGTTCTTTTTAGTAACTGGAAAATTTCTTTGAATGCTGACAAACTTATAAATATTGATTCGCATAAACTCATTTACGAAATTGAATCCATTTCCCTGTAGTACTGTCTGTAAGTTGTAACGAGTGACATAAGCAATGCTAAACACAGATCAGAAGAGTTTATCTATAAGTTGTTTGACTTGTTCAGCTGTGCTTCTCAATTAATCGGGCTATTGATTTTATTCTGAGTTAGAATATGGAATGTTTAGGCTATTGACTTTACCCTGAAGTAAGATTAATGTATATGATACAGGTATTAAGTGATGTCTTGGAGACCTATTACCCTCTATAGGAGTGAGGGATTGTGAAAGTCCTGTTTATGTATAGGTTCCACCCTTTAATTTCTTCCTTCACCTGATGTAGTAGTTAACATTTTCCATTGTCAAGCTTCTTTCCAAAAATAGCAGTTAGGATGGGATATACAAAATTCTGCTGGTAGTACGCATTCAAGCTACAGACCTCATATCGCTGTGAACTTATTTGAGCAACACTTTCCTTCCATTAAAAATTGAGAAAATGATTTTCAGTGGTCAATTCTCATCACTCTGGTTTATTTTGTGCGCTTTTAAGTATTTCATATTATATGAATTCCATCTGGAATTTACTTTCTGAAGAATCACTGTTTGCAGTATTTGAAGAACGTGCAGCCATTTTCTCGTATATGAATACACTCCCACAATTCGTAGATCTATCCTGTGGATAAATGTGATCCTGCACATCCATCCACATGCATGCTCCTTTCCTTGTTTTCATATGTGCTTACCTTCTTGCATTGTCCTCTGTGACAAGTATACTATCAATCCTAAGTAGCCGATTCGTTTTGGGTATGGGTACGAAGAATCAGATATGCTGGTATGACGCTTTTTTTGGCCCATGTGGCTGTACAAAAATATTAAATCTAAAGAATATAGCCGAATAAGCAAAATTAAACACATATTATGCATTCCTTAAACTCCTTGGCAGAAAACATGTGGCTGTAATGGTGTACAATTAGCAAAATGAAAATGTTTCAGCCCTAAGCAATTGAAGAAATGAAGGTGAGAGAGCAAATATACAATGAGATGTAAAAATGCAATGAGAGGTAAATTTTATGTTGTTTGCATTTGAGTAAATAAGTGTGAAAGTTGCTTTTAGGGTGTCCCCTACTCTCTATTTAATTTTTTATTGTTTTTTGAAGTCCATGGTTAAGTTAAAAAGATGTTTTTGATGCCAGATTCTCCCTGGATTTGTCCAGGAGCTGAATCTGGCATATCTGCAGGCCTGCCGTGGTACCCTGGATGAATCCTGGGGCGAGTTGCTCCATTATCATCACCTGCACCGAATCATATCTGGATCCTCCCCTGTATGACCAAGTCTTGTAACATAGTTTTAATCAGTATTCATTATCATTAGTGTGGTGATCGCGTTCACCATTGATAAATAAAGAACCTTTTGCAGCAACTGTTTTCCATGACATGTGTTGGACTTAAAGATGTTGGTTTTGAATGATTTTAATCAATAACATTAGTGTGGCGGTTTCCGATGGGCACAAATGTGTTCTCGTTCTAGGATACACTAATATATATCAATGGCATATAATTTCCTTGATACAATCCTCATTACACTAACGGTGGCATATGTTAATTGCATGTACAAAACCATTCTAGAGGGCATGTGCAAGTGAGCATCCTTAAATGCAGGCTGTTATGCTATTAACAATCAACAGAAAATGCTAGAACACTGGGATGGACAGGTAATTGCACACAGTATGAAATAGATAGAAACTGCTCGTTTATTCATATATCAAATGAGTGTACAATGCTACGGGATATGGATATATGATAAGCTGCAAGAGCTGCCTTCACCCTGACCAAGATCCTTCTACATATAGTGATGTTGGTTGAGAGGTGTGTCGGTTGAGCCAAAACTATCATAATTACCAATGCTAACAAAATTATAATCAAGTGCACTACTCAACCAACCATGTAATATGACAAAACAATAGTCAGTTCCAAGTACATGATCACCAAATAGCAATGAATTTGTTGTCTACATCTACCCCCTATGTAATGTCCCTTTTTAGGGGGACTTGGGAAATGACCAAAAGCTGAGATGTAACTCACAAATCAGATTATGGAACTGCTGATATAACCCTGCAAATCTGCGAATTAAACCCTTCCTAGGGCAGTGACTTTCCTAGAGGAGTTAAACCCCTCAAAGGTGGGTCAAACCTTGCTAATGCCCTTCAAATCTTATGCCAAAATTATTAGGAAACCCTCAGCAAACACAATCAGCTGTTAGAGATCAGAATTGAGCGTGAAAATAATTAATTATGGAACCCTTAACCAGCGAACATCATCAAGCTTGGAAAAATAGTAGAACACCTCCAAAATTCACAAAACTCTAGATCTTGGCCTTAGAAAATATGGAGAACAAGATAGTAAATTCAGATTTGCCAAATTAGCATCACACATACCAAATAATCACTCCCAAGTGGGTCGCTCCACTCCAAACAAATAGATCATTGAACTAAAGAGACCAATCATGCAAGAAAATGATAATTTATTGCCTTTCAAATCAGCTTGCATACATAAAACCTCATGAAGGGTTTTCGTCCTCCACAAGTCCTCAACCAAGGGTTTCTGTCCTTGGAAAAGGTCCTCAATCAAGGGGTTTCGTCCTTGAGAAAGGTAGATAAGGTGCTTCACAAGCAAACCTTAGCCAAGATATGAATATTCACCAAAACATGATTCAATAATGCCCAAGCGACCTCCTTAAATAGCCACAAGGAGTGCTTTACAACATAAAAATGATGGCCGACCCCTTAAGGTAAGTGCTTTTAAATATTCAAATGGTATTTGGAGCCTACATGCTCATAATACCTTTATTACCTAACTACTTAAGTTCCTCTATTGGAGCGCTAGGCTTCCCAATAGGATACATGATAATAAATAAAACAACTACCTAAACAACAATAAAAATATAATTCAGATCTTCCCTTGCTTTCCTCCTTAGACCCACGGGAGAAGAATGGGTTAAGGTCTTTGAAAATCAGCCTTCAAAAAGGGACATAACACCCTACTAGCTAAGTTGACGTCCTTGCCTGCACAAAACATAAGACATTTCAAGCAAAATGAGGGGGATAAAGGGATGAAGAGGACATCCGTGAAAGGAGGGAATGATGCTGAGGGGGCATGTTGTTGGATGTGGTTTTGCTGCTTCAGATGTTGTGCCCACTGATTCAGGCCTTGGAGAACCAAGTGCAATCTCCTCAAGCTGCTTCACCTCGTCTCTGAGTGTATTTACTTTTTCCTTTTGATGCATCAAGTGGTGCTCCACCTTTAACTGCATCGCCTCTTTCATCTTTCTTTGAAGTTCTCCATGGGCAGTAGAGAAATGATCCCACGTAGCTGTCACCCCATGTTGCTGAGCTTGCATAGATGTAATCCTTTCCTCTAATATAGACACCATACTCTCCTTGTTGTCAGAGTTGCTCCTAGAAATTTGTCGTGCATTTCCTCCCTTTCTCTTACTGCTCGCTCTTTTCCCTCTGCCAGCTGTTCAGTGAACTATCTGATCAATCAATGCCTTCCTCAATGAAAAATATTAAAGTTTAATCAGCTGCTCTATAGCATGCAACTTCTCCAACACACTGCTCACTGGTGGGGTGAACTGGAGGATAGATCATGGGTGGAAGCTACTGCTTCGACATCTTTGTAGTGTGATGTTTTGGCCATACTGTATCTTATAGATGCAAGCAAGCAGTCTTTGTGTCTAAGTTTATGAATTTGTGACACCTCTAATATAATAGGTCCGTGTTTTTGCTGTGCTGCCTAATCGAGGTTCTCCACTGAGTTTTAGATGTTCAGCAATACTTGGGACATGGCTCCCAAGATCTTCAATAGGTAATGCAGTATGTCATTGGTATCTATGTTCTTAGGACATGGTGAATAAAGACAAGCATATTCTAAACCAGGTCCTGGAGACTCACTTGGACCCTTCCGTAGTGTGCACGCATACAAAGAATCATCCTCTGAATTGCCCTCGTGCATCTCTATTGGAGGATCTTTATTCGTGTCACTGTACTGCTCATTGGCATGTTTAACATCACCTCTGACCAAGAGATCCTGTAGAAGAACACCTGAATGTTGGGTGGAAGCTCAATGGGCATGGACTTTGGAGAATCAGGTATTTCAATGGGCTTTTGGAGCAGCTCCTTGGTTACTTAACCAATCATCAACATCAATATCCCCTCCTGCAACCTTTGGAGCTTACTGATTTACCACCGCGGCCTCCAAAGTCCATGCTATGGTATGGGGACTGAAACAAGCACTGGAAGAGGGATTGAGACTGTTGCCACAGTTAATTTTGCTTTTTGAACTCTTGCAAAAGTTGTGTCTGGAGAAGAATGGTTAGTGGGCATGTCATTTCTTGTATAAAGTGTCTGTACATGGGGCAATCTAGGTGTCCCACTCTCGTTGTTATTTTCCCGCTAATGACTTTCTTCATGCACCATCTGGTTCTTATTTTCCAACGGCATTATTTTGTTATTGATACCATCCTTCCTTTTCTTTTTGGTAGCTGTGTTTTCTTCTTCAACTGTTTTAGACTTTATCCGATGGGAGGTGCAAATGTCTCCATAGGTACATTGTAGGTAGTGAATCAACATAGTCACGGTCCAGTCTCATATCTTCCACCAACTTGTGAGTTGGTGAGTAAATCGCATCAAAGCCTAATGTATGTTGTGCCACATAAGAACCACTATGTTTCAAGGATATGAATTCATGTATTCTGGCCGAGAGCAACTCTTCCCAGTTGTATACTTCACCTCTATTCAGCCCTATCATCTGGTCAGTCATCTAGATGGCTCTATTACAATATAGCATCACTTCTATGTGCTGACACCTGATCATGTCCAGAATGCATCTCCACTTGTCTGTTGTCAAATTTTTACGTTCATTCCTCTATTTCCCTTGTCATGAATGCTGGCCAAGTCATCTGCAGTCAAGTCCTTACACTGGTTCTATAGCATTGTCCTTTTGGACATAAAAACTATTTATTGGCTTGCGGGTTTGATAACTGCGTGTTTGACAGATTGCACTCTCCTCAGATTTGCCCGAGATTGTTACATCCCTGTCTATGTATCACACATACAATGCCCTCATTTCTGTGTTGTAACTTGAAACCATTTGAACCGAAAAACATTCAAATTCTAGCATATTAAAGTATGGCATCTGCAAAATGTGTGCTACTCCTGCTTGCCTTTAAGCTACCTTGAGCTCGTGATCATCAGGTTTGCCGGACAACCACATCTGGTTTCAGTCGTAGGCAATCTTGTACATACAAGGTTTTGAGGCATCAACTGTGCCCTCGGCTTGCTTTTTCATCATTTGTAACCTTTGTTTTCATTTATCATCCCACTCTTTCTATGACTGTCCTCTTACTTGAACCTGGTGGCGGTGTCTGAAGATGTGGAGCTTGTGATGTTTGCACCTTTTTGAGCAGGTGCAGCAGTCATAGAAGAAATTTATATTTCTTCTTGTGGTCTTCAACACCTTTCAAAATCTGCATCAATGGAATTTCTCCAGATTTTTGGCATTTACTGCATGAGTAAAAGGGCCTTCACCCGAGGGTCTCTGTGTTCTTTTCTTCTTATCAGCCATGGCTATTGCTGCAAACCCTTGTTTACTAATTACCGCGAATTCATTTAGTCTGCCTTGCACTGGAACTTCACCACAAAGTGTTGGTTCTCCAATGAAAGAAACCAAACCAAACTGTTGCAACAAATCAGTGGGTTTCTCAATCTTATCTCATCTGTCTTCCAACTTTGCTGGAATATTGGCAATTCTACCAATTTTCATATCTGGAAATTCTACAAAAAGTCCTGCAATTGCTACAATTTATAGAAAATTATCTGCATTTTACCTGGCTGGAATTTGCAATTTTTTTCTTTTTACAGGGATTGTTAGTTACAGGAACTGTTTTTCTTCCCCAATAACAATAAATTCTGCTTACGCTGCTACCTGGCTTTGTATGGCTATCAAAAAACAACTTTATTTCATAAATATTGTGAAGAAAATCATTAGTGCTTAATACAATACATTGTCCCTTGGCATTTGATCCACAATTCTCAGCACCATTTCCACAATTTCTTTCCATATTCACGAGTTCAAATGATTTTTTTGTTCCCAAAGGAATCCATATTCTTGAGGATAAAACAATGAGTTTTTATAACTAGAGAAAATGTTGTATGTGGATTGAAAGAAGCTACGAGAATTAGGGAGGGCCTTGTGTTTATTCCTAAAGGAATCTGTTTTCTTGAGGCTATAAGTTAAAACACTATGTGAAAATGTTGTAGACTGAAAGGAGCTATGTGATTCAAGGAGGGTTTCATTTGACTTAAGGGCAACAACCATATGCAGTACAGGACTAATCTGTAGGGAAGATGTCCGTATGTCAAAGGGAGAGCTGGTTAGGGTTGTACAACTGTATGTAGTATCACAAGGTGTAAGTGTGTAGGGAGCCTAATTAATATAATGGAGGGCAAAGCCATGCTTTGGGTCTGTACGACTCAAGAAAATTGGATGGGGTACAGCGAAAGAGAAGATGTACAAATGGGGGACTTGCCATCAAGGCATATGATGGATTTGTTTTGGAGGAGGGCTAGGCTTACATTTGGTCTTCACTGTTCGAGTAAGGAGAGAGCCGTCTTGTGAAGATTGAGCATGAGGTGAGACTTGCACATAATGGTGGTGGGTGCAATTTTATAAATTATATGTTTTTATAAATTTTCCTTGACATGACGGGCTTCAATTTTTAATTCCATCTATATTTTTTCCACTTTTGCCCCTTATGATCACTTTTAGGCTTTTGGCAATTCAAGCAACATCATAAGGACCAGATTTGAGATCTCCAGAAAAGCTTTAAGTCAACATGGAGAGCAGGAGGACACAAGCTATAAGATTGAAACAGGTATAATATCTGTGATCCATGGATATACTGAACAGAACAGGCTGGTCTAGCCTTAGTAAGGTTAACCACTGAGATGTCATAGCACAACAATTGTCAGCGAGATGGATGGAGAAGAAGCAAGGAAGATTCTCTTGCAGGAAAGGGGAAAGCTTGCTTCTACCAACTAATAAATCAATAGAAATAATCGAAAAGAGAGCACAATTGTGGGAAGGCTCAAGTACTGAAGATTTAGAAGCAATCAAGAAGTTGGACACAACAATAAGGTGCCTGTTGCGTGCGACTCCTATTGACTTGAGCAGGAACAAATAGTATGTATTTTATTAATTTCAAAAATTGGGTTACAAGGTGATAAATAACTTTGCCTTTGGCAAGCCTGTTGCTGTTTGGGAATAAATGAACTGGTTTCCATATGGGAATAAACTAACCCATATCCAACTAATTGCTAACTACTAACAAACTTAATTTACTTACCAAGTAATTAATGCTCCACATTAATTACTCTCTAATTTAATGCAATATAAAAAATGGAAGTAGGTGTCTCAGTAAAGAGATGCATGCCCCATATGTAAAACTAAGAACCACTTCGTTTAAATGAGCCATGCAAAAACCAATATAAGAAGAGTTCACGAGAATAAGCTGGCCAAGATACAGGTGACGTTTGAATCATGTAGAGGATTTTACCAATTCGATTAAATCTCTTAGAGAAAAGGGTAAATGAACAAGCCTAGTGTTTGAGAACCTCAATATGTGTAGGAATTTGTTGACGACTGGATGAAAGTGAATGAAGCCACACATAAAGACTTGTTAGTGCATGTATATGAAGAGAAGAATTAAGTAGAAAAGGCAAAAGGTTAGATGAAGCATTTTCGTTTAAGGAAAGATTGACACTAAAAAGCATTGGCTTGGAGTTGCTCTTTGAACAATTTAAAAGGAAAAGATGGAGGAGGAAGAAGTTGTGTGAGACACATATGTGCGACAAAGAAGAGAATGCAAAGCTGTGATAAAGAATTTTGATGATAATCAGCAGAATTTAGAAGTCATTGAAGGACTGAGATGGCAAAGGGATGAAACCCAACATCACTACAATGGCCGAGCATTGGGATAAGTTTGAACAAGAGCTTCCGCAGCAAGGGGCTAAGGTTTTGATTACGCGTGAAGGGGAGAAAGCAACTAGCATCACAAGCACTAACTTGTTTGGGGGAATGATGACCGCGAGGTCGTGTTCCCCAAGGGAATGCGTTTGAGTTTTGTCTAAGTATGAAGCCACACATAGGTAATGCGTGGGCACAAGGATGCTACAATGAGACGCCACATAGAAAAATAGAACTATGCAAACAATTCATGTGCAAGATGGACATAAGGAAAAACGCTGTGCATTATTGACAGGTGGAAGACAATCAAGAAAGAATGTTAGCAGTTGATCTAAGATCGATCTATTGGATGCACACATGTGATGATTTAGGAAAATTTGGACAGCTAGATCCAACAAGGAAGCAATTGGAAAGCAAGGGAGGAAGAAGGAAGACTATAAATACCTCCCTTAGCCATTGAATTATACACTTAGTTATTGTACAGGAGAGAGAAAACTCACACAAAGAGAAGATACAGGACACACCCCTTGTTAAAGACACAAATGTTGCAGCTTTATAGGTTTGAGAGATTGGCTTAATGTCAATGGCGGATTGTTGTAATCAACATGTACTCCGTGCTTCTATGGATGATGAATATATGAGTCATCTGATTTTATGTTAAATCTTTTAAGGAAGTAGATGGTTCTTTGCTTTATTTGTATTCTTTATGCATGACAGAGTTTAGTTCATGATAAAGGTTAGGGTTTGATTGTGCAATTCATATGCAATGTCAATCTTCATGTATCTTTCTCATATTTCTCGTCCACCTTTATAATTTTATTTTAATTTTTCACGGGTCATATTTATAAAAGCACATTCACTTATATATTTGTTAGTTTGCTTACTTTTTATTTTTGACGTTTGTCGTTATAATCAATCCCATGCTATATCATATTCACTGTCTTGGTTCAAAGTTGGTATATTTTCAACTTTGACCTTTTCATCCCATCATTGCATATGATACCATCGAGATTCTCTAGTCACATTGCCTCAATATCCATCAATTCATGCATATTAAATGGTCTTAACTAGAGGACTTTAAATTTTCCAGGTTTTATCTCCCTTTGACCATTGTATTTCATCCTCCTTGGTCCTTATCATGGCAGCGCTTTTTCACCTCTGCATTACCTCCATTACTCGTTATGCCATTATCCATTGTGCCATTATCCATGCTCATCAAGCCCAATAAGTGTCATGAACATATTTCTGAGCTCTCATCACCGAGTACATTTTTGACCATGATCCTTATATATTCCATTGTTGCTTCTTTCTTGTAAATGAGTTGGAAGGGTGTGTGCCATGTAGTCACTTTGTACGTTGTAAAATAGTCCCATAATACTGATGGTAGCTTTTCCTTCTAGTCTACTCTCTTAATGCCACAAACTTCTGTATTATGGCTATGAATACCTTGTTGGTGGTCTCGGCTTGTCCATTTGCTTTAAGAGCAATACACACTAGAGAGTGAATGAAATAACTTGAACTTGATAAGCATCAACTGTATACCATGGTTCACAAAATGCCGACCTTGGTTGCTGGTGATTTGCCTCAATATGCTGAATCTTGTAATTATTTGCTCATATATGAATTGGGTTGTGCTTTAGACATTGTTGGGAAATAAAGCTTTGTCCTAGATACTCCGTGTCTACCACAGTATCTACATTGTCTTACCTTCCTTGTTTGTAGTGGTTCTTTGTGTTAAATATGTATAATGGAATGTTCGGTTTGAGAGTAGTTATTCAGTTGAACCTGCCACAACTGATAAGTAAATGTTAACCACCTTCTACAGAATAAATATACACTGCCTGCTCCATTCTAGCAGCACATTTTTGTCCTCTCTAATCTGTCTCTGTTTTTTCTTTACTGACATTGGTATCAAAGCCCGACGAAGCCCTGATAGGGCACAAACTTAAGCCATTGTCGTGTTCACTCGCTATAGAAGTTTTTTACAAATTTTCGAAATCATATATAGTTGCGAGGCCACATACAAAGCAGAAAAAACTTTTTTCCACAAGTTGTAATTTCAAAAAGAAAGGTCATTTTCAGTTTTCACAAGTCGCAAAAATCACAAAAGTCTTCCACAAGTTGTAATTTCTTTAAAAGAAAGAAGAATCATTTTGAAGTTTTCGAGGGCAAAATACTGGTTTTCAAGATAATATACAAAAATCACGGGGATGCGTCCCCTAAAGTCTTCACGGGCGTCCTGGGTCATTCTCTATATTCTTTGAGTGGAAGCTTACCTTCTTGGATGCCTTATCTTTTGTTGGAGAGCTCTAAGCTTGCTTAGACTAATTCTTAAGCTGAGGATCTCCTTTATACTTTCCATTATCCTCTGTAATCATTTCAAACCAACTTGAAATATATTGCTCATTCCAAGTACATACTCATATTAGTACATTCATATGAAACAAACATGGAAGAATTATATCTGACCTCCTTTTTGAACCTCCCTTAACTCCTCATCACCTTGAGGGCAAAAAATACAGAAAATTGGCAATATTTCTGATTTTTGCAGATAATACATAGGGCAGCGAACAGTTGTAACTCTTAAAATGTCCAAAATACTTGAAATTTTAATTGGAACAAGATGCGAACCCTAGATTTTGGTCAGATAACGAATGCTGCCAGAAATTTACGCATGCCTAGAATAGGGTTCATTCAATCTTTTCGAATCTATATTCTTTGGAATTAATATATATAAAAATAGTAGAAGCTTATCCTTCTTGGATGCCTTTGAAATCTTTGTTGGAGAGCGTAGGTCTCTGAAAAGCTTCCACAAAAACTTAAAACCCTTCAAACCCTCTGCAAATTCTTACTGAAATCCACTCCTGCCTGAGGATCTCCTTTATACTTTCCATTATCCTCTGACCTATATCATATGCTCAAACCAACTTGAAATATATTGCTCAGTTGCTTTTCCAAGGCGTAGGCCCATAAATAACCTCAATGAAGAAATATATTTAGTACTAATGTTCATATGAAACAAACATGAAACAATTAGCCCCTTTTTAAAATCTTTTGTTGTTAACAACTGGACTACATGCCCATACCCCTTCCTCTTGGGAACTAGGGTTAGGGCACCTTAAGGCCATGGGCCTCATCACCTGCCTGCACTCTATCTAGATAGTGCCATTCCACATCCTGAATCATTCATTAACACCATACAAGTATTGTTCTTGAAACCTAATCAATGCACCTAAGTAGGCTTCTAAGGTCTAAGTACACCAAATAACATCTAGGCTCTGGGACCACTCTAGATGCCCTTAGAACACTTCCTCCCACTCTTTACCAAGTGTCTAGACCCTTCATACAACCTTATTCTTCCAATGCATGCTAGTTCTCTTGTTAGGGCCTAATAGCCTTCTAGCCCTCTTCACACACAAAGGCCCTTAAATCTGAATTTCTCATGAAACAACCTTACCCTCTCAGAATTGAGTTGGAGACCCTTTATCAAGCTCTTAACTCATATCCAAATTTCACCTGCTGTTACTTTGTACGGAATTGTACTTCCTTTGTAATGTAGTGTGCAAATTAGGTCTAATTAGTGCTCTTATTCATGACAGTGGCACTCACCTTCATGATCTCACTTGAAACTTGATGGATCCACCTCTGACATGACAATATGATGATGATCACCAAATTTTGTAGCTTAACTCCTCCATTTGACCACTCATGCACCTTAATTTCTTCCTTTTCCTGTACCTGTACAGTCTGATCTGCAAAATCTCATATTACTTTCTCACACGTACAAATCAACTCCTGAAACTTGACATGCCCTCAGAGCTCAGCTAGACAGAGATGATTCTAAAATTTCATGAGTTTTTGATGGCTGCAATTCGAATTAGGTGATGCCCTAGTTAGGGCCCGAGAGCTCAAATTTGGGTCTACAGGAAAAATTACCAACTTTCAAGAACTATAAAAATTCAGGTGTTAATGCTACCCTTCTCCACATATTCATGCTTTTACAGTGCTCTAGAATTCGTTCTTTGTGGACTGTCATAGTTCTAGCATTCGGTCTGAGCAGGGACTACAACACACAGTTTATTCAAAGGCCATAATTCATACAAATTACACACACATTCTTGCCTGCAACACCCTTCAACATCTTTATTGATCATTATCTTCCCTTTTTACATGTTTTTCAGGGTCTTCCCTTGACTGTCTCCTTGAATACATCTCTCTTATCTCTATTACATTGAAATCCCCTATGAATAGGTGGATCTTTTCTAAGTCAAGCTTCCTAAACTAACTCCTGAAGTAACTCAACAATCACCTAAACATGGAAATCAAGAAGAATATCATCCTAACAAACCTATTTTCTCGTACATATCAACTTACACATGATGACAAGGTTCTAAGGGCCTTATTTAGCTTATAACCCTTCTTGACCAAGTTAAAATTACCTTTACACCTCATTTGTAACCTCTATTTATTTCATCCCTCACTTTTACATACATTTGAAATTTGAACTACATAGACATGGAGGGAAAATACAATTTGAACACACTCTACACCCTATGACCCCTAATTACCTAACTGACAATGATGCTTCGCATCAACGTCTCGAACGCTTTGGGACTTGGGGATTTAGAGGAACGCCCCTATTTTTTAAAAAATCTTTCAAAAGTTTTTTGATGTTTTTACTTTTAAAATGCTGTTATTTTTGTCAAGAACATTAAATTATGATCTTGAAAGTACCTAAAATACATTAAACATAGTTTAAATCCCTAAAATTCATTGAATACAATTAAAATATTAATTTTTATATATTATTTTAATAGCCATCCCCAAAATTTGGGAATTTTTTTGCCATCCCAAATACCCCATCTCCCTTTCCCCACATCCCCGAGACTTAGGTAACTATGGTCGCAATCCTCCAGTCGTGAATACTGATCCTTCCTAAGGCATGACAAAAGTCTTTACAGAGTCGTATAAATACAACAGCGAGCGCAAAAGACAAACTTTTAAATCAAGTTTTTCCAATTTCATTTATTTTTGGATAATAAATGGTGAATATTTCAAATCGGATTCTGTCAGACTCGCAAAAGTTAACACGCATAAATTGCAATGTATGGAGCCATAAGATTCTGACGCTTGCAGAATTTCGTGAGGTAAGATAATCACGTGTAGCGAAGGAAAACTTGCTATGGATTTCGCTGATCTTGACATAAATCATATGGAAGCTCTATTACTTCTCAAGTTGTTTTCGGATGATATGATACCGAAAGTACGGAATGCCATCGTGGCAAACACATTGTGGACAAATCTGAAAGACAAATATCAGACATTAGAGAAAGGACGGGTTTTATACCTAAAGAATACATTATTTGCTTTGAAGTTACAAGAAGGTGGATCGCTGTTTGAGAACCTACTTGGCATTCCTTTTTATCTTCTATCAATAAAAAAGTGGACGATGATGATATGGTGTCTTTGGTTCTAAATAACCTTCCTTCATATATATATATTTTAAAAGAAACTCCATTCACATTAATGATAAATCAAAGAGTACAAATTCGGCTGTGCCAGGCCTGAAAACTAATGGACCAGACCTGGGCATTACAAACAAAAGAAAACAACATGGAAATCCTCATGCTAATAAATCAAAAGTAAGAATTTGTTGGATATCCTTCTGTAGCTTATCTGACCACCATAATGGTGGATAGCCATAACATATAAGGTTGTGATTATCAAGAGCCCAATTAGCCAAGCCATCCGCTACTTTGTTTCCTTCTCTGGGTATGTGGATATATTGCACTTCTTGAAAGTGAGTCTGCAAAGTTTTATTTTCCACAGTTCACGATCAATTATCCAATTTGAGCTTTGACCTTCTGAATGTGATAGCAAGTTTACAATCACCTGAGAATCCGATTCAATTTGCAGTCTTTGCCAACCACTTCTCAGAGCCTCCTGCATTCCTTTGTATACAACTTTGATCTCCGCTACATTATTCGTAGTGTAACCAATTTTTCAGCAAATAAGAAGGTCACCATGCTGTCCGCTGTACAACCAATACCTGCTATAGCTGCCAAACCTGGATTTCCCCTTGAGGCCCCATCAGTGTAGGGGAGGTCTCCATCTTGCTTGTTTTTATCTTTCTTCAGGCTGTGGAACACTGGCATTGTGGACTGTCTAGGTTGAACTGAAAGCTGATGGCATATAGACTCCCATACTGGGGTGAGGGTTGAAGGTAAAGAAATTTTGTGCTTAATACTTTCAGCAACGTTAATTTTTGTTCTCTCCCATACATAGTAGATATCTCTACTAGCCTGCTGAAATATTCGGTTGTTTCTTTCTTTCCAAATATTCCAAAGAAGAAGAGAAATGCTAACATATAAAGTTGGACATAGGTTCTGACCTTTGGGAAGATGTCTTTGCCAATCTCTAAAGAGCTGTTCAAGAGTCCCAAGGGTGGTCCAAGGAATGTTGAATAATTTAGCCAAGAGCTGCCATAAGGGAATCACCTTCGGGCATTGGAGGAACAAGTGAGATAAATTTTCCTCATGGTCCAAACATAAGATACATCTAAAAGGCCCATTAAACCCTCTTTTCATAAGATAATCCCCAGTTAAGAATTTGTTATGAACGAGCAGCCAAAGAAAAAACTCACTTTGGGCCATATAGCTGGCTGCCATATCTTTATGAAGATGTCCTTGAGGGGATGAGCATTACCTGATATCAATGTATCATAACCTGCTGAGACTGTGTAAACACCTGAGGATTTTTGTCACCATCATAGAGAGTCCGGATGCGGAGATGCAGAGAGTGGTCGTTCCATGATGATTTTATTAAGCAAAACTTGTCCCTCACGTTCAATGAGAATTGGCCATTCCTTGAGAGGAATCCAACACTTACCCAAATCCCATTGATCATTGGTAATTCTACTATAGTTTGCTACTTTTATCCATCCTTTGTTTTGCATGGTCTCCATAATGTGGCTTAGTTGGGGATATTGGACAATAAAAGGGGTTGACCATCCCAAGAATCCGTCCAAAAATTAGCATGTTGACCATTATGCACAATCCAGAAAATATGTTTTTTAATGATCTGCTCACCCACTTTTAATACTGCAAGGCTAGGCGAGCCTTTAGTTGGAAGGGAAAGCCAAATAATACTTGTCGGAGGATTATTTTCCGTGTACTTAGCTCTAATATTGACAGCCCATAAATCATCAGAACGTATCAGCATCCGCCAGTATAACTTGGCAGCAAGAGCCTTAGTTTGTTTAGACGAAGATCTAAAGCCTATTCCCCATCCTTCTTAGGTTTACAAAGAGATTCCCATTTGAGTAAGGACCATCTTTTCTTTGCTTGCATGCCACTCCACAAGAATTTCTGACATATAGAATCCAATTGTTTCAAGATAGAAGCTGGTATATTCAACACAGAGGAAGCATATATTGGAATAGCCTGAAGAACAACTTTAACCAAAATCATTCTACCCCCTGAGGATAACCACTTATTTGTCCACTTCTGCATTTTTGATTCAATTTTATTGACAGGCCAATGCCAAACACAAATCTGCGTAGGGGCCAGGGTAACACCCAAATATTTAATCGGGAGAGACCCTCTTTGGAAATGAAATATGGACAAGATGTGTTCCTCTTGTCTAAGAGAGCAATGAAAGAAAATAATACTCGATTTTGCTTGATTAATAAGCTGACCAGTAGCCAATGAAAAGATATTGAGAATTTTTTGAAACTGTTGAGCCTCTAGAAAAGTAGCTCTGCCAAGAAGCGTCGAGTCATCCACGAACTGTAGATGTGAGAGAGGATGGGCTTGTTTGGCCAAGCGTATTCCTTGAATTCTATTCTCCTAATGTACGTTTGAAACAAGGTGACCTAGGCATTCTGCCAAAATAAAAAACAGAAAGGGAGATAATGGGTCCCCCTGTCTAATCCCTCTGGAAGCTGTGCAAATTGGAGATGGGTAGCCATTAACTAAGACTGAGAAGGAGATTGAAGTTAAGCACACTTTAACTCAATCAATCCAGACATGAGTCATTTGTGGAGGCACTCCATTTAATGGCCAAGAGTCAAACTCTTACGTTTGACAAGGCGAGTTCCTACTGTCAGAAAAAGGCGAAGAAGAGACATAGGCTCAAGAGAGAGACAATCTGCGAGAGTGCTTTTGCTGCTCAGTCTAAAGGAAAGTTGAACCGACAAGTTGAGACATCCACTTCCTCTCCTAAAATTCAAGTGAAGTGTTATTATTGTCACAAACTTGGTCATGTGAAGGACTGTTAGAAACGACTCAATGCCTTGAAGAAGCAAAAGGGGCAGGCACATGTGGCAACAGTTGAACACGAGTCAGAAGATGAGTATGCCCTCATGGCATCTTGCACGGATAATGGCAGCCCTACTCGGTGCTGGGTTTTGATTCCAGAGCATCACGACATTTCACATGTCAAAAAGATTGGTATGTCAATTTTCATTCATGTTCTTCTGATTCAGTTACTTTAGGGGATGGGAGATCACATGTTGTAGAAGGTATTGGGGATGTCTGTATTGTGTTAAATAATAATACCAAACTGCTTGTGAAAAATGTTAGATATGTGCCTAACATGAATAACAATTTGTTATCTATCAATCAACTAACTAATAATCGTGATATTTCGTAAACTTTTCTTGCAAACAATGTATTGTATGCGATATCAAGCAAAATAAGGTTGTTGCCACGGGATTGGGCATGGTAGTCTATATAAACATGTTGATCCCGCCACGATTAACTTGCATGCCTTAGTTGTGGAAGGCAATACCAGTGTTTTGTGGCATGAAAGATATGGCCATCTCAACCTTCAATATCTAGCCCGCCTTCATAGAGCCAACATGGTTGTTGGTTTGCCTCCTATCCAAAAAAACAGATATGTGTGTTGGCTGTTTTGCAGGAAAGCAGAAGCAAAAGCCTTTTCCCACTAAAGGTGCTTGGCGTGCAAAGGGGCTCTTAGATCTTATGCATGCAGATCTTGGGGCTTCCCTGTTCATAAAAATATTTTTATAATTGAACACCCATTCCTTGACATCTTTGCAAAGGGTTTTCCACCACAAACTGCAAAAAACTTTTTGTGTTGAAGCAATCATGTCCCATGTGGCCTTTGATCGAGTCTTCAACGTGTCTCCATAAGGACATCTTTGACTTCTTTCAAGACACATTGCCTTAGCACATTATTTAGCCTCATTTTGTGCATAAACCCATTTATCAATTGAAAACTTTTGGCCTTCAATACTAGTTTCCTTTGTTCTCCTGCTAGCATGTCCCTAGGGAAGGACCTTGTGGATACATAATTGCCCAAATTCTCATACCATGCAGATACCATGACAATATGAAACATGTGCGCTTGTGGAAAGTCTTGATTCATACCTTCAAATGGCTCACTTGACTTTATTACGATAGTTGATTGATAATTACATGCCTTTTTCCGGCTCAAACAATCATTTTAATTGTAAATTCTTGTAACAACATCAGCCACCTTTTTACTTGTCCTTGGATTCGGGGCTTGTTCATGAAGTATGCTAGAGCTTGGTGGTCGACGAAGCTCACAAATAGAGTAGCTAATAGATAATTTTGGAATTTTTGTATGACATATACCATCCCAAAACCTCATGTTTTATAGTTATATAATTCTCATCTACACTAGACAATAGTTCCTTGGAAAAATATATAGGGTGATCTAATGTGTTCCGACTGTGCTAAAGTGCATCCGATTCTTATAACAACAATGCCACACACTTGTCCTTGGATTTAGGGCTTGTTCACCACATATGCTAGAGTGTGGTGGTTGACAAAGTAGCCAATGGATAATGCTGGAATTTGTTTACGGCATATAACATCCCAAGAGCCTCATATTTTATTGTTCGAAATTCTTATCTATGTCAAGACAATAATTATATGGGAAAATATACGGGAGTGATCTAACCCGGGTGATCTAACCAGTGTTCCAACTGTTCTAAAGAGCATATGATTTCATAGTTTTAGGCATCAACATGGACATGGAACTCCTTGTTGAAATTTGGATACGCCATAGTTGGAGAACAACTAATTGGGTTTTATGCTCCTCTAACTACTCAAATGGAACTCACTTTCTTGTTAGCACATCCAAGGGGTGGGAGAGTTGAACAAAATTGTTTATGAAGTATTGGTAAAATACTAAAAGCTAACATTGCCCTAGAAGGATCTGACCTTGGACGCATCTCTAAGAGCTTCCATCTCTACCACAACCTTTATCTTGTTAGAGTATATCTTCAATCTGGCCACGAGAATATGGCCAAGAAGATTACCTTGAGGCCCCATTAAGTGACATTTCTTTGAGATGAGTGCCAACTTAGATTTTATTTACCCTACAAAGCCTCATACACTTGGCAAGGGGTTGGAGGCGTGTCTTCTCATCACTGTTTATAGATCAATTGTCTAGGAAAGCCTATAAGTTTTCACTTGATATCTTGTTGAATATATGCTGGATCACTCTTCGGAATGTAGCTGGGGTATTGTAGAGTCTAAAGGAAATTTCGTTATAAGTATAGACTCTGTTTTCCACCATAAAAGTGGTCTTTACGTCGAGAGGCGTTCCTACAATGGCAGCTAGGCATGTAATGGAGTGAGTTCACTTTTATTCTTGACATTAAATTTGATGTCTATTTGTCCATCACATGATAATTCATCCATAAATCTGACTTCCATTGCATTGTGACTTAAATGTTTTTTTCTTTTTTTTTTGAAAAGTCAATAAAAAAATAGTAATATCTTGGCCATATAGTAATGTTTGGGCCCTTTTTTCTTGAATATTTTTTTCGAGAATGACACAATGGCGCAGCTAAATCGATTCCATGCCACAAGTCAATGGAAAATCGATAGAGAATTTATGAAGTTAATGTGGTATGTGAAAAAATATAATTGTTTTTTAATAATTTTTTTGGTATATTTATACGTCACTTGCATAGCTAGATATGGCCTTGAGATTGATATTTCTCGGCATATTTTAGATAGATGTATTTAAGATATTTATGCTAGTCTTATCTTCTTTAGCTTTGCTGATTTGGTTGTACCTAGAAAAGCCATCCATGAATGAACAAATTTAATATCCCACCACCTCGTCTAGAATGAAGTTTGCAAATGAAATGGGAAAGGGTTCTTAGATTGTTATTGCATCGAGACTTTTGAATTCTATGCAAATCCTTACCGTCCTATCCCTTCTTCAAACTGATTTCCATCGGGACCCCATTTGCTAATCTCCACTTTGAATATAATGCATGCATCCAACATCTTTGTAATTTTGGACTTTGGCTGTTTAGTTCTTCTTCATTCGGCATGCTTTCATCCAGACTGGCCGTGCACCTGCTGTAAGTGGAATTTTGTGTATACATAGTTCCGACAACACTCCCTTCAAGTCTATGTACATCCAAGAAAATGTCTTTATAATAGTCCACAAATATTTTGAATGTCAATGCTTATAAGCACCAATTCCTAGTTAGCACCCATCACGATCATTTGGGAATTGTCTTGAGACCTCAAATTCATCCTCACAACACTCTACATTTTGGACTTCATGTTTGCTACATTCTCGAACTTAAGTGTGGGTTTTTCATCAATCTTCACATCATTGAATTTATAGTCCATGTATACCCCGAAGAGTGTAGAGTCTAGACATTGAAATTTGGTAACTTTTCCTTTAATGCCAAGT
This sequence comes from Taxus wallichiana var. yunnanensis, assembly GCA_018340775.1. Classification (NCBI taxonomy): domain Eukaryota; kingdom Viridiplantae; phylum Streptophyta; class Pinopsida; order Cupressales; family Taxaceae; genus Taxus; species Taxus wallichiana. The sequence continues at coordinate 129,312,515 of CM031238.1, read as the reverse complement.
TTGACCATGTTCCTTCGCTAAGAATGCTGACATTCGGAATCCAATCTCCTCATCTCTCTAGCTCTTCTACAACCTGCTTATCTTTACACTTTGCTTTGTCGTTAATTTTGAGAATATTATCTAATGAAAGCAACATAAAACATATGATATTCATGTCAAAACTTTCAGTTTTGGCATTTCTCTCACTGGTTCAAATGTATGGAGGGGCCAGGATGTAGGGTCCGGTCTTGGCTAACCTATATGGTCCCACATCTTTAGATTCACCGACTTTGATTCAATTTCAAATATTTCTTTGGGTTGTTTCATCTTCCGTGGTCGACCTTATTAGAATATTTTACCTACAAAAGACTATATAAGCAAGTCATTATCAATTTATAAATCACCATTTATTCTTACAAGTTACTATTGCAAAGAATTTTCCAAAAAGCACTCAAAGTGTTCCGAAATCTTCCTAAATCAACTGCACATCATCTAGAGCAATCCCTACTATAAGTTTGAAGCACTCAACCAAGTCAAATAGTCTAGCTTCATCCATTTCCAAGCATGCAAAGATCATAGAGCCATGTCTTAGCAAGAGCAAAGTCACTCAAGCATTGCACAAGGGTTTAATCAACAAAGGGTTAGGTCACATAATTGAGGCACACCACATCTCACTACTACCACACTAGGTACATTCTATACTACGTAGTTAGCCCACTATCTTGGTGTCAAGAGACATGAGGGCACTCTAGGGGTTGGTTAGCTATACACATTTGCACAAGCACTTAGGAGAACTACATGAGGCTTGATCCTGCAACGAGGGCATGTAGTGCAACACTTGGATTGGTTTAGCCATAGTTCGCATACTTGTACTTGGCGAATATTCGATAGACCCAAAAAAATTGACTCGGCAAGACTCGGTGAATACTCGGCAACTTAAAAATATGCAAATTTCTTTAAAAAACATAAATTTTAAGCAAAATATAGCTACAAAATGTATCAAATGAGTCCATAAAATGTTGAAGTGTTTTCTATTAGATTTGAATACAAATACAATACAAAATCGCATCATCATGCGAATACAACAGCCGGCTGATAAGTAATATGAATTTATGATGATTGTCATTGAAAAATATCATCATAAATTTCATATCAGAAAAAAATTTCATATATAAATATTGAGTGAGGGGTACCTTAAAACCACATACCCCTTATAACTACATCGACTTTGAAAACTTTAAATTTCACTTTTAAAAAAGGGATCACATGCATGTCCACTACACCACATTAAAAATATGTCTAAAATAGAACAACAATTTGTACAAATACCATAGGAATGCAATTTATTAAGAAAAATAAATAAAAGATTTGAAAATACATTATTTGACACAATAATGGTTTGATTTCACGGATAAAATCTGACATTTCTCTGTCAAAGCATGGATTTGTGTGCAAACCCTTTGCACATAAAATCCCTTTCCTATCATTTTCTTGGTCTACAATTCACGCAGAAAAGAAATCTTCCAAAATATCAAAAATAAAAGACCAAAATTCTCATTTTCGATAAAATTTACTTCAATTCTTTGTCTAAAAACCTGCAAATGTTGCATAGGAGTAGAGCATGACAATACATATTGTTTCCTCTCAAAGATGCCACTTGTAGATTTGCGTAGCCAAACATGGGAGGGAATGAGCGAGAAAATGTCGTAAATCTCCTCGCAAGTTACAGACTTGCCGAGTTTTGGCGAGTACTTGCCAAAACTCGGCGAGTCTTTTCTTGCGAGTATTTCAGTGATTATTCGTTTTGTGTATTCTTTGGCGAGTACTCATTGAGTCTTCTAACTATGGGTTTAACAACGATGAGTCGATTGCGGATAGTCCAACCTCACCACACACATGTTTTCTTCTTTTGGTTTGCTAATGCTCTGATGAAGGGTTTTGTAGGTTGTTAGGGTTTCTACTTTGTTGCAAGTTATTATAGGTCATCTCGAAGTTGTGCAAGCAAAAGCGACATACAATGAAGATCAGTTCGAGACATAAGAGAAGCACATAGAACTTTGCAGATCTAGATCGTCAAAGGGTCCAAAGCGTAAATCCCAAGTCAAGATCGTATGGTAGTTGTATGGTCCCGCCCGTGCTTAGTTTCAGCTCCATAACTTCCATTGCAAAATTTGTAGGTCCAGTTCAACATGTTTCATCATATTGCACATCCAGATCCTCCCTGTCCTCCACCGAGCAACTAACTTTAGCTCCCCCTTGTATATTCAAGTAAGTACTTATTGTTTATCAGTCATTTCAAGCTTGAATGCATTATTTTGATTGTGTATAAGTGATGTTGGATGTTAATTAAATCAGAATAGTCTACCTCTTGTAAACCCTTACATCCTTTTTAGTTGTTGTTTAATAACATTCTAAAATCTAACTAGGGTGTAAACAAAGAGTATATCAAGTGTGATGTAGATGGTTTTGAAGGAAACACCATCACTACCTTCCCATTTTGGTTTTGGAAATGCCATCACTAATTTATAGACAATTGTAGTTAGAAAGAGTTGGTAATTCTCCACCACAATGAATTTGCAGGCCCTTTAATGAATTTGTTTCATCTTTGGAGCATGGGTACATGGACATCCAAGTGGTGGGAGACTTGAGCAAAGATTTTTATGAAGCCGGTAATAGCCATGGCTCGGGATGGATCTTACCTTTGTTCTGACTCTAGGAGCTTCCATCTCTACCACGCCCCTTTTCTTTTTTGAGTCTTATCTTTAGTTCAAGTTTACACACATGGGATGGAGAAGCTTATCTTTAGGCACCATGAAGGAACATTTATTTGAGGTGGTGCAAACTTGTCTATTGGCTGCCCCCGTTACCCCATATGCAAGGGAGTGGAGGTGCATCTTGCGTCATTATATATTGACCAATTATCTAGGAAGGCCTTGAAGTATTTACTTGATATCTTGTTGAGTATTTGTGGGGTTATTCTTTGGAATTGTTGGCTAGATTTTATGCATAACATAAAGCCTAGGCAATCATGAGATAAATCTCCCTCATTTAACGGTGAGGCTCTTGTGTAAGATGTTTATCAATTTGGTAAGGGTGAATCCTAATAACTATTTTCGGGGTTTTACTTTAATTCCCACAACTCGTGAACCACAGCTGGGCAATTTTGCAACAAGTAAGCAATTGTGATTGGAATATTTGCAGAAGGGGGAAATAATAGAATTTAGGAAAGAAGAAAGGAAGATGTGTTGAATCAACCAATAGTTAACAGAGTTGGTCTCATCCACACAAATTAAATAAACAGATAAATCATAACATTCAGCAGAACGGGAAAGAAATGACTTCTAACCTAGATCTGAGATAACACAAAGTTTATCTAAAACCTTAAATAGAAGTGATCAGCAAAGCACCGTAGACACAAAGTTCTCGGAAAATCCACCTTTTATTCAATCCCAAGCCTTCGCAACAATCACACCAAGGGTTCCAGCACAAAGTCTGAAGACTCAAGAATGCTCAAATTACAAAAGCTCTTGCTAAACAAGTTTCTGAAACAAATTGTGATTATTTAACCCGTAGGTTCTTCCTCTATTTATAGTGCATAGAGGGCAATTACAAATAGGAAGCTTCTATGAATTCCCGCATGTGGAAGCTATAAGAAAGGAGACATTGGCAATCTTCCTCCTGAAATTTCTCTTTGCATGACATGCATGATTTACAATTGAAAATAGAACCTTCTATTCTGCATGTTTGCCACCTATTTCCAAGTAATTGACTTCTTCCAGTAACTTGAAGTAACAACTTTTAAACCAATCACTTAAGTTTTACAATTTAATTGATTACTCAATTACTTTGTCAGATAAAATAAGAGAAAGAAGAAGAAAAAGGAAAAGAAGAAAAGAAGTTATTCCTTCTGCAACACTCCCAGTCTTGTTCTTCTTCCATATTTTGCATGCTGATCCAATATGTATTGTAACTCTGCTTCATCTACTTTAGCAATGAATGATATGAATGATAGCTTGTCCTGAACCCGAGAAACTCTTTCTTTTCCTTTGATTCTCACCAAACTGGATCTGGCATCATCGTAGATTTTTACCAACTTCTTCACCCGAATCCATTTCCTCTGAGCAGCTGACTGTGATTAGTTTGCGGGTGTGTTGCCTCTGATCTGTCTTCCACTTTTATCCTTGAAGCTTTTGCAGTTCTTCTCAAGTATGTGCACCAATGAAATGTTTTCCGTAAACAATTTCAGACAAAACTCATCACCCTTTTATTTTTAATTGCATATGAGCAATTTCTAAATTTTGGAAAGCACTCGGGTGAAGGCAAATATAAGTAAACCCAATGTGGGCTTCAACTAGAAGATTGGGAAGCACATGCATAGGCTTTGAGAGGTAAATTGCATGCAATTTATCAGACTGCATGGACTTGGTAATGTAAATAGCTGTGTTGAAAATAGAAGACAAAGTACTTGGAATCAACGATTTGCCAATCACTTAGAAGCTGCGTTTTTTGCAAAGAAAAATTGTTGCGTGGATGCTAAGGAGGATTGCGTGGAATTTAGAAGACAAAGAGCTTGGAATCCACACCTTTTTAAATGCTTTGCAATTCTCAATCAAACGTTGATTTTCTAAAGTTGTGTGGATGCTAGGGTGATTGGATGCTTAGGAAAATAGAAGACAAGCTCATGAACATCCACGCAAATCCTTAAGTATTTTTGCTTTTTATTTAAAAGGCTGCGTGGATTATGGAGGAGGATTGTGTGGATTTAGAAGGGAGAGGATGCTTTTGCAAAAGGAAGACAAGATGCCAGACATCCACACAATTCACTTAAGTGATTTGCTTTTCTCTTTTTAAAAAATGCGTGAATGGAAGAAGACAAGGACTTTATAATCCACGATTTCCCCTTAGTGAATTCTCCTTCTAAAAAGTGTGTGGAAAATAGAAGATTGGGATGCCAGAAATCACGATTTGCTTAAGTGATTTTTGCTCCTTTAAAATTGCGTGGATTTTAGAAGACTCTCTGCCTGAAATCCACGATTTGCATTAGTGACTTTGCCTTTAGAAAATTGCGTTGATTTTTAGAAGACTGGCTGCTCCAAATCCATGATTTTCACTTAAGTTATGGCGTTAAATTCCAACCTAGAAGGCAGCTCCAAAAAGTGTGACTTGGAAGCATTTTTTTCCATTTTTGGATTTTCGGTGAAGAAAACACAAGTATAGAATAAAATTTTCCATTTTTGGAAAGGGTCCGGGAAGATGTAGCAAAGCAAAAACTTGCAAGTGCCATAACTTTCACTCCGTGGCTCCGTTTTAGGTGCCGTTTTTTCTAAAAGTGCATATTTTCTCGAGCTCTACGCATTGGTGGCAATATTTTTCTTATTTTCATAAAATCCATTATTGCACCTTTTTGGACCAAGCAACCTCTTGCAATCTCCTAAAGGAATCCTGAGCTCTGGTCACCTTTAGACAAATTAATTAGCAATTAAAAACACTGGATAGCTTTTCAAAACCCTAGGCCCGGGAAAAGGTCTGGCAAGAAGAATGAATAGGCTACGAGGATTGCCAGACGAAAAACGGAGAAAGAAAAAAACAGAGACAAAAGAAATAAAATAAAAACAAAACCCGAAAGAAGTTGTGGGCAATTGCTCGAAAAATTTCTCCAATTAGCTAGTCTGCAAAAACTCTTCCCCCCGGGTGAATGTTCTGCGGTAATAATGATGGGGTGAGGTGCTTATATAACCCAAATTTCTTAATTTTAGCTCAACCTATTTTTAAAAGAATTTTATTTATTTAATATAAAAATAAATAAAATGCTTTCGGGCTAAGTCTGGGAAAGGAATGAGTGAGTTTTAGCATGTGGGTATTTGACGGACGAGACTCTATGACTTCCTGAAGGTACCTTTGAGCAATGCGAGCAACTGCAGGCAAAAACAAACAAAAACAAGACCCTTCACTTAAAAAGAACGAAAAATTTAAATAGGGGTAGTCCCAAATTTCAGGGTGAAATCTTGGGGACACCAGAATGTAGTTGGGATATAGCAGATTCCAAAGGAAATCTTGTTAAATTCATAGAATCTATATCAACCAATACTAACAAAATTATATTTAAGTGTACTATCAACCAATTGTGTAATTAGACAAAGCCATGATAGGTTCTTACTATAAAACACAATTACAAAATAGTAATGAATCTGCTTTCTACACAAGTTAGGTAGTAGGAAAGGAAGAGCACATTCATGTAAGTAGAGGGTTTGCCATGTAATATATGAAACCATAAGTAGAGGGTTGGCTATGTAGAAAATTATAATTAATTACACCACTTAACCAACCATGTAATAAAACAAAACCATGATCGGTTCCAACTACAAAACATTACAAAATAGTAATGAATTTTCTGTCTTCACAAAGCTAAGTAGTAAGAAAGGAAGAGAACATGCATATAAGTGGAGGGTCGACTGTGTAATATATGAGTTTGTATATAACATGATAAGCAACAAATTACACACACATTCCTAGGTTCCTACTTGCTTGCATGTGCACATGTTTGCACTTTTTAAACGTTAGGGCAATGCCTATTATGTTCATGGTTATATGTACCTTATGATTGAGATGTGTTAGACATAACTATAGGTTAGTTGGTGAGTTTGGCAAATAGTAGTGGGTTAATGGTTTAGTCTACCCTCATAAATTATTGTGCCATGTAATCATGATCTCATCTTTTATTCTGTTGATATCTTATTCATTATGTTATGGAGGTATGTTTTGCAACATCATCTCTCAATTTTTAATTCATTTGTCTCCATAAAGTGTATTCTCAACTCTAGATCCTACTTGTGATTAATCACTAGGGTGTGTCGCCTATCTTGGCGATGTTGTGGTTGTCAGAGACTTGTGGGGAACCTTGACTGTGACCTTACATTTCTCAAAAGGAGAGTTTATTTCTAGACTACATGCAAACGCCCTAGACCCCTTTGTACCAGGCTGGGTACGTTTTGGGTATGGGTGCACGCCTGGGTGCGTTAGGTGCGTACCCACAGGCCCTGGGTACACCAGGGTAGGGAAATCCGTACCCAAGACGTACCCAGGGCCTGTGGGTACGTACCCACAGAGTACCCACAGTTTTTTTCATTTTTTAAGTGCAAAAATAAAATAAAAAGAGTACCCAGAGAGTACCCACAGTTTTTTTTTTTTTAAGTGCAAAAAAATAAATAAAACATGAGGGCTTTGATTGGAATTGAACTTTGGAAAGTTCGTGTGAGATTCAATATTGCCAATAGGCTCTGAAGGGTCGAGAGAGATGAAAAGGACTTCATTTGGTTGACTTACTATTTGGGGGCTTTCTTGTTGCTCCTCATGGGTCCTTTATTCTTCAGTCAATTTGGAAGGCATGGGAACAAGTGAAGCACTTGGTGGTTGGGCAGTCTATCTTCTCTTCATTTGACATTAGGTGCCAAGCCTACAAATTGATTTCGTCGAATCAGAAATATAATGACAAGATCCTTGCCTTGACAAGAGGTTGTTCTGCCCTCCTTTGGTTTGAGAAAGGAATTAAAATATTTCATGACTTCAAATGTTTTTTTAATGTCCAATGATACGTCTAACTCAAGCTTAAGGCATTAATAATGAATTATCAAATCTATAATACAGTCTATGTTATTAACTATTATGTTTTGAACATTATGAATCAATACAAACTCAAGTCTCAATTCTCAAAGTATTGGAAATTTGTTTTCATGTTCTATGAATGATTTTAAGTTGTATGAGTATTAAATTTCAATAAGTATGCAAATGTTTCTTTAAATTTATAATTTTATATGCATATATATATATATATAATATATATATATATATAAAACGTACCCAAAAGCGTACCGTACCCGAGATTTTTAAAAATTTGCCGTTTCAGCATACCGTACCCATACCTGTACCCGTATCCGTGCAGTCTAGGTTTATTTAGTGGCTGTGGTGTTGATGCTTGTGCCATTAGTCTCTTGTGGCATTCTAGTAGTACACAAGGACTAAAAGATTAGTGTTCCATAAGGTTGCTTTTGTGAATACTTGTCACCATATTGTTTATTATTGAGGTCTCATTGTATTATTTGCGTGCATACAAGACATTAGAGTGTATTTGGTTGTTGGTAATATGATTTCTATAGGGTTGCAGCTCATATCCTTTATTATACACACAGTCACATTTGTTCAATGCAAAAAGAAGAGGCTTAGAAATTGAAACCATTCTTTATGGTCCTGTGAGGCTAGAAAAAACAAAGTAGTGGATTCATTATTTTACTACAGCTGACAGAGAACTCATTTTTGATGGTTTCTCTCATATATAAAAGTATATAAAAGTATTTTTTTGCATGGTACAAACAATCTCTTTTTAGTCTGCTATTTTTTGCTGGTTGCAAATGCTATGGAGAAAATGACAAGATTTGGTGCATTGTGAAAAAACAGCAGTGAAGTTGCAGACAAACTTGTTGTCCTTCAAAAACTCAGGTTTTATCATTTTTATCCAAAATATATTATATATGTAATTACATTTTAATCATTTCTAAATTTTACATGTAAGGCTCGATTTGGTATTTGGCTGACGAAGGCATAAGTGCTCTGCCACACATACACAATGCATTTGATTTAGCAGTGATGAAGCAGTGATGAAGCGTAAGCAGTGTATTGTGGAGATGCATATATGTCTCTGTATATTCATGTGCAGGCAGTGCAAATGATGTGCGCATGTGACAAGGTGGCCAGACCAAAGTGCAGCTTGCCCAAGCAAATGGTGCACAAGCAGTTAAAAAGTGGTTTAGACTGCATAGTTTAGCACAGGTTGGTGTTCAGTCAGTGCTTGGGCGAACAATGGCTTTAGTTCCCGAGTATAGAGGGGGACCACATTGTGGGCAGTGCGAGGCTCCTTGTAACATGCGTGTAATGAGCCAGGCATGTTGTTCGAGGAAAAAAAAGGACAATAAAATATAGGATTTTACAGATAATATCCATGTAAATAAAGGATAAAGATAGAATTTATTTTAGTTTAGTTAGTTGCATTGTTAAGAAATAAAGTTTACTCAGTTTTAGAGAAGTAGAACAAATAAACCATGCAAAGGCTGTAGACAATTTTTTTATAGGTATTTTTAGATTGCTTTGTGATTAAGCAATGTTTAGCTATGTTTAGATTGCTTGATGGTGAAAGTTAATTTTAGAGGTGGTCATCTTGCCCATAAATATGGCAAGATATATTATAATAATAAGGACATGAGTATTTGGAACGGATTCATTCAGTCTTGATAATATATTAATATGTTTTATAACTAGGCAATGTATGAGATCCAGACTATAGTTGAGTCTTTCTCAGCTGGGTGATTGGAGATGTGTAAGCACAACTACCACACCTGTCGGGCTGACATTACATGTATGCTCTAGTCTTGGACAAAGATTTGGGGTTCTGATGTGCATTATCCATGGAGTTTTGATGATTACATGATGTCCACTGCCTTCATGTGAATATTTAAGTGCTGCTACAAATATCATACATGTTCTTTATTTCTGCATTGCTTGATTATTGCACTACAACTGTTGGGAATCATTGAATATTTTATTTAGGCAACCTACAATATATGTGTTATGTTGGTCCTCATATATCATTGTGTTATATAGTTTTCGACATCATCATCTATTGTACTACTTTTGGATATATAGTTTGTGCTTTGTCTTCTCTCTTGACTTATAATGTAAAATTGTTTTCCATCATTTATGCGTGCCTCTATAAAATACATTCTTAGCATAGAAAACTTAGATCCTTGCTTTTCTCTGTCTATTTATCAATTGGCCTCGAGAAGAGCCATAAATTGCAGCCAAACAGGAATCTGATTTTTGCAGAAAATTAAATCTAGGCAGAAAATTAAAACAGTAAAAAATAATGGATAACTCCAAAAATACTTGCAAATCTCTTGAAATTTTAAATGGAGTTTGCTAATACAATAACAGATATTATAGAACTGTTTTTGGAATTTTTGAATAAATGTAATGCTGCCAGAAAATTACAGCGTGCCCTAAACAACTGAAAACTTCTAAAATTAATATCTTCCGGAATATAGATGCAAAAATTATGAAACCTTGGAAATATTATCTATAAATATAGGAGATGATATCCCAACCTTCAAATCAGAATTTGAGGAAGTGGAAACCCTCCAAAACAGACCTGCAATCTTCAAAACAAGTCGCCCCACCTAGGAGATGGCTGGAAACCTCGCAAATGCTTCAAACCGATGCTAGACTCTTGCCAAAGAGGTGCCGAGATCTGCCCTAAAAACCCGTAAATCTCTCCTCCAAAATGCCCAAAACCTCCAAAACCCTTCACCTAAAACCCCTCGAAAATATCTCTCAAGAACAACCCTGATTTCAGCTCCAAAATGACAAACTAGGGTGGATCTTTCACCACCGAAAGAGTGCCCTACTAGCTAGGGATGGATCTTTCACCACCGAAGCTAGGGTTCCCGTGGGATCTTACTCCACAAGCGGATATTTGCAAACAACAAACAGCACATGAAAAGAAAATATAAGTGTATGCATGAATGACCATCTTTTCACCCTCCACTCCTTATATAACTTTTCCCATGCCAAGGAACCCTAAAAAGCCCAAGTCGCATTTTCCCCTAGGGAAGACCAAAATAATAAAGTAACTTAAAGTTACTTTTTCCTTTTCAAGTCGCCATGGTCCAAAAAGGTGACCCCAACGCAAAATTAGAACATTAGGAGTTAAGTGGCCCCTTCCAACGATAAAACATAACATCTAGTCCCTTCGAAAGCACTTTATACTCCTGTCAACGGAAAATTATAATTGGACTAGATATTCATACCCAATAGCTCATAAGGTCCGTAACCCTCGGGCATGACTAGGTTAGGACCCGATCGCCCTCAAAGCTCGTGGCGAGGGAAAGGGGACATTACAGCTCCTCCTTCCCAAAATTTGCTTGTCCCAAGCAAATGCAAACTAGATGTCAGAATCTCGCTCTCTCCTCCCAAGTAAAGATCCTCAAGAGGCAAACCCTTCCATCGTACTCAAGTATTCTCAGTAATATCTCTCGCTCCCGAGCTTCCTCTCGTCTCGACCTCAATAATAGAGTCTCGGTTCTAAAACCAGCTTTCCTCCTCGTCCAATGGTGGCAACTCGTAGAAGGTACAATATGTTGTCCCAAGTGCCTTCTTAAGGCATGACACATGGAAGACATTATGTATCTTATCGTGCTCGAAGATCCAACTCTCATACGCAATCGCACCCACTCGCCGAACTACCCTCAGTATGGACCATAAAACCGTGGTTTCAGCTTTTTTCGCCCCTTCGCTTGAGTGACGATCGCCTCGTATGGTCGCAGACGTAGGAATACCAAATCTCCTACCTCAAGGACCTCTCTATCCCGTGCCGATCCGCATAAACCTTCGCTGATTCTCGCGCCTTGAGGTTCTCCTTAAGAGCTCGCAGATATCCTGGTTCTCCTGTAACCAATCCCGAGCTTTGGGAGCCCGACTATCTGATAATACCAAATCAGCAAATGACATGGCATCGTATCCATACAAAGCTCTGAAAGGAGTCATGCCGATGCTCATCTGATATGTGGTATTATAGCAATACTCACCCATATGCAACCATCTGATCCATGCTTGCTGATGTCCGGTCACATAACTCCGCAAATAGCCCTCTATCCATTTGTTAACAATCTCCGTTTGCCGCGGGCCCCGAGGGTGGTAGCTCGTGGCCGGGAGTCAACTCGCACGCAAGTCTCGAATATCTCCTGCCAAAAGGTGCTCATGAAGATCTTATCCCTGTCACTGATAATATTTTTAGGCAAACCATGAAGCCTAAAAATCCCTGTATAAAATACCTGAGCCACGTCAGCTGCCTCATGCTTCTTAGGTAGAGAAAAGAAATGCGCATACTTGGTCAATCGATCAACTACCACATAAATGCAATTGTGCCCATGCACCATAGGGAGTCCTGTGATGAAATCCATCGATATGCTCTCCCACTTCTGCTCGGGATGGGAAGAGGTCGGAGTAACCCGCAGAAAAGAATGCTCCGATTTGGCTCACGGGCAAACCATACACTCTCGACGTGATTAAGGACATCGTCCTTCATCCCCTTCCAAGTGAATCTCTCTCTGATGTACCTGTATGTTTTGAAATATCCGGGATGTCCAACTAATGGCGTATCATGTATCGCACGAAGGATCTTGTCCTTCATCTTAGACCCCCCGCATGACAAGGAAAATCCGATCCTCAGTAGAAAATGAGATCATCTACCACCCAGATCGGTCATCCTTGATAATACCATCCATGATCTCACATGCAACCGATTCTGGAGTACTCAACAAGTATGTGAGCCTTCCAATCTGCTGAAATCTCGACATAGAACTCAACATAGTAAGTAAGGTAAGGCCTCCTAGATAAAGCATCAACAACATTATTCTTACCTCTAGTGTATTCTATGTCAAAGTCATATGTTTGTACCTTGTTCACCCATCTCTCGCTCGGCGGTCATGAGATCCTTCGCCCCAAAAAGAACCTCAAACTATGTGATCTCGTACGTACCACTTAATCTGCGCCCACAAGGTATCTGCTCGAATTTGGCCAAGGCATGCATGATGGCCAACATCTCCTTGTCGTAAATTGAATACCCTCTCTCTACCGGGCTCAATTTCCGACTCTCATAAGCAATGGGATGCCTATCCTGCATAAGCACCGATCCAACCCCCTCACCTGATGCATCACACTCTGTAACAAATGGCCGAGAAAATCTGGTAATGCGAGGATGGGACATGAACTCATCACCTCCTCGAGATGATCAAAAAATCTGTGTCGCTTTCACCAAGCGAAAGCTCCTTCTTTGTCAAATCTCACAATGGGGCAATCAACCGTGAGAAGTTCTTCACGAACCTCCCGTAATAGGTGCACACCCCAAGAATCCCCTCGATGTGTCAATGTCCTCCGGTGGCGCCAATCCAAAATTGCCTCGTATTTTCTCTCGTCCACCTTTACTCCCCTCCACCAATCACATATCCCAAATATAAGAACTCACATGCCAAACTCACATTTAGAAGCTTTTGCATATAGCAAATTAGCTTCTAATATTCCCAATATCTCATCAAGGTGGCGGATATGGCTCTCCCAAGTCCTGCTGTAGACCAATATATCATCAAAGAAAACCAATACAAACTTCCGCAAATGGCGGTTGAACACGTGGTTCATGCAAGACTGGAATGTAGCTGGTGCATTAGATACCCAATGGCATCACTAAACTCAAAATGTCCATAATGGCATCTGAAAGCGGTCTTATGCACATCCTGCTCCCTAACCTTGATCTGGTGATATCCAGATCGCAAATCTATTTTAGAAAAATAGATTGCCCCCTGTAGCTCATCTAACAACTCATCAATACGTGGCATTGGATATTTGTTCTTGATTGTCTTCTTGTTCAATGCCCAGTAGTCGATGCACATCCGCATGGTCCCATCCTTCTTCTTCACCAATACCACCGAAGAAGCAAAAGGACCGAACTCGCCTAATGTGTCCCATGTCAATAAGCTCATGGATAGTCCTCTCAATCTCATCCTTAAACCGATTTGGGGTGACGGTAAGGAGTAGTAACTACTGGTCTAGTGTCCTCAAGCTCAATCACATGCTCAAATCCCCTATCTGGAGGTACACCAGGTGGTATGTCACTAAAAACTGCACTGTGCTTATCCAATAGCCCCTGTATATCCACATGATACTCTGGCTGTCCATCCTCTGATTTCTTGGTAGAAACCAAGCACTGTACTGCCCAATCAACCCCATTATGCTTGTGAATCCTCTCGATCCTCTTTGCTGAAACAACCCTGGGTGCATCTGAAGATAAACCCCTCAAGGTTACATTCTTCCCCTCGGACTTGAACTTGAGTTCCATCGTCTGAAAGTTAGTCCGAAATTCTCCAAGAGAATGGAGCCACTGTACACCGAGCACAAGGTTGGTCTCTCCAATACCAACCACATAGAAGTCATCTCCAGAATCGTATGGTTACCCATGGTGATACTCAATCGCATGGAACTCGCCGCATGCATCTCATGGACTCACCATGGCTACCACTACATCAAGCCCTCAAAGTCTTCTCGCCCGTAATCCCCGCTTCTCTACCAAAGATGCATCAATGAAGTGTGGGTCGCCCCACTATCAATGAGTACTACTACTCTCCGACCCCGTAATACCCCCCCCCGACCCCTCGAATGCCTGACTCTGGGTACTCGACAAGGTAGCAATAGTCTCATGGGGAAAAGTCTCCTCCTCCTGTTCAACCCCGCACTATCCAATGTCTCTCCATCTTCATCCTCCAACTCCTGAGCCCCCTCCTCCTCGCTCTCACTCTCCTCGAAGACCTCTATGAATTGGGCCTTCCCTTTTCCTCTACAATCATGTCCTGGAACCCATGGTGTGCGGCAATCGAAACATAGTTTCTTTCGCCTCAACTCCTCTCTGTCCTCTCTCGATACAAATGGTCTCCTTGCTGTATCCTGCCTAGGTGGGGGCCCCTTCGGCTGTGAACCATCAGCTCTCGAAGGAAATACCTTAGGCTGAATTCGAGGGGGAAACCTCGATTTTGGAGTGGACAACTCCAAATCACGTGCTCTCCTAATAGCCTCATGTAAGGAGGAAGGCTCAAATGCCTTCACAAATCCTGCTAAAGCGTCAGTCAACCCTGCCATGAAGAGTGAAGTCAACCTCATCTCTGAAACATCAGATACCATAACTGATAACCTCTGAAAATCTGCAATGTACTGATCTAGAGAACCTGTCTGCCTCAAGTGAGTCAACTCTCTGAAGTGCCTATCTGGGTCCCTCCTGTCGAATCTGCTCATCAACCTCTGTAAAATCTGCATAAGTAGTGATATGCATGTGCCCCCGTGTGATCAATCCATGATGCCCCCGGGCCATGAGCATCTCCTCGAGGTGTAGGATAGCAAACTTAATCATCCTCTTCACGCATGGGATTCAAGTCGAAGTAAGTCTTCAACTTCTGAATCCAAGATTATGCGGTACACTTCTTAGAGCCATCGAAGTGTGGAATAGAGATTTGTCCCAATCTCCTCTGAAACTCAGGTACCTGTGTCTGGTAATCTCTCCTGGGCTTGCTACCAATCTTCATTTTACAATACTCCTGAAATGGCATGTTGTCCCGAAACCTCACTCAATGTCCAGACTTCTCCCAACAAGATTCCTCATCCACAATGTCTATGGGCTGTCGTGTCTGCGAAACTTCCGGATCCTTCAAGAAAGAAGGCTCGTGGAGTCCCAAGGGCCTGGTAGAAGCATGAGGGGACCCTTGTCCCGAATGTCCACTCTCACCTCTATTACCATGTTGTCCCATATTGCTAGCTTCTCCTTTCTCCGTATGAGCCTCAATCCCGCCCCGTGCTAACCTCTCGTGAGCTGGCTCAAATAGAGATTGGTAGTCTCCTCGTTGCTTCACCATATTGGTGAACAATTGTTTCATCGATCTACTCCCATCTCTTCACCGTCTCTCTGTCTCTGTCTCCCATCTTTCAACCCCAACAGCCGGAGAAACAACTCGATACCACCGAAATATCCTCAGTAGGATAATACTTTAAAATATGCAAAATATAGACAAATTGCAGCCAAACAGAAATCTGATTTTTGCAGAAAATTAAATCTAGGGCAGTAATGTAAAATAATGGATAACTCCAAAAATACTTGCTCAAATCTCTTGAAATTTTAAATGGAGCTTGCTAATACAATAACAAATATTATAGAACTGTTTTTGGAATTTTTCAAATAACATAATGCTGCCAGAAAATTACAGCGTGCCCTAAACAGCTGAAAACTTCTAAAATTAATATCTTCCGAAATATAGATGCAAAAATTATGAAACCTTGGAAATATTATCTATAAATATAGGAGATGATATCCCAACCTTCAAATCAGAATTTGAGGAAGTGGAAACCCTCCAAAACAGGTCTGCAATCTTCAAAACAAGTCGCCCCACCTAGGAGATGGCTGGAAACCCTTGCAAATGCCTTCAAACTGATGCTAGACCTTGCCAAAGAGGTTGCCGTAGATCTGCCCGAAAACCCAGAAATCTCTCCTCCAAAATGCCCAAAATCCTCCAAAACCCTTCACTGAAACCCTCTGAAAATATCTCTAAAGAACAGCCCTGATTTCAGCTCCAAAAATGACAAACTAGGGTGGATCTCTCACCACCGAAGAGTGCCCTACTAGCTAGGGATGGATCTCTCACCACCGAAGCTAGGGTTCCCGTGGGATCTTACTCCACAAGCTGGATATTTGCAAAACAAGCAGTTGCACATGAAAGGAAATATAAGTGTATGCATGAATGATCTTCTTTTCACCCCTCTACTCCTTTTATAACTTTTCCCATGCCAAGGAACCCTAAAAAGCCCAAGTCGCATTTTCCCCTAGGGAAGACCAAAATAATAAAGTAACTTAAAGTTACTTTTTCCTTTTCAAGTCGCCATGGTCCAAAAAGGTGACCCCAACGCAAAATTAGAACATTAGGAGTTAAGTGGCCCCTTCCAACGATAAAACATAACATCTAGTCCCTTCGAAAGCACTTTAACACATATCTATATGTAGAAATTCATCTAGAAAACACACATAACCATAACACAAATATTTGAATGGCGTTTCAGGCAGCCCCCTTGGGTCTTTTAACCTTTGTGCTATTATCTTCATCTGGGATGCGAGATCACGATGGATGCAATAAAGGCACTCTAGGCGATGACATTGAAAACTATTTTTTTCTGGAGTTTCGGGACAGAGGAACAATGAATGTTTTGGTTATAAATAGGTTATGATCTTAAATTACCTCCTTTGGACTCACTAGTCATAATCTTGCTCTATAGGAGATTCAATTCACCTATAGCTGTTGAAGAAGCCAATTTAACGCTCAACAATATACGTTAGCGTTATTGGGTGTCAACATGACTTTTTATTACAATAACAATTTATCTTAGCATGTGATTAGGTTAGATGTTGATGTTAGTTATCCTTGTTGTTGGTTAGCCTATGGCAACGATGACACATAACAAAGCATTGTTATATTAATTCATGGAAAAGGTACAAAATATTGAGAGGGTTTAATGGTACTCATCTCTAAAAAGCCCTCCATATCATTAGTTACTCAATATTAGTGAGATTATTCTATTTCTCCCTTTTTTTGTGTCTTAGTATGTTTGTTTATGGTCGTGATACATTTTCTACACTTGTCGAGAGGCCCGTTCATGAAAAGCTTATGCAAAGTACTAGATTAAATTGAAGATGTTTTAAGCGAGATAATACCAACTCCACATAGATAGAGACCGAGGAGTCAAATTTGCTGATCTCGAGAGATTTATAACTTGAATTTGTGGTCAATGAATGAATGAATGATTTTAATAATGTTCACGAGACCAAACAATCTATGGGACCAAGAGCATTCTAAAAATCTGCGAGAAAAAAAAACATCAGTCACAAAGGCTGCTGCTGATATTGCAAAAAGTTAACTCCTTTCTCGATGTCAGCTCTTCTACTATGTATCTTGATTAAAAAATTGATATTTTGATTAGCCTTTCCTCTTGAAACAAGTTCGTTAACTTGTCAACGCTTAAACTGTTCGTAGCTGCTCCGAATGTCATTATAAGCTGCACACTCCATAATGAAGTGCCATTCTGTCTCCACTACCCCCTTGACATAAAATAAACAAGTTCTTGTTTCCCATTCTTCTTTGGGTATTGTCCACCTACCGGTTTCACATCTAAGATGATGCGAGCTGGTTCTCAGTTGGGCAATTAACATCTTTGCTTTCCATTTAATTTCCGCTCCTATGTATGCCTTTTCTTCGTGCTCCCAAGTGGGGTTAAAATGATTGATGTAGTATGCTTTCTTCCGTTTTATTTGCCTTGTCCACATGGCTGTCCTGAATTTCTCCTTCACATACTTTTTTATTTCCTCATTGGTATTTGGACATTCTTGCATGTTGATGTCCCATTTACTCATCCACTTGTTGTTTTGCTTCATCCACGTGTTTTTCCTTCTGCTTAGTTCTTCTTCACTACTATTTTGGGCCATCGATGATTCTCCAATGCACAGTAAATGTTTTTCATGGCCTACATTAAGAAATCGAAACTTTTGTCTATTTTTCTCCCGGATCATGCGACCCATTCCATGCCTTCCTAGACAACAATATTGTTATTAAGAATATAACAAATTTTTATACAATTGTTTTTTTTTGAATGAATTCAAGAGGGAGGCAAATCATTTTTATGGAAGGGAAGCACCTTGGCGGCGATGTTTTGCATACCATTTAGTAGAGTAATAGACCGATGGCTGGAAACAAGCTCTGGTTTCCCGACCTTAGGAATGAATTTCTTGTTTCCTCTATTGATGCATTCCTAGAGATGGGTTCTTTGAGGGCTTTTGATGCATTTTGAGCTATTCAAAGCAATTTAGGCACACCAATTCACATGTTACTTTATAATATTCATGAAAACCATTGAATTCCTAAGTGAATTCTCATTTTACATGTGAAAAATGCCTTGTGCAACTTTCACTATGATAATGCCTTGTCACAAATGATTTTTTGGTATTTCACTTAAAAGGCTTAGCATGCTTAATGGGCTCTTGAACTTAAACCAACTTCTTCTAATGCTCATTTGGAGCCATTTGGTCTTCATGAGTATCTTAGTTGGATTGGCATCCTTAGTGAGCTCTTGAGCTTGAAACACTAGCTTGTAATGATCCTTTGGAGATATCTAGTAGGCTAGTGAGTCTCTTTCAAGGCTTGATGACTTGGGTTTTCTATGCATTGTGCTTATCTTTTAAAGCTAAGAAAATATCTTTTGGTTTCTAGTTCTCAACTTTTATCCACCGAAAATAAGCTCCTGACTTGCACTACTTTGGCCTCCCAAATTCATTCGACGGAAAGACTTATAAGAACTGGTCCTAAAGCTACATCCTGTCAAATGTATCAAGATGATGTAGATGGGAGTGTAAGAACTTGTTGTCCTTAGGTGTGACATACTATGCTCTCTTGTAGATAGAAATTGATTTCCTTAACTCCTAAAGAATAAGGGTGATCTAGTGATTAAAAAAATATTGGTGCCTAGTTCTCAACTTTCATCCAATGAAAATAAGCCTTGATTTGTGCCATTTTGGCCTTCCGACTTCATGTGATACAAAGCTCACAAATCTCTGGTCCTGGAGCTCCTTGCCAAATGAATCAAGATGAAGTTTTCCTGTAAGGATTTCCTGTCTTTAGGTGTGACATCCTATGCTCTTCTTGCAGATATTAAATTTTGATTTCTTTAGCTCCTCAAGAATGAGGGTGTTCTAGGGATTGAGTCGTTCCACCATTAAATCTAGTTAGTGTCGATTATGGGACATAAAATGAAATTCCAAATCTTGTTAATGTTCCTTGAAATATGTAATGCCCCTTTCTAGGGCTGAAACTGAAAATCAAGGAAATAACAACCCCAAGTGAAGCAAATTCTGATTTTTATACCAGCAGTTCCAAAATATCAGTAAACCCTAAGCGAACTGTATAGGGCCCTGTTTTAAAACTCATGATAAATCGGGCGATAATCGCGATTTATCGTTTACCCTGAGCTAAACGATAAAACTTTCAAAAAATCGCGATTTGTGCAGAGGCGATAAAACGCGATTTTTCCGGTGATAAATACTTCTGAAAAATCGTTGAATCTCGCCTGGAAATCGTGGAAAATCGTATGACTTAGGGGTTAAATGCAAAACGCGACCAAAACAACTCGTTTTTGCCTTGAGTGACTCGTATTTTCTCCTGCAACTCGTCTTTTGTCCTGCGACCTGTTTTCCATCATTTCGTGGCATAACGTGGCGGTTTCGTGCCATTTCGTGGCGGTTTTGTGCTATTTCATGGTGGTTTTGTGCTATTTCATGTTTTGTGGTTTCGTGCCCTAGCTAGTTCGTGGCGGTTTTGTGCTATTTCGTGCCCTAGCTAGTTCGTGGCCCTAGGTTTTGTGCTATTTCGGGCCCTAGCGATTTCGTAAATTCTACTGTATAGAAACAGAGATGTATACTATTACATTATATTTCTTTTTATTTTATTTTTAAGATTTTAAATAATATATTGTCACCTATGTATAAACTTAAAGTTATAAATGAATTTACAAATTAATTCCTATTGCATACATTTGAATTGTTAATATTACGGTTATATAATATATTATGAATTAATATATTTAAAATCGTATTACAATATATTTCCTTTTGCATACATTTAATATATTATAATTTAAAATCATATTACGAATTAACATTGTTTTTACATTTAATTTAAGTTTATTTTACGAATTTAAATGTTTTTAAAAGCAGCGATAAAGTTGCCGATTAATCTTTGATAAATTGCGATTCTCGATTTCCGATTTCCGAGTCAAAATTTGGCCTGCCGATTAATCGCCGATAACGCTTTTTTGAACTATGGTATAGGGACTTCAACTCACAATACAACCATGCAACAACAATTGAAAATGCTTATAAATAATTATTTTAAGCACGACAACACTTATCCATCCAAATTACTTCAAAGAAATGGAGAAAACAAGAGATTATACCCAAGCGCAATTAATTTTATGACAGGTTGAGGGCAGCCACAAACAAGGGCTGAAAATGATAGATAAACTCCTCCAAAATTACCGATTTGTAGATTCTAACTTTATAAAATACGATAAATCTTAATATCAAAGAATAATGAAGTTTTGTGCCCTAGAAGGCACCCAAATCCTCTTCTACCCTAGTCGCTCCCTAGGAGAGGGGCTCTAAACAATGTCAAAACCTTTGTATGATTCCTCCTTTATGCCCTAGATGCAAACCAACAAGATGGTCTTCAATGCCACCAAATTGAAGGGTTTCGTCCTCAATCTCCCACAAGGGTTTTGTCCTCCTTGGATGCCACACTAATGGATTGTCGCCCAATAGTGGAATGGACTAAGAGCAATCAGCCCTAGAGACCAAGTATAAAGTGTATATGCCAAAAGATGATGTGCAAATGAGCCTACAAGACTCCTCTTATACCCTTTAGTTGGCGCCAAGAATCATAAGAGTGTAGACCGACCTCTTAAGCTTGCTTTATCTTCTATTTCCATGTTGGAAACTCTCCAACCTTGCCAACCTCTTAAGGAGCTTTATCTTTTAATTTCATGTTGGGAGCACTATAACCCAGCCAACTTGCCTTGAAAGGCAAAACACAAAATAAAAACATAAATATGAATAAAGAAACTGAAATATAGCTCAAGTTCTTCCCTTGTTCAACTTCTTGCCCACGGAAGGAAGATGAGCAAGAAGTCTTCAATTTATATTATTTCAAAAAGGAGACATTACAAAATAGTTCGTGCTCTATAAGTGTGAAAAATTGAGCATACAATTGATATTGTTAATTCAAGGCTGCCATTTGACTATATAGATGAGAAAAATAATAAGATGGTGGTTTTCGTGGGTGGCCTCGAAATTACTTAAGAAATCTGGAGGCATTGATTACAAAGTGAAAGCACCATGGTTTGATGTCATGGATTGGTCCAAGCATTTCAAAACTTTGAGTGCCTTAGCGAAATTTCAGCTATGCAAACCAAAGTTCATTGTATTCTTTCCTTCTCGCAACCGTTGGGGTCAAAGAGGTTCAAATTGACCTCATACCTAAATTTAACTTTATTTAACCCGCATACCACTAAATTGAATGACATCTTGTTTATCTTTCAAGGAGTTGATCATGTTAAAATTTACTCAAAATAATTCGCCAAGTTTCTAGAAGCCCTTCAATCATCCATCCTAAAACAAAGTTCTTCCAACAACGCTACTGGAGGCATAATGACTATCAAAACCAAGTGTGTGTCTATCCAAACTGAGCAATAATCAAACAAGCTAGTTAAGGGGTTCACTTTTCCATTTTCACTTTATTCTTGGCAAAAGGAGTAACAATGATCGCTGCATCCCCTGTAATGTCCCCTTTTCCCACTTGAGAGCCACTATTTGGGCTTCTTGCCATTTCTTCTCCATGGCAAAGAAGTGAAGAAGATGGAGGAGAACATTGAGCTTCCGTTTGATATGTTTTTTACTAATTTTTAATATTTTCTTTTAGTGTTTTCCCTCTTATAGTAGGTCGGCTGGGTTTTAATCAAGAGCATCTCTAAGGGGTCGGCCTTACCTTTTTATGTTTTGGTGCCAATGGAGGGATATAAAAGGAGAGTTAAGGCATCATTTGGCATCTAGACTTTGGCGCATTTTATCATACTTGAGCATTGTGAGCTAGTGGCTCCTTGTTCTTCCACTTGAGGATGAAAACCCTCATGTGTGGCTTGCCTAGGAGGACGAAAACCCTTCTAGAGGTTGAGTGAAGGACGAAAACCCTTCATCTTGACTTGGTATTGAAGTATAAGGCAGATTTAAGGAGATATTTATCATTTTCAGATTATTATTGGCTTCTTTCATGTGGAGCGACCTACCTTGTGTAGGGTTTTGAGGGTTTGGTGAACTTACATTTGCATTTTCAGTTGATAATCTGATTTGTCATAATTTCTAAGGCCGGAATCTAAAGTTTCATGATTTTTGGGGTTTCTAGACCCATAATCTATAATTTTCTTGTGGCTGCTATTGGCTGGACATTAATTAATTTCCAGCAGTGTGTTACTTCATATTTTTCATTGTTTTTGGTTCTTGTGGATGCATAAAAGATATATCTAAATTTTGGCAAGTTTATTTGAAGTATTTGATGGTGTTTGACATATATTTGTGAAGGGTACAGTTCGCTGATTTCTTATTTTCAGTCTGCTGCAATAAAAATCAGATTTGAATAAATTGGTGTTTGGTTAAATTCCCTTGCTATTGGTCTAAACCCTTGAAAGGGTCATTACATCCCCGTTGCTCTCTTGAGGTCCAATTTGGCTAATTTAGCCTTAAGCCTAAATTCAACTTTCTTTCACATGTACACCACAAAATAGAATGATCTGTTTTTTTATCTTTCAAGGATTTGAGCATGTTAAAATATACACAAAATAATTCAGCGAGTTTCCACAAGCTCTTCAATCATCCATCTCCAAAACCATCTTCCTCTAAAAACACTATCTAGAGGCACAGAGACTGGCAAACCCAAGCGCCTGTCTATCCAAACTGAGAAGCATTCAAATAAGCTGGTAAAACAGTTTACATTCCCATTTTCACTGTATTATTAATAATAGGAGTAACAATGATTGCTACATCCCCTTTGTTCTCTTGAGGAGTCGTGGAAAAGAATTCATCCTTAGTCCAATTATAGTTTGAAGCTGCCTGAAGACAGAAACCAACAAATTTGGCTTCTTGAAGTCACCAAATATCAACATTAGAATCAAAGCATAAAATCCTTCTCACATGTATTATTTTGCAAGGTTTTCTCAACCCATGACATTCTATGGCTTACATTTTGTTGAGTACGAGGAATATAAACTAACATATCTGGATTCTTATTTAGGGTGTTGGCCCTTGGATATCTCTCGGTATCCAGATCACTCCAACTGCTAGAAAATTTTCAACATATTAGGAGTAAACTCTTGCTCTTCTTGCTGAAAATATTCAGAGTAATTTGCTGTCGCTTTGGCTGTTCTGCCTCTTGAGAAACTTGGCCTTTAGCTTGATTCCATAGAGGAGGTGGGCTTTGATCTGCATTCTTGTTTTCTGTTTGGGACTTGAGGATTACAAGATATGTAGCAGGAAGACTAGCTACAGGAGTACATTGCTTTATCAGATTGGTTGAATGTTTGCAAATGGCCAGCTGGTTTTGGGGACATGAAGTCTATCTCCCTTGAAGTTGAGGTAGTAGGTGTGTCCTCGACTTGGGGTGGTTGTTTTTCCTTGTACTCATCCTGTAACCTAACCCAACCCATCCTCCCTAACCAACCCCCACCCCCACCACTCTGGAGGTTCTGAAGAAGCCTTTGGCATTAGCATGAAGTCCCGAAATCTATAGTCTGGACTTTGGCACGTGAAACAATGGTCTGGCAAATATAGTGTACAGGTTGTGTCAATTCCAAACTTTACCTTAATAGACTTGTTAAGAGTATCGATTGTGTTATTAGAGATATTTCCCTTGTTGGGTTTGGCTGCATAGTATGTGCCAAAATACTGAATCATAATGTCCAATAAAGGCCAGCTTTTGGGGAGGTTGGGATGCAGCCCACATGGGGCATTGAAACTTTTGAACCTTATCTTTAGAGAAGTCTTCCAGAATATTTATGCAGATCAACGATCTTTGATTGAGCACGACAATTCTATGAGCTGGGTTGCAGAGTTGAAACAAAAGACTCTGGTAAGGTGTCTTATGTCACTTTTATGATAGCCACGGGCTTCCTAGTACTGTAGGAATCATAGATTTAGAGGGAATTCTACAAAGGAAATAATCTACCATAGTACATTGATTCAAATATTAACAAGATTTATTATTGTGATTGGGTTAACCCCACATTTGTAAAAATTTTGAGACGTGGGTGACATAAAAGGCACATTAGGTAACCCACTTGGGTTAATCCTACATTGGTAAGAATAGTGATTTGGTTGCCCCCAAAAAGCTTATCCAATAAGGAAAGAGGCTAGAGGGTGAGAAGCTGAAAGCGGTGACTTGCAATCACTGTTCCTCCCCGCCAGTATTTAAGGTTCGTGTGTGCTAAGTGATTATTATCAACATATATTAGGAAAGATTTACTGAATGTAATGACTACTCATGGAGGTCATCTTGAGATGACTTAGACACATATGGGTCAAATCCCACAAAATAATAACTCTAAGATTTAGCATATTCAAAGCTGAATAAAATAATTTATTTTGTGAAAATTGAATCATTAATTTGCTTAACGTTCACCATAATTTTCTGTGCTTTTTCCGGGGCCAAGGTGTCTCTCCACACCAGGTTTAGAACCTTCCATGAAAATTGCTTATAAAGGTGTTTGCACTTGTAGTGCACTTTAAGAAAACTGCTTGAAAGAGAAGAACAACTATTACTAATTACAACAAGTAATCTGTGGTCTGATCTCTATTTCTCATCATAGAAATAGTCACATGAAACAAAACACATATCAGAAACAGACATTAAGTCCTCACATTAGTTTTTATTTTTTCGAATGCATCTTTTTCACCCTATACTCTTTCTTTGTCGGAATTGCTAAGCCATTATTTACATTCTGGGGGAGTAATTATCTTTCTGATTTGTTGGTTACTGAATCCTAGTCGTTTCAACTTATCATATAAAAATACTATCAATATTCTAATGTGCAGATTTCACAATCTTAATTCGGCTTTGCTGTGAGGTGAAGTTGATATATTTTTACTTCTACATGTAGGTCCCCGATATCATACCTCCACAATCGTTGTGTGGGCAGGCGTAACGGATTTTGCTGACTTGTAATTGTTGGGGTTTTGTAACAGGTGTGATTGAACATAAGATAACTATATACAAAAGATTATCCAATCACTGTGTCAATACTCAATAGTGTTTATTTGCACACAGCTTACATAGAATGGAACTGAAAAAAACAGGGAAGCACCCTATGACTAAAGTATATTGGTGTTTAAGCCTCTTGTGAGGGAATTTTCAATTTGGCTGTCTAGAAATAAGCCAATATGGAAAGACTACAAGGTGAGTGGGGTTTGTCACCCTTAAACATTTTGGATACCTTGCAGCTTTGTCATGAGGTACACTGAATTTTATGGAAAATGTTCTAACTTCGCCCAACTTTATTCCCGGTGAACATTTATTGAATTTTATCCACTTTGACCTGAGAAGTTTTTTCGATATGATTTTGCGCTGTTTCATAAATATAAAATTAAAATGTGTACACACACACACACACACACATACCTAGTGAAATCAGAGAAAGGAAAGTTCTCTCTACTCTATTACTCTGACATATTTATAAATTTTTAAAAGAAAATTTAAATGATTAAAGAATTCTTTTGTTAGAACTTAAAGATGTTTTAATTTTCTGAACTTAATCAATTGCAAACTTGAACTGAACTTTATCCTCATTGAACATGAAGTTGAAGTTGAACCTTGTGACTTTTGTAGTATGTGGCAGAAACAAGAAGCAATACAATACTATGTTTAAGGTTTATTTTCTTTTTTCAATGAAAGAGTGTGGAACTAACAACATACAATAGTTTATATAGTCTTACTTTATTGATTGTCATAAATATTAAAGTGTGAGCTCTTTGCAGCATCAGGGTATCACCAACTCACAAGATTTTCAACTTGATTAAGTTTTTTAAGTAATAGGTTGTGAAGTTCCCTGAACTCTTTGCTGTTCCCACAGTATTTTAACTCCTTATAATGGTCTCACTTTTCTTAAGGTATGAATCTTCATAGTCGTGAATTTATCTGCTTCTTGCACTATTCCTCGTGTCAAATTGGTACTGGGGAATATGATCACCATAGTTTCTTAACATAAAATATCTATCACTAATCTGCTAGTATCCAAGTGTCATCTTTCCACAGAATTGAAAACAAATCAGGGACTCTTGAAGAGATTAGACTTGTTCTCATGTTTACTATGATCTTGTGTATCTCAAATTTTTTATTTTGTGGAACTGCAAACTGTAAAATAGCCTGGGACAATTTCAAAGTTCACCATAGTTTGGAAAATGTAACACTTTTAAGCATCTGGATCAATTCAAAATCTTTTTCTTCAAAATTTGTGGAAAATAATTTGGTGTGGTAGTAAATGCTTGTCATTTATACTGTGTTACTGTGATCCTTTTGATTTCTTTCAAATGGTATTTGATTTGATTTAATTTCCTCATATTTGTCTCTGGAATTTTCTAGGTATTTGCTACACCAGAAGTACAAATAGGATTTCATCCTGAAGCTGGGGCCTCTTTTTATCTATCACACTTACCTGGTTATCTAGGTAAAGTTTGTTGTCAATCTCACAGTCTAGAGAACTTCCATAACAGGGCTTAGGCATTGTAATGTCACCTATTATATCCTTGATTAAAGAATACAAATCAATGTTCTTTGCATAGATATTCCAAGTTGATTCATACTGTTGCTCATCCCTTTTGCAAGAAAAATGATTGATTCAATGATTCTCTTCAAAGATTTTAACCAGTTTTTGTTTTTTCCTGAGCTTCATTTCCTTCTAAACAAAATATTCTCGTAGAGCTCTACCTTGTTTATGTATATTGGGAGTGTGCAGTGCTTTGACTTGTTGTACTTTTCATTTTATATATTTTCATATACAAGTATGAGGTAACTATATGTGGAGCTTGCTTTTAAAAAGGGAGGAATATTGTATCTATGAGTCATCATTCACTTCATTCTTAGAGTTCAAGGGACATGAAATGCTTTGACTTGTTGTACTTTCCATTTTAGATATTTTCATTTACAGGTATGAGGTAACTATATGTGGAGCTTGCTTTTAAAATAGGGGGAATATTGTGTCTATGAGTCATCACTCACTTCATTCTTGGAGTTCAGGGGACATGAAATGTTTTGGATCTAAGTGATTAGGATTGATAATTAATATTGTGTATAACGTGCTTATTAGGCTAAGAGACTTTTAAATTGCCACTGTAAATGTAAAACCCAGGTTAGTAACTACTTATCAGCATGATTGATAAACTAAATAATATTTCAACATTTTCTAATTGGCAAACCCAGTTAAGGCAGCAGCATTGTCACACTTACCTGGTTGTCCAGGTAAAGTTTGTTCTCAATCTCTTAGTCTAGTGAACATCCATAGCAGGGCTTCGACATTGTAATGTTACCTTTTCTTTTATAGTAAAAAAGAAGGTTGAAAGGTCTATAAGAAGAGTCACCCCTAAGCAAAATCCCTAATGCTACCCTAACCAACACAGATGGCTTTTGCAGCCAAAGACATGGTTGCCATAGCCAAATATTGGTCTTCTACAGCAAATGACTTCAAAGTAAACCTCTTATAAAGGTAGAATCTGAACCATTCGGATATCAATGTCAACAAACTACCCCAGCATCCACAATTGTTATCAGCAGTGGTTACAACATCATCTGCAGCCAAAGAGGGAAACACAATTTCCTCAACAAGCTTCTACGGGCAAAGCAACAATTTCTGCAGAAAACATAAAAATACCAAAATTAGACCATGGCCCGGCTCTTGTGAGATCTAAGCTTCATTCTACAATAAGCCCTTTCTTTGGAAGAGGATTTTCTGTTTTTGACCACAGTCCACTTATTAGAGCAATCCAATGAAGAGACCATACGGGTTCCAGAATTAATCATCGGAGAGATCACAATCAATTTGTGTAGAAGCCAGAGGAGAGCCATGAGGAGAGCCATGCTCAATAGGGGAAAAAACATTGTAGTCCCTTTACCCAACAAAAGAGGAGAATCACAATCAGAAGAAGATTTTTCCATGGAAAAGACTGCAGGAACTTTCTGAGGAGAAACCACCATTTTCATCGGGTCTTCCACTTTAGATTCTACAATCACATCCTCAAGGTGCACCTCCAAGCCAATACGGGAATCAACTTTAACTATCTGATGATGATAGTCAGCTCCATGCCATCAAGTAGAATGTCTTGCTTTTGTGATCTCCTAACCTAGTGGTGAAATCACCTTCTTTGGGCAAGAGGCTGCCATTTGCCCCTAAGCAAAGCATGACATACATCTGAAAGCCAATTGCTCATAGTCCAATCAAAATGTCTGTTTCCACATGCGATTCTCAACTTTAAGCCAAATCTCCTCAGGTAGCCCACCTAATTCCTATCCAATTCAATACAAATCTGATTTAAGAGATCCAATTCAACACAAATCCGTGCAAAGTTAGATTGGAAATGACATGCAGTCTTTGGTGAAATAAAAAGAAACTTTCCCAAAATACATTCCCAAAATATTTCCAATTGGAGTCAGATTAGAAGATCCCCAGAACTGTAAAGGAAGATTCGACATCCTGATCCATACGGAGCCACAAAAAAAGAGGGTGTAGAAGGATTGAATTCAGGAAACTAAGGTTCATATAAAGAATAGACGATTCCCATGAGCACGGTCCCGATTGAAGAAGCCCATCTGTATCCTCTTCAGAACAACATAGCACAATACAAACGCTTTGGGCACAAGGGTAAAAAACAAGTCCTTTGGA
This sequence comes from Taxus wallichiana var. yunnanensis, assembly GCA_018340775.1. Lineage (NCBI taxonomy): Eukaryota > Viridiplantae > Streptophyta > Pinopsida > Cupressales > Taxaceae > Taxus > Taxus wallichiana. Next base: position 129,283,391 of record CM031238.1, on the reverse strand, counting down.
CAAAACATGCTTCTAGTTCTTTGAGATCTGTGAACGCAGATCCAAAAAGAAAGGCCAAAATTTGTGAAATCTGCATATCAGCCCTACTTTAGTAAAGTATTCTTCTTCCTCGAGAACTTCTTCCCCCATCTCTATAACACAGGATATATCCGATTTTGGCTCTGTACACAAGGAATAGGACAAGTTTCCTTTGGTACTTGACTTCTCGAGGTCAAGCAAAAACAACCAAAAGAATAATTGATGAGATAGGGCTTACTGCTCTGGCTGAAAAGGTCGAGGTGGTTAGGCAGGTTGGACGGGCCTGTGGAAAATATATCTTGGTTGCTCTGGTTGTGCAGGATGAAAGGGCCTGCAAAAGAGGCATTGTGGAGGATTTAATATATGATTCCAATGGGCTTTAGTGTGTTCGTTAAGCATGGAAAATTGGTGAGCTATGAGAGCTCATTAATTGTAAAAGGATATGATAGCGCAAATCTTGGTCTATATTACTTTTTGTGAAATGGGCAAAGAAGAGGCCGAAGCACCCATTGATCTTGTACTGACACAATCATCCCTGAAATGATTGAAATATGGCAAGGCTAGACCTAAGGAGGAAATATGAATTCAAGGGTAGGTAAAAGAGCTGAAAGGCAAGCTTGTTCAGCCCAATAGGCATTAGTTGCATCAGATTGCTTGTTTAAGACCGCGAGCTGATTTACAATCAAATGTCGGAGAGGGTGGTGGTGCAAGAGACCATTTACCTGAGGTTGAGCTTGAGATCCCCTTGAATAGGGTCTATCATGGTACGGGTGGTCACTCAGGGAATAAACCTCTTCTATGTGGTTGTGCCTGACAAAAAATAGTCATGAGGTGGTCAACACATGAAGGAGGAAGTAAATGAGTGTAGCAAGGGAGCCCATCGACTATGTCTGAGTACCATGGGCTCCGGGTAGCTAGGATGCTAAAACTAATTAATTAACACTAATTAAACCAGAGGAGAAATATAAATTAAAAAAGCAAATAAGTGTCTTTGACATTAAATAATATTTGAATCATTACTTGCATTAAAATAAGCACCTTTCCTAATCTAAACTATTAAACAAAGGAAAACAATTAACAACTACTTTTTTGTATTTTTGAGACAATATATAAAACATACTAAACTAATGTTTTTCGAGGTTTTTGCATTTCTTTTAAAGATTGTCTAAAACAAATTAAAATAAAAAGAAAGAAACAAAGAAAAGACCAGATTGGGTCAATATAAGTTGCATGTGGAGTTGAAAAACAAAACTATGAAGATTGTGGATTACACGTGGTCTACTTACTGACAGTAAAACTAGCTTACTATTGCAGGTAGTTAGAAGTGTGTATCTTTGCAAATTAAGCATGTATGTGTAAGAAAATGAATAAATTAACTTCTGTTAACAATGAACAATGCTCGGATGGAAATAAGAAACTTTCTGCTTGATACCAAGAGAAATTAATAGGTACCAACACCTATTTCCTGTTTATCAATGGATAAAATCTTCAAGGGTTTTATCTCAATGAATCTTCAACAGTAGATGTGAGCAAGAAGAAGCAAACACACTAAAATAAGAATTAATTTTGAAACATGTATAATACAGCTTCAAGAAGATGCAGAGGAAAACTTATTAATAAAGCTTCCTCTAGATTTCCTGGTTTGTATTTATTTTACTAGATAATGATTCAACAACCCTATGGAAACCTGTTGTATATCTCAAACCTTGAAAAATATTGAAATATTAACTTAAAGAAGTATTGTAATGCTCTATAACAAGAGAAACTGAACTAAAACAAATTGAATTCAATACACCGTGACTTGTTAAAGTTCCACTGTGATAAGTTGAAGTAGGCTCTGGTTGTGCAAGAACTCTTTTTAGGTTGCATTCTCCATACAGAAGTCCATTTCATCCAGGTTTTCAACAAGCAGGAGGGAGTAATCAAGAGGATTTGAAAAGAAATCAAGATGAAGAGAAATGCAACCATGCAATGGTTGGCTTTTCAATTTGATAGAGTACAGGCCATCAAATGTGAATTTTCTGATCCAAAATTTGATAGCTTAGTGGGCATATGTAGGTATGCAGAGTGGTGAGACTAAGTTAGGCTTATTTTGGGACGGGTGGGTAGTTAGGCATAACCATATAATGAAATCCCATTTGAAAATCATGTCCCATGACTCTTTTTATTTTTACTTTTAAGTGTGAGTTACCAAATTGCCAGTCTAGGAAGATCGAGCAGTTAATGCGAATGCTTGGGTGGTTATGTGACTGCCGTGGCAATTTTGCTAAATGCTGGAAATTCGCGGTTACACAACTATCGCGATGGTTTTGTCACCTTCAAAAGGAAAATAAAAAGGAAAGGTAGAAATCTCTGTTTTCAAAAGTGGGGAAGTGGTTTTGGGAAGGGGTATAGACTTTAGCTCTAATACAAAAATCTGAATTTCTAAAAATCTGGAGTCTTTCGCATTTATCATTGAAGTTCTTGAAATGTTGCAATGCACAAAATTTGGGGTGTGCACTGCCGCACAGGTACTTATACGAGGGAATGAGGAGCACACAAACGTTTCCCTGTGAAGGTTAGCATTACTATAAATAGGAAAAAAATGATAAGGTGGATCAGATTGAAAAGAGCCCTTGATTATATATTACTGTTGATGAACCAGCCCTAAAATTTTAAGGGTCTCTTTGAAGCATGAGATAACCTCTACCTTTGGGACCATGTCAGAACCACATGCGTTGGCATTAGCCTGGTCAACAACTGCAAAACCATTTGAACAGAGCTCACGACAACTTTGCCAGTCAACAAGTTAAAATTTGGGGGTTATAGGACCCAAATGAAGATGTGGCCATCCCCTATCGTGGGGTTTTGTCAATCTTAGATTGAAAAGATCAGCAGTAGAAATAGCAGATTCATTGTGGTTTTGGTTATTAACCCTTGTTCTAAAGATCCACTTTGGGAATACTGTTCTTATCTATGATTTGGGGGTGCACTGCGCACACAGTCGGAGCACTAGCTTTTGTGGCAAGAGGAATGGCAATAAATAGGAACAAAAAATGGTGGATGCATCCATGCGAGGATGGAGCTAAAAAGAAGCCAGCATGAGATTTGCTACCTTTGTGCATTGGAATGTTACCTATTATATTGGTGATTAAACAATGAACAAATCAATGTTCAACGTGCCTAAATATTCTGAGTTGATTCTTAGATATTGTTGTTCATCCCGCTTACAAGAAAAATGATCGATTAAATGATTCTCTTTATAGATGCTAATCGCTTTTTGATTGTTCTCGAGCCGTTTCTCCGTCTGGATTGTATAAACAAATCATTCTTTTAGTTCTTCACTTTGTTTAGGTATATTGGGAGTGTGCATTGTCTCAAATTGCTGTAATTTGCTTTTCAAATATTTTCATATACAAGTATGAGGTAATTATATATGGAATTTTCTCTTGAAAAAGGAGTATTGTTTCTAAGAGTTTAGGGAACATGAAATTTTTGATCTAAGTGATTAGAAATGATTTTGGATTGATAATGAATAATATGTATACCATGCTTATTTGGCTACGAGACTTTTAAATTGCCATTGGATTTTTAAAACCTAGAGTTAAATATAGTAATTACTTATTAACATGTACCGATAAGCTGATTTTTCTTTTTTGAAAAAGTTCTAATTTCCAAACCTTGTCAAGGCAGCTGCAATGTCACAAATCCAAAACTTTTGTTAACTTCCACATTTTCTGTATCTACATACACATGTGTTGAAGAGTAATTGTGTGTGTGGATTTATGTGCAATATTGCTAGTACGATGATCCAACTTACTTACATATAAAACAGCTCAGTATATACGAAAATTACTATTAAACCCTAAGGGCTAGGATGGGAGTACGATCACTACTATGCCTATCATAGGTAGGCATCAGTGATGTTCATCATCCTACTGCGGATTTGGGTCACTTAGTTATGGATCCAACTATGCTTGTGTTGTAGGTGAAATTTGGTATGCTGAGAAACTAATACTTGCCAAAGTTAAAGAAGGAATATGACCAGTTTAATCTTGAACGGTTATGACCTAACTCTAAAATTATGTTTGAATGACTTAATAAAGATACACCCTCAAACACAGAGTACAAAGCAAACTTGAGCTATCAGATTTGATATATAGTTCGGATGATTATCACTTTCAGGGATATATATATTTTGAAGTGGGCAAATGCCCAAAGGAGGGGCTCTATGTTTACCATGCATAAAGTTCAAGGTTTTATGAAAGTGAAATTAAAATGTTTATCAAGTCTTTGGATAAAGAAATAGTTGGTGAACAAAATACTAAAATTTAACTAAATATTAATGATGAATTGCAATTGAATTGAAAATGATTTATGCAACCATCAACCAACACTTAGCACTTCAACCATCTTTCGAAAATTTCAATCAAACCTGATCTGAAATCGGATTGTGTACATCATCAAAATTAGTTTGTTGAGCCAATCAACTGTTAATGAGACTAGAAAAGTGGTTGCTGCATGGTATGACACAATAAGGTTGGTTCTGGTTCAAAGGCAAATACAACATAGGGAAAACATCCAAAGTGGTTTGAGATTACATATTTGGATTTTCTTTGAAGAGCTATATGTACTTAAAAAATGGCACCTAATTTCGTGTATGTATGCAAAAGCTATGGCCTTCAGAAGTTATGTACTTTTTGGTGTTAAGAAATTGCCAGTTACTACAGTTGGCGGTAATGATATTGCCAGTTTGCTTAAAGCAGTAGTTTTTCAACCTTAAGGTGCAATTCCATAACCACAGGTTTTTGAGCGACAGTTTTACCGTGTCTTGAGTGGCGGTTTCACCACTATGCAACCACAAGAAGAGTAAATGATAGAGAGATCTTCTTTTCAGTTTCCTATTATCAGGCTTTTTGTTGGATCCTAAGAAATGTTGCAATTATATAAATGTACCCATGGAGTTTCAAGAAAGAAAATGAAGTCCTTTCCTTTCCATTCCAATTCATCCAATTCATGAGAATGGATGCAACCAGTGTTTAGTCTGGTTGTGAGATTGTAGAAGACTAAATAGCTGAGTTGGCGAAGGACAGTAGTTGAGTTGCTGAAGAAGCACATGATCCATGGGAGTCCTTGAAAGCCTCAAGAAGTAAACTTGTAAAATTGCATGAAGATAATGGATAAGAGGAAGTGTGGTTTCACTCTTTAGAGTTTTCCCACATTGAGTTTCTCTCGGGCCACTTCTTGTGTATGTGTCTCTTTTGTTGTTATGTTTGATTCATTATTTACATACTTGAAAATTCTTGCAACTAATTCTTTAACTCAAACACTTAAGAGAGCCTTATAATCAATTGAATGCATGACACTTGTTCTTGAAAAAAATTTAAAATATTATTGATTCTCTCTTAAAGTTAAAGAACATCATTATCTTTGTGCACTATTGTTTTATGGAAATGATATGGTTTTTGGTAGTAGCATAGTTAGAATGTGGAATGTGATATGCAATGAATGTAGCATGTAGGAAAACAAGTGAAAAATCACAGAATGAAATGTATGTTGTAAATAACAGTCACAAAGATGTATAAGGCATCAAGCATCGATAGCTTTGTGTCGTTTTAAATAACATTGAACTTGGGAACAACACATTGGAAAAGTAATTTCGTGTTCACGAATTGCACAAAGAAATGTCCATGTCAATTATGTATTAGGTGGCATCCAAGCAGGTTTGTTAACACATTATCAAATTTGTGTGTTTATTTGCTTCCATTTTTTTCATTGACTAGGAAGTGTAGGATTTGGTTGGGTAGTCCAACCATGGGAAAATATTTGAACTTCAAGAGCTTAAAGAGATAAATTGGCAAATCCAAATGGAAAACAAATAATTGAGAAAGATGCAACAACACTGGAGGAAGAGAATCAAGAGTTTCTGTCTGATCAAGCCATGGAGATTTCTTCACGGGTATCACTAAGTAGTTGTAAATGAAGAAGAGATGTTCAAAAAATTCCACGATGATTGTGAAAGATTGAAAAGGAGAGAAGAGTCCACCATGCAAAGGAGACCATCCTCTACCAAAGATGCACAAACCATGATTGAGGTATGCAAAGTAAGCAACTATCATATGCTTTTTCTTTCCATCGAGTTATAGACGAGTCATTTGGAAAATATGAGAAGCATACTAAAGGAATTAGCTCTAAGTTATTCAAGATGGTCATTATGGAAAATGGCTTGGAAAGAATGGTCAAGAAGTGACAAATTACATATAGGTTGAGGAAAGCATCAATGTGTAGGTTTGGGATATGTTAGTAGCAAAGAAGTTGGAGAATTCTCCAAGATAGATCAAGCAAAACAAGCTTGTATAGACAAAGAGCCCAAGCCACTAGCTTAACAAAAACAACACAAGCGGGGGAATGACATCATTCATTTAGTCAAATTTGATGAGGAATTGAATTGTGTAAAGATGGGCAGGTCTCTCATGAAGAGGAAGGTAGGATTGTGCCTCTCTAGTGCCAAAGAATTCTCCATGAGGACAACAGCTCCATGAAGTATATAGTACATTGTCACTAAGCAACTATGTGAGTGAATGCAAGTTGAATCCAAGAAAGGGACATCCTTTCAATAAAGGAAAAAACATCAAAGAAGAATGTAAAACATCTCCAAAGAGAGGAGAATATTCCAGAGGGTCGAGCATTAGCACTTCATCAAACTTGCATAACAAAACCTAAGTTTAGCCGGAGAAGGTATGTAAAAATGAGTCTTCCATGGTTTGCTTTAATTCTAGAAAGACATGCCATGTAGCACAAGATTGTTGGTATACATATCCATGTTCATTTTGTGGAATGAGTAACCATGTGGCCATGTGTTGGAAAAAACAATCCATATCTAAGAATCCGAGCTGTTTCAAAGAAAAGGCATATTGGCTACACCACTCTCCAACCTAAAGAAGGGACCAGAGGGTAAGAAGTAAAAACGATGCAAGTTGTAAAGAACACTAGTCAAATCAGTATGAGAAGGAAAGAGGAGGGATAGTATTCCAAATACACGGGCAAGAGTTATTGCACTCGTTGCAATATGAGTGGTCATTGACATGCAAAATGTTGGAAACGTCATCTACAACTTCACCCAAAGAATTGTAAGGGCCATTCCAAGAAGGAAGAGACATCTAAAAGCAAGAGGGAAGTTGTTTAAACACCCACACGTCAAGAGGTATTAAATGCGAAGCCAAACTATTTAAGAAAGAATCCATCAATAGAGAACAACCCATAGAGGAGTCCCTGTCACCCTTGCAAAGAGGTAAAAATGGTAAGAGATCAATTCTTAGAAGGATAGTTGCAAAGCTAAGAATTTGATTTGCATCCATTTGAAGAGCTATCCAAGATGGAAACCATCATGAGGGAGCAGCCCATAGAGGATTCACCATCACCATTACAAATGGGTAATGTTAGAAGATGTGATCAGAGAAATAAAGAAGAGGAATCGGATTGCACACATTGTTCATTGTGTGTCCATCATTATATTATGTGAGAGATGGTCACAAAATGGTTGAAGTGGTTATAACTGTTTATTAGTTAATACTTAACTAATATTGACTTAACACTAAATTATAAGCCTTATATTCCTACATCCCCTCTTAAGGCTTACACTACAAAAAGAAAAAACAAACATATTGACAGAAGATTAAAATAATAGAGCTAAACAAAGTCATGCATTCTTTAGAAGCTTCATATCTGAAAACAATGGTTTGAGAAGTAGAACTCCATCAAGCTGCCTCCTTGACCCTCATAAAAGTGTAGTTTTTGAGCTAAATTCCCGAGTTCTTAGATTCCACCTCCCTGAACTCTCGAATTACAGAATCTCCCGAAGTATTGGACAACCCTCCATGCTGAGCTACTTCTAGAATGCTTGATTAGATTGTCTCGTGACCCTTGTAAGGGTAAAATTCTATAATGTCCCTAAATGGACATATTTCACCCTCAAACGGAATAGCGACAAATCCCAACCAAAATGGCAGATTATAGAAGATATACATAAATTTTAAAGTGCAGATCTGAATTTATATAGAAAAATGCGACTTGCCTAGAGGATGCAATTCATTCAAAACTGAAGCAAAATCACTCTTTTATCATTAAAAACAGATCAGCTGATTTTATTATTGCAAATACACAAGAAAAGTACCAGATTGGAACCCAATTGAAGGCTGAAATATTTATTAAAAATCTGCAGTTGCACCCTTCATAGACACAGCTGGAAACACCAATTCCTTGGGCCAAAAATTACACAAAGTGGTTGATTTGATATCTAAAAATCTGATGTTGGAACAACAATACAAATCTGATCCAAAATAGCTCTAGAACACTCCAAAACAACTCTCTATATGGGTCGCTCCACCCTGAATAAGCTGGAAATGAAGGGGAATCACAACAACACTTATTCTCCTTCAAACCCTTGCCTAGATCTACAAAATACAACCTTCATACACTGCTAGAAAACTAAAGTAGACCTCTGAAAATCAATGCCCCAAAAAAAAATCTTCAAAATGGCAAATTCTAATAGACTCCTGAATAGAACCTCCTCACATAAGAGAAGAAGAGTTGTCATTCTTCTTCCAATCCTCAATAGGGTTTTCGTCCTCTAGAGCTAACTTCAAAGGGTTTTCGTCCTTTGGAGTTGTTATGCAAAGCTTACAAGCTCACACAAAATTCAGAATTTTCATAAAATAAAAGAGATGCTTTTCCAAGCAAGTCGACTTGCTTTTATAACAAATCTTGGCTTTGTAGCCACCCACAACCACCAATCATCTTTCTTTTCCTTCCATTTTTTTTTTTTTGGCTTTTTCCCCTCCTACATGGGTCGCATTTTCCTCTAGGAGGAAATTAAAAACATAAAGTGACTTTCCTTTTATTTTTTATTTAGTCATTAATAAATTAATATAAGTGCTTTTGATAAAATTTCTTTTTATGCACTTTATAATTAATTCATTAAGACTAAGTTTCCCTTTTATTCACCCCTTAGCCATCGGGAAACAAAATTGGGCTAAGGGTCTTCGACTTGTTATTTTAGAGAAAGGGACATTTCAGTCCTCCCTTCCCCAAATTGCTTGCCCTCAAGCAATTTCAAGCTCATCTGCTCGAGTGCCATATGCAAGAGACAAAACATGCTATAGTGCTCCAAAAGTCTTGATCCCGTACATGTTAAATGAGAGAGCTCTTGCCACAATACATAGCTCTCATGATGATCATACACATAAATTTGCATCAAGGGTATCACATATTTTATATTGCAGATTTGATCCTCTAACTTATCATTCTTCTCATGAGGAAAATAAATCTGAATATGTAGCAATAAATATGACATTATCTCATTCATTTCATACCTTACAATGCCATCAAGGTCTTCATTTCCTCTTGCCTTCATGATATCTTGATTTTGTTGTGCCAAGTCCTTAGCATTCTTGTCAACAATGGGTTGAATATCCTCATGATATAACTGTTACAATAAACAAGATGATATACCTCTTTCCACACAATTTGCATCCTGTGTAGTCTGCCCTCTTTGGAAGGAACTTCCCATGCTCTTGGCTGTCACAACTTGAGGAGTACCATTCCTCATACCTTGCAAAACAACTTCCTTGTCTTGCACTTTGAACTTCAACTCCATAGTCTGATAATTTTGGATGAACTCACCCAAAGATTACAGCCATTGTACTCCAAGTACTATATCCAATTCACCAATACCAACAACATAAAAATCATCTCTTACCTCATGATCTCCTATGGTGAACTCAAGTTGTGGAATCTTCTTTGTGCATGAGATTGAATGTCCATCCGCTACGATCACATTGAATCCTTTGAAATCTTCCACCTGCAATCCCATCTTTGCAACCAAGTCTTCATCAATGAAGTTGTGTGTAGCTCCACTATCTATCAATATGGTGATCTTTTGTCCATGAAGATCTCCTCTAACTCGGAATGCATAGAAACTAGGTGGTACAGATAATGTAGCAAGTGTGAAACCTGTGATAACCACTTCACCTTCTTTTGCTTGGTCTTCAATCTTCTTTGGATCAACAACATTTTCTCCATCATCTTCATCATATGAAACTACCTCAATGTAGTGGATGGTTGGGTGTCCATGGGTTCCTATAATTGAAGCATAATATTTTCCTCAACTCATTCCTTGCCTCTATTTCTGGGTTGTTTCTTTCCCATTCTTTTGCCTTACCTTGCTGCCCACTAACTGCTGTCACTTGCTTATCATGTTGAGTTGTTATTGGTTGTTCAAATGAGTTCTTTTGCTGCCCCAAAGGTGTTGTTCGCTGCTGTCCAAACTGCAAATTTCTTCCTTTTGGGACTGAACTTTCCAAGTCCAATGACTTCTTAATGGCACCTTGTAGAGATGGAGGACTAAAGGCTTTGACTAGGCCTTTTAGTGGCTCTCCTAGACCTTCAATAAACAATAACACAAGTCTTCTTTCACTGATATCCAACACCATCACTGCAAGCCTTTGAAAATCAGAAATATACTTATCTAGAGATCCTTCTTGCTTGAGTTGGGCTAGCTCTGAACGTATATCCAGTCCATCGTATCAAATCTCTCTGTCAAACATTGATTGAATTCCTCAAGGGTGGTGATAGAACCATGTCCTTGGGTGATTATTCCATGGTACCACCATTCATGTGCAATTCCCTCCAAATGCAAAGTTGCAAATTTGAGGGCTTTTCTTCATACATTGGATTCAAAGAAAGATATGTATCTAATTTATGTAACCAAGCTCTAGCAGAACACTTATTTGAACCATCATATGAAGGAAGAGTTACCTTACCCAATCTTTGTTGTATGTCTCTTCTTGGTTGCTCTTGTTGAACTCTTCGATTCCTTCCTTGTCCTTTGTTATTCTTCACTTGGCAATAGTCTCTGAAGGATAACATCTCCCTCACTCGTAGCTAAGGGCTGCATACTCTTCACCCCATATCTCCATGTCATCAACATCATTTGGGGCTTCCTCTTCAACTGGTTGTTCCTCTCTTTGGAGAAACTTGGCTCTGAAATTCTGATGTGGTAGCTTGGTGAATGTCCTAACTGGTCCAATAGAGCTTCCTTCACCATTGTTGGTTGCTCCTTGGTTTGTAGACATATTGTGCCCTTGTAGAATCTTTGCTAAGTCTCTGATGGAACCGGTCAATGCTTCACACATTTCCCTTTGAGATTCCCTTATATGATGCATATCTGCAACTTTCTCTCTAATTTCTTGTGATCACTTCATGTATGTAGCTAAACTCATCATTAGGAGGAGCTCTTTGATCACACTCTTCCATTGTCACCTTCTTTGGAGTATTCCTTCTCTGATAGATTATAGGAATTTTCCAGTTGCATTCAGATCTGATTTTATTCTTCTTTCCTTCACAGTTGGGAGAATACACTGCTCTGATACCATTGTAATGTCCCCAAACGGACATATTTCACCTTCAAACGGAATAGTGACAAATCCCAACCAAAATGGCAGATTATAGAAGATATACAAAAATTTTAAAGTGCAGACCTGAATTTATATAGAAAAATGCGACTTGCTTGAGAGGATGCAATTTATTCCAAACTTAAGAAAAATCACTCTTTTATCCTAAAAAACAAATCAACTGATTTTAGTATTGTAAATACACAAGAAAAGTACCAAATTAGAACCCAATGAAGGCTGAAATATTTATTAAAAATCTGCAGTTGCTCCTTTCACACACTGTTGGAAACACCAATTTCTTGGGCCAAAACTTACCCAAAGTAACTGATTTGAAATCTAAAAATCTGATGTTGGAACAACAATACAGATCTGATCCAAAATAGCTCTAAAACACTCCAAAATAGCTCTCCATATGGGTCGCTCCACCATGTATAACGTAGAAATGAAGGGAAATCACAACAACACTTATTCTACTTCAAAGCCTTGCTCGAGATCTACAAAATACAACCTTCAAATAGAACCTAAGAAAATCAATGAAGACTCCTGAATAAAACTTCCTCACATAAGAGAAGAAGAGTTTTCGTTCTTCTTCTAGTCCTCAAGAGGTTTTTATAGCTATAGCAAAATCCTCTAGAGCTAACGTCAAAGGGTTTTCGTCCATTGGAGTTGTTTTATAGCCACCCACAACCACCAATCACCTTTCTTTTTCCTTCATTTAATTATTTTTTTGGCTTTAACCCTCTCCTACATGGGTCGCATTTTCCTCTAGGAGGAAATTAGAAACATAAAGTCACTTTCCCTTTTATTTTTTAATTTAGTCATTAATACATTAATATAAGTTCTTTTGATAAAATTTCTTTTTATGCACTTCATAATTAATTCATTAAGACTAAGTTTCCTTTATCCACCCCTTAGCCGTTGGGAAACAAAATTGGGCTAAGGGTCTTCGGCTTGTTATTTTAGAGAAAAGGGGATTTCAAATTCCGAGATTTTGATTCCCGAACTATTTGGACAACCACCCTGAAATATCCCTTGTTGGGATCTTACAAAAAATTGACAAAATACAGAAATTTGCAGCAAATACTAAATCTGATTTTTTTCTGATTTTATGCAGAAAATTACAGCTAGGGCAGCGAACAGTAAAATATGAATAACTCCCAAAATATCCGCTCAAATCACTTGAAATTTTAAAGAGAACTAGATAATAATATAAAGAACACAAGGGAAATATTTTTGGAATTTTTCAGTCAATATAACGCTGCCAGAAATTTACAGCGTGCCTAAAATAGCCGAAAACTTCTAAAATTAATATCTTTTGCTAAAGAAGTCCAAATGAGCTGAAATTTTGGATCTTGGGCCACAAAAATATGAAGAATAATATTCCAAAATTAGTTTTCGCACAGCAAACACGAAACCCTAATTTTGCCCTAAAAAGTAGGTCGCCCAACACATTTAGGGCATCAATTCAGCTCCAAACTTCTAAAATTCATATCTTTCCGATTACAAGTGCAAAAAATATGAAACTTGGGAAATAACATATATAAATATAGTAGATGACTTTCCAACCTTCAGATCTGAAAACGGCCAACTGGAAACCCTAAAAATTAGGGCTGCAATCTCCCAAACAAGTCGCCCTCCTTGGTAGATGACCAAAACCCTTGTGAAAAGTTCTGTAGATGATGCCAAACCCTTCCTTTATTGCTGCCGTAGGTCTGATCCGAAAACCAGCTGAAAATCTCCACCCAAACTCACCAAAACCTTCAAAACCCTATCTCTGAAAACCCTGAAAATACCTCTGTAAAACAGCCCTAAAATCAGCTTCAAATGACAAGCTAGGGTAGATCTCTCACTACCGAAGAATGCCCTGCTAGCTAGGGATGGATCTCTCACCACCGAAGCTAGGGTTCCCGTGGGATCTTACTCCACAAGCTAAAAAGTTTGAAACAACAACAGACATGAAAAGAGAATAAGTGTATGCATCCCCATCTCCCTTCACCCCTCTTCTCCTTTTATAACCTTTTCATGTCAAAGAAACCCTAAAACCCCCCAAGGCGCACTTTCCCATGGAGAGGGCCCATTTAATAAATATTTTAAAGTTACTTTTTCCCCCTAGGCGCCTTGGCCCAAAAAGGCGCCCCCAACAAAGAAATATAACATTAAATGCAATACATATCCCTCAAGTCGCCAAAAAGGTACTTTAAGTGGCCCCAACGAAGAAACATAACATTAAATGCCAGAAGTGTCCACTTAAGTGATCCCAACGACAAAATAGAATACAAAGGGCCCATTAGACCCTCCCAACGCCCAAAATATAACAAAACCCTAGTAGGAAACCAGACAACCATCCCCAATAACCTCCAAAGTCGTTAGTCCCTTGGGAATGACCAGGGCTAAGACCAAAATAGGGCCGTTAGGCCAACTGCTCGGAATTGGGGACATTACACATCCATGCCGATTTTTACCTATACTTGATCCCTTCCTGTCTTTGAAGTGTTGGGCTTCTTTAAAATATGTAGTCTTCATCAGCAAATTTTTCATCCATTTGGTTTGTTTTTGAACTTTCCCTTGTTGTATGTAGAAGGCAAATTGTTTAATAAAATAGCTTTGGCATAAGGCAAACCGCTTAATAAAATAGCCTGGCATCTTCGTCATCTATGTAGTATTGACTCACTGCTGGTTGTTCAAGAGAGACCTCATGTGGCTAGATATAGTGACTTCATCATCCATTTTTCACACCAATTTTAATTTCTGAACTACAAATTAATGCAACAAAATGAAAGTGATAGTCTACGCTCAGATATATAAAATAAAGTCAACAAAAGAAATACAACTTTGTATTATGATTTTGTTTTGGAGATTAATTTAGGAGTTTTTTTTTAATGTGTGATTTTATTCGGTAAAATATTATCGAATTTTCTACAAAATTATTTTGCAAGATAAAATAGCAGTAAAATCATGACAAAAATAAAAATGTGAAGCTTTTTGCCCTTGAACCCGTGCCCTTTTAAATATTGCGATTGAAAATGTTGTTCTTTCATTTGCCCTAGATGACTGGTGTATCTTGTATTCAAAACTTGCCTCTGAAATTTTATTCTTTATTTTGAGGACTATATTTAGATTTGTGATCGTGGTATTCTTCTTCCTCACGTGTCTGTATGTTTTGAAATGGCGGAAGTGATTATAATCCCTTTGAAACCCTTTCCCTATTGTAAGCTTTGTGAAAACACCCCTCGCGATTGTAAACTTTGTGAAAACAATTTTGTCCCATGCCCTAAGTGGTATTTACGACAAGGATTTTCATTCTATATCTTTCGCCAAACGATTTGATTTTCATTCTATATCTTTTGCCAAACCAAAGTGACAACCGTGTTTTTGAGCTTTCAAGGCCTTCTCTAGGCCTCGTGATCACTTCGCAAGTCCTCACGGTGATTGGCAAATTGTTTTTATGACCTACAAACCATTTTTATGATTTTACTTGCTCAAAATTTGTGTATTTCCTGTCATGATTGTTAGTGATTCATAATATTCTTGCTTTTTTTTCTTTGAAAAAGCCCTCTTCTTTATTTTGCCCTTCGAAATTCCATTAGCCCTCGAATTCCTTGTTTTTCTAGAATGTAACATTCCTAACAACCTCTTGTTCATGATTTGCAATCCTCTATTCAAATTACAAACCTTATTGAGCACCAATGGCTTTGATACCAATGTTAGAAGATGTGAATAGAGAAATAATGAAGAGGAATCGGAATGCACACATTGTTCATTGTGTCTCCATCATTTTATCATATGAGAGATGGTTAAAAAATGGTTGAAGTGGTTATAACCATTTATTACCTAATACTCAACTAACATTGACATAATGCTAAATTATAAGCAATATATTCCTGCAAGTAATTGTAAGCATTCATTAATGTTTTCATTCATAGACTCTAGAGTATTCACATAACTAAGATGTTGATTAGCATGCATATACAAGAACCTCCAATTCTCTTTTTGCGTTCCATCATTGAAAGAAGCAAGAAGGGAACTAACCTTATTTGTATGAGAAAGTAGGAGGAATTTCACTCATCTAGGATAATATGGAGCATCCGACCAATCTGTTTGAGAAGCGCATGCATGAGCAGTCCATTGCATCAAAGAGGTTGTAGAATTTTCAGCATTCTCATATGCTCTTATTGGTATGCAAGTTATGCATGATTTATTTACCATTTTTGGTAGCACATGACAATATAAGTAGAAACAAACACTCTGAGTTGAGAGATCACACATGCAAAGTTTGAATGTAATGTCCCTCTTTCTCGGATAATTTTAACGAAGACCTTTGGCCCATTTTGTCTACCCGACGGCCAAAGGATGAGCTCAAGGGTGACTTAAGCTTTATTAATTCTATTATATTGTGCAAAAAAATAAATAATAAAGAACATTATAAAAGCACATATAATAAATTAATAGGCTTAACATGAAATTAGAACCTAGAAAAGTGCTTTAAAAATAAAGCACTTATTAAATTTGTTTTTTCTAGGGGAGAAATGCGACTTGCTCAAGGAGGATAAAAAAATAGAAAAAAACACCACAAGCTGATTGGTGGCTTTTTAGGTTTCCATTGGGTCACTTCTCTTTAAAAGGGGAAGAAGTCGACTTGTAAAGGCATTCCATATTTTTATTTGATATCTTCTCTTTGCATTGAGAGCTTTCTGAGCTTTTCTGCAATTAAATCCAAGGACGAAAACCCTTAGGATTTTTATACTCTTGTGGACGAAAACCCCAAGAGCATTGAGAGGGATTTCCACTCAGGAAATTCTACAGATTTTTCACAGATTTCTCCATTTCCAGCAGTGTTGTTTGAAGAATAAATTGCAGCAGTGACTTCCAAATTTTTCTAGAGTTGGGCGACTTACTTTTTGGTCAGTTTATGCCATTTCAGAGCCATTCCAGGTCTGATTTTGTATGTTGTTTATTGTACTGCATTTTTGGAATCAAAAGCAATTAAAATCAGAATTTTTGGAAGGGTTTAAAGATAGACCCATTTGGGGATCTTTCATGAAGGCCAAGGCTTTACAAAGGTGACAACATTTTGGTTTCACATTTTTGCATGCAATTTCAAGTTACACCAATTAGAGCATGTTTTTCGGGAACTAAAAGTACTACAACATGGAGGTATAGGTATGTTTTCATAATCAAAATGATTGTAACATGGCTATGATGGTTGTGGTATGCACACGATAAGTTGTAACATATGTAGCATGCACGTGAAATAAGGTTGCAACAAGTTTTCAAAATTGGGTTTTGTCATGTCAACAATTGGTAAAGTCACATTGATGTGCATCTAGAAACATGTTCATGATGTCTTAAGAATTGTTCCATGATGGGAAAAATAGTGGCACAACATTAGGTCATTGATACAAGGTGATAAGTGCACCCATGGTGAGTAACACCCCACAAGAAGACTACTAATTTGATGGATGCATGTTTTGACATCCACGTTACCTTCATTGAATACATGTGATTCCATGTATGTTGCATTTATTGGAAAACATCAAGATGTAAGAGCCAAGATAGGGGCAACTTTGTAGATGAAATTGTATTTTCACTCCATGCATGTTGCATTTGTCATTGATGCAAACATTGGATTGTAATACCCAAATAAGTGTAATAATGTAAAAGTGGCGATTTATTGTAAGGCAATTACTAGGACACCCAAGAGTGCAAGAAGGTTAGTTGGTAGAGATTTGAAGAAGTCATGGACTCGAACAATTTGGTTTTTCAAGCTGCAAGTTGGAACAATAAACTCCAAGAGAGAAAATATTTTCCAAGAGAAAAAAAATTGCCAGTCGAAGAGAGATTATGAGCTTGTATACCATTTGAGAAGATAGAAAAATCCTTATTTTTTCATTATAGAGCTTTTGTAGGATGAAAAGCCTTAAATTGGGAACATGTGATATAAAATTGGATCATGTACATCATCAACATCAGTTGGTTGAGTTAATTGATTGTGAATGAGATTAGAGAAGTGGTTGTAACATGTTATGATTACCTATTAAACATAGAATTTGGCTCGAGAGGCAAAATAGTTTATGGAAAACATCCAAAATGGTTTTAGACTAGATATTTGGATTCCATTTCAACGACAATACACTTTTACAAAAAGGGAACTTGATTTTGGGCCCGTATCAAAATGTTATGGCCTCAAGAAATTGAGGGCTTTTGTGTTATGAAATTGCTGATTTGCTTAAAGCAGTGGTTTTGCAATCTTTAGGGTGGTTTTGCAAATGCTGAGGTGATTAGGCAACCACCGGTTTAGAGAGTGATGATTTTTCTGTCTTATGTGGTGGTTTCGTTCAATGCAATTCGTAAAGATTATACAATAAAGGGACTCCCTATTTGGGTTAAAGGGATGTTGCAGATTATATAAACTAGCCTATAGAGGTTCAAGGAATAAAATGGAGAAGAATCGAGTCCCTTCCTTTCTATTCCAATTTATTTAGTTCTTGGAGAAGGGATCACGATCGCTATTAATTGTAGTTGCAATATTGCAAAATACTACACAATTCAGTTGGCTGAAGACAATAGGTTAGTTGCTAAAGATGCAAGAGATCAACGAGAGTTTGCAGAGAAATTTTTCTCATAGAGGATGTTGTTGATTGATGTTGGTGTCCTTGATGGCCTCAGGAAGGTAGTAAGCTTGTAAAGCCACATGAAGATAGTGGATAAGTGGAATTAGGGCTTCTCTCTTTTGTAGTTTTCCCACATTGGGTTTCTTCGGTGTACCTTCTTGTGTATGTCTCTCTTTTGTTGCTATGTTTGATTCATTGTTTGCATACTTCTCTATTTCTGCAACTATTTTTTTGTCTCAAACAATTAAGCAAGATCAAAAATCAGTTGAATGCAATGACTATTTATGTGGTTGTAAGATTGCGTAAGACTACACAACCGAGTTGGTGAAGACAATAGTTGAGTTGCTGAAGAAAGAAGTGATCAATGAGAGGTTCGAGAGAACATTTGCGATTATGGGATGTCGTCGCTTGAAGTTGGTGTCCTGAAGGATTGAAAAAGGTAGTAAGGTTGTAAAACTGCATGAAGGTAGTGGATAGAATGAATCTAGGTTTCATTCCTATGTTGTAAGGAAGCGCATCTTCACCTCTAAGCGCATCCGGACATTTGCGATATGGGAACGGTACCGAAATGCATGTCTATCTCAAGTTTGTAATAAGAATAGATTTGCCATTTCCATATTGTTTTTTCGTTTGCTTCTAGTGACACAGTCCCTATAAAAGTGAAAAATTAAAAACACTAAAAAAACTCAAACCCTAAAATGCATACCGGAACTTGCTAAATGCGCTTCCTAATAGTTATGTAAACACACTCTTACAAAACATACTCTTATTCCATTGTTGCTTTTCGATTTTCACAAACTTTTACTAGTATTAAATTTTTTGTTGTAATAAGAGCAAAGATCCAGTGTTGAAGGAATTTAGTAGCAGCTACAAAGAGCAAGGATTTACAAACATGCTTTGGAGTACACATGCTTTCATCCACTCAAATAAATGAAACAAGTTGGAATCCAAGAAGGTTGATGATTTTATATCTGTGCATTCCAATTTGCGTCTCGTCACACAAGACTTAAGGATTATACTAGAGGGCTTAACAAACTTTGGGATATTCATCCGAAGACTAGTGATTTGGATGCTTCCACAACTACTCTTGCCCAACTTTCGTTACTTGGTGTCAATGACGACAATCAAGGGAATTGTACACAAGGGGTTTAGAGCGGAACAAGTGGGAGGGGCTTTCATGTAGCTGCTGATTTTGAGAAGAATCTCAATGATTTATTCGAGATTATAATCATGTACATGTGAAATTTTAAGCATGTTGAATGTTTTGAACTTTCCGAATACCATATTTTTCAAGTGCTTCATCTTTTGTGGACTAAAAATGAGTATTATATATATATATATATATATATATATATATATAATATTGTATGAACGTTTTATGTCTTATGCCCAAGGATTATTTGAAAATCAGCATTTCTGCATTTGGGACTCATTTTTGTTGTCATTACCCATTTCCGTTTCTTGGCAACTGAGCCTTATTCTTTTGGAGTTTTCCCGCATTGGGTTTCTCCATGGTACCTTCTTGTGTATGTCTCTCTTTTGTTGCTCTGTTTGATTCATTCTTTGCATACCTCTCAATTCCTGCAACGAAATTCTTTATCCCAATCAATTAAGCGAGATTAAGAATCAATTGAATGCATGAACTCAAAACACAATACTTGTTCAAGACAGCAAATAGGAGTTGGATTGGTTCTCTCATAAAGTTAAAAACCATTTTTTTGGTGCAAATGAAATGGTTTTTGTGGGACTAAAATGGGTTTTGGTACTAGCATGGCTAGAATGTGGAATATGATATGCAATGAATGTAGCATGTGAAGAAATCCATAATGAAGTGTATGTTGTAGATGGCAATCACAAAGCTGCGTAAGGCATAAGTATGAGCAGTTTAGTGTTGTTTCAATAGCATAGAACTTGGGAACAACACATTGGAAAGTAAATTCATTCTCATAAAGCATACAATGAAGTGTCCATGTTGATACAGATCAAAACCTTCGAACATTTGCATTGAAAACGACACTCATAGATGGTTTAATTTTCTGTAACCGAATCGAATGTAATCAAAGTGATTAATAATGCAAGGTGTAGGTCGCTTTATCAACCTCAATAATATTTCAGATACGTGTTAAATCTGAATTGCTTGATAGACGCTTTTTTATATTCTGAATTTCTAATCTAAACAATGTCTAGTCAAGCAAATTGTTCTAGAGAATATAAAACAGTTCACAACCAATCTAAATCTAAACTAATTAGTTAGTGAATCTATATTGATGCAAATTACTTGCAAAAGATAAAAGATTTTAATGGGAAAAACTCAAGTATTAATAAACTGAGATATGTGATGCTAATAGATTCTCTCGTTATATATATTCTCGAGAGAATATATATATATATATATATATATATATATATATATAAATATATGATGCTAATAGATTTTCTCTTTATATATTTCTCGAGAGAATATATATATATATTATATATATATATTTTCTATATATATTATATATAGAGAATATAGAATATAGAATATATATTATATATTCTTCTATATAATATATATAGAAAATTATATATTATATATATAAAATATATCTAATATATAGTTTTTCTATATATAATGTATATTTATATATATAAAATATATATTATGTATGTATAAAATATATAATATATATTTTGTAATATATATTAGATTACAGAATATATATTACATATATTAGAGAATACATGTTCTCTATATATATTCTCTAATATATAGTATTAGAAAATATATACAGAGTATAAATTAGAGTATATATATTAAAAAGAATATATATTTCGTTCTTAGAATTCCCAGCACTCTTGCCTATGAATATATGTTAGAAAATATATATAGTTGAGAATATCTCTAATATATATAGCGAATATATATTAGATATATATATTCTCTATATATCTCGTAATATACAAAAAGAATATATATCTAATATATAGAGAATATATATTAGATAAGAATATATAGATTCTCTTTATATATATTAGATATATATTCTTTCTATATATATTTTACAAATATATATTCTCTAGATATCTGTAATATATAGAGAGAACATATATCTAATATATAGAGAATATATATTAGATAATAATATATATATTCTCTCTATATACATTAGATATATATTATTTCTATATATATTTTACAAATATATATTCTCTAATATATAATATATAGTATATTCTCTAATATTCTTGAATATATTTTACAGAATATTCTCTAGTATATATATGTAATATATATAGTTTGTATATATATTATCTATATATTATATTCATATATATATATATATATATATATATATATATATATATATATATCTAACAGGAAGCTTTTTAATAAAAAAGATGTTTTATTTCATAAAAACATGTGAATATATTTTGCTGTTTTTTTGTTATGACAAAAATGGAAGCTTTAAATTTCAAATCCGGAAAATAATGAATACTTGAGCAAACTTCTACCATCAGGTTGAAAAGAGGAAAATACTACTACAATTAAAACAACAGTCTTTTTCACTCAACAAACAACAAAATGTAAACTTGTATTACTACCATTTCCTTTCTCAATTGCACAAAGTAAATAACAGGTAATATAGAGCTTTAACAAGCAAAATCCATTAATTCGGAATCCTATTAAGGAAGAGATGAAGTGCAGAGTTTTCTGATTTCAAAAAGGAAAAAGAATAATAGTTTGCTGTTCAGATTTTTATCCCACAACCTTAAAATTTTTCCTTCATTTAATAAAATGAAAACTTTTATTTCAAGAAGCTTCTTCAAGAGGAAAACAAATATTTAAATCAACATTTCAAATCCATGAAACAAGGGAGCAAGTTTCCAAAATTCATATCAACTAGTTATATTTTTCAACAGCAAGAAGTCCTTTAATGGACATTTCCAACAACATTTCAATTCTGAAACAGATCATACTTTGAAAGCAATTTACATTTTTAAACTTAGAATTACAAGAAGGAACAATAATTAACAATGCAAGTTTACAAGCCCTCCACTTGAAGTGGAGACAACATGGCCATTTTTTTCCAAAATAAGAACTCTTTTAACAAGAACAAATCTGCAACCTGCAACTTTAAACAACTCCATCCAGCTCCAAACAACAAGAGTAAAATCTTCCAAAGATCACGAGAATGAGCCTGGTTGACCACCCAACCATTTGACATCATTACATGCCACCAAGGGATCCAAGGTGGCATGCTAGCCTCCCCCAAGCCCATGGGAAAGAGGCAACACAACCAACTAGCACATAGGAAGACGAGATGCGTAAAACACATTTCATACTTGGTTTCAACACAACAAACAACAAATTCAACCAAGGCAATCAACTAAGAAGCACCATGCTTCTTATTAGGGAAGAGGGGATGAAAATCCCATTTTTTTGTAGCCAAAAATCCATGTAAATCAACAAATTTCACCTTATCTCTCCATAACACAAACACCCCTTATCTCTCCAAATTTTCTCCCCTTATCCCTCCATGTCCCTCCCCCATGAAGGCTTTTCAAACACCATGTTTCCTTCATTGGGGGTAGGGATGGATTTCCAAACATCCCTACCTACAAGCCAAATGTAGGTGGGTTAAAACAAAAGAAGAAACTTTCAAGCTTATCAATAAGCATAGAAAGTGACAAGGAGGAATTCCTCCCTCTTCCCATCCATCTCCAAAACCCACACCCCTCAAGGGTGGGTGGAGTAACCAAAAGAAAACAAGCAAAACATTCAAGTTCTTTCATTTGTAATTCAATTCATATACACAAATTTCAAATCACAATTCAAATAAGAACAAGGTGTGCAAGACCCTACCTTGCAACTCAAGCACAATTCCAATCCAAAATGCTCACCAAGAATTCCAAAGGCTTTTCCAAGCTTTCCAACACCAAGCTCTCCCAAAAATTTCCCAAGCAAAGAACCCCTTAGCCATGGACATGAGGGATTAAGAAGAGAAGGATGCCACTCAAGCCAACCAATGGGAGGGTGACAAGTGTCACCCTCCACCAAAACTCCATCCAATAAACATGCTCCAAAATTCCATAAAAATTAAAAGGAGGGGAAACAAAAATAGACTCCAAGCAATCATGAGAATTTCCAATTTCCCAAAACATTCCCAAGGATCAAAGTTTCATAAAAGCAAAGTGTGTGGGAAGAGACAATATGAGCCAATGGGCCTCATTTGCATTGAAAAGAGCCCACCCCCCATAGGGATGGGGGCTAGGGCCTCTTTTCAAAGCAAATGAGGTCATTTGCTTGCCATTTACCCTTCCTAAATGATAAATTTTCCCAAATACGAGTTTGGGAAAATGTGGCATTTAAGAGGGGCAATTAGGCTCACCTAATTAGGTGGCTTAATCCCTCCTAACCCTTACACAACATCCCAAGCCACAAGAGATGCTAAAAGGCCACAAAAGGGTAACATGAAACACTAGATAACATTAACCAAGGAGGATTAGAAATTTAAACATATAACTATACAACATGAGCATACATCACAATGATAGGAGGGTAGATAGTCAAAGAATTCCAATATATGACATGTACAAACACGACGCAAAGGGATGTCGTAATTGATAAGAGAGGAAAGGTTTGGCCTTTTGGGATTTTTTGTGCTAATTGGAAGGTGTTCATCAATCCCACATTTTCCTATGACCAAGGAAAATCTTAAGGAAAATCTCGTATCTGCCCAATACGATAATCAAAATACGATAATATCATATGCATCACAATCAATCATCCATAAATAGTCATGCTAACTAAGCAATATAACATAAAATGAATCATCAACATAGTAAGAAGATTAACGACCATGCGTCAATTATGAATCCAATAACAATACACGATCGAGCTCAAATCAAATCATGATATAATCTCAACATAATAATTGATCAATGAAAAGTGGCACCATGTGCCCCATAGACAACCTGTCAACAAGAGTTAACATCCTAGTGCTAGCAAATAATGATATCATGGAGTAATGTCACATCAAAACAATAGAATATAACACTAATGTAGTGCATAGTGAGTGTAATTAAATTAATTATAGACATGAGATATAAGTGACTAATGGGTTTAATATTGTTTGTGGATGTAATGTGTAATGGGTATTATTGGGATGTCTATAGAAGTCTACTTCTGGTTTTGTCTATCATTTTGGTTCTACGACGATTGCTTGGTAGAGTAAGAAGCAAACAACTATTGCTATCTTACCTACTGAGGTTGATTAGAGAGGAGTTGATACCACTATATAGGAAACAATTTAGATCCATTAGGTCTGTGATTAATCAAGTTTTTGTCACAATAGCCTGCAAACTTGAGATGTGATGATCAAAGTGCTGTCCAGACCAAGTAGATTGAAGTCCATCATCACTACATTTTCCAATTGATCCATGGTCCATCATCACTGCATTTGCTACTTGTGCCATGGTCCGTCATCAGTACAATAAACCAATTTGCTGACATCTTTGAGAAGACCTTGTCGAATCCTGGATTTGTCAAGTTTTTGACATGCTATGGCTTGGAGTGAATGTCATCATGGGGATGAGGTAGGGAGTAAAGATCGTGTATTGATGCGATCCCCATATATTAGTCTCATAGTATTTTGTATTTTCTCTATACGTAAATATCATGGTGTGATGCTGGAAATATACTACCTTAGGTGGCATAACTAACCATGGTGGGGCTTAGAATTGAAGATGCTTTTTATTTTTTCCTATTTGTGTAACCGCTCTCTAAGGAATCTTTCACTTATACTTGTACATCCTTTATGGATTCTTTCACTAGTGCTTGTTCATATTTTGTGAAATATTCCATTTGTGCAGCGTAATGAAATCTTCTTTTGTGCATACTTTATCTGCGAGTCTATTTTGGTAGCACTCTCATTGTGTAACTCTTACCATATGTAGCATTTACTCTTGAGCATTATTAATTATTTGGATACTTGTTATGCACCTTAATTCGAGTGTATTCTATTTATGTTTCTTTTATGTGTAGTTCCTCTTGATGTAATTAAACTAAGCATTTAAATTTTTCTAGATTAAAAGTTAAAAATCCTTAATCATTTGATCCATCTTCCGTCAAACCTTCATAAGATCTTAAGTTCTTAACACCAATATGCACAATTACATACACTCTAAGAACGGTGTCGTTTTCAACTATCATAGCATAAAGGTGGTCGATGACATTTATGTTAACATGGAAATTTAGCTGGTGGTATAAGTTTTCTAATACTAAAAGTCACAAATCATACAATAATGAAAGTGAATTGAGTTGTGCACCACTTGTATGTTTTAGCCTTCAAACATGCTCTTTGATATTAGTGTGTAATCCACAAAAGTATGACATGGGGTCAAAGCCCACATGGGCACATACATTTGGAAATGTGTGATTGAGCTATTGGAGCTCATGGAGAATTAAGCTCAAGGACCAGTTCATGTAGAGTTGAATGAACCTTGGAGAGAGCATGGAGGCAGTCTGAGGAGGTGGTTACTATTTTCATTGATGCTCCGTGTGGTTCTCTTGGCTTCTACTTTGACAACAAATGTGGAACTTATTGTGTTTGTTGAGACAATGAAATGTCTTAAAGGTCTGGATGTGGTGTGGATGCGTGATGAATTTGTGGAGTTTGACTGGGGTCTTCGAAGAAGACTGCTTCTGCAGAGAAGGATATTGTATGCTTATCTTTGATCCTATACAGATTCATATCTCCATTGACTAAGTCACAAGGTTCAAGTTCGCATTCATGTTCGACAAGGATAAAGTTCGGTTCAAGTTCACCAAGGGATAAAGTTCAAGAAAAAAACGTCTTTAAGTTCGAACAATTTTTTTTTATCATTTTTTTTTTGGAAAAAATGCATAAATATGTCAAAGGGGTAAAGTGGAGAGCTTTTTGTCTGTTACTTTCAGTCGATATATGTATATATACATACATTTGTAAAATAATGCAAAATCGTGTCAAAAACTTCCCATGTAAAAATAATGGATAAAGTTCGAGTTCATGTTCGATGAGAGTAAAGTTCGGCGAAATTAGAACTTTTTCGATAAAATTTGGAGAACCTTGTGACATGGACCATGGACATTGATCTCGACTGGTGCTTTTATTTTTAAGGCATTATTTTAATATTCAACGAGGAATCAAAGCTTATCTTATTAAATTATAAATAATTATAGGTGTTAACAAATGGGTACTGCATGCATTTAATAGAAATATAGATTAATGGCTGCAGTCCAATATATGGTGTGTCCTAGAGATGTGACATCAAGGTAGTGGATTTCACTCCTTAGCCCATGCGGCACTGCGACGATCCGTGAGGATTCGCAGACTACGCCTTCTTCCTTTCCAGCGAGGACCTGCACGAGTTAGCTCATTTGCAAACCAAATAATGCATGCACCATAAATATTAATGCCAACCAAGATTGAGAAAACAGAGCTCTGTATTAATTACAAAAGGGTGCTCCACGAGCTGGATTACAAAGGCTTCACAAGCCAAGAGTATTTACAAAGGAACTGGGTCGGACTCAGCCGAAAATGCCCAGCAATGTACAAATGGACCTCTGCACGGTCCTGGTGCCACTGAATCGCGCGTTGCACTAACTCTGCAACTTTGGGAGCCGAAACCGGGAACTTCCCGGGAGGTCACCCATCCCAGTGCTACTCTCACATAGGCGCGCTTAACTATTTTCCTCGGAGTGTCCGATTTGTCTTTCGACTCTGCAAAGTGATGGTTCACCAAGCCACCACTGATATTAAGTGACCCGGGGCCCTCTGTAGCCCCAAATCTCAAGATACGCTCAAGATCCACTGATCTCAAGTCGGTTGACCCACTGCCTGCTGCACACTGCTCTGCGAAGTCGGAACCAAGCACGATCCTCACGCTCAATCCAACGCAAGCACTCGAGTTCTAATAGCATTACCAGATTGCCTCCTCCACGGGCATACCTGGATATTCACCTGCTTTGCACCATTTCGCATGCATAGCATTCACTGTCATTCGCAATAACTGTCTTTCGCATTGTTCACTTGCTTAACTCAGGGCGTAGGAGAGCTCAGATCGCTTTGTTCGCTTGGCGGGGGAGATATCTTCAATCATCCCCCTATAGTGATGAAAATAAGGTAGGGATTATGATATTTTGCCGCAAACCAAAGTCTTTGTAGTAATGCCCATGTCTATTGTCTTTGATTCTTTTTGTATATTGAACCATTTAATGAGTTGGCAAAAGATCAAACAAGCCATTGCTAAAATTGATGTGTTTCTTGCTAATGAAAAGTACATAATAATATTACAAATAAATGAAGCCAAAAAATTTAGAATTAATAGACATGTTAATGTCCATTGTTTTCGACCTAAAGAGAAATAATAGGAATCTCATCTTAGGAGCTTATAAGCAAACTACTAGTATGAAACACTATAGATATGATAACCACGGTAATGAATACAAGTACTCCAAAATACAAAATGAGTGAGAGAAACATGACTAGAGATAAATTTTGGTAAATTCACCAAAAATACTTCTAAATAATTACCTCAAGTATGACAACACATATTTATCCAATTTGCATCAAAGAAATGGAGAAAACTAGAGATAATACACTGTTGTAATTAATTTTGTGACAGACAACAACAGAAGCAACCACCAACATGGGCTGAAAACAATAGATAAACTCCTCCAAAAATAGCCAAATTATGGATTCCAGCCTTATAAATTATGGTAAATCAGAATATCAAAGAATATATGAATTATGTGCCCTAGAAGGCACCGAACCACAACCAAACCCTAGTCGCTCCCTAGGAGAGGGGCTCCAAAAATCATGCAAAGCTTTGTAGGTCTTCTTCTTGATGCCCTCGATCCAAATCAGCAAGAGAGTCTTCGATAGATATCTTCAATTCACCAACATGGAGAGTTTTCGTTCTCCACCAAACCACAAGGAAGGGTTCCGTCCTCCTTGGATGCCACACAAGAGGGTTGTCGTCCTCAAGTGGAAAGGTATTGAGCAATCAACCCAACAAACCAAGTATATGTGTAAATGCGCCAAAGATGATGTGCAAATGAGGCCATACAACCTTCTTTTATATCCCTTGGTTGGCGCCAAAGGCCAAATAGGTGAGAACCGACCTCTTTAAGCTTTACTTTATCTTCTAATCTCTTGTTGGGGTCTTATAACCCCAACCGACCTGCCTTAAGGAGTGAAACACCAAATAAAACATTAAAAATAATAAAGGAAAACTGAAATGAAGTTCAATTACTTCCCTTGTTCACTTATTCTTCTTGGCCACGGAAGAGAGTGGCAAGAAGTCCTCATTCGACATTAATTTGAAAAAGGGGACATTACAGTCCTCCCTTCCCAAAATTGCTTGTCCTCAAGCAATTGCAAACTCTGGATCCCAAATAAATCTATGTGGCTCCTTCTTTGATGTTCTTGTACATGAAGCAAACTCATTAAAGGAAAAATGTGTTCCCTTCTTCATCCACTCATGCTTTGCGGATATGATGGCTAGGTCCTTCCTTGGCTTGCCACCATCTCATAATTTCCATTCAAATGATGGGTTCCCAAAACTTCAGTAATGTTGTCCCAAAAATAGTTGTAACCTTGCATTTTTCTCTCAAAAATCAGAATGTAGGTGGCTGGAAACAAGGTATGACAGTCATAAATCACCTGATTTTCCCCAATTTGGAGCTATGTTGGTTGAAGTAGTTGTCTTCTTCAGCTGGAACCATCTACCACTATTTTCAATGATTTTATGACCTCAAAATGACCACTCTTGCATCTGATCAAGTCTAAAAAAACAACTCATAATCTGACTTTATCAAAATCAAGCAACTTAAAAATGGAACAACAGCTGCAAAACTGAAATCTCCTTGCAAAATTAGGAATTGTGAGCATGGCAATGACTAAAAACACCTCTCTAAAGGCTGAAATTTTCTCCCAACATTCATCAATCGAAAAATGCTCCATCTCTTGACTGAAAATACTTGCCTACCCACTTGTATGCATGCAAATGAAATCATGTGGTGGCTGATATGAATAATGACAACAAGTACCAAGTCTGAAATTCTGAGCTATGGTTCTCCAAAGTACACTCCTTTTGTCACCACTAACCACCACATACTTTGATTTTTGGTGTTCAGGATTATGGGGCACATCTCCTACCTTGCAATGACAACCAACTAGCCATGAACACTCACACCACTAACCACCCACATACTTTGTTGGTGTTCCCTTGCATGAATACTCAACCATGAAGTAACTCTACCATGCTTATGTTTGCTACTCTGATATTATACTTGGCTGGAAATGTACAAAATGGGGCATGTTTTGTGAATCCATCAACCACAACATGTAAACAACTCTTACCTTGAACCACAGGCAGACAGTGATGATTTCCATGGAGATACCTTTAAGTGTCACCTTCTTGCCCATATCCATAAAGCTTATTTCCATGTTTTGGAAATTGAAAGTGAGTTCTCCCAAAGAGTGCAACCATTGGACCCCAAGCACAAGATAGATACCAGCCATGCTAATCAAATAAAATACAACACATACCTCATGTTTTCCCAATGTGAAGAGGAGTTGGGGGCACCTCCTTGTACATGGCATAGAGTAGCCAACCACTATCTTAACCGTGAAGTCTTTGAAGTCTTCCACCTTCAAATTCACCTTTGCCCTCAAACTCTCATCAATGAAACTGTGAGTAGCCCCATCAATCAAAACCGTGACTCCTTGTCCATGGAGAGTAGAACTTGGTTTCAAGGGACACTCTAGGAGTAAATCCTTCACAACTTTGTTAGGATACATAACAAATTCCAAACAATCCTCCATAAAATTTCTTCCTAACCATATGCAGGGAGTAACAACATTGAATTCAACAAGGGCTTCCTCTTTCTTATAATTCAAAGGATTAACCGGAACCCAAACTTTAATGCTCACATAGTCTTGCAAGAAAAGATCTATGTGCCATATGTTACTCCTCAAGTTCTTCACATCATCACCAATTATATTACAAGACATCAAACATGACATGTGATCTTTCTTAACAACAAGCTGCCCATAATGACACAAGTATGGCAGCGGCATAAGAGGAAATAAAATGTGATTTTTTCATCATACCTTGGGCTGCCAACAAGGATCCCACCATTCCTTTGTTGGTACTTGTTTGGAACATCTCCGAACTCACTCCAAGGTGATAAACTCCCTCAATTTGCCCATCCTTGACTGCTGTTTGGAAATTTCCAGCGAACTGAAAGTAATCATGAGGAACCAGAAGTGCCTTTCCTTCATGAACATACCCTTCCGTAATGTCATCCTCTTTGCCCTTATGCAAATCTGATTTCTTTTCAACAATTTGCCACAAGCACCCATTAGAAACCAATGAAATATCATTAAATATTAAAGAGCTTTTACCTTGGGACTCATGCTCCCTGATTTCCCTAGGTTCATGCTTCAAACTTTCATCAAACCGTGATGTCTTCACGCTGTTGTTCTGAAAATCAGTCAAGAGATTTACTTTGGCAATGGAAATGGGGGCTTCTAGGGCTTCAATGGGTTGTTCCCTCTCAATGCCCAACAACTTTGGTTGTTCTTCTTCCTTCTTTGGTTCAATCTTTGGAATGCTTGGAAGATGGTTAGGGGCCTCTTGGAAAATATCCTTTTTCCCTTTAGTACCCTTCATCCTCACATCTTTGTTAGAATAATTCTCATGATGATCAAAACCTTGCAAATACATAGTGTGAGGGTGATGCAATAAATTAGTTTGCTTACCATTTGTTGCTGATATGTAAATTCCAGCAGACTGAAAACCGACATGAGTATAAGGTGAGGCCTCCTTTTGAAAGGCATGCCGCTCAACGGGTCATCCCGAATCTTAGCCTCAAGAACCTCTTGTAGATCTGATTTTCCTTCACCATCTTGCGCCACATGCAATCATTGGAAATCACAAAAACATCATTTATTGTCAAAGAATCTTTACCTTCATGTTGCATATTGGTCTTCTTTTGTTCTTGTTTTATGATTTCTTCTTCTTGCCTTATCACCAAGGGAGAATCTTTTTCTTCTTTGGCTAGAACACCTTTCCCATTTTCCTTTGGCATGGTGGATTCCTCCATGGGTTCTCTCTCCATTATTTGCAGCCCTGATTTTTCTTCTTGCTCGCCATTGCAACTTGGAAGTTCTTCTCCTCTTCCTTTCTCCATGCATGTTGAAGATCCTTTTGTGGTGCCTGATACCTAAGTCCTTGCCTTGCTCTTCCTTTGTTCACTCCTATGAATTCTGCAAGGGATAGGGCATCACGAATCTCAAGCTGGAAGGGCCCTATACTCCTCATAGCTGGCTGCAATGTTATGACCCACTGAATGTTGTGTTTCAACCACTGGAATGACTTCTTTTCTTGGGAGGAAGGTAGGTCGGAATGACCTAGATGAAGAATCACTCACAATTCTTGGTGGCTGAATATTATTGCTTGCCTTTGAAGAGCTTCCTTCACCATTTAGGTTTTGCATGGCATGGATCAACTGTGCCATCTTATTCGCCAATCTTTCTTGCCCTAGGGCAAGCCTCTCAACCCTAACATCATCAATATGCATGTTTGCCATTTATTTGTTCTTCTGAATGAAACCCTCAGTGGGAGGATCGATGCTCTGATACCACTGTAATGTCCTTTCTGGGGCTGAAACTAAAAAACAAGGAAATAACACAAACCCCAAGTGAAGTGAATTCTGATTTTTATAACATCTTTGAAACCCTAGCAGTAACTGTATATGGACATTAAATTCACCATATAACCATGCACAATAGCTGAAAAATACTTCTAAATAATTATTTCAAGTATGACAACAAATATCCATCCAATTTGCATCAAAGAAATGGAGAAAACCACAGATAATACACTACTGTAATTAATTTTGTGACAACAACAAGGAAGCCACAAACATGGGTTGAAAACAATAGATAAACTCCTCCAAAAATAGCCAAATTATGGATTCCATCCTTATAAATTATGGTAAATCAGAATATCAAAGAATATATGAATTATGTGCCTAGAAGGCACTAAACCACAACCAAACCCTAGTCATTCCCTAGGAGAGGGCTCCAAAAATCATGCAAATTTTGTAGGTCTTTTCTTGATGCCCTCGATCCAAATCAGCAAAGAGTCTTCGAT
The DNA here is from genome assembly GCA_018340775.1 of Taxus wallichiana var. yunnanensis. Taxonomy (NCBI): domain Eukaryota; kingdom Viridiplantae; phylum Streptophyta; class Pinopsida; order Cupressales; family Taxaceae; genus Taxus; species Taxus wallichiana. The sequence continues at coordinate 129,251,143 of CM031238.1, read as the reverse complement.
AATATCTTTAATTCACCAAATGGAGAGTTTTCGTTCTCCACAAACCACAAGGAAGGGTTTCGTCCTCCTTGGATGCCACACAAGAGGGTTGTTGTCCTCAAGTGGAAAGGGCTTGTTCTTTTGTAAGCATAGGAATAAAAAGGAAAGAGCAGCTGAATTTGTTATCCATCCAAGCATGTGATGAAGAATATGGGACTACAACTGAAGATGAAGATGCCATAATGGAGGATGGCAATTTTGTGAGTGCAAAAGGTCTCAATTTGCATAGAAACAGGTTCCTCCAATACTTGGATTGGGAGTGAAACATAAAGGCTTTGAGGAAGGTACAACCCAACCTAAGATAATGGGAAGAGGGCAGCCTAGACCATCTTTTGGGCAGCCAAGGAGGCCACTATGACAAGGTAACTCTAGGTGTTTGGATCAGTTTTGCATGATGCTCAAGTTTGCCTTTCCAAGTTTGTTGTTGAGTGAAGAATGTAATCAAGAGTTGAGGAATGAGGGGTTGTCTACCCCAAGTGAGAAGGGAAGTATTTCTATGGCAGCCATGAGCCAAACTACCATCATTGATACTACTGTCATCATTTATATCAGCCCACACTTAATTTCAGTTGCATTTGTATTTGGAAATATGGAGTGTTCTTCCACCTTAATTGACAAGGATGGAATGAAGAATGAGGATGCCACATTGGGACATGGATTAGCTTGTCAAGCTGCTGATTATTTATTAATTTCTTGCTTTATGACTGAGATTACAACAGTTTGGAAGGCTTTTTATACAACTGAGTATGCAAAAGAAGTTGTTATTGTTGTTTTAGAAGTTGAAGATGAAGGGGACTTCAATGAAGAAAGGGGCAACGGGTGTCAAAGTTTGTTTGGGAAAAAGCTCTTTCATTTGACAGCACGGGATCTAGACTATGGGAATGCTACAACATGTTCCTTCACCTTGGTATGATGGCACTTGGGCATGAGAGCTTGCAATTGCTTGAGGGCAAGCAATTTTGGGAAGGGAGGACTGTAATGTCCCCTTTTTCGAACTAATGCCAAATGGAGACTTCTTGCCATTCTCTTCCCATGGCCAAGAAGGATAAGTGAACAAGGGAAGTAATTGAGCTTCGTTTCAGTTTTCTTTTATTATTTTTAATGTTTTTCTTTGGTGTTTTACTCCCTAAGGCAGGTCGGCTGGGATTATGAGATTCCCAACAAGGAATTAAAAGATAAAGTGAAGCTTGGAGGTCAGTTTTCACCTATTTGGTCTTTGGCACCAACTAAAGGATATAAAAGGAGGTCGCTTAGCCTCATTTGCAAATCATCTTTGGCACATATAAACTTATACTTAGTTTTTTGAGTTGATTGCTCAATACCTTTCCACTTGAGGACGGAAACCCTCTTATGTGGCATCCAAGGAGGACGAAACCCTTCTTTTTGGCGTAGTGGAGAATGAAAACTCTTCATATTGGAAAATTGCAAACATGTATTGAAGACTCTCTTGCTGATTTGGATCTAGGGCATCAAGAAGAAGACCTACAAAGGCTTTTGACATTGTTTGGAGCCCCTCTCCTAGGGAGCGACTAGGGTAGAAGTGGATTTGGGTGCCTTCTAGGGCACAAAACTTCATTATTCTTTGATATTCTGATTTATCATATTTTATAAGGTTGGAATCTACAATTTGGTTTTTTGGAGGAGTTTATCTATCATTTTCAGCCCTTGTTTGTGGCTGCCCTGTTGTTATAAATTTAATTATAGTTGGGTATCATCTCTTGTTTTCTCCATTTCTTTGATGTAAATTGGATGGATAATTGTTGCCATACTTGAAATAATTATTTAGAAGTATTTTCAGTTGTTGTGCATGGTTATATGGTGAGCTAAAGTACCTATACAATTCGTTGCTACGGTTTCAAAGAATATTAGAACTGCTGCTATTAAAATCAAAATTTACTTCACTTGGGTTTGTGTGATTTGCTTGTTTTACAATTTTAGCCCTATTCTTTTTGCTGCTGTCCGTATGAGAATCAGCCGGTTAAAAAAGTGTTTTCAATCACAAGGGGGAAGGGTTTTCCACCTACCATCAATGAGGGATTGTTTGCCGTTGTTTTAGAAGAGTTTGGCCACCATAATGCCAATTTTGAGCGAGAAATTGCAATGGTACAGCTACAACCATACTTGGGACAATGTGAATGGACCTTTAGGAGTCCATCATATGAAGGGGAATTTTGAGAAAAATGCAAGCAAAGGAAGAAATGATATTGAGAGGTCTTATTTCTATTAATGTGCTTGTTCTTTGTGTAGGCACAAGAATAAAAAGAAAGAGCAACTGAATTTGTTATCCATCCAAGCATGTGATGAAGAATATGGGACTACAACTGAAGATGAAGATGCCATAATGGAGGATGACAATTTTGTGAATGCAAAAGGTCTCAATTTGCATAGAAACAGGGTTCCTCCAATACTTGGATTGGGAGTGAAACATAAAGGCTTTGAGGAAGTTACATCCCAACCTAGGACAATGAGAAAAGGCAGTCTAGAGCATCTTTTGGGCAGCCAAGCAGGCCATTATGACAAGGAAACTCTAGGTGTTTGGATCAGTTTTGCATGATGCTCAAGTTTGACTTCCAAAGTTTGTTGTTGAGTGAAGAATGTAATCAAGAGTTGAGGAATGAGCGGTTGTCTACCCCAAGTAAGAAGGAAAATATTTTGGGCTGAAACTGAAAAAGAAAGAAACGACACAAACCCAAGTGAAGTAAAATCTGATTTTTATAACAATAGCTGTAATATACTTTAAAAACCTAGCAGCGAACTGTATAGGGACTCAAATGCACCATAAAACCATGCACAATAACCTGAAATTACTTCTAAATAATTACTTCAATTATGGAAACCAATATCCATCTAATTTGCAACAAATAAATGGAGAAAATCAGTGAAGATACACTGCTGTAATTAATTTTGTGACAGCAGCAGGGCAGCCACTGACATGGGCTGAAAACAATAGTTAAACTCCTCCAAAAATAGCCAAATTATGGATTCTAGCCTTATAAATTATGGTAAATCAAAATATCAAAGAATATATGAATTATGTGCCCTAGAAGGCATTGAATCACAACCAAACCCTAGTCGCTCCCTAGGAGAGGGGCTCCAAAAATCATGCAAAGATTTGGTAGGTCTTCTTCTTGATGTCCTCGATCCAAACCAACAAGAGAGTCTTCAATAGATATCTTCAATCACCAATATGGAAAGTTTTCATTCTCCACCAAACCACAAGGGTTGCGTCCTCCTGGATGCCACACAAGAGGGTTGTCATCCTCAAGTGGAAAGGTATGGAGCTATCAACCCAACAAACCAAGTATATGTGTAAATGTGCCAAAGATGATGTGCAAATGAGGCCAAACAACCTTTTTTAAATTCCTTGGTTTGTGCCAAGACCCTGGGTGAGAACCGACCTCTTTAAGCTTTACTTTATCTTCTCATCTCTTATTGGGGTCTTATAATCCCAACCCACTTGCCTTAAGGAGTGAAACTCCAAATAAAACATTAAAAATAATAAAGGGAAGATGCAATGAAGTTCAATTACTCCCCTTCTTAAATTATTCTTCTTGGCCACGAGAAGAGAGTGGCAAGATGTCCTCATTCGACATTAACTTGAAAAAGGGGAGCTTACATATAAATGATTAAAATACTTTATTTCATTAACCTAGGTTGGGCACTACGGTGCTCAAATTCAAAAAACACCCCAAACCCCGACTCAATTATGTTTCATGAATGGGAGTACTTGAGACACTTTAAAACATCCTGGAGTTCCTTTTTTAGTCATTACATAAAAAATGGTGTTTATTTTTTCTTGGTTATGTTTGATTATGACAAGTCATTAAAGGAGTATATAATTAACGTTTTGAATTTTCATGTATATTAATTTGCTATGCATTTAGGGCATGCTCCCGATAACCCACCCCATATCCTTGCTTGCAGACTTCATGAAATGTATTGAGTAACAAATCCGTCCAACTATGATTGAACTAGACTCACTTGGGAGCTTTCTATGATTGCATTAAAAGTAGATAGAAGTATAGAGTCAATAGCATTGTTACCATTTTCAAATCGGTGTGAACGAGAGGAGAAAAAGTTCGAAGTTTGGGATTTATAAAAAAGTTTGTTTCGGTTAAGAAATATGCAAAAAATAAAAATCATGTTTGTATATCTTAAAATAGAAATAATATTTCATTATAGGGGGGGTCGAGCCATAGGGCCCAAGAGAACTATAGATGGTCGTACCCCCATTGTTATACATTAATATTAATATAATTTATATATAATTAATAATTAATTATTGCTACGAAAATAATTAATAATTAATTATTGCTACTATATAAATATATTCACTATGAATATATTTTTATTTTGTTTGAATAAAAATTAATTAATATTATAACTTCACAATAAAAATACAAATAACGGTAATATTGGTATTAGTTTTTCTATGATATAGGGAAGTGTTGTTCTCTGTTTGTGCCTGGAAACATAATCGGTACAATTTGCGATTCTGAAATGACCCTGTCCTAGGTGTTTGTGACATAGTAGGTTCTTTAAAACAATTAATACATTTAAAAATAAAACCCTAAAACTTGTATATCCTCTTCAAATTTCACGAATGCCTCAACAATATGATTTTGAAGGACAATATGGCTTGGAGATGCTCTTGGTGCCTTGAAAGGGGCATGAAGCCTCCATATGGTTTCAACTTTCAAGGACATACATATACATGCAAATCAATAATGAAACAAACAAAACAAATTATGCATACTTTGAAAATAGATCTAAAACAAATGGAAACCCTTTACACATGGGGTGAAGCCTTATGGGCTTTTACTCCTCAAATGAAACTAACTCTACATTAAAGCTTTGACTCCTCCTCCATGGCAAACTTTATCTTGAGGGTCCATGGAGGCTTTGTTGGAGTTTGAGGGAGGAGGGACAAGGCATGGACAAGCCTTTCTCCTCTCTCCCTCTTTCTCCCAACCTTGCTCATGTTGCAAATGAGCCTCCAAATCTTAAGTTGACCTTTATGAGGCATCCTTATGGATTAGGGAAACTTTAGGGTTTGCTCAATCCAATGGTTGTGATAAAACCTAATTTAAGGGTGGAGATTGTTTGCTTTACTTTTGGAGGGAAAAGTATTTTTAAACGTGAGTTATTTCTTAAGGTGTTTTTATGTTAATGTAAACTTTATTAAGTTGTATACCTTATGTTTTCATGTTGAATTACTTATCTAAATGGGGGTGTCGGTTAAGTGACCCCCTTGATGTAACTTTATGGCAATTTTCTTTGTTATGCTGATGGTTTTAATAAACTTAAATTGAAATTAGAACCTAAAGATTGCTTTATGACATAAAATTTTTGTATGCTGAAGTAAAATTGAAATTAAAATCTAATGGTTTCTTTATGCATTTTTAAATCTATTTATAGTTTTTACAATATATTTTTACGGACGTTTCCATGATGTTTTGTATCCAAGGGTTTTTTGAAAATCTGCATTTTGGCATTTTGGACCCGTTTTGTTTCCCGACAAGGTAGGTTTTTCTTAAGTGTTACATACAGCTGGCCACTCTATGAGTGATATATCTATGCTGTCAAATTCACTTATGCCTTGCATGTAGTCTCATATACAATGCCGTCATCCCAACTTGCCATTAGACCACACCTCCAAGGGCTACTAATAATATCATTACTACTAAGTTATCATTGTAATGATATAATGTTTATACATTTATTTTACTATGTAGAATAAATTCATCATAACTAACTAATTGCATTGAATAACTATAATGTCTAAATAAAACTAAACATTATGGCACTATGCACTATATTAAAATAAAATATATATAATTTCTAGTTATGGGGAGGTACCCAAGGACCACATGGAGAAAGTGTTCGTAATATAAAAGCATTGAATTTTCTCTTTTGAAATTTATAAATTATAAGTTGAGAGAAGCATTACAACCCAAATATTCTTGAACAAAATTATCTACGAGGGGAAGAAGATGGACCATGGAAGGCTGTTTCTTTGATTGTAACTACCAAAACAATTAATTATAGTAGACGTCCCTAGAAATAAAAGCTATCACTGGCTGAAGTGTTTTCTAAAGTTGTCGGATCTGAATGTTAGTAGACTCTTTTGTATGCAGAAAATTAATATTTGACACCTAAAACCATACTACAAACATGAAATATGTTTGAGGTCTTGAATTGTAGTCGGTGGAGGCGACAATGTCATATAGGTGGAATCACATTTGGCTTTAGGGTTTTTAAATTCATGTTTTTAGTTGGAGAAGTTTATTGAATTATAAAATTGCAAGTTTTTTATTGAAATTAAAAAGTAAAGGGATTGATGTAAATCTTTTTGATGAATCTGTCCGACGCGGAAAAATAGAAACTATGGAGGATGAAAATGAAAAAATTTCAAGTTCCTTCATTTTCGAATATATTTTTATTCCAAGACGTCGTAGAGAATTTTGAAAATTTCCAAATTAAAGAATTAAAAGACTTGGCTAGACCTTAACAAACTTGGTCGGATAGACGGACAGTGTTATTGCAGGTTGGCATTTTATCATCCAGTGTTGTTTTCCTTATCTATAGAACACACTTCAAAACCAACTTCCTCATAACCAACTTCCTCATAGAATTGCTTGTGTTTTATTTCCACCAACTCCACTTCAAATTTCTCTACTAGGTATCCCTTATAATGTTTGGTGCTATCCAAACGCTCTAAGAGTGATCCAAACTCCCTATCTTTTAATTGATAGGACCCTTCTAACCCATCAAACTATTTGGCAAAAAAGGATGTAATTCTGATTTTTTTCTGAGTGCTACTCTAACTTTTTGGAGTAAGATCCAAACTCCCCTATCTCATATAACTTATGAAAAATATGAGAAAAACACAACACTTGCATTTTCTCTTCCCATGCACCCTTTGTTGCTCAAACGGAGAAAAACCCAGAAAGTTATCGTGATTTTGTGCTTTCACCCTGCCTGAAGATGACTGCAAATCCTCACCTTCACCATCAACTCCTCAATCGTGAGTGTTGATGTTACCCTGACCACTCGTAATGCACCTTCACCTCTTATTTGGGTTGTCGCAATTGCCAAGGCTGTAAGTGCACGAAGGAGGAAATGGAAACATCGAGAGGAAGACAAAGGAAATAATAAAAGGGAGAGGGAAATTAAGGTTATTGTGATACTTTCCCCACCCACTTCTGCATGTGAATCAATGTTTAGAAGAGAGAACATCACCATCATTTCACTAATGACCCTCTTCCTAGAGAAATATTTAGTGCTTTTATGCAATATGTGCTCCCTTCATAGTGGTCCAATCCTCATTTCAAAGGTCCCCAAGGCCCATACACTTTGGCATAGCTTCTCATCATTCAAGAGAGTCAAGTATGGAATTGGTCCCCCAATTGGCCTCAAAATTGGTATCCTAATTTGACTGCAGATATCAGTAGTAGAAGATGTTAGAGAACTGATAACAAAGCTCGAATCCTTCACTTCAGATGTCTTTTAATAGTTAGAAAGCGATGCTTCTTGACTAGATAACATAGACTATAATATACAAATCTCCCCAGACCAAAATGGTGTGAAGTTCCTACTAAGAGTGATCTGAAGTCATAGTAGAAGGGCCATGCCTGGCTTTATTATTGGAAGCCTTATTGATGCTGAGAAAACAGGCTATGAGAAGGGAACCTCATCAGTTTCTAAAGAGGTCAACAGCCCCGGAATGTCCGGATTACCTGTAGTTGTCCCATCAAAATTGAGCTTTACCCAACTTTGGCTAGGGGCTTCTCATCTAACATCTTTTCTTTCCTTCGTCATGGACCCCATTAGTGAGGGATATGCGTATTGGCATTTCAGAGCTGACATTGATTTTGTTTGATGAAGAAAACAGTAGCTTACAAAAGTGTAAGGAACATGCAGCTATTTTGTATCGGCCCGATTATATAAGTTCAAATAGATAAAGCACAGGATCCAGATGGATACCATATTTTAATCCAATAAAATTCATCTTCTATCTGCCTTTCATCTTTTCCCTTGTGCTTGGTTTCATAATAATTTAATTACTTGATCCTTTCCCTTCATATTTAATATTGCTTTATACGGTTAATGCAATTCTCATATATTGTGAATCAAGATGGGAGCCTTTATATTTACTATTTGTATATGTTTTCACCATATACATATTACCTTTGTGTTGTTTAGCTATATTGCAAATTGTGCTAGGAGCTTAGTTTTGATTGTTGAACTTTTTTATGCAGGGGAGTACTTGGCTCTAACTGGGGAGCGATTGAATGGAGAAGAAATGCTTGTTGCTGGTCTTGCGACACATTTTTCAGCTAGCTCGGTGTGTCTCTGGTAGTTTCATATTTGTCAATATCTTATGATAAATTATAATGTTAACTGTGATTAAGGGTCATTAATTTTTCCTTGTTTCGATTGTTGTCAATTCATAGTAGATTCAAATCTTTGAACATAGAAATCCTAAATCATTTGAAGTCAACAGAGGATTAGTTGGATTGAAGAGCGGCTAGGATCTTTGGTTACGGAGGATCCCTCGGTTGTCAAGATTGCATTGGAAGAATATTCTGATTTTGCTATCCCAGATACAAAATGTTCACTTGAAGGTTTGTAGTTGCATGCACTGTAGTTTCCTTTAAGCTAACTATTATGCTAGTTTCATAGTCATAGGCATTTTGATTTGTCTCATTAATTAAAATTTAATTGACTGTCTGCTTCTTGTAGCACTGATAAGCATTTTGTTTAATGTAGACAATGAGATTTCAATATCTTGATTTGGGGTGTTATGAATAATTTGGTGTTATTTCCGGAAAAGTTAATACAAATTCATCCTGCAAGGGAAGGTTGTCATAGATGAAATAAAACAAAAGATAAAAAACATTTCTCCAACTGAAGCATTCGCACAAGTACTCGAGGGTTCCCTTGTCGAGATGTTATGCAAGATTAGAGAAACATTTGTAAAAATTCTGGACATCAATTGTTTTGTGATCCTAATGAACTAGATCCTAGCACAAACAGCATTTTATTATCCATTTGTGATATAATAATTAAATAATAGTATTATGAAGACACTACTACTGAAAGAGGCAGAATTAGTCATTTAAGTGCCTCTCAATTCATATCATTATGTACATCAGCCTACATGTTTTGAGTCCAAGTGGTACTAGAGCTATATTTTGTGTGTCTTCAACGCCTTGAGTTTCTTGAAGCCCTTCTTTTTTATAATTAATTCAATATTTTATTTTGATGCTGATAGCTTTTAAGGATGCATTTAAGCTATTGATTGTTTCCCTCTAGGTTTATGGAGTTCAGTTTCTTTTTGTCCTGTATTGTTGAACTTGAAATATAGCAAGACAATTTCTTTGTTTGGGTTGTAATTTTGAAAATGATTCTACAACTACAATTATTGTTCATTGCTTGGTTGAATGCTGGGGTATGGTTGAGCAATATGGGTTTGATGCTTGTATGATAGAATAAGTTTATTAGTTTTGAGTGGGAGAATGGAGAGGGTTGTGTGTTTTGGATTTTTCTATATATAAATGGCTGTATCTTGCTGCGAGAGAGTCTTTGATGACTAGGTATCTTTTGACTGGGTAATGTTTTTTTCTTTGTTGGTATGCATGGTTAAATCGTCTAGTGTTGCAGAGTCCTCTGTATCTTAAGAATATTTTGATTTTTCTTCTTGGATTGATGATAATTAGTAATTACGTCTTAGATGAGTTTAAGGAATATGTTAGGTATAGGAGTTTTTGTTGGATATTTCATGTATTGGTTAGTACTCCATAGGTTACATTGTTGATAATAATGTGTGAGTTGTAATAAACAACTTACTAATCACATGGAGTGTGTGAATGTACGTATATGTTAGGTTTGTTGAAACAACTCATAGAGATAAGGTTTGTATAGATTCTATAGGGATTTTGTTGATAAGCCAGACTCCTTGTTTATAGGAGATATCTTTGTTATTTATATGTAACTCCAGTAAACGAAAGATTAAGAGATTTTTTATTATTGTGTTATAACTTTTGGCAATCTTGAACCAAACATCACATTTGGTATTAGAGCAGATAATATCTGTGATTGCTCATATGGTTTGTTTAATTTGATAAGGGGCAGTGCAACATTTTTTCTTTGCCCCAAATCATGGCAATCCCAATTTGATATAATAGTTTCTTATGATATTGTGTCCTGGTGTAAGGTTATAATCTATGATTTTTTATATACTGTATGTTGCCTATAATCTATGAGTGTATGTGCAATTAGTATCATTCCCATTGCCAGCTGACTATTGTTTCATCCATCCCACTTCCAAGAGCACATTCATTGTAATATTGCCCATTGTGTGTTGAACCCTCGTTTGCTAGCGCTATGCATCTTCCTCTTGCAGTATAGACATTTATCACAACTACAGATCTGAGTAGTCCCTTGGCATTTAAGAGCTCAGTGTGAAGGCAGCATTGAAGCTAATCTGACTGACTTCTCTGGCAACAATCATCAGCACTTGCATTTCAGTTCATACGTCTGGGATTAAGATTTTGAGGATTGTCACAGTTGTGCCATTTGAACCTGTGAATAAAAGGAAGAGTCCAAGCATTTACAAAGTGTGGGAGGAGCTGGATGCAGCCCATATTGTCCTGTGTAGAAGTGCATGGTTGCTGGTGCTCAATGAGCTAGGGATGTCATTGAGCAAGCATAGAATTTAGCATGGAATTCTGTAGAGGATTTGTGAGTCCAGGGGCATCTGATAGAAAGTGTGGGAAGCCAAAAGAGCTGAGAGGCTGCACCTGGAGCAGAGGACCACCTGGGAGAGAGGCACAGGTCTACTTTGGCGCCATTAGTTGGCAGTGCTCATTTGTCTTTTTTATTATAACGTTTTAATTCTATGAAATTCTTGATCCAAGTCGATCTACAAGAATGATCGAAGGCATCCAAATAATCAAGGAGGTCGTACACAATGAGCAATTTGATAGAGAAGCAAGGATAAGAACCAAGTTAGAGCAAAGCTACAAGATGAGCTCACGGAGCAGATCAATAAAGTTTAATTTAATTTAGTTTTAGTTTTAAATAATTGTTTTAGGATAGGCCATATTAGATTATGTTTCAAGTTATTAGAAATTGGGGATTTAATATAGTATATTTTGTCAAACTTGTTAGTTAAATAAAGTGTGGTGTCATGTAATAGGTTTATAGTAATTAGGTTTCATTATTTTAGTATAGTGGTCATAGTGAAATAGTGACTGTAAAATTGTCAATTTTATTAGAAGTCCTAGGTTTAATTCAAAAATAATCCTTGTTAATAAGTGCATTTTCGGTTGAATACCACACCCGTCAAAAATGTTTTCATTATGAGGGCTTTCAATTTTCATGGAGAATATTGTTTTTGTGGTGATGTTTTGAAGCAAAAGAGGAAAAAGGTGCCTAGCTTTGGGGGAATCAATCCTTGACCCGACATGTACCATGACGGGGAGCACACCCAGGGCACCGCCGGGGACCTTGAAAGGGGCACTACCCCTTGACCCCGCTAGTGGCTATTGCCCCTAGACCCCCACTTTGGAATTTTAGATCCAAAGCAAATATTGGTGGGGAAGCCACAACAATATAAGAGGGTACAAATTTGAGCTTCGAGAATCATCCAACTAAGTGAGCCAAGATTATTAGAGAATGGAGACAACAAAGGTAGGAGGTCAATTAATGACCTGTTTGCCTCTAACTACGAGGTTGTGCAATGCAATAGTGACAATGAATGTTGTGCCAAACCAACTAATGCCAAGTTTGGTGTTTAGTGGCAGTGGATGCTAGTTACAGTGTAAGAATCAAGAACATAGGATGCAACGAAGATACTGAGAACTTAGTCCTCAAACATTTCATTTTCAGTTTTTTTTGTGGTGTTATATGGGTGTGAAGTGCTATATTTTCCCTATGGTAAAAAAAAAATAGGAAGATGCATACCAAGTAAACTATAGCAAGAGGTGTTCCTTACAAGTGTTGAAGGGTCATCCCACTACTTTTAACTAATTTGGTTGATGTGTCCCAATGTATGGTACATGTATTCACTTGAATAGGTTGATGTGCCCCTGTTCATGATTGATGTGGTTCCCACAGTCAATGTGAGTGTCAAGAGAATAGTATGTGAGTTGTAATAGACAATTCGCTAATCACATGGAGTGTGTGAATGTATGTATGTGTTGGGTTTTTGAATGCATACTTTACCTATTCCGCAAGTACTCGTTAGAAATCTGCATGAGGTAAATATTCACCATGAAAACTCGCCATTCGCCACAGACGAATATTCGTGAATAGTCGACAAGAATATTCGGCGAATATTCACCAATATTTTGTGAGTTAGACCCTAAAATTCATCCATACATGGCAGGATGCGGAAAATGGGAAAAAGCGGGTTTTACGCTGAGAAAATACCGATATTTGTCTTATAAATGCATCACACTCCCTCACTTGTAATCATACAACTATTAAGCATCTTTTGCATGAGTTGAAGAGATTTTATAGCAAATTCAAAGAGCAAATTTGAAGAATTGCATTTAGAGGTAAGTTTTTTTCCTTCTTTTCAAGAATGTAAATTTGCTCTATATTATTTATATATTGTATTGTTGGCAAAATACTTTTTCATGTTGCAAATTGCTGGTTTTTGCCAACGGTCACGAGGCTAAACCCCTCCTTGTGTATGGGGAGGCTCCCATTATTGAATGTAAACTACCTAAATTACCTAAAAGTTGTGGGGTGGCCAATAGGTCGGGGATCACATAGGAAAACTCCATTGAACCTGTGGCAAGGTACTCGTAGAGAGGTAAAGCAGAGTTGGAGAAACAAGGAGAGAGGGTTAATGTTGTGAGTAGGCACTATTAGATTCTCACCAACAATAACCAAAGAGTAGGTCAACATTCAATTAGAAGAACACAACAATGCAAACAATGATAAGACAACAAATCATAGACACAAAATTCCATTGATTCATTTATCAAAGTGCAAACACCTTTCTTGGTTTTACAAGATTATCATGTATGCAAAGTTGGAAAGAGAGAGTAGAGGAACATAAGACAAGAAATAAAAGAATTGCAACTTTTATTGCTTGATGTAGAAGTGGTAATCTCAACAACATACATTCAATCAACAATTGCCAACCCCTTGGAATGGAGAAGCCATTCCAATTTATAGCATTACAAATTTGTCTCTTCGTCTACCCCCACATGACCTTTCACCTATCCCCATCACTTGTGACCTTTCATATTCCTAGGAAGTGAGTCTTTTTCTTATTAGTGAAAAAGGACTCTTACAATGTTAATGATGGTCACTTAAGTGAATAGGACGAAATAACAAAAGTACATTCTTAATGAGAAATTAGAACATGGAGAGAGAAGGAAGAGAGAGAGAAGGGTTGATTGATTTGATGAAGATGAAGCTTTTGATGGATCTTTGAGGAAATGCTTCATGAATGAGAACCTTGACCTCTGATCACCTGTTGAATTGAAGCAATGAGATTGCATATGTTTCCTCCTTCTGTGAGATGCACGAACACTCCAAAGTATTGAATAAGTGTTTAGAAACATTGTTGCATTGTGATGGAAACATGATGGTTTCAATAGCATGAGTTAGGACATAAGGATCACTTTCTTGCTTCTTAGGATTTCACAATTTACCACGATGAACATCGGAGAGAGAACTCCATGTTGCTCAATCCTTTTGATGCATCTCCTTCTCTTACCGAGACGAAGTTTTCATCCGGCGAGTGAAAGGCTTAACTTTGAGTGAAATTCTTGTCATGTGGCCACTTGTTGGAATGAAATGAGGAGATGGCAATATATTTCCTTCTTGAGGCATGATCACACCACAATGTTTGAATGAGTGTTTAAGAACACTTATTGCTCATATGCTTGTCATGAGATGATTTCTTGATTCTTCACACATGGTGATCTTGAGTGCCTTGATAGCTCAATTAGCTCACTTCAACCTGCTCCTTAGAGAGATGATGGTAGATTCAAGACATGATGACTCTCGACCGCTCCCGAGCTTCCCTTTTCACTTTGATTATGATGACAACCATTTACCTCCATAATTCACTTTTTTGACCAAGATGACACTTGAGTGGAAACATGCCTATGACAATCTGGACAACCTTTTGATCAATTTGTTTGCGTGGGAATGGAACTATTTTTGCCAGATAGAATGATTGACCTCTGAATGGAGCTTGATGATGAGTTACATGTTTTGACCTCCAAATTACACCAGAGACACCACAAATTCCACCTCCTCTGACTCATGCAAGATGTGTGCTCATTATCAAGCATGGATCAAGTGTTTAGAAACACTTCGCGAGGTATGTATTGCTTGAGATGACTTCCTTTCTCACTCATAATGAGCTTCTCTCATCATGCTTATGATGATCATCCCCTTGATGACTTTGAATTTCAATGGAGCTCTTGACTCTTTTCAAACTCTTTGCCGACCTCATAATGTTCCTGGTTTCACCTGCTACACCTTGATGTGCTTTGATATGCTCTTTGACACAAATGTGATCAGAATGATGCTTTAGGATCCTTTGAAAGTTTGCAGAGGGTTAATTCTCTTGTTCAAGCTATGAAACATATTCTTGACCTTGCGGTGATGGCAAAAAGCAACAATATGAGTGAAGACAGAGCTACCCGCAACTTTTTGGGCTCAAATTGGAAACTTTTTATTTTTAGCAGGTCCTAGCCAAGATTGTTATTTTTAGCAATTTTGCATTGTTTTCACTTCCTGATGTTTCTTGCTTGTTTGGGGACCACAAATGCTAAGAATTCACCTCATTTGACTGCTTATTATTTTAGACACGCCTGCGATGAACACATGCTATTTTTAATAAGTGCACAATAAGTGTCAGATTGCAACGAAAACAATCTTGAAATTTTGGGTTTTATTCCAAGATTATACGCTCCAATTTTGGATGATTCCTTTGTTCGAATGAGTGGGAAAATGAGTTTTTCATTAGAGGGGGCATAATACCGAAAAGCCCAGATCATCTAGATCTTAAAAATCAGCAACTCCATCGTGAAAGAAATGGCTCCCAATCAAGTTAGATTTTTTGAGGATGCTTTGCTCCAAGTTTCGAATGATTTCGCCTACCGGATCTTTGGGAAAGTGAAAAATTCTTCGAGGAGGGCAGAATGTTGAGAGGAAACTCAGTCCTCAATATCCCTAAAAATCAGCTACTTCATGGTGCGAAAATTGGCTTGCATTAAAGTAAAATTTCGAGGATCGTTTGTTCCAATTTTCAAGTGCTTTCGCCTCTCGGATCCTCGGGAAAGGAAGAGGGGTCTCACCTTCCTGTCATTTTTGTTGCGTGGAAGCTATTAATGGAGGTTGGAAGGTGTGACAACAACAAATTCACAAAAATGGCTAAATGTGAAAGAAATGAGCAAAAATGGTGTTATATTGTGTTTTATCTCACTTTTATGATGTCCTATTGACCATAGATCAAACTCGGGTTAAATGTGAGCTTGAGTGAGGTTCAGATCTGGTTTTCATGGTGAAATGGGGACAAAGGGATATGATGTGCAACAATGGGTGCCTTGGAGCAAGATGATGCCAAGTGTCAACATGGAGCAAGTGTGAGCAAGATTGAAAAAGTTGAGCAAGCACCCAAGGAGCTAAGAGAGATCACACGAGGAACGAGATGAAAGGGCTTGCTCATGGGCGCCCTTTCTTGTCCCTCTTGTCCCCTTGGTGCAAAGGGACAACAAATGGAGCAATGGAGCAAGATGTTGACACATGGCAGTATGAAGAGGGGGCTAGAAAATGCTCTTGGGAAGTCAGTGGTGGTCACACGGAAAACCAACAGAGTGGGCTTGTTCATGGATGCCCTTTCTTGTCCCTCTTGTCCCGTTGGTGCAAAGGGACAAAAAATGGAGTAATGGAGCAAGATGATGACAAGTGGCAGAATTTGGCCAGGCCTGGGGAAATGGGGTTAGTCAGATAAGCACCCTCTAGAGCTGGAAGAGGTCACATGGGGGACCAAAGAAAGAGCTTGCTCATGGGCGCACTTTCTTGTCCCCTCTGTTCCCTTGGGACAAAGAGACAAGAGGGACAAAAGTGCCCCATGGAGTAAGGTGCTGACTTGTGGCAGTCACAAATTTAGCGAAGTATGGAGCTTGCACACTCTTTACTAGTGAGAACTTGAAATCTTCGCTCCCAGAGCTTGAAATGGTCTTTTGAGATGAAATTTTATATGAATATGACTTCAAGAGACCTTCTAAGATCAATGGCACAAGTTTCAGAACTTAATTCTTCCCGCAACTCCAAAAATGGCTCCTTTTTCTTCGGGACAACGGGGTGCACCTGCAAAGATTGAAATGTTTCAAGAAACCATCAAGTCTTGGATCAAATTTGATTCTTCCACCATGTAGAGGATTCTTCCATCTTTCCATTTCCTATTTGTTTGCATTCTAACTCCTTATAGAGCTCCCAGAATCATCCGAACAAGTTCAAGTTCATGATTTGACTGTTCATTCCTTACACCTGAAAAAACCTGCTTTTGCACAATTGTTCCTAAATCACTAAATCTTCCTTAAATCTCCCTAAATTACTTCCAACACATTTAATGCTCTCAATACCACCTCCAAATGTTTATGAGCTTTTCATAACCTTCACGGAAGATGCACACATGCCTCAAAAGACTAGAATTGGCCTTTCTAAGCCTGCCGAAGAACTAGTCTTCTGCTGTACTTTGCTGAATGGAAGAGTTGACCTTATCACATTATTTTGAAAACTTATATATGTTTATTCAATGCATTAAGATAACTTGCAAGGTCAAGATGATCATAACATGAAAGACAAACTGACCAGGAGAGGGATTTGGGAAGACTTTGGAGCATTTTTTCACATTTGGCTTAGTTGTCATGTTTCAAATTTTGCATTTTTGGGCTAGTCAATTTACATTACAACATGTATCCAAATATGATTTGCAAGTTTGAATGCATTCCATTCAATTCCGAATGATTTTAATTGTTATTAACTTATTTATGCTTGTTTATCATCGTTAATGAACAAAATTGTCGGAATGTATTGTTTTAAATGTTATTTTTTTGGGAATTTATTCTTGTTTGTAGGGTTTACAATTACAAATTTGCAATTACGGTTACATAGGGTTATAAAACCAATTTTTAATTTTGAAATGGTTTTATAATGTTGTTTTAAATTAAATTTACGGTTTTTTATTTTTTAAATGGTTTTATAAAGTTGTTTTTAATTAAATTTATGGTTTTTAATTTTTAACCATACATTATGTTGTAGATTAGAACGTAACAATGGATCCGGTCGGCATCAGGTTCGACATCAGGCTCAAAATCACTAGCAGAATCATTCCCACCAATGCCCATACCGTTGCTTGGAAGGTATCTTGTACGTGGAGCGGTTCAAGGGACTGCAGATTCACAATTTCGTGAGAAAACATTTTTGGAGGCATCAATTGCCTAAAGTATCATCTTGCATGTATTGTTTGTCACGACACTATGGTATGTCCCAATGTTACAGAAGAGGCAAAACAAGAGATGACGGCAGAGATGACAGAGTTGGAGGAGAAGAAACTAGAGAGGGCAAGGGTGTAAGCAACTATTAGACTTGGAATGGCATAGGAATCAGAGGATGATGCGACAATGATTGTGGGCTCTACTCGTGGTCCTGTGCATATAAAGGAGAAGAGACACATTTACTTCATTGAGTTCAAGCAAAGGGATACATAATTTTTTTGTACCAAGAAACATACTTGGGGCACAACCTTCTTCTGCAAGTTATGAGCTAGAATAAGGATGCACATGAGGAAACACATAAGACATGCGAATCTTGGTACTACAACCTTCCCTTCAACTGCAAAAGAGAACATACTCGGGAGTACTTGGTGACAACATTGATAGTTGCAGGAAATGGTACAAGGCACCCTCCCCAAAAGACTTAAGTGGGAAATTGCTCAAGGGTGCGGTTGCAGATGCAACATCAATCCTGGAAGATCAAAAGAAACGATGAGATAAATACAAATGCACCATTCTTTTAGATGGGTGGACAGATGGAAGAAACCGCACCCTCAACAATTTTTTAGCAACTTCAAATGGTGAGATGGTATTTTTGAAGTCAATTGATGCCTCTAACATATTAAAAATACGGAAAATTGAGTCTTATGTTGGAGGAGGTTGTCTTAGAGGCGGATATCTAGAATGTTGTGCTAGTTGTCATAGACAATGCAACAACATATGTGGTAGTTGAGAGACTACTGCAAGAGAGACATCCACCATTCTTTTGGACCCCTTGTGCGGCCCATTGCCATGACCTTCTTTTTGAGGATATAGGCAAAATTGATAGAGTGAGGCTAGTTACAGAAGATGTAAGAAAAATAACGAAGTACATAGATAATCACCCTTGGGTTCTCAACATGATGAGAGAACACACCAAAGGGAAAGAGCTTGTGCGAGTTGGTGTCACAAGGTTTGTAACTACTTGACATTGCAAAGTATTTCTAGTTTGTTGTCATCATTGAAGCAAATGTTTGTGAGTCAAACATGGTGGACTCACAATATTAAAAAAGGTGATGGAGAGAGGATTACAAAGATAGGTTTTGATAATTTTTTTGTAAAGAGAGCTATAAAGATCATTAAGGTAACTTCAAACTTCAATTTAAATTTTAAGTTGATTTCTTTATTTTCATTTTTTAAATGTAATGTTATTTACTTTATTTGTAAGTTTGTAACTTTAAAGTTTAATTTGTGTGTAGGTGTAAGAGTTATTGGTGAGGGTTTTGCACTTGGTTGATGGGGAGCAAAATTCGATGGGATACATTTATGATTCGATGGGATACATTTATGAAGCCATGGATAGGGCCAAAGAGGCCATCTAAAACTATTATACGGGAGATATTGACAGATTTGCCCCCTTTTGGGAGGTTATGGAGGGCCGCTCAACATGCATTTAGAGGATGATACTAGAGGTTGAGACAAGGGACCTCATTATTTTAGAGCTGCAAAATTACAAGCATGCTAGGGGAGGCTCTTTTCTTCGTGTTAGCTATCCGAGGGAGAACCACCCAACCACCAAATAACAAAAATTAGAATGTTTACTTATATGTTACAAGTTACTAATTTAAAATTATTAATTACTTATAAAAATTTGATTAACTTGTTTGTAGGTTCTTGGTGAGAGGATTAGGGAGGAAACATCCCATATCTTCAAAAGCTAGCCCTCAAAATTTTATCTCAACCTTGTAGTGCTTTTGGATGTGAGCACAACTGGAGTTTGTTTAAGGCCATTCACATGAAGAAGTGTAACAAGTTGACTCAAAAATGCCTCAATGACTTGGTTTTTGTGCAATACAATCTTTGGCTTCACACAAGAAAGGTGGAGGCCACATTGCAGGAGCTTATTGATTTGGATGAGATTGATTTGTACCAATTGGACTGGGCAAGAAGAGGAAATCCTTGTGTTCATAGAGGACAAGATTGTTGCTTTTGAGAGGGAAGCTATGGAGGGAGAAGCACAAGTAGGAGATATTGGATTGGATGACATCTTTGGAGGTGATGTCGAACATGTAGTAGAGGAGCCACCACCATCTACTACAGATTGGAGCTGTAGTTGTAGCCTTCTAGGAGGAGCGAGCAATCACAACCGAGTGTGGGGACTAGTAGAGGCAATAGGCCCTCTCCCCAATATTTCTCTAAAACAGGAAGAGGAAAATGTAAATTATTGTAAATTGTAACTTGCATAGATATGCAATTTATGATGATAATTTTCAACGACAATCATCAAAAATTCATAACATTTATCGGTTGGTTGTTGTATTCACATGATGATGTGTTTTTGTACTGTATTTGTATTCAAATCTAATATAAAACACTTAACCCAACATTTTACAGACGCATTTGATTGATTTTGTAGCTATACTTTGCATAAACTTATGTTTTTAAAAGAAATTTGCATAATTTTTAAGTTATTGAATATTTTCGGATATTTGCGAGTCTTGCCTAGTCAATTTTTTTGGGTCTGCCGAATATTTTCTGAATACGAGCATGCAAACTAGAGTTGAAACAACTCATAAAGATAAGGTTAATATATATTCTATAGGGATTTGTTGATAAGCCAACCTCGTTGTTTATAGGAGATATCTTGGCTATTTATATGTAACTCCAATAAATGGAAGATTAAGAGAGTTGTATTACTGTGTTATAATTTTTGGTAATCTTGAATCAAATATCACAGTTTTGAACCTTTATGTTCCAATGCTTGTCAAGCAA
The DNA here is from genome assembly GCA_018340775.1 of Taxus wallichiana var. yunnanensis. Taxonomy (NCBI): domain Eukaryota; kingdom Viridiplantae; phylum Streptophyta; class Pinopsida; order Cupressales; family Taxaceae; genus Taxus; species Taxus wallichiana. The sequence continues at coordinate 129,230,816 of CM031238.1, read as the reverse complement.
TTTTGCAGCAGTTGATATTGAGGATATTGAATGGATAGATTAAGGGTGTTGGCCTTGAAAACGAATTAGCGATGCCACTAGTATTCTACAATCTTAGTTCGTTTGAATATGATAAGAGCGAGGATTATTATGTACCTTACATTTGTAAATTCCCACCTGGGTAAGTTTCCTCTAACATCTTTCATCATGTTTGGACATTTGCAAGGAGGGATTTACTCAGTTCTAATATCAGTGTTTCTGACATCCTTCCATGTATTTGCATATAGACATAGAAAGCATCAAGCATCGATACATAAATTGTAGTGTGTGGTTATATATATATATATAGAAATAAATGTTCAATATATAATATATATGTATCTGTGTATATATGGTGAAAAGTAACAAACATGGATACATAACGGCAATGTGCACACATGTGTGCTGGCATGGGAATAATGAATCATTCTTAGGTCGGTCTTACATCATTTGTCATAAAGCTCTCTAGTCATGTGGGCATAAATAATGTACAGTATGTGTGAGGAATATTTTTTCCTACAAGGAAAATATGAAGTACCTGTGACACCTGAAGTAGTCATACGAATCTATGCTTGGCGGTTTATGTATCATTTAAAGGCATGTTTAAGAAATGTGTCTTAATTTTACTCTCTTGCTCTCTGTCCCTTTCATTTTTTTTTCATTTGGTCTTTGAGTCATTTCTAGTGAGCTTTGTAGTAAAGATTTGGCAGCCGTATGGGTTGAGCAGTGATGGTTAATATCTGCCAGTAATTCTTAGTTTTTCTCATTGCTCTCTGTATGGTTTATAATCCATTGTATCAAGTGGTAGGGTCTTGTTTATAACTTTTAGTTTCAGTTTATCTACACATGTAAAATGTAATAATGTCTTATGAAAAATCAGTTTCATGGAATTTCATAGGAATGTGTAGCCTCTAGCTGTCGAAGCATCCATTTGAGCTGATATGCAAAATATTTTGAACATTTTGGTTTGCTTAATACCAACACCTTTCTTACAAAACTTTGTTCATGCAAAAGTTTTCTGACAGCTGTTCAGTTTGTATGTGAATTTGCACATTTTCTCCAAAGTATTTGGCATATTTTGCCAGAACTAGAAGTCCTAGCAATCTGTCTTTGCAAATGTGCTGCCCTTTGAAATATTTTATTCTGTAGTTGTTTCATATGCACATGGTATGCCTTGGAGGGTTCTAGAAAATGATCAGCTAATGTTGGGTGTCTTTGTTCTGCATGCTTGGTGCCTCTGGTCCGATGGAAAAAGATGATTCACTCCTCCCATTTTATGTACTCCCAGTCCTCCATGAAAGAATGCATGTTCTGCTTCTTGGCAGTCGCATTCAACATTCTTTGTAGTGTATTTGTCTCGAATGACAATGCTCAGCAACATACTTTTGGAGTGTATAATATTAAGTGGGGTCACCTTGGGTGGGCCACCACTAATACACATCCATATTATGAGTTATTATTATAAGTTATGTTTATTGGGTCTATTCCACCTTAGTGTAGAAGTTTTAATTAATTCATTTATTGAATTAATCAAAAGTGAAACGGTGCAACTGAATTAACCACCCTATTTAATAGGGTGATCTCATTTTGAGATTGATGATATGAAGGAGAATTATTTCATACTATATTGTATCCTTCATGAATTAAAGGCTTGTGGGACCCTGTTGTGAGAAGTGAAGGTTTACATGTGCTAGGTACAGATGTATTATTCCTCAAACAAATACGAAATTTGTTTTTACTATTGTGGGGTTTCTTACCTTCGGGTTTTCCCCACATTAAATATCTTATCAATGCGATATGTGAATCTATTTTACTTTATGTAAAATTTAAATTTTATGCGATTTTGTGTATCGACATATAGCTTACTATAATCCTATGTTCAATCAATAGTTCATTTATTAAAATATAATTTACTCCCTATGTTCTAACAATATCCGTTCCTCCATGAAGCTCTCATATTTGAAAATAAGTGTTCCCCTTTCCATTATTCTAATTGTATGAAAATTCAAAAGGAGGGTTCAAAGTTTGTATTCTCATTGTATGAAACTTGTTTATGACTCCTTGTGGTTTGTTAAAGTGGAAGGAGACATTCTAAAAAATGGTCAATTGACTTGTGTCCTCTAAGAATCATAATATAAAGAATGGAGACACGGAGGAGGAAGGAGATATTTTAAAGTGTCATGGCCATAGTTAATGTTTTTTTACAAACATGTGGGTTGCAATACATTCGTGGGCAGTCGCTATAGTTTGATTAATGCCTATTGAGATACCAGACTTATCAATAACAGCGTACATAGAATAGTAATTGCATAATGTACCTTATCAGAGAAAAGTTCCAGACCAATAGCAGCTTGTATTTATAAAAGGCAAGTCTTGCTACAATGTGTACAGTACAGGGAGGACCTGATACAAGTGCCCTTTCCTTGATGTATAGCATTCTATTTATAAGATAAATGACTTATGGTTGTTAGTTGACAGAACTGTCAACACCCACACATAACCAACAAGAGTCATTACAAGCTTAAATTTGTAATTACGCTGATAACCATGACAAAACTAATATGATGGTCTTCAATCACTACCATTTTATATTTGATGAGATGGGATGTTATCACAAGATGAACAGAAAATATCAGCTAATGAAGAAAATTGGTGAACATGCCTTTTCTAATAAGGCAAAAATGAAAGGAAAACAAGATATTAATAAATGTCCAATTTTTTCTTTGTTTTAATCAGCATAAGATAGCCATATATATATATATATATATATAGAAAGATCAGTTCAAGTACAAAAGCAGCCAACACCATGTATGTAAACTGAGCAACGATCAAGAACTAGAAGCTCAGATACTGATACTGCAGGAAACGAGGCTGTGTACAGATACAGTGTTGGATATGGCTGGATATGTTCACATACGGATACAGCACTGGATATGCCCTGGATACATCTGAAGACATATCTGGACCATCCAGGCTCCTGGGTGTATCCAGGGCCAAAAACAAGTTTTTAATTTTTTTCTAATATTTATCAACAATAACATAAAATGGCCCAGTGTTTTTAAAAGACACTATGAATGCCTAAAACAACAGCACGGTCTGATCTTGGGAACAAATCTGACCAGGAGGGAACAAGCACAATTGACCCAAATACTCTTTATCTGATCACTTACAGGCAGATTCAATTCTGGACAAGAACGATTGTGACAGTAAATCTAAATCCCACCACAAATCTGATTTTCAGTTCAAGTACAAGAGCAGCCAACAATGTGGCTGTAAACTGGAAAGAATGAGAACTACAATTCTAAGATGGTAATCAAAGCTTTGAACTCTACCATAAACCTAGAAGCGAAATCTAATGGAGCAATGTAGTGTCAAGTAGCCATGATTTTGGTAATGTTTATTGAAATAAATCTCAAGTCCTGCCAGTAGACAGCATGCATGCTACTCTTTGTTGGTAGATAGAGTTAGATAGTCCTTCAGGATGTCTTTGTCACTCTCTCTCGCTTAGCTACTTCTAACGGTGGATAGTGTGAGAGTAGAGATCTCAAAGTCCTGCAAATAGACAGCATGCATTCTGCTTTTTGTTTGTAGAGAGAGTCAGATAGTCCTTTCAGATGTCTTTATCACTCTCTCGTATGTGTTTCCAATGGTGGATAGCAAGAGTGTCCATCCTTGGGTTGATGGTGCTGGATGAAGCATCTCAAGTGGACAAAATCTAGGGGACATGAAGAGACTGGTTTATTTTTTGATCTGTAATGAGCATGTATATTCCATAGCGTCACTTATCAACATGAAGCTTAATCACTCCTAACAAGGCTTGATTAGATAGATTTCTGTTTTCTTTCAAATTTGCTTAAAAACAGTCAACAAATGTGCCTAGGGTTGCATTGGAAGTTCTGATACTGTGAACAATATATAGAGCAAGTAAGCTAATGCACTTGAGGCAAGATTACCCTGGAGAAACCCAATGTGGAAAAAATTTCTAGAAGAGTGAGGGACTTCCTGCTCTTTCTTCTATCTCCTTATGCAATTATGGTTGCACTGTCTTCAAGAGGCCTTTATGGGCATTCTTTACAATAACAACATGCCCAATCTCCATACACTGCTCTACAACTTGTTGCAACTCACACTCCCTTACATACACAACATACCAAACACATACAACCAAGAAGAATAACTGCTAGGAACAATTCATACCTTCCAATGATCCTTTGAAGGTACTTTTATACATTTTTTTCCAGATACCTGAAAATGCCAACCAGGGCAGCATACGTGCATGTACTGACGTACTGGGTTTGGGTACTGGTCCTGGTACTCCCTGAAATCATTTCCAAAATCCAAAACAGTCCCAGGTATGGCTCTGCTTTACCCGGGCTGTACTCGGGACATTTCTGTACTGTTTCAGCAGTGCTTTTGTTTTTTAAAACACCAAAAATAAAAATAAAAACACCAGATGCTTTTGTTTCAGTGGTAGATGAGGAAAATCTAGATGATATATTCTAGAATCTAGATTATAATCATGTGCATATGAAACTTAAGCATGTTAAATGTTTTGAACTTTCATGAATACAAAGTATATTTAGTGTTTATCTTTTATGGACAAAAACGAGTATCATGCAGTTTTAAAAATATACATACTAAACAGCATGGAAATATCCATACAATATAGACTCACACACACACATTGTACAGACATTTCCATGCGGTTTTGTACCCAAGTGCTTTTTGAAAACTGGTGTTTCTGCATTTCAAATCTGCAGCCATACCCGTTTCTTGGCAACCTAGCATTTTTAAATCATAGGAATCTTGAAGAGAAAGCTAGAAAGACTCAAAAGACACCATCTGTAGCCTTTACTCCACCTTTTCTTTGTCTTCGGATGAAACCGCCAGTTTAGATAGTCCCAACGGTTGCGGAACTGTTAGGACAGTATGCAAAATTGCCACTTGGCTTAACCAACAGTTTCACAAAACTGCCACTTGGCTTAACCAGAGGTTTCACAACCCTAAACAATCCTCTTAACTTCCGAAGGCCATTCTTTTTGTATATGAACTTGAACTTGGGGGCGTTTTTTGGAAGGGGAACCCAATTATGTAATCAATACTTTTTGATGAAATCTGTATACTTTTTCAGCCTTTTTACCAAAGCCTATATGTTTTCAGTGTTGCAAATACTTCTTGAACCCTGCTAACAATCACTTACCTTTACCAATTCATTTTTGTGATGGAAAATGAGTGAAAGAAAGTCTTTTGGGTCACTTTCTTAGCAACAACGAGAATAGTGTCTTAGTTGGTTCATCTCGTCAACACCTCATCATCCAATTCATGGGATGAGAAAATTTTCTTCCCCTACTCCTGTACTTGGAGGAGTATTTGTTGAATGAACTTCTCGGTATTGTGAACTTTGGAGTCCTTGTTTTCATTCTTCTTGTGTGGCTCATTCCCTTTCATTAAAGATTGTTGATAAAGACCTATGTCGGAAAGAGGACAAGTCGGTAACAATTGTATCTCACGCACTTTGTTAGAAGGCATGCTATGAGAGGTCTTGGATTCAACTGCTTCATTGTCTTGCTTATCTTTCAAAAGAAGAAAAGACAGCTTCCCACTATATTAAGAAAATCTTTATCTTGAGTGCACTCACCAAGGAGATTTTAGATTTACCTTTATATGCTTTGATGGTTTAGCTTTCCTCATTCTTGACCAAATGATACTTGTTAGGCTTTCTCACAAAAATAACATTTCTAACATTTTTATAGGGGCTGCCAAAGACCGCCACAAATATTAAGAGGCACAAAACCACCACACGTCATCAACAAAATATTCATTTATCCCAAACTTTACTTTACATTGTTTCTTACCTCTATTTATACTCCTTTCTTCAGCCAACCCAAAGCATAGGGATTAGAATGATAATATGTTTCCAATGCAAGTTTTTCTACCGACACTTTACTAATCAAATCTGTTTGAGAGCAAGAATAAAAAGGAGCATCAACTTTTGTCTTCTTTATCTGAACTTTGATATGGAAAATTTGAGTAGGTTCGCCTTTGTATTGAGCATCATTGCTGCCCGAACATACCTTTATGTGAAGGGAGGTAAAACACATTCTCTCATCCTTATTGGAACAACAACCAATTTCTTGTTTCTGAACCAAGGTCATAGCATTCTTCTTTTTCTTGATCCGGAAAGGATGCAATTGATCCGTAAACATCAATTTATTGTTTACTTTTTTAACTGTATACCAGGACCTTAAAAATTCATCAATTTTTAAGACTTCTATTTTTCCAAAGTTGATCAGAAATCTGATTTTAAAACTAAATTATGACTGATCCAAAATTGATTTTTAAGTTCCCTTAATTCATTGTTTGATCAAATCCTTTCAAATTCAGATTTCAATTTTTACCCGATTTAACTGATTTTCCCAGAATTGTCAAAAACTGATTAATTTTTGCATCCACATTAAAATATGAATTTAATCACTACAAATAATTAGAAACTAAAAGGAAAAATTAGGCAACATGGAGATTGTTTACGGGGTTTGGAATTCCTATGTCCCCGGTTCGTTTAGAACCGATCCATTAATTTTCAGATTTGCAAATACAATTAAATTGTTACAAATCAAATAATGAATCTATTTGTAACCTGCCAGAAGTCCCTAAGAACTCGTGAGCTCTGAAACAATCAGATTTTTGCTCTTCGTTTTGTTCTTGGCTTCGCAGTTGATTGTCCTTCAGTTCACTGACAAAAGCTGCACAAAATGCTTTACAAAATCAGCCTACAAACTCCAAAATGGACAAAAACTTATATCACCAGAATCGTCTTTGAATTTTGCACAACTTCCTAGTTTGCTCCAAAGTCTGGTTCGGCCTCTAAATGCCTCAAAACTTTATTTTTCAAAAAGTGCCTAGTCTGCCTCTATACGCATTCTGCTAAAAACCTTGTTCAAATAGCAGCAAGCTCATTATATGACTTGGAGAGCCCTCGTGGTGTAGCGACGAGGCTAATTTTTTTGGATCCGGGTGGTTAGGGGGTCGAGCCCCTCTAACCACTTCCACCGCATAATTTACCCAAAGTGGGGTAAATCCCACATGTATAGGGATGAGGGTGGTTGAATGGTTTATTAATAGGTGGGCCACTATACTCCCCGTGGCTGTGGCAATGTTTGTGTGCCACACATTATAGGCCGGTGTTGAGTTTGTTGAGAGCCCACGTAGACAAGGCTGATCGACGAGTTAAGGCCGCTAAGCAATTGGGGTGGTTGTTGAGCAATGTGGGATGGTATGTAGGTGATGTGGCGAGCTAGACATAATAGATCGATGAGCTACTGGACCCTGCATAATATAATGAGCATGCCTTGCAATATCACACATGCACCCTACATATACACTTAGAGGCATATATAATAAAAATTGTGGCAATACATAAATGAAGTAACGGTGGTAAAGACACTCCTCGTCAAAAAAGCGTGTTGATCATGGCTGAGGGCCCCCAACTAGCAAATAGTGGGGCCCACCCGTCCGTAAATGAGCGTCAAAGATTGGAGTCGCAAAATCAAAATTTTTACACTTACTCCATTTTCATTTTTGTCACGTGTCGTGGCTTGATTGTCCAGTTGACCCTGCGTTGTCCCAATTTTGACCAAACATTGACCAACGGTAACTTGAGCGTACGAGCTCCGTTTTCAACGTTCTTTATATCGTCGGAAAGCTTTCGGAATGCTCTACCGTATTGTCATGGTTTTAGGAGATTTAGGGAATTTCTGAAGTTCCAAATATTCCTCTGGATCAGTGATTTCGGATGTAGTTTCCAACGAGACTCGTCTATATGACCATAAACCTCACAATGCTCACAATGCCTTGTACAATCCTTTTGAGCAAGAGCAGTAGTAGTATTGAGCCCACCTTGCTATTTTGTAGCATTTGAAGAATAGTTGCCATTTTACTTGTCCATATCATCTTCGTGAACCATGCTTCTCACTTCTTTATTCCACCTTCTTGTGGATATATCTTTCTACCAAGGAATCAAGACACTTTCTCCACTAGCATCAGCTGTTCTAGCAATGGGCATAAATATACCAAAATGGTCACACCATACAAATCATACACACCATGGAGCAACAACCAGCTTTGATACCAATCTGATCTATAATTAGATTGGATATTCCATAGCTTAACTCATCAACATAAATCTTAGTTACTCCTAACAAGGATTGATTAATTAGATTGCTGCTTTCTTACAAATTTACATTAAAACTGTCGACAGATGTGCTTAGAGTTGCATTGGAAGCACTGATACCATAAAGGAAAACTGTGAACAACATATAGATCAAGTAGGTTAATACAAATGCGCAGAAAAACAGAGACACAAGAGTCACAATTATCTTGGAGAAATCCATTGTGGCAAAAAAACTCTAGAAGAGTGACAGACTCCTCTTTATACCATCTCCTCATGCAATTACAGGTACACGACCTTCAAGAGGCCTTATGGACATTCTTTACACTAACAGCATGACCAATCCCAATATACTGCTCTACAATTTCCTGAAACTCACGCTCTTTTACATACAGAACATCCCAAACACATACAACAAAGAAGAATAACTGCTAAGAACAATTCAAGCCTTCCGACCATAGTTACCATGTTCTTACAAGCATGATCAAAATTTGGTTTGAACCATACGTTTCGGTCTGACCAAACAGGCTCAATCGAATATTTTTATTTTTAAACAAAAATGTAAAACTTTTCAGTTAAAAGAACTTCAACCTAAAATAAAAACAAAACAAAGAAAAGTAATACCTAAATGTGTAAAGGAATAACTGCATATATAATATATTTATTTAATTTTATGTGTAATTGATATATATATATATATATATATATATATATATTGCAAAATTCGAACTTTTTCCCCCTTCCGAACTACCTGAACCTTCCAAACATGGTATCTATGCAAGTTCCAACGACATTTTCAAGGTGCATTTATACATTTTTACATCATAGCAAAACTCAAAGAGGAAGCCAAAAAGAGTCGGAAGAACAAGAGACACTGTCTGCAATGGTTACTCAGCGTTTTGTTACTCTTTGGGCTAAACCCTAAGGTAGATACAATCCGGTGGTTGTGAAACTGCCACTTGGCTTAACTAGTGGTTTTGTAGTCCTAAAAATTTGTCTAATTTCTGGAGGCCATAACTTTTGCATACAAACACGAAATTGTGTGACGCTTTTTTAATAAGTTTTTAGCTTTTCAAGAAGAATTCAAATATGCAATCAAAACGTACATTTGATGAAATCCATATCCTCTTTTAGCATCTGCACGAGAACCTATCTCTTTTCATGACTAGAATGTTGTGAATACTTATCGAACCATGGTAACAATCAATTGCCTTAACAAATTGATTTTTGTGATGGAAAATGAGCAAAATAAAGTGTTTTAAGTTACATTCTTAATTACAATGAGAATAGTGTCTTAGTTGAATCTCTGAGGAAACTTTGGTGCATTGGGTGTAGCTCGATCATTGTTTGTCTATGTTACCAGGGTTCACCCCCCACCATCCCATACCCCCGGATACGTACCTGGTACAGATACGGTACGGTACTATGTCTCATCGATATGTCTCGGGTATGTTTTGACATACCCGAGACGCACCCAGATGTACTCGGGATGTATCAGTATTGTTGGGCAGTGGGGGGGACTCAAACAAACATTTGTTTTATTGACTAGACTAAGAGGGCATGGCAACCACAAGGATACCCCAAGATTGTTTAAAATCTCTCTAGTTTACTGAATAGAAAATATTCAAAGGATATCAAGAATGTTTGAGGTAATTATTTGGGATCATCACAATTGGCCAAGGAAAGAAGCTATTCATAGAAATTTGGACATATATCTGAGCCTCTGTACAAGTTATTTATGAGATCAAATCTCAGGTGATCTTCAATAGAATCAATACTAATAGAAAAATTTGGAACCACAAATTGCATAGCTTAAAGTTTCAAAGAGCATCCTTTCCCAGAAACTATTAAGGCACAACATTGACTCCTTCCTCATCCTTAAGGAGGATTAGAAGGTGATTTTGGATAATATGAATGCAAGAACCAACCATTGGACTGACCTCTTTAGTTATCATTGGCAGGTTAGAGTCAATCTCATTAAATAGGTCCTTTAGGAGCTCCCTATATACATCTTTTATGGCCACCATTGCAACACAAAAATTAATCTCAAAGGAAATGGATGAAACACAAAGGAATACAATATTCAGTATATCATAGAAAATGTAAAATCTTAAGTATATTGAATGTTTTGAACATTGATCTACTATATTTTTCAAGTTTTGTATTTCTTATGGACTAAAAATGAGTAAAATGAGTATATATATATATATATATATATATATATATATATATATATTTATTTTAATTTTTTAATATATATGTATGGACGTATCCAAGACGTATCGTACCCAAGGGTTTTTTAAAATCGATATCTGTGTATTGAACCGCACCGAACCGTATCCTGGCAACATAGCTTTTTTTGTTAAAAATGGTGCTATACATCATATGAAAACAAACACAAAGTTAAGAGCTATATGGAGTATTACTTTCCCTCCATATCCTGGCAAGGAGATCAAGTATCTATGTTTCAGCCCTTATATTAGAACAAATATGTATTTCTACACAAGATTCGAGTATCCAATGATTTTCTGTGCCTTTTGGAACCTTCTTGCGTGTTCAGAACCAAGTGAAAAACCTAATACATATGCATTATACATACTGTCTTCCACTCTATCTACATGTGCCATCCCTACTCTATGTGTAATACACATACATGGACACACACGAATACAAGCTTCAAAGGGTCTTTGCATCTAAAAGTTTAGTTGTTGAAAATAAGCAAAGAACAGTCTTAGCTGCATGGTCTCACTCACAGAAATAAATGTTGTCTATTTTATTCCTTTTCCTACTGGTAATAGTATATTGACTTCGTGAATTTTGGCTTCTATACTCTCTGATATTTGCAGAATGGATGCTATTGATCGTTGTTTCTCAAAGGAGACTGTTGAGGAGATATTATGTGCATTGGTAAGTTTCATTATAAGAGTTGTATTTCATCACCGGTTACATTATGACTTTTGCAATTAAGGTTTGGTTTATGTTTGTTATTATTATGATTAGCTTTCACTCTGGGTAAATCCTGTTATCCCATGGGTTCTACTTAAATTACCTATCATTCTGAGGAGATCCTTGTTAGTAAATTTGTCATCCAGAATGCTTAATTTGTGGGACATAACTTTCAAATGTGTAATTTACATTACCCACTGAAAATTTTCTGTTGTTTTTACTTTTTTAGTGTTTGAATCTCAATTGTAGTTATTATTTTCTAGGAAACAGAAGCAGCTGGTCAAAGTGATGAATGGTATGTCAAGACTATTGGGAAACTGAAAGAAGCTTCTCCACTGAGTTTAAAAATCACGTTAAAATCTGTAAGTCCACGCCCTATTTTCTCTCGATTTTATGTTGTTTGGAGGTTTACACATGAAATAAGTGACATAGAACTTGTTGGACAGATACGTGAAGGCAGGTTCCAATCATTAGATCAATGTTTGGCTCGTGAATATAGAATAACTTGTCATGCGCTTTCAAAAAGGATTTCTGGTGACTTTTATGAGGTATGCCTCGTGCTATTTTGAGAAAATTTGGCACTAGTGGAAGAGATATTTTCCTGCTTGGTGGTGAAACCTCTTAAATGTGGCTGTGCAGGGTGTAAGAGCACGAATGATAGATAAAGACTCTTCTCCTAAGGTACAAAATGATGTTTATTTTTGTTAGCAGAAGAAAACTAAGAAAGAAATAAGAAGAGCAAATCTGCACACTGCCTAGAATGGACATGACAGTATATTTATTATAGAGAGGTGGTTACATTCAGTTTTCAGTTTTCATACAGTTAGAGGCAGTTTCCAACTGTCTAACTGATGTCTTTTAGTATAAATATTCAACACCCCCTCTTAATGACTAAACTGGAAACAAGACTAAGTTTGTCCCGAAATTTGACAAATGTCCTAAAGCCCACATGTTTAGTCATTAGATCTATAGACTGTGCCATAGGTGGTACTTTGAAATCAGCAGTCCAGTGTTGTGTTGCGGTTGTCGAATGGAGGACTGCAAAACAAGAATCTAGTCGTGTGAACAGAGGATATGGCAAGTGGTCCACTGATTCTTCGTTACGTGATTCATTGACCAGTGATGAATCATCAATGGCTAAGAGTGTCAACCCCATCTCGGAGTGTTGGAATTAGAAACTTGGAGAGGTGGATTGAGAAATTTGTTCCAAGCTTGTGTAGCCTGCTGGAGTCTATATAGAGACTCGGTTAGCCTGCAATCTAAGTCACCTCGATCATGCCCTTGCAACACCATGTAGTGCTCATCCAACCTTTTCAGAAAGCATGGTGAAGTGCCTTCAAATCAAATTGAGTTGCGAAAGAGAGAAATGTGACCATCTGTGCAGTGGAAGTTAGAACCAACTCGCACTAGTAGGAGAAACAAGCATCTCTGTCTCAACAACTCCATAGTAGTAGGAGTGAGAACCAACTCCTTTGTCTCATCTATTTGCTCATTTATCCCCCTCTGTTGGGAAATGTCTTTCACAACACAATGAGCAAATTGTTCATGCTTTACTGTCCTTCGAGAAAGTACCTCTGAGTGAGTGGTTGAACATGCCATCTTACCATGCACCTTTAGTGCATCCGGAATAGTGGAGTCTCCATCCATAAAAAAGGTTCTTTAGAATGAGAAAATCCATCCTTGCAAGGCATGTCCGCCTCTCGTACATAGGTATAGTGGATATTCCCTCCATAATAAGTGCATGTGGGTTGCCTATATCCAAGTCAACAGATCTGTGAGCAATGGTTTCCTCCCAAGGTATTGCAACCTCCTGCACACCTTGTATGGTGGGGCTGTCCTTCACACATGCATTCATGTTGATTGTAGTAGGATCAACAAGACGATATAGGTCACCTTGCTCAATACCAAGGACAATCATTCGTCTTTGTTTCACATAAGAGACAACACACTTCTTACCACAAAAATCCACATGAGAAAAAATTGGGATTTTAGTTAATGAGATAGATAAAAGATTCTTTTATAAAAAAAGGTACATATCTAACATTCCGTACCAACAATTTATGAGCATTGTTCAATACAATGCATATATCTCATATCCCTTCTAATGCAAGTGATTCTCCATCAGCTAGTACTACTAATTCAAAACATATATTTGCGGTAAATGAAACATACCAATCCCTGTGACATGAAAAGTGTGTGGATGCACCAGAGTCAATGATCCAACCATAGTAAGCATACTTGGAGAGTACTCGCCAAAATTTCATAACATTGAATAGTTGTTGTGAATACTTGCAGGTAGTAATCGTCGAATATTGGCAAATATTTGCCGAATATAGTAGGGGAATATTCGCTAATATTTGGTGATTCCGTGTCAAAACTCGCTAGACACGGGATATATATTGAACACGCCAAAAACGCGGAAAATACGCTGAAAATACACTTTGATTTCTCTTTTTAAGGGAACACACCCCTTCATTTTTTATCACACAACCATTGAGCATGCATTGCATGAGTTGAAGGGATTTTATAGCGAATTCGAAGAGCAAATTTGAAGAATTTCATTTGGAGGTAATTTTTTTCTTTTCTTTTCGCAAATTCGTTCTATTGTATTTATAAATTCATATTGCATCCGAATATGATTTGCAATGTAAAATGCATTCAAATTTCAGCCATTGAGCATCATTTGCATGAGTTAAGGGATTTTATAGCGAATTCGAAGAGCACTTATCATCATAAATTCATAACCCTTATCACCCGATAGTTGACTTCGCACGATGATTTGATTTTGTATTGTATTTGTATTCAAATCTAATAGAAAACACTTATCCAACATTTTATAGATTCATTAGATACATTTTGTAGCTATATTTTGCAAAATATATATGTTTTTTAAAGAAATTTGCGTATTTTTTAAGTTGCTGAATATTCCGGAATATTCACCGAGTCTTGCCGAGTTTCTACCTCATCAAATTGTTTTGGGTTTTCCAAATATGAGTATGTGAACTTTGGATCCAACAACTAGTACTATTGTCATGCGAGCATGATGTTGTAAGACAATAAAGAGCATGCCCGTCATCCGAATCCCATTCCTTTTGCAACTGCTGCCACATGTTCCTCATCACATGGATTTTGTTTCACTTGTGAAAGATCATACATCTCGCTTCCGACAATCCTTCTTAAGGTTCCCAACCTTGTGACAGTAATAGCATGTGGCTTGATACCAAGTGGAGGACTCCCCAGAATGATGTCTCCACTTTCCTTTTGATTGTGTGACAAGAGCACTCTTTGATTGATCACAACCGGATTCTTCCTGAATTTGTCTTTACTCCTTTTGTAACAAGTAGGAACTCACCTTGTCAAATGTGAGAGTTTGACTTTTAACCATTAAATGGAGTGCCTCCACAAATGACTCATATGAAGAATGTAAGTTGTTCAGACCTAGAGCCACCTATTATCATCGTACACTTTTTTGTTGATGGAAGATAACTGGTCTCATAGGTCTTTCATCTGAAGTAGGTGCTCAGAAAGTGATCCACCACCTTGTAACTTTAAAGAAAACACATATTCTTCAAGTATAAAACCCATCCCTTCTTTGATGTCTAATATTTTTCTTTCAGACTTGTCCACAATGTGCTTGCCACAATGGCATTCTGCACTTTTAGTATCATATCATCTGACACCAACAACTTGAGAAGTAATAGAGCCTCCTTATGACGTCTGTCATAATCAACAAAGTTCGTCGTTGGTCAACCTTCGCTACCCGTGATTATCTTATCACAATCACGAAATTCTGCAAGTGTTAGAATTTTATGGCTCCAAACATTGAAATTTGTGCTTGTTAACTTTTGCGAGTCTGGCAAAATCAGGTTCGATATATTTGCCATTTATTACTCCAAAACAACGGAAATAATAATAAAAATATTTTGCTCGCTCCATCAAATAGTATGAATTTACCCTCTCGAAATCACAAGCTTTATAGGCATAAAACAGGCCCTTCGTGATTACGTTTTCTACTGAAAACGGATATTATCCAGCGACTGAAAAACATCCAATCCATAATGCTCCCCTCACGACTGTAGAAAGAAGTAAATCGACTGGACCAGTTTGTAAATGTCTTTCAAACAGGAAGACAGGGTCTGAAACATGTTTATTGTATAAATTTGTAACTGTATTTATTGGTATTTTTCAATTCACGGCTGTATTTATTGTATTATTCAAATCCACGAGTGCAACAACTCTCGCGACTTCAAGAAATGGAGAAAAATAAGGCTTCGAATTTTTGCCGTCATTTTACCTTCTTGCGACTGGAGTTTTGCCCTTGCAGTCTGCAAAAACTGTGACTTGCCCTCGTTTTTCCTTCTTGCAACTGTACATACATACATATATATATATATATATATATATATATATATATATATATATTGCCCTTTGATTTGCCCTCACGACTGGAGGAAAACATTGCTTCTTCACTCACGTAACTCGATTTTCACACGAGTATTGACTTTGAAAACCCTTCACTACCCTTCACGATTCATTGCACCAGACGAAAATGAAACCCGTGACTATATACGATTACAGACTTAGAAAATTCGTGATACAAAACCGAGCAAAGTTTTATTTCTCTAAGTCTTCTTCAGCGAGTGAAAACGAAAACGACTTCAGTTTGTGCCCTATCAAGGCTTCCTCAAACTCTGTTTCACTCTCCTGTACCCTTCAAGGGCTTCCTCGGGCTCTGATACCAATGTTAGCAGAAGAAAACTAAGAAAGAAATAAGAAGAGCAAATCTGCACTGTCCAGAATGGACGTGACAAAGTATATTTATTATAGAGAGGTGGTTACATTCAATTTTCAGTTTTTATACAGTTAGAGGCAGTTTCCAACCGTCTAACTGACGGCTTTTAGTATAAATATTCAACAATTTTTACTCATATATATCCTTTAAACAAGATTGAGACCATTCTAAGTAATCAAATAGAGTCTTTTCAGAGTAATGTCAAGAATTATTATTTCTTATGGGTAGTGATTAAGTGACAAAAAATAAGAAAGAGATTTCATAAAAAATGCGAAGCATTTATAAATTGACGTTTCAGACCATACTTTGTGGTCCATCATCATAAAATTATTGCTCTCTAGCCCAACGGCCATCTTTCTTTTGAAAATTGATTAAGAGATGGTTAATAGTGTTGTTTATATTGATGCGATGGATAACTAATTGGAGTTATAATGAAATCTCTGATATGTAAATTGCAGTGGGATCCTCCATGTCTTGAGCAAGTGTCTAGAGAAAGTGTGGACCAGTATTTTTTGCCACTGGGTTTGGATGGCTTGGAACTAGAACTACCAGTTAAACAACGCGAAGCTTATATTTAGTGCAGACTCATGGTTGGAGGGTAAAGTCACTTACTTTCAAGGCCGTGGGTGGACGGTAAAGTTGCACACTTTCAAGGCTGTGGGTGGAGGGTAAAGTTGCACACTTTCAAGGCAGTGACAAATGATGCTATTGATTTTATGGTTTTCCTTTTCTTCAGGATATAAGTTATGAATGTTGCCAAATGATATTATTGTTTCCATAATAGAGTTACAAATAAACCTTTTCCTGAATGAAGATTGTTGCTTACAGATTT
Source organism: Taxus wallichiana var. yunnanensis (assembly GCA_018340775.1). Lineage (NCBI taxonomy): Eukaryota > Viridiplantae > Streptophyta > Pinopsida > Cupressales > Taxaceae > Taxus > Taxus wallichiana. Next base: position 129,214,061 of record CM031238.1, on the reverse strand, counting down.
CCGTTTAGCATATTTTTTTCCACATACGCAGACCAAATTAAATATAAGCAGACTTTACCTTCTATAGAAAATATGGTGCAGTTCAAAGACTGTGTATAGAGGGAAAAGCCTTGTTATATTAAGTGCTGTATGTGGATGGAGGGTTAAGTGTCAATACATTCAAGGCATTTACAAACATTGCAAATTATTATACTGTTTCCAATTTTTTTGCATGGAATTTGCCATGTTGTGTTCATCAATTTCAGATGGGTCTATCTAAAATAAATTTATAATGAATTTCAGTGCACTCCTGTTGTTCTTTTGCTCTTTGTATATTCGTTAGAAGGAGATGTTCAATGCACTTTTCAACATCGGCCTTTTTGATCTTGTAATCTCTACAATTGCAATGAATTAGGTAGGGTTTACTATGGAACAAACATTTCTCTCAGTTTATTATTGTTTGATGATCTTATCATTTATGATATGTAATACATTTTCTCCATTCTTCATGTGTTCTTGTAGTTCTTTTGCAATTGTTCTTTATAACCATTTTTTGCCAAATGATATTGGTTCTTGTGTTTTGTCTGGGGTTGTAATCACCCTGTAAGTTCTGATTTTTTTATTGCTCGAACAAGAGCATACGATTCTCTATCATGTGTAGTAATTCAAAACGGACCCATGAAACAACTCTGAATGATAATATATTGGCTTAACTCCTTGCAATAGTATTCATTTCTGACTCAAAAGATAGTTGCTCGCTGGGCAGGGCTAGAACTAGTGCATTGTTAATCCTTAGCTTAAACTCAGCAAATGCTTTTTGTCATTGCTTACCCCAAATAAAAGACTTACCACCTAACGTTATGAAATTTAAAGGCAGCAGTATTGTTGATAAAGATTTGCTAAGCACTCTCAACTATTGAACTACACATAAATTTCCTTGTCTCAGTCACATTAGAAGGCTTGACCCATTTGAAAATGATTTTTACTTTTGTCGGATTGATTCTCAACTCTCTGTTTGAACCACACCCCAAATAGACAAGTGCTTCTTATGCGAATTCTCATTTCTTTCTATTTAGCAGCAACTTGTTCTCTTTCAAAACTTACAAAAAATTTGTTTCAAATGAATTAGATGCTCATCATAAGCTTTGTTTAAAAACGTATACATACATACATACATACATACATACATACATCATCCAAGTAAATAATGGCACGAGTCTATTAATGGCCTCAAAGCCCCATTCATCAATCTTATAAAAATAGTGGAAGCATCACACCAACCAAATGGAAGAACAAGGTGCTCATACAAACCTTGTCTTGAATGCTGACTTCAATTTGTTCCCCTGTTTATTCTCACACATAAATTTCAAATCCAACTTAGTGAAACACTTAGCATGTTGAAGTTGCCTCAAAAGATCATTAATTCAAGAAAGGCAATACCATAACCAACACACATTTTCCACAAATCATCTTTCTTAGACACAGTTACAATAGAAGAACCACATAGAGAATTACTAAGATGGGTTACACCTTAATCTAATAAAAACTTCTGTTCCTTCCTTACCTCATTTGTCTTAACATTGATAGTTGGGAAGTGGAAAATTGGTAACAATTATATCTCATGCACATTTGCCCTTTTTTGATGCTATACCCGAGGGCTCTTGGTGCAATTCTCTAAAATGCTACAACTCCTCTTCCATTTGTTTATTCTATTTCTTATGAGATGTCTTGGATTCTATCACATCATTTTCTTACTTATCTTTCAAAAGAAGCAAAATAAACTTCCCACCAACATTAATATATCTCTTAGCTATAGGGGCACTAATGAATGATTTTGTATTTTAAAATTTCCGTTCAAATCATTTGATGATGTAGCTTTCTTTGTCTTTAACCAAACGATACTTGTTAGCTCTTCTCATGAAGATATCATCTCTAACAAACATATATGGGCACTACACCACAAACATCAAAGGGCATACCATCCACCTTAACTTCATCATCCCAAGCTTGAATTTGCATTGCTTGGTTATCTTTATTTCTAGTCCTTGATTCATCCAAGCTTGAGAATACAAACTAAGATGATTATATGCCAACGACCCATGTTTGTCTACCAAGTCCAAAATAATCAAATTTGCTTGAGAACAAAAAAGTTGGATTGGATTTTGACAAAAAGTTTAGGATGTTTGCATTTGTCTTGGACTTATTGCTCACAATGCGGTACAAGAAATCCTTTTGTTCACATTAGAGCTACACCCAACCTCTTTTCTTTTGGAATCATTTTGAGCAAAAGTAGTATTAACATAACATTCAACCTTTCATTCTCCTTTCTTTTGTCACTTGAAACAATCTTCTTGTTGTTGGAGCATTTGAAGAGAAAGACAAACCCTTCTCGTCTATTTCAAGTTAACGAGTTTGAGCAAAATCCTTGTTTATGTCATGCTTGGCCAACTTGTTAGAGGGCCTCATGTTAGAACATCGAAATAAATTCAACTATACAAGAATTTAACCATGATTATAAGATTTTAAGTAGAGTGCAAAATTGAATCGAGCTCAAAATAAAGTTAATTGAATACAATGAACACAAAAGAGAGAAATTTAACGTGGGGAAACCTTCGGGTAAAAACCCACACAAAAGCACTTTCCATATTTTATTATTAAAATGAGGAAACATCAATGTCTGACATTTACAAACTTATAGGGAAATCCAACAATCTTCCTTTCTCACTTCTCAATCAAAGTTGCACGAATAAATTTGAATGCACGATAATAATAATAATAATAATTGTGATAAATGATCTCTTATGAGAGATAATTCTTTATAAAGAGTAGGTGAATTGGTTACACTCTTTCGATTAAACTGATTCACTTTTAACAATTGATTAAATCAAAGCGATTTAATCTAACTCTATAAAAACATAATCTCTATGTACCTTATAAAATAAGTTATAATTTCTTAAACTCAAAAATAACTTATTGTGGAGATGTGTTGTTGTGTTGAGCCACACCAAGTGTGTTCCCACAAACATTACATGCTCCAACACCTTCAGAGAATTGCACTTGACATTCCTTAACACAAAACTCAAGTTTCTTGTAATCAAATTTTCTATATGACAACGTTAGCTTTGACAAATTATTGTCAAAGCTTGGTGTCATTGTTGCCATGCTACATGTTACCATTAAACTCATTGTAACACTGCACTTAGTTGAATAATTCACTTGTAAATTTGGGAAGGCTGTCCACTACAAGTTAGGGAAGGTCTCTGCACGAATTCTTCACAGATATAAGCAACTGAAACTTTATATAAAAATGAGCACTTAAATGGTCTATTTACGCACAGGAAGGGCAACGAACAATATTTATGAAATGTAAGTCCACATCTGATAAATTGTAGTAGGATCTAATTTCGATCTGTATGTTAAAACTAGCAAAAAGATTAATCAATCGTGAATTAAAACATGAAACCGTATATTATTTCCCCTCCCCCTTCAATGTTGTCTCTACAACACCACACAACAACGTGGGAGTGGAATGAAAATTCCAAATGTTGTTCTGTGGGTTAAATTTTTAATAGCAAACAAATATCGAATTTTCTTTGTAAACCTTGCCACCTTTCGTCACTAGAGTCCTTGTATTCAATGTACAACAATAGTGCGAGACTATATGTAGAATGTGAATGCTCACACAATATATAGCCTACCGGCTGTATATAAATTTATAGCTTGGATCACTAGACCCAACAAAATTCATTTGCATTTGAAAATTGGTGGTAGATTTTTTCACTACGAAGGAATGAATATAAATATCAAACCATGTTAAAACTTCAACCATGCAAAGAAAATTGGTTTTAGTTCACAAATTTAATGTAAATTGAAATATACATCTAATTAGGCTAAACAATGATCAAGTTTCTCAAACATTTACTTCACCTTCGTGATGTTGAATTTCAATCTTGGTCTCCGCTTTGAATGAAGGTTAAGCTCAGTTGGTATGGAGTTACTACTTACAAGACCTTTTACTTCTCATTTTATTTTCTAGATTTCCCACAAATGCTCTAGCTTCCCCATGAGAGCTTCTATAACCTTCTCCAACTTATAAGCTTTCCCATGGATGGAGAAATGTTTGCAACATTATCTTCCAATTTATTGAATCTTTATTCATCATTTTGAGGTATTCTCTTATCTTCATAAGCCATTCCTCTCACTTCTCTATTCCAATTCCTTATTCATATCTCTTGTTGTAAAGGAATTAAGACACCTCCACTAACACTAATTGCTTTGCTAATGGGTATAAATATGCAAAATGGTCATATCACATAAACCGCACAATATATTAAAAACTAGCTATATACCAATTTGATTCATAATTAGCATGGGGATTCCATCACTTAATTCATCAACATGGATCTTAATTATTTTCAAACAACATTTAATTGATTAACTTGTTACTATCTTATGAATTTATATAAAATAGTTCCAAATGTGCTTAGGATTGAACATTAAGCGTTATGAGCTTTAAAAAAGAATTGAATATGAAATTAGAGCAAGATGTACTACAAAATAATGCTAACAAAAATTGTGCAAGTCAATGTTTACCCTTAATGTGGAAAACAATTCTAGAAGAGTGAGGGATTGCCTCTTCTTGCCAATATCTTTTTAGTTTTTTATCGTAGACACTAGAAAACACACCTTACGCATAAGGTCTCTTATTCAAACATACTAAAAACATCATAAAACACAAGAAATCCCCCAAAAATCAAATAATCCCACAAAAACAAATAAAAAACATCATAAAACACAAGAATCCCCCAAAATCAAATAATCCAAAAATATCAAATAATCCCACAAAAACAAATAAAAATGTAAAACTCGACAAAATGGTGATAAAAGACACCTCATCACTAATTTACTAACCCACATCCACTCACATTTAATTTTGTCCATCCCATTTACCCATTTGCATGCCCAATGCATTATGAACCCTTATCATCTCACCCATTTATGCGCATTACACCCATATATGTCACAATATTTTATCCACTCAAAAACTATACAACACCACTTACTCTTATCATTCCATCCCTTTGAATCTTTGTGCACTTGGGCCCATACCCAAGTTTTTGATTTTTTGTTCACATATTTCGGTATTACAGATTTTGGAGAGGTGAAGGTTGATAAAAAAGGACTGGTGCAATTCGCAACATTTATTTCAGTGTAGGTGCTAGTTGCGCCCGCGACTGGCGTGCAACCTTTGTGAGATTTTCAATGAATCATAACCACGACTAATTTGCGACTAAGTTAGGTATACATTTCATATTTATATATTGTTTTGTTATTTTTTTGCAATAAAATGTCTTTTATCTCCTTAAATGGTTAGGGATATGACCGAGGCAAGTCCCTTAACCACCAAAAATAACTAACATTTTTCTAAGTGTGTTTGTGTGTAGGTTATAGATTTAGATCAAGAAGTTTACCCACTTTATTCATTGAAAGAACCCATGATTGTCCTCTTTTCAATGGCAATGTAAGCCCATTTATTTAGTAGCATTAATTTGGAGATTTTTATATCAACTGACACATCTTGCAGGTGATCCAAATCTAGGCATAAATTTTGGCGCCCACTATGAGACTATTTTGGTTATAGGTAAATCATTTTATTTTTTGAATTTAATAGTTTTCTTTAGGGTTTTATAGCCCTTTCAGTTTGGTTTTATTTTTCCCTAACGTTGTAATTGTAGATCTAGTTGCAAGATCTAACACTTGGTTTTGTAGATCTTCCAAGAAAAGAGAAGGAAAAAAATGGGCATATGCTAGTCACAAGTGCGACTGTCTTGCGATTTTTTCCAAAAAAATCTAATAATCACAGTTGCGAAATCATTTGTTTTGTAATTTTGTCTTTGAAAAAAAAACTATATACATGTTTCATTTATTTTTAAAGGAAATAAATGAGAAAGGATTTTATTTATGTTAAAATCATTTGCTATGTATGGTCTCCCCTCACGCCCTAGGGTGATCTTGGGAATAAAAAATAGATTCAATCATTTTACTTGTCTATTGTGCACAACACTGAGGCTAGTACTCATAACAGTGTTTGGTATTTATGGTGCATTTGGGTCACTTTTGGGTGAAGCCATCATGATTGACCTACTACATTTGTGCTTAACACAATCACAACAATAACATCTATGACATTGACATTTAAAATCATCGGGGAGTAATAAGGACAAAACATACACATCCATTCCCCCATTTCCCACCATCATTGGTCATTAGGCATAAACCCCGAAGATTTGAGACTCCATCGGCTTATGTACGAGGGAAACCATTTGAATGGGTTGTCGTTGAGTTGACGATCTCTTTCATGTACCATTTACGGTATATCGAAAGACACATCTTTATTGGAGTGATAAGCGCCAATTACATTTGTTTAAAAAAGAACAAAAACAATATATACTTTCCAAAAATAACACCATACTATTCAAAACACCCCATCCCAAACATTTCCATTGTATCTAGGTCACATGTATAATGTTTCTATTATTTGCAACATTCGCCATATTTTTGTATTAGTTTCGACATCTTTTTTGAGTCTTGATATTTCCTCGTATCAATCATAGGTGTGATTTCCTGTGATTCTCAATCAGTCATATTTCTATAGTCTGTCATTATTCGGACCATGTTTACATCACATTTCTTGCATTCTTTCATTTTTCAAAAATTCCTGTCTCGATCGCGGGTGACTACTCTACGATTTTTTGGTCATATCATTTTCCCATGTTCTATCATTCTAATCATCTTGCTCATTCTGTTCATTCATATTTCACACAATCCTCATCATAAAGCGATTACCCCACATCTTTTTACCGCACGTTGCGTTCTCGGTATGCCCTTGCATGCTCCGCCCCTGCACACTTCGGCCCGCCCTTGTGCGCCCGGTCCTGTGCGTTCTAGTGTGCCCCTTACGTACTCGGTCCATCCTTATTCTCATCTTCCCACTTCACCTTGGTTGCGGGAGTGACCGCCTGCAACCATCTTGCAATCACCCTACAACCTTGCTACATAGCCTCTCTGTAATCTACCTGCAACTAGTCTACAACCTCCGCTATTGTCTTTTTCCACCACAAGCCTCTACCCTCCAACTTGTCACATCCCTCGCACCACTTACTCACCGATCATGCCTGCGAATAAAGTCTCACCCTACATCCCTTTTCCGTCTTGTTGGGAGTTTCCATCTCCTTCGCCTCCGCTTCCCTCCCCCTTTACATAAAACAAAACAAAACCACACACAACAACAACAAACACACACACACACACACACACATCTTTGGAGTGCTGTGCAGTGCCTCGACTAACCCACTTCCCTCTGGTTCCCTTCCTCCCGCCTCGCCACACCTCTACCCCGCTCTTTGCCTCTCTGTTCCCTCCTCTTTGTCTACCCCCACCTCGCTCATCCATGCAAAACTTGCCCTACCTTTAGGGTAAATTTTAGTGGAGGATATTATTTAATTCACGAATATTCCGGTTTTAAAATTTACATTTGAAAAACTTTTAGGGTAGGAATTAGGACCGGGTCACCTAATTTTTCTAGTTACAAGTTAATGCACAATGCTACCAAACGGTAGTGTCAATATGCTACACATGTCGGTAACATTATGCATGCTATTGTCAATAGTGTTGTGTCTTATGTCGAAAAGTGGCTTAGTGCTAAGATTCAAACACTTATGTTTCACCTATTGTTTACATTTTTTAAATATTTTGCTTAAAAAATTGACCTATTTGAAAATTACACTTGGATAGGTACAATGGAATCTGTGAATAATGAAAACAAGGCTAGATCAATTCAAAAGAAAAAGTAGCATATTAAATTATTTTAACCAACCAAAAAAAAGAGGACCCAACTTGCATCCATTGTAAACATTAACACATGTAACATATTATCATAAAAATTTTTATTTTTTCAGTTTAGTTTAAATTTTTAGTATCTTTGTCACAATCAATTTTTTTTTCGTGTTTGAATACAAAAACCCTACTATTAATTGTATTCCACATGAAACAATTAACCAAAACATATCCCTTAAAGAAACATTTAAAATTTCAGTAGATGGAAATATAATTGATAATGACATGCTAGAGCTGGAAGAAAATCTTCACTACTAAATACCTCTAATAGATGAATGTTCTAATGAAAAGATTCAAGTAGAAGACAATATTCACAGTACTCTTCAAAAAATAAATCTATGCAAAGGAAGAAAACTACTTAGAAAATTAGAAGGTCTTTTAAGGTAGAATGGGCAACAAAATATCCATTCATTGAACTTGTAGAGCTAGAAAATGGTAATGATACTCCAAAAGAATGTAGATGTATAATTTGTGGTTGAAAATTAGGAAAAGAACATAAAATGCAACTAAAATTAGACACAATTGAGAAACATTGTGGCAAAGTATATGTGATAGTCAAGGAAAATGATGGAAAAATAACAAAGACACATAGATGGAAAAATGCAAAAAGTGCATGCATGTAAGATATGAGGAGTATGAAAATGAGTAGAAACATTGTCAAAATCTTATGGAGAAAGGAGGAACAATTAATGCAAAATTTAGAAAAGCTCTAAATGAAAATCTTAAGGCAAAAAAAACACTAGTTTTCAGTTTTATTTTTCATTCTTAAAATGGACAGACCTATTTTAGATTTTTTAGAATTTAAGAAATTGTTTAAGTTTAATGGGTTTCCTTACCTTCCACAATCACATTGGTTAGATAATAGTGCTTGGGAAATGGAAAAATGTCTTACAATGATTGAAAAGGAGGATTTGAAAGAGAAAGTCAAGAATGCAAGTTTTATCTCCCTTTCCATTAATGAGGTTACAACAGTGGACAACACATCTTGGGTTTGCATGCATGTTTATACTTTTGAGAACCACATAAGGAAACCTCATATTCTAGCTATTCATAAAATGAAGGAAAACTACAATGCTAAAAATTTGCAAATTGGTTATATCTAATTTGAAGGATATAATTGGGATGGATGATTATTCAATAGCTATGAAGCTTATATGTATTGGTGCTGACGATTGCATCAATAATGCATGGTTATGGAACCGGCCTATATGTTCTCTTACAAACATCAGTTGCACCTTATATAATTTCATTTTATTGTATGGATCAAAAGATGAATCTTGCATATAAGATAGTTATCACATTTGAAAAGCACAAAATTTGAAGAGCTTTTCGTGAATTGCACACGTATATGTCAAGAAGTTAAAAAGATTTCTAGAGTTTGAAATTTGCAATTGGAGTGAAAGATGGTTAAAAACTTCTCAAAGATGTTGATAAAACACAATAATCCCCCAAAAATCAAATATCCCACAAAAACAAACAAAAAAATGTAAAACTTGACAAAATGGTGATAAAAGACACCTCATCACTAATTTACTAACCCTCACCCACTCATATTTAATTTTGTCCATCCCATTTACCCATTTGCATGCCCAATGCATTATGAACCCTTATCATCTCACCCATCTATGCACATTACACTCATATATGTCACAATATTTTATCCACTCAAAAACTATACAACACTACTTACTCCTATCATTCCATCCCTTTGAATCTTTGTGCACTTGAGCCCATACTTGAGTTTTTGATTCTTTGTTCACATATTTTGGTATTGTAGGTTTTGGAGAGGTGAAGGTTGATAAAAGCGAGTACCGGTGTAATTCACAACATCATTGTTTTGACGATATTTCAGCTGTAGGTGCTACTTGCTCCCACAATTGGCCTACAACCTTTATGTGATTTTCAATGAATTGCAACCACGACTAGTTTGTGACTAAGTTAGGTATACAATTCATATTTATATATTGTTTTGTTATATTTTTGCAATAAAACGTCTTTCATCTCCTTAAATGGTTAGGGATATGGTGAAAGAGGCAGTTCCCCCTAACCAAAAAATAACTAACATTTTTCTAAGTATGTTTGTGTGCAAAGTTATAGATTCAGAACAAGAAGTTTATCCAATTTATTCATTGAAAAAACCCATGATTGTCCTCTTTTCAATGGCTACGTAAGCCCATTTATTTAGTAGTATTGATTTGGAGATTTTTATATCAACTAACACATCTTGAGGTGATCCAAATCTAGGCATACATTTTGGCGACCACAACAAGACTATTTTGGTTATGGGTAATTCATTTTATTTTTTGAATTTAATAGTTTTATTTAGGGTTTTATAGCCCTTTTAGTTTGGTTTTATTTTTCCCTAATGTTTTAGTTGCAGATCTAACACTTGGTTTTGCAGATCTTCCAAAAAGAAAAGAAAAAATGGGCATATGTTAGTCACAAGTGTGATTGTCTTGCAATTTTTTCCAAAAAAATCTAACAATTTGGTTGCAAATGCTACTATTTTGTAATTTTATTTTTGGAAAAAAAAACTATATACATGTTTCATTTCTTTTTAAGGAAAGAAATGAGAAAGAATTTTATTTATGTTAAAATCATTTGCTATGTATGGTCTTCCTCATACCTAAGGTGATCTTGGGAATAAAAAATAGATTCAATCATTTTACTTGTCTATTGTGCACAACATTGAGGTGGTACTCATAACAGTGTTCAATATTTACGGTGCATTTGGGTCACGCTTATGGGTGAAGCCATCATGATCGAGCTACTACATCTGTCGCCTAACACAACCACAACAATAACATCTATGACATTGACGTTATAAATCATCGGGGAGTAATAAGGACACAACATACACATCCATTCCCCATTTCCCACCATCATTGGTCATTAGGCATAAACCCGAAGGTTTGAGACTCCATCAACTTATGTACGAGGGAAACCATTTGAATGGGTTGTCGTTGAGCTTATGAGTCTCTTTACATGTACCATTTACGGTATCTTGAAAGACCCATTTTTATTGGAGTGATAAGCGCCAATTGCATCCATATCACAACATATTACAATTTTTTTAAAAAGAACAAAAACAATATATACTTTTCAAAAATAACACCATACTATTCAAAACACCTCATCCCAAACATTTCCACCGTATCTAGGTCACATTTACAACTATTTCTATTATCTACAACATTCCGCCATATTTCGTATCGTTTCGACATATTTTACGAGTTTTGATATTTCCTCGTATCAATCATAGGCATGACTTCCTTGTAATTTGCAATCAGTCATATTTCTATAGTTTGTCATTATTAGACCCTATCGCATCACATTTCATGCATTCTTTCATTTTTAAAAAAATCCTGTCTCGATCGCAGCGCGATTGCTCTACGATTTTTTTGGTAGATCATTTCCCATGTTTTATCATTCTAATCATCTTGCTCATTCGATTCATTCATATTTCACACAATCCCCATCACGGTGCATTACCCCCGCATCTTTACCGCACGTTGCATTCTCTGAGTCGCCTCTTGAAAGCTCGACCCCTTGTGCACTTCGGTCTTCCCCTTGTGTGCTCGGTCCTTGCACGTTCTAGTGTGCCCCTTGTGTACTCCAATCCATCCTTTCTCTCATCTTCTCACTTCACCTTGGTTGCAGTGTGAGCGCCCCCATGACCATCCCGTAATCACCCTATAACCTTGTTATAACCTCTCTGCAATCCGCACTGCAACTAGTCTCTGACCTCCGCCATTGTATTTTTCCACCACAAGCCTCTGCCCTCCAACTTGTCACATCCTTGCACCACTTACTCACTAATCACATATGTGACCGAAGTCTCACCCTATATCCCTTTTTTTTCTTATCTTATAGTTTCCAACTCCCTCGCCTCTGCTTCCATTCCCCTTTACAATAAAACAAAACAAAACTATATATATATATATATATATATATATATATATATATATATATATATATATATATATCCTTGGGTCTGTCGCACTCTCAGTGACCCACTTCCTCTAGTTCCCTTCCTCCGCCTTGCCGAACCTCTACCTCGCTCTCTTGGTTACCATTCCCTCCTCTTTATCTACCCCCACCTCGCTCATCCAAGCAAAACTTGCCTGTTGCTCGCTAGGGTAAATTTTAGTGGAGGATATTAGTTAATTAACAAATATTCCAGGTTTTTAAAATTTACATTTGAAAACCTTTTAAGGTAGGAATTAGGACCGGGTCGCCTAAATTTTCTAGGTACAGAGTTAATACACAATGCTACCGAACGGTGGCGCATAATATGCTACATGTCGGTAGCATTACGCATGCAACCATGTAGTAGTCCGTGTACTATGTCGAAAAGTGACTTAGTGTTAAGACTCAAACATTTATGTCTCACCTTCGGTTAAAATTTTTAATTATTTTGCTTAAAAAAATTGACCTATTTGAAAATTACACTTAGATAGGTACAATGGAATATGTGAATAATGAAAACAAGGCAGATCAACTCAAAAGAAAAAGTAACATATTAAATTATTTCAACCAACCAAAGAAAAGAGGACCCAACTTGCATCCACTGCAAACATTAACACATGTAACATATTATCATTAATTTTTTTTTTTTTTTCAGTTTGTTTAAATTTTTAATATTTTTGTCGTAATCAAATTTTTTTTCGTGTTTGAATACAAAAACCCTACTATTAATTGTATTCTACGTGAAACAATTAACGGAACATATCCCTTAAAGAAACATTTAACATTTCATTAGATGAAAATATAATTGATAATGACATGCTAGAGCTGGAAGAAAATCCTCACTACCAAATACCTCTAATAGATGAATGTTCTAATGAAAAGATTCAAGTAGAAGATGATATTCACAGTACTCTTCAAAAAAAAATAAATATGTGCAAAGGAAGAAAACTACTTAGAAAATTAGAACGTCTTTTAAGGTAGACTAGGCTCCAAAATATCCATTCATTGAACTTGTAGAGCTAGAAAATGGTAATGATACTCCAAAAGAATGTATATGTATAATTTGTGGTTGGAAATTAGGAAAAGAACATAAAATGCAACTAAAATTAGACACAATTGAGAAACATTGTGGCAAAGTATATGTGATTGTCAAGAAAAATGATGGAAAAATAATAAAGATACATAGATGGAAAACTGTGAAAGAGTGCATGCATGTAAGATATGAGGAGTATGAAAATGAGTAGAAACATTGTCGAAATCTTATGGAGAAAGGAGGAACAATTAATGCAAAATTTGGAAAAGCTCTAAATGACAATCTTAAGGCAAAAAACACATAGTTTTCAATTGTATTCTTCATTCTTAAAATGGGTAGACCTATTTTAGATTTTTTAGAATTTAAGAAATTGTTTAAGTTTAATGGGTTTCCTAACCTTCCATAATCACATTGGTCAGATAGTAGTGCTTGGGAAATGGAAAAATGTCTTACAATGATTGAAAAGGAGGATTTGAAAGAGAAAGTCAAGAATGCAAGTTTTATCTCCCTTTCCATTGATGAGGTTATAGCAGTGGACAACACATATTGGGTTTGCATGCATGTTTATAATTTTGAGAACCACACAAGGAAACCTCATCTTCTAGTTGTTCATAAAATGAAGGAAAACTACAATGCTGAAAATCTTTGCAAATTGGTTATATCTAATTTGAAGGATATAAGCTGGGATGGATGATTATTCAATAGTTTAAAAGTTGGGATGGATGATTATTCAATAGTTCAAAGATTATATGTATAAGAGTTGACGGTGCATCAATAATGCAGGGTTATAGAACCAACCTATATGTACTCTTACAAACATCAATTACACCTTATATGATTCCAATTCATTGCATGGATCATAGGATGAATCTTGCATATAAGATAGTTAGCACATTTGAAAATGTCACAAAATTTGAAGAAATTATCCATGAATTACACACGTATATGTCAAGAAGTTTAAAAAGATTTCTAGAGTTTCAAAAATTTGCAATTGGAGTGAAAGATGGTTAAAAAATTCTTAAAGATGTTGATAAAAGATGGATTTCCATGTATGAACATGCACACAATTTTTTGATACATATCCATTGTTAGCTAGTTTCATGTTTAAGTACCGTATGCATGTTGACAAAAAAAAGACATGCTTTACCACTTAACATATTTGGAAACATTGTTTACACTTTATGGGATTCTACCCATGTTCAGTGAAATAAATTCCTTAACAAAATATGCTTAAGAAAAATCCATCTATATAGTCAACTTCATTAGATTGAAAAAACATGTATGTCAAACACTAGATTTGTTATACAATTTTGATGAATGTTTTCAAGGACATGTATTCAATGATTAGCAAACTATTGTGCTCATGTATTAGTTGACTATACTAGGAGAATTGAAACTAACACATAGTAGTTCTAAAACAAATCTAACTAAACATAAACCATAACGCTAAGAGCTTAAGGAGATTAAACATCATCAACATGCATGCAACTTTTAATAAAACCAAACTAACATGCTAATATTAATCTCTACTCTTTGAATGCTAAACTAGAAATGAACCTATGTAGATCCTTAGCAATCAAAATGTGATTGTTTGTTTGATCTCAAGGTTTTGAGAATGGAGTCTCCTCAAACATGGCTATAAGGCCATTTTGATTCTCTCCATATTACTTAAGCTTGAGTCAAAGGATGCACTAAGAAGATGTTAGCTGAAAACTAATGGAGTATGCTCAAGATGAAAATGTCTATAGTTTATACTAAGGTGTAAGAAGAAATGTAGGAGGAGGTTTATTTATATAACCATTTGGTTTGAAAGAGATTTGCATCCTATTGTATGTGGGATAATAGAAAAGCTATGTTAGTTATGGATACACATACTTTTGAATGGTTAAGTTTTCTTAAGGGGAGTTTAATTTATCATTAGTGATTCATGGGAGTTGAGGGGGTGTCTTAATTAATCAAGAGTGATTAATTAATAGGTAGGTGTAAGCTTATAGAAGCTTTTTAGAGGAAATTTAACATGATCTAGGCTATGAGAGGATTTTAATCCAATAAATGACGATTTATTGATTAAATAGAAGAGAGTATTTAATTGGGAATAATTAATTAATCCAGATAGAAATGAACACTAATTAACGGAAGGTTGTTAATAAACTTCGAGCGATAATAGGTTAATTAATTAACACGATGTAATTAATTAACAATGATAGAAGAGAAATGGTGCATTATTGACGATATGTCGTCAATCTGTGGGAAAAAAGGAATAACTAGCGCAATTTAAGTATTTAAATTACTTGATCCAAATTATGGGTGTCTACAACTACACCAAATTTAAAGGATACTAAAAGTTATTCTAGATTCAATATAAGTGGTCATATTTTTATTCTTGTAAAAGGGAATGAGATTCAAATGCATACTTTTAAAAAAGAGTGGATATTGTTGGAACAAACATTGAAGAAGTACCTATAACACATAATTTATACGAAGGTCTTATATCTCAAACAAGGATCAAATTGAAGAAAATTTCACAATGCTTATCCAAAGTGAGATTAGAGAATGCTTTAAAAGGGATGAGATTCTTGAGGCCATGGGAGTGGTCAATCCTATATTTTAGAATCTGTAGCAGGTAAGAAAGTTATAAGTGATTCATATAAAAGACACATGGGTACTCTCATTAAGCATTTTGGAAAATTAGTAGAATGTAACAGAGTTCAAATTAAGGGTCTTCTTCAAAAGGAATTACTTTCATGTCAATCAACTCATTTTGGCATCACAATGGTCAAACAATATGACTTACTAAGTGAACCAACAGATAATGGTGTAATTACATGGCTATGGAAAAAGTTGTATCCTAGTAGCATCCTACATGAAAGCATTAGTGAATATTTCGATTGTATGAATTGTGTCAAACAATGATATTGGGATCAGTTGAAGATGAAAGGGTTTTTAGCACATTAACATTTGTTAAATCAAAATATCAAAACAAATTGGATAAAAATATTGAGACTTGTTTGAGATTGTATGTTTCACAATATGATGTGGACACATTTCCTTATGAAAGAGTAATGACAATATGGAATTATCTTGCAGAAAGGAGAGGGGTATGTAATTCTAATACAAGGGCTAACAACAAAGAAGACATAAACATCAAAACTATGACTAAAAATAACAATGAAAGATTAGATAACAGTTTGAGTTTTGAAGACCTAAATAGTCAAGAATTGTTTGAGCTACCTGATATTGACTAAAGATGTATGTATGAACATAATATTTCTAGAAGTCAAATTTCATATCATATTATAAGTATGTAACTTGTTATTTGTTATATACACATGTTCTTTATTGAATAATATTTTCAATGTTGTAACTTGTTGTTTAGAGTTTTTAATCGAGAAATGTGATACTTATTTTTGTTGTCTTTTAAATCGAATAATATCCTAGCATATTATTGTGTTAAAAAATAAATCAACTTCGAGTTAATAGAAAGTGTTTGAAAATGATAAAATGATATTAGTAATATTAAACATAGTTAAAATAACGATATTATGATTTTATTTAATGTATTGAAACTCTTAATATTTTTATTATTCCTAGAAAAATATATTATTTTTATTGTTTTCATTTTCAAATGTCAAATTTTACAATTTCATATTGCAACTTCATCCTTAAGAAGTAGAGTATTTCATTTGTGTTATTGTCTCCTTTACACCAGAACCTTCTTTTAAAACACAAAACTAACAAGATCTGTATGACTACATTGATATTTGAAATTATTTCATGTTCTCGATTTGCCGCATCACCGCGATAGTAATATTGATCCTCTTCTATTTTCTTCTTCAACGATATTTCAAGATCCATTCCATGCTCCTTTATGATCCTCTTAAGGTATTACTTTGTTTGTTTTAAGTAACAAACTTTTTCTTAATATCAACAATTGCAATTAAAATTTTCCTTACACTTTTTAAATGCACACCAAAAAGTGCATTATTTGTACTTGATTATTTCAAAAATAGAAAAATAATTTTGGCATGGAAAATTATTAAAACTTATCAATGCCTTATCATTTTCATAAACAAATTACTAAAATCCATTTAAATTGAGGGTATTTGTTCAACATTTCTCTAATACTTCATCATTGAAGAATTAGTAAAAGACATAATACAAGATACAAACCGATTCAACAACATATCAAGCTTATTGGCTCATTTTGAACCAAAAATATAATAAATATGTCTCGGGAAGTAGTTAAATGGGAATTCATTTCTTTAAAAGAACAAATTATCCCTAAATTTCCAAAATTTTATTCTTCAATATTTCTTATTTAAAAAACTTAGCCAAAATACTTTCAAGTAAAAAACTTGTTTTTCATCATTTGTTGAGGCA
Source organism: Taxus wallichiana var. yunnanensis (assembly GCA_018340775.1). Classification (NCBI taxonomy): domain Eukaryota; kingdom Viridiplantae; phylum Streptophyta; class Pinopsida; order Cupressales; family Taxaceae; genus Taxus; species Taxus wallichiana. Next base: position 129,196,804 of record CM031238.1, on the reverse strand, counting down.
ATTTCTCTTAGAGGTGTAATGATCTTTGAATGAGAACTCCAAATATCTATTGGATTAAAAGACTAAATCTTTCAATCCCAATATATTCCTCATCCAAATCAATTTCATTCAACACAAAAACAACCTCGTGCACTTGGAACATTGCCCAAAAATAGTTAGGTAAAATTCTACCTGCTTGAAATTTGAGCATGAAATGAAACACGTTTCCAAAGTGCCCTTGGTCCTAACATTTTCATGTGGTGGTGGCGGCGGCATATTTCTCCTCAAAGTAGTAGATGTATTTGGAGGGGAGAGGCACTACAATAATCAATTGTAAATATGAGAAAATTGAAATGAAAAACATAATAAGAATGGAATAATAAAAATTATATATCATTTATGATTAAAAAACATTACTTATTTGTGTAGATTGTAGTTGAGAGGGTGGTTTGTGGTTGTTGTTGAGTAGAGTGAAAAGTGTTTTGGTGATCTAAATGCAATTAACCATTAACAATTTAAATTTATTAGAAAATATAACAAACTAAAAATAAATTAAAATTACAACTTAAATGAGATACATACCTTGAGGTGATGAAGAACTTGTGGCTTAAATTCTATTGTGACTAAACGAGCTTGAGGATAAAAGATCGTTATAGAGTTTGCTATAGAAAAGGAATGTAGGGAAACAAGCCATAAATGATGCATATTTCTATGAAATTATATATACTTTAAAACATATTGAAATATATAAATAATAAATACCTACGATCAGTGGCATGGTGGATGTGTCAATTGGATGAGGAATTAAGGAACTCATTTGTTTCACTTGAGAAGTGCTTAATTGTGGAGTGGCTAGATCTCCTAACTCTGAAACATTAATTGGATATCCGAATCGATGGGAAGTGTCCTGTTATGTAGCCTTCTTTGGGATGGTGCATCAAGTATCCCATGTTATAATTTTGAACAAACTATTAAAATAAAATATAAAATATGAAGAAAATTAATGATAATTATTAAGAAAAAATAATCATAAATTTGGGACTACTGTTATTCAATTGTTAAAGACATAGTTGTTAGATTTATGTGGAGTGTGGTAGGAGAAGGGGTGCTACGTAAATTGTATAGAGATTCATAATATAAAGCAAGAATAAAATTTATGGAACTAATAGAAGCAATTTCATTCACAAGATTAGCTATTTCATGTCATTTCTTATCCTGGAGGATAAGAAAGTGCATTATCCATATATCAACCTTGTAATATAATTTTGGCTTGGAAAAATTGAACCATATCTTGCAGAAACAAGTTACTAAAATCCTTGAGGGAATTCCCCTTTTTGAAGGATTTGGGGAAACTATAAATGTAAGGAGACACAAAATTGATAAATATTTAATAAAACACAAAATCAAAATTCATAAAATAAAAAATGATGTAAAAAGTAATATGATTATTAAAAACTTACCAATAGTTGCATCAATAGATATTCAAGTGAGACTCCAAATACTTGACGTCTTCATCTATCAAAATAGCCTTCATTTGTGTGTAATCCACAATCAGTATGCGGTAGTCTTATCATATGCTCAAAGTGTTCAAGGGACGTTCTAAAGGATGTGTGTGATGGGAGTTGAATATGAAAATTACAAGAGGAACTGTTATAGTTGGTTAGAAGGTTGTTGAGTGTTTTGGTGTCTGTTAGAAATTGGGGCATATAAACTAGCCTGTGAAACTTGTGGCTTCAATCCATTGTGAAAATGAATTGGGATATGATAGAAGGGTGTAGAGTTAGGGAAAGATAAGGATCTTGTATGAAAACTTATGGATTTTAATTGGTGGGCTCGGAGGTTTGGTGATGACCTTCCTTCTTGAATTTTTACAACAAATGGAATAGATGTTTGCTCGGAATTAATAGATTGTTTGGATGGTTGAGGTTATTTTTCTCATTTTTGTATGCTTTGGAATTATAGCTAACAATTGTGTAAAGTGAAAATAACTAGACTGACTATTATATATAGGAAGATTTGGAGGCACAAGTAATATGTTTTGTGTTATTGGATGAGGGCAACGAATGGTAGCATGCTAGGTGACATCCTAGTAGCACACCGGTTAGTAGCATGTTTGGTGATACCATTTGAGAACATACTTTGCACTATCATCCAGTAGACAAAATGCTACAATTGCTACACAAGCATACCGGTAGTAGCATGTACATGTTATTCTGTCAAGATGGCGCCATGTTTGCTACCCACTAGTAGCATCCTTTGTACTACCAGTTAGTAGAATTTTTATGCCTCTCGCCAATAGCACACAATATAACTAGTCGATAGCATCTTGTATGCTACTAAATTTGGTAGCATGTAGAATGTTATCGACCATAACATAGATAATGGTTGGTAGCATTATGTATCTGCTACATACCATAGCATATAATATTATATTGTTGTGACCCCACAACATTTTATCTTAAGGTTGTAAAAAAATTCAAACCACACAAAACAAAATTTCTGTGATTTTCCATAATTTTGAAAGTGGTTTTTGAAAATTCACCAAATAGTTTCTACGGTTTTTGGATGGAACCTTAAAATTTACCCTTTTGGTCATGCCCACGGACTGGGCCTTATCCATCATGATTGTTTCCTATTATCCCTCCATCACCACCCTCATTAGGCCACCTACCTCTTGAATCTTCCCCCACCACACCCCTATATCGTTGTGACCACATGCCTTGTCCCAATCACACATGTGATCGGGTATTCTCCCACACCCACCTCATTTCCCCTACCCTCATCCTCCCCTACCCTCACCACATGGTTACACCCATGACTAGGATGCTTCTCACCTTGAATCCTTCCACCTACTTCCCTATCTCCTTTTATCACTATCCATTACCATCCTTCACTTCCCCTTCAACGTCCACCCCACCACTACAACCCCATCCACCAGATCATGACCTCCGCTACACCATTGAATTGTCCCCATCTCGATGCTTGGTCGTACCCGTGACTTGGGCCCTTCCCTCATCCTACCTCACCAACACACCAACCATCCCCGATTGTGGCCATAACCGGGTCCCCACTTAGTTAATTGTGCCCGCAACTAACTCCCACTAAATTCTTCCACAATAAAAAACTTAAAAAAATTAGTTTTCTCAATTGTGCTCTCGACCGGGTCTAACTCCCACTCTCCAGGCCATTTGCACCTGTGAGTGAGTGCCTTCCACAACAAAAAAACCAAAAATAAATTTTTTTCGGTCATGCTAGCCAGGTGGATCCCTCTCCCACCTACGCATTGTTACCATAAAACACCCAAAAATATCTAACTTCTGGACCTAGCAGCATTTGGATGACTTGAGGTAGCCTTCGGTCGGTTCATTTCCCTTAATTTTTCCTCTTGCATCCTCCTCCACCTAGTTAGATTGTCCAATCCACTTCATGCACCCTCCACCCCTATTAGTGCTTCGGTCACACCCTATGCACTCTCCACCCACCCCGTTTTACCTAGTCATTCTACGTGATGTATATTCCCCCATGCTTATTCACACTCGATTTTCTCCATCAATATCTCACTTGAATACATTTCTAAGCTTGAGTCCCAACACTTTGGGGACTTCCATCCTCACCAATTTGTCACACAATTTGCAATGAGCCTATGCACCCTATGGTACCACACCACACCTATACACTACATTTCAAAATTTGCACATTTAAAAAATTTGATGGCACCAAAGAACCATCACACTAATTTCATCTTTTTTTCTACACATGCCAACTCATTTAGTTCAACATGATGATGTACTCTTACACACCTTCCACTTTCACTCATTGGCCAAACACTTGATTGGTATTCCGCCTCTAGAACATAGCATTTACATAACTTGTAGACACATTCTTATCTCTTTTCTTCTTCCATATTACACCTCAAGCCACACTAGTTAACCTTCACATGCTTTGGAAATCCCATAACAAGTCTATTATTAAATTTGTTGCATGTTGGTGTGCACTCATTCACCACCTCTTGTTTCCACTCCCACAATATGATCTCATTGAATTCTTTTCAAAATGTTCTGTCCTCACATCTAACACCCCTTATCATCTCACCCATCTATGCACATTGCACCCATATGTGTCACAATATTATATGCACTCAAAAACTATAAAACACTACTCACCCTCATCATTCCAACCCCTTGAATCTTTGTGCACTTGAGTCCATACTTAATTTTTGCTTCTTTGCTCACATATTTTGGTATTGAAAGTTTTGGAAAGGCGAAGGAAGATCATAAAGGAGTAGTTCAAATTTCAACATCATTGTTTTGGTAATATTTTAGCACATGTGTCACTCACATTTGCGATTGGCCTACAACCTCTGTGTGATTTTCGGTGAATCGTAGCCATTTCTTTGGTTTATGACTAAGTTGGGTATATCATTCATTTTTATGCATTGTTTTTCATTTTTCTACAATAAAATGTCTTTTATCTCCTTAAATGGTTATGGATTTTACCGAGGTATGTCCCTAACCACATAAAAACTAACATTTTTCTAAGTGTGTTTGTGTGCAAGTTATAGATTTAGATCAGGAAGTTTACCCACTTTATTCATTGAAATAACCCTGTGATTGTCCTTATGTTTTTAATGATAGCATAAGCCTATTTATTTAGTAGCATTGATTTGAATATTTTTTTATATCAACTAACAAATCTTGCAAGTGATCCAAATCTAGGCATACATTTATATGTATACTAATTTCTCTATGCCTTTATGGACATTATTTATAATATCAACAAGTTCAAACACCTATACAAGCTTTGTAATTTGTTCAATTCCACTTCCTAGTAGAGTCCAAATCCTAAAATAATCTACCTAGAAGAAAAAACTATTACAAAACAATAAATGTTCACATCATGAGAAGCTCAAATAGAAAGCTAGGAAAACTTAGAAGAGTATAATTACCATATACATTTATTACTCTATATGTTTCTTGTTTTTGTGGTAAAATATAATTTTAAACTACACACCAGGTATTTTAATTTTGAGAACCATGTTTTAAAATAAATAAATAAATAATAGTTGTCCTTATGTAGATACCTATGAATGACACATGCACCTTATAATGGTTTTCCGGTGATTTTGTGCATATGGTTTTCTTGACTTAAATAACATGAATGATTGGTGTGTTTACTCCACTAGTTGAATCTCTACTTCTTCCTTAACCCTTCATAAACACTTATTTGATATTCATTCTTCAATTGTGATGTATTTTTAGGGACCGCCTCTTGTGGATTTGTTGTCATGCAAATTTGCAACATAAAAATTTCAAATTTTCAAGCCTGACAACAGACTCAAGTGTCAAACTTTTTGATTATAGACCCTATCGAGAACTCCTCTGAATCTATTATTCCCATGTGCATGCCTATCCTCACCCCCAAATTTCTCATCTATGTTATAAAAACCTTTCCCAAATTATTAAAATGTAAAAATAAGCTCTTAGAACTATTCCAATACAGTGCTTCTCGAGACAATTTCTTTAGAGAGTCGAGAAAGACTATTTTTAGCCTTTTTGGGACAGGTGTACATCCTTCAAAGTAGATTTGAATGCCCAAATTCATCAGGAATTGGTATCAAGGATCTAAGATCATATTGCAAGTTATTTAGGGAAGTTTAGGAAATATTTTGAGGTTTAGGAACAATTTCAGTGAAAGCGGGTTTTGGAGGTGAAAGAGCTCACAGTTCAAAAAAGCACTTGAGATTTGGGAGATGATTATGGGAGATCTGGAATGAGTTGGAGGCCAAAAAAGATACCATTGGAAATATGATTCAATTCCCTACATGGTGGTATTTTCATATTTTTCACAATACCAGTGCACTTCTTTCCATAGCTCATTCTTGGAAGGCACACCTTGCGATCTCGAGAAAGAAGGATATTTTTGAGGGATTTAAAGGAATACTAATACCTTGAGAGGCATCCCATTATATTAAAAAGGATATTGGGAGTCAAAATCATTTAAGGGTTAATCAAAAAGTCCTTCCAGAGCTTTGATAACTTCGTCTTCAAGGTCCTTCCCAAGGTAAGCCTTCCATACTTAGCCATTTTTTCCAGTGCCACGTGTCAGCATGAGGATGCGGTGAATTTTTGTATCCCTTTATTTACATTCCAAGGGGACAAAGGGGAAACAAAAATTCACCCCATGTCTAGTTGATCCCCTAGACCCATCACATGACCCTGGGAAGCCTTAGTAAGCCCCTTTTGCCAATTTTCTAGCCCCCGCTCCGCAAAACCTCTCACTTGCCACTTGTCACCATGGGGATAAGGCACACGTTTTTGTCCCTTATATTCCATTATAAGGGGATATAAAAATTCACTATCCCACATTTCTCCCTCATGGTCTCTCACATGACCGAAACTTGGCCCTGGGTGCTAAAAAACAAGCTCTTCTCCCTCATCCATCAACAAATGCATGATCGCCACTTGTTATCATAGGGATAAAGTGAATTTTAGGTCCCTTTCATACCATTCCAAGGGGAAAATTGGGGAAAAAAATGTGCCCTTTCCCCAAGAGGATACAAAACTAGAACTTGCAAATTTCTCTAACCCCACATTGCTCCTTCCTCCATGTGCATGCAAGCCTAGAGGTGCTTTACCATATTTCTTCCAAAAATAATTGTAATCCATATTTCCTCCATGACCTCATGATATCAGCAAAAAAATCCATGAAAGCTGATTTTTTCTAGACACCATGCCCATTTTTTATCTGAATGACTTTGTGCCCGAAATCGATGAAAAATTCATATCTCACAATCCGTAAACGGATCAAAGTGATATTTTTGCAATCTTCCTCTTTTCCAAATGCATTCAAGAAGCAAGTGAAAACATATTAAATTATGAACTATATTTTTAATGGTGGTAAACCCTCATTTTTTTCCCTAGCTTTTGTTTCTTCAGTTTTTGGACATTTCGAAGAATGGATCGAGCTAAAAATTTGAACACATAGTCTAGAAGAAAAACCTATTCGGTGAAGCCGATTTCGTCACAATCCAAGGTGGGAAAGAACAATTTATAAAAATCTTGTGGAATCCAATAATGTTTTCCATGACATAGGAACAAAAGGGTAGCAAGGTATCTATTCACTTCTTAAGGTTCCAATGAGCGGAATCACACAAAAATTGGAGTAGAGATTTGAAATGAATTATGTAAACTTCTACAAGTTATTTCATTCAAATACGACACTTTGGGAGGAATAATTTATTTATTTAGTAAGTTTCTAAGGTATCACCTACTAAAAATAGTAATTCCAATAAAAATGTGCATTCATACTCCTTATTTCATTCCCTCATGATTGAGACACTCAAAATTGGCAAGATTGACAAAAATGGCAATTTAGTTGGCTAAATGGGACCATAATGGTGAATATTCTAAAAATAGAAAATGGGTAAAATGAGATAAAAGTGGTAACATTTCAGTCCTTCACCCATCCTACAATGGTCTTGGCATTCATAGGATCTCCTCTCCCTATTTCAAGTCAATTCCCACATTCCTTGATGTAGCAAGCAAAGAATGTCAAAATGAGAAAAAATTAATTTTGTATGAAGGCCATTTCAGTTCATTTCACATTGGGTGCATGATCAAAAGGTGGAAGGAATTGGTTTTTATTTCATTCTTATTTCCTTTCTCCATGATTGGAAGGGTCTTGTCTCATGTTTCACCCATCATTAGTGTTCCCATAGTGGTGGAATCAAGATCATGATTGTGTGAACAAAGTGCATCCAATTTCTCTCATGTGAATGATTGATCATGAAGATGTGATAGTTTCTTAAGGATTAGAAGGAATTTATTAGCAAGGGTAGTTATCTTCTATTGTTCTCAGTGGTCCACTTCTCGGTACTCATCACTCACTTCACTATATGTTCAAGTAGTGTGGAAAAGGTTCATCATTTCAAGATTTTTCAAAAGAGGCAAGGTGTTCAAAGTGGTCTTCATCAGAGATTTTCATCAGTGCATCAACGTGGAGGGTCATCAATGGTCATATTTTCATCTTCAACTTCCTTGGATATGATATTCATCAAAAGCCATGCTTTGGAGCATCCCTTCTCTTCTCTTCTTCTAAACCTCCTTTCTAATTCTTCACTAAGCGTAATCATTGTATTTTTTTGTATTCCTTTAAGCGACATATTTGTAAAATTTATAAGTATTTTATCAAAATTATAAGATAAATAATTAATTCGCCTCTTCTAGGGGAAATTGAAAGGTCACAAGTGTAATAGGAACGTGAAGAGTCACGTGGAGGGGGAGATGAGAGGTCAATTCACATTGCTATAAATTGAAATGGCTTCTCCATTTCAAAGGATCTTGAATGTTAGTGTTTTTGGTAGAAATTATGGATTGTGACCTTGGTCTTAAGCTTTGTATCACCAACACAATAAATAAAAACTAATTTTCATCCATTTCCTTTTCTCACGCATTCTTCTGTTTTCTCTCTTTTATGCACTTTGCAAGCATAATGTTAGAAAAGAACCTTGCATCCTTGACATATGAATATAAGGAAATGTGTGTTTTTGATTCATTGGTCCCATTGATGACTTCATTGTTTCCTTCTTCTATATTGAATGTTTAACTACTTTGGTTATTGGGTGTGAACTATGCAATTTTCCTACTCACAACAATAACCTTCCTTTCCTAATTTATCTCCTTCACCCCTCATCGTTGTAATTTCCTCCCTTGTACCCCATACAAGAACTTTGCCACATGTTCAGTGGAGTGTTCCTGTGTGATCCCCGACCTATTTGGCCAACCCATAACATTTAGATATGAATATATTAGTTTACATTCAATAATGGGAGTTGCACCATTCAATGCAGAGGGGCATAACCCCATGAACGTTGGTGGAAAAACCTAATTTTCCATATCAAATTTTTTTTCTTGCCAACATGATTTCATTTTTTTCATTTATACATTGTCAGGATGGAATTTTCCATCTTGGATATAATCAATCAAATTTTTTTCCAAGGTTGATGATTGTCCTACCTTCATTTTGAATTAAAACTTGTGAAATGAAAATATCTTTGGGTTTTCCTTTTATCACTTTTGAATCTAAATGTGACAATTATATGCCAAATGATTCTAAATTTTGGGATTGATCACTATATAATACAATAACCTAAATATGTTTTCAAGGGGAATGATTAGAAGATATTTTCAATAGATAATATCTTAAGATAATTTTTACAATCAATCATAAGGCTGAGTACTCTTATTTGTGAATTTTAAAATATCTTATTGCATCCTATTCCATTGGTTTTAAGGAATATCATTTATCTTTGCATTATTTTCATATGTTCTTACACACATGTTAGGAGGGATAACTACATTGGTTTGAGGTATTTTTGAGTAGTGCTATGTAAGAAATTCTCATCACATGGGGTGTTGAGGCAACTTGACTCAAATATGGAATAAGCCCCTTTAAGATCATAAAGTAAGGATTTAGGGTTTATACAATAGGAGAAGTCATTTACGAGTACATAATTACTATTGTAAGATTTTTATCACACATCCTACATCCATGGACACACACATCATGTTATAAATGTTACAAATTAAAATAAGAAAAGCGGCTATAGGAGGGCAAAAATGCTAAGCGTTTCTTTCTAGCTTGGGTGATCCTCCACTATGCTCATTTCTAGATCTCCAAAGTTTACAAGAACATTGAATCTTGTATGACATGCTAAGATGGGTCCCTTCATGTGTTTCAAATTTTGGGTATCTAATCTAGTTATACACACAAAATGTCATATACCACGGGTTCTCAAGGAGCACTAGTGTCGTAATTCTAAAGGATAGTAACCCTAACCCTAATGTAGTTATATGTTTCAAGGCCTATATCTAAGATAAAGATAAATATCCTATTATGGTTCATAAAAAGAGTAATTCAAGAGGGATAAAGCCAATGGGTGTAATATAATAAGACAAATCAAACATGCATGAACCATAATCTATAACGATGAATGATCGTTCAAATACATATATAACAAGAAACAAAGGGAAAATAAGGGTTTGAAATACTTACCTATAATGTGGCTACTAATGCATGATCCTACCCAAAGACAAAAACACGAGGAGAGAATATCTATGGATGAAGAAGGGGAAATATTGACTAAAAAACCTCCAATCTTGGCTCAATATGGTGAACCAAATGCACTGATGGAAAGCTTAAAAACCTAAATTCTAGCTACTAGGTTAAAAAAGTGCAAGTTTCCTTTGTGTGAGAAAATGGAGCATTTTGGAATGATTTAGAGATTGATTGATTGATAAAGGAAATGTGGTCAAGCATATATACCTAATGTAGTCACCCATGGATGATGCTATTGGCCATGGTAGAAATCAAACTCGATTGAATTGACCATGGGCGATGTGGTCGACTTTGAGGACACATAAGGTCATAAGGTGAAGAAAATGTAAGGTGGAAGCTGAAGAATAAGTTGGGGTAATGAAGAAGGTCAAGATGACTAAAATAAGATATAATAGTGTGCGTGAGTGTATACAAGTGGACATAATGGGACAAGAGGACATAATGAGTATCTTGTGTGTACAAATGGAAGAAATGAGGAAAGGGTGATAAAATTATGGCATAATAACGACATGTCTCAAATATTGTGGTCTAGCCCATGTGACAAAATTTGATCAAACCCGATTCTCGACAAGGCCTTTAAGGAACCCACTCGGGAGGATAATTAAGCAATAACACATGCATAAGAGAAATTATTAACAAGCGTAAAAAATGGTGTATACATATGCCCAAACCGAAGATCAATGTGCGTCAAAATAGTGAAACATGAAATGGTCTTCATATATATATATATATATATAACACTTGAAATCAAAAGCAATTTAATATTGAAGGTGTTGTATAGAAATAGTCAAGTCCACCAAATGAAATATATATACCTTATACTTACCTCTTGGTGTTAGTTAAAATGCTTATGGTGGGTGTAATATTTGCTTGGAACCGTGAAGAAGCAAGACTAAACAAAAACATTATAATATAATTAGTAAAATAAGGCATAAATCACTTAGCTAAGAGGTCATGGGGATGATGTAGCTAAGTGTCGCGATGATGAAGAGGTGTGAGAAAAGAGGATTTTGAGTGGAATTTTGTAGAGTTATGTCTAATATGTCTAAATGAGTGGCTTGCCACCACGATCATGACACACTTTATGGAATATGTTTAGGGTTTGTTATTAGAAAGATATGAAGGTTTGAATATTAGAAGAGACCATGTCGAAATCAAGTATAAGAATTGTTATAAATAGTAAAGGGAGAAATTCATTTGTCACTTTACTAATTGATATGGAGAGAAATCGATCTATGAGATTACAAAATTTAAGTGATTGTATTGACGATGAAGAGAGTACAAGGTGAGGTCAAGGTGGTATAGATGGGGCATGCGGTTGCATGAATCACATGGTAGGTTTTGTTTTTAAATTTGGAAAGCATAGTTAGGAGAAAATTTTATATCAAGGAAAATTTAACTAGTAAATTTTCACCAAAGATAATCAAAATGTAAATCAAGTCAAGTGTTTGGTGGGTTTGGGAACATTTTGGTTTTAGAGTCATTAAGATGAGTTTTGAATTTATTTATAGGAAGGGTCACACACTCCTAAGGTAGATGAATCAACCATGCTAGAGTAGCTAATCACATCATGGACGATGGCGTTGGGTTCACTCGGTGGTTGATCATGTAAGGAATTGCATGGTCGATGATGTTTTTAGTGAGTTAATTATTTTGTTTTGACAATTCAAGTTATATTTTTATAATTATTTTGGATTGAGATCTAACAGTGCTTATTGTTGAAATTTTGTAGATTCCATGGATGATTTTCTTTGTGGATATTAGTGGATATGGCGTGGATTCCATATTTTTGAGGGGTTAATCTATATAGGATATTGCACAATTACATGGCCTCAAATTTGGAGGCATTGTGTAGATGGTGTGGATCCCTAATAAAAATGTTTTTCACACACTAGGAGGTTTGGACCAATAAATTTAAGTGGAGGGTGGAGGATAAATGATAGAGGATGCAAATATATTGTAGGATGTTTGTGTTCCCCTTGGGCTGCCCATTGATTTGTTTAGATGTTTTGTGATGTTCTCACTATTACATCGAGAGGAGGGCAATAACATAGTGGGATATGAGGAGTGATGATTATCATATAGGTTCATTAATGGCTTAATTAAGTGTCATATTCACTGCTTAGATTCTAGGTATTTGGAATGATCATTGGTATGGTTGTGGTACATATCTTGTGCCACTGAGGAAAATGGAGAAATACTATTATTTGTGATTGTGGCATATAGGGATGCCTTGGAGTTAGGGTTTTAATTTATTTAAAGGTCTACCACTTGGGTGTAAATAGTAAATGAACTTTGTAGGGTTTAAGTGAGGTAACATAGGGTAGTGGGGCCCATTATTATTTTGACAACGTGAATTTATGAACATGTTGCTAGATATATGATTAACATGAACACCATTATAAGTAGTAGAGGATGCACTAAGGTTACTGATAGTGGGAGAGGGGCTCTACATTTAGGGTGAAAATTGAATACATTTCCTTGATTTGTGTTACAAAATATCAAGTGGTATTAGATCCATATAGGGGCACAATAGATTAGTGGCCTAGTTGGTTGATGACGATTAATGCAGAGGGTATTTGAAATATTATAGGGCATTATGTGTGTTGGGTAGAGAAACACCTAGTTGATAGAGTTCCTTTGTAGCGTGGGTGTCCAACCCATGTAGTGCCACCACCCTCCCAAAATATCATTGAAAACACACCATAGAGAAGGACAAGAGAGTCGGGATGGTATATTATATTCCACCATTAAGGCCACACCAATTGAGGTGTGCACTAAAACTAGGTGTTAGGAGACACCAATAGAGAGGAGTGGGAGGAATAGAGGGACCACAAGTTATAAAAGATGGGAAAACATCAAGATACAAGATTATTTAAAGGAGAGTGGAAAGACCTAGGGGTGAAACCTTATGTGGCACTTATAGAGACCCAAAGGAGGATATCATCGGTCATAATATGCTACATATATGATGCATCAAACAAGGTAAAGAACAAAAATTAGATGAGACCACCGGTGATATTAGTTCTCGAGATAGGTGTGCATGATTGCTAAGATCCCAACAATCGAGGTATGATGATGATGGGGTAGTTTTAAGAGGTCGGGAAAATGGATCCATCGTGGTTGAGCATCTCGGTGAGCAAGTGAGCCTAAAATCTCTTTAGGTATATTTTTGTTTAGAATGTTGTGATAGGTTATATTAATTATATGATAGATTGCTAATGAGTTATATGGTTTTCATGTTTTTGAGAGAGGACCACTATCGAGTGGAATTCATTGATTGAGGGTACACACCATGAGATCCTAGATGGTGTCTTGTACATGAAAAATACTTACGTGATGGAAGATCTAATGTAAGTGACAACCAAAAACTAAGTGAGTAAATTCAAGCTTATGTGAGAGGAATTTTACTAGATTCAATGATATAGGGATGCTCACGTGGCGATGAGTTTTGGATATATTACATCATTAGTATAAGTTCTTATCGAGGCACACATGCAAAAATGGTGTGAGAATAGACAACAATAATTGCATATAAACATACATCTTCTACGTGCCATGTAAGCTGATAAAACCCACATTTTAGAGTTAGAGGTTTGGGTTACGAGAGATGAGGAATTAGTTTCAAGGGCTCAGTCTAGAGCCACATCACTAGCATGATCCCTATGTGATATGAGTCAAGAACTATCGGCTCAAATCATCAAATTCCCTCTATTAGAGGGAGGAAATGCTTGATTTATGGATGATGTATTTTTTTGTGATATATATTGTATTGATGATGTATAAAATGAATAATTGTGATACACACACACACACACACACATATACATACATACATATATACATATATGTATATACACACACACACATGAGATGGCATTTTTGTGATGTCATGTGTATGTGATGTTGATGTTTGATGTATGTTTACTTTTTGATTTCATTTTCATATTTTTGCATGAATGTAGGAATATTCATGGATAAGAAAGATGAAATGATAAAAGGTTTAAATTGATGATGATAGAGTAGGTAATTATGGGTGTATAAGACTGGATGGGATGGGGAAAAATTAGAGGTCCAACTTAAGCGATAAGAGGTAAACCTAAGCGAGAGATGATAGATAGATTACCAAAGTATCAAAGGCGGGAAGAATTGGTTATAAAAACCCAAGCGAGAGAGGTGATATATATATATATAACCAAAGTATCAAAAAGTAGGAAACAATGGTCATAAAAACCCAAGAGGGAGGTGATAAACCCAAATGAGAGATAAACATAAGAAATAAAGATAAACCCAATTGAAAGAGATATGATGCACATCAAGTAAATCAGATGGATAATTGAGAATGTACTAATGATTTACATGCATCATTTATAATGTCAATCAATTGATGTATATTTTGATGTCAAGTATGATTCACGAGGTCCTCTAAGTTAACCTTAATATTGCTTGATACCTCAATGTACTTCAAAGTGTGTAGAAAAGAGATAATCATTATTCGTTTATATATTCGAGTGAGAGTGTAATAGAAGGTATCATCAATGGATAGACAAGGGGTGAGAATAAGTAAAGATATATTGAAATGATGACATGGAATGTTGTTTCCATGATGGAGGAGATAAGGCCCATCACTTTGGTGTATGAGGAGAGGGATCTCAAAATTGAAGCTTGCGAGAGATAACTCAATAAGTATCATCTGTATGTGAGTAAAATACACAATGAGAGAATATAGTGGTATATAAGAGAAATGTTGAGTGGCTTTATTTTTTGATCTCACATAACCTCTCGCTTAAAGTTTATACATATGTTGTTAGTATGCTCTACAATATTAAACATCATGCTCATGAACCTCATTCCATGTGTAATATAGTTTAGTTGTAGGCGGTTTTGGATACATAATGACAAGAGGATCCATAGGTGATATTGGGGAGGGTAGAGACATAAAAGCATGCGAGAGAAGTAAAAGGGAGAGGAAAAGGAATCTAGATGTCATAAGAGGTGTCATGGGAGTAAAAGGGATAACCGAGGGAGCATGTTTTGACTCAAGCATCGGTCATTAATAAAATGGGTGTAGTTCATGAGCTCATCCTTAGAGTAAAATTTATAGTAATAATCTTCATCATCCATGAGGTCATTTTGTTTGGGGATGAAATTAAGAGTCTTATCTAGCAAAGATACTGATGATATTGCTAATGTTATGAGTAATGTGGGATTGTAATGATTCTTGATACTATAGAATTTTTGTATTCTTATCCCGGAAATAACCTATTAAGAAGGGGTCATATAGCGTATACTCATCATTATCATTATGTGTAGTAACATAAATAATACATGAGTCGATGATATTCTTAGGATAAACTAGATTCTCAACATGAGGGTATTTGGCATGAGTAATAATAATAAAAATTCGATCAACATCCTTCTTGCGAAGAACGAAGTCATAAAAAAGGAGATAATTATGAGATAATGGCATCAAAAATATCGTAAGTATTGATTCTAAGGTTGATTTCATCGGTCCCATCATCATCCGAGTCAAGAAGGTTGGGTAGAGTATGGCCCATAACCTTGAGATGACCACTCTATCCATGAAGAGAGTCCGCGAGATAGTTAAAGCATTGATATTCACAAAAGGAATGGTAGGAGATCTTCCAAAATTGAAATTTTATATGTTCCACATTATTAGAAGAGGTTAAGTTCCAAATCTTAATTTTTTTATTTTACTTACTAAATAGCCCCCAAGTGTGCAAACTTAGCACATTGACATGGTTAAGCCGTGATTGTGTGCATGTGGTTGGTCCACGATTACCCTAAGAGGATATTATAAAATAAGGGGAATTTTAATATAATGAATTTAATGTGAACGGTTCGGGGGCATGGTGATATGTAACCAAATGTATCCCATATGGGGCATTTGTCAATGATCACGTCCTAACACATGATCTTAGTGGATTTGAGGCTTTCAACAGAATAGCCAAGTGTCTTAATGAAATTAGGGGAAGAAGCACAAATAGTAGAACCTTCATCTATGAGGGTTTTACTAATGGTAATGTGGCTAATTTTGACTGAAATATAGTGGGGAGGGTTTTCTTCTCGAAAAAAGAGCCCATCAAGAATTATGGAATAAAGAGGAAAATGG
The DNA here is from genome assembly GCA_018340775.1 of Taxus wallichiana var. yunnanensis. NCBI lineage: Eukaryota > Viridiplantae > Streptophyta > Pinopsida > Cupressales > Taxaceae > Taxus > Taxus wallichiana. Next base: position 129,180,576 of record CM031238.1, on the reverse strand, counting down.
ATGCGAGATGAAAAATTGGTGGAAAGGAAGTAGAAATGGATAGATCTTAACATTGGTGTAATACGCTCTCTTCTAAACAATGTATGGAAGGTTCATACCCCAAAGCGATTGGAAGAGGGATATTAATAGAGAAGAGGGTTGACATAAGATTTTAATGATGTTTAGGTGAAGTACGCATCAATTCAAAAATACAATTTGACTTGGTAGGGTAAATACTTCTACAAGGGGATCCCAATCTTCAAGGCTAGAACGTGAAACAATATGAATGTGGGGTATCATTCTAAACAAGTTCTGAAGGAGTGGTACTTATAGAAAGCACTAATTTTTTTCTAGATATTTCTATGGAATTGGTCGGGTAGAGGAATCTTCATAAGGCTCAATGGCATATGGAAGGGAAGAAGTGCGATCAAATGGGATCTATTGTACATGAGTACGAGGGTTTATGACACCTGAAGGGGATGTTGAAATCAAATATAGGATTGGTTGTGTAGGAAAATATATATATATATATATATATATATATATATATATATATATATATATATATGTATATATATATATGTATGTATGTGGCCGATGGTATTTATTTGTACTTTGGAATAAGGATAGAGGTTTTTCCATGGGATATTTGGTTTGGAGAATAGGGATTAGATGGTTTTATAAGATCTAGTATACACACATGTAGGACATGTTGGCTTGATACAAACAATAATAAACTTAACATTTTGCATGTTGGTGTGTTATCTGTAGATGTACTAATGAAAGGGTAGGAAGTGTTGATAATATTAGTGGTTGGATTATTATTTTAAGTAGGATCACGATTAGGTTAGACAACTTTAGAGTGATCACATAATGGATCATTATAGACTTTAATACATTAATTGGATTGATGGAAAATTTCATGTTAATCATGTTATTGGGATTTATCACATGCCTTGATAGCCTCATCTAAATTCTTTCAAGTATTTTATTCATAATTGAATTTATTTCCAAGTAGGAAGGTGTAGGTGAAGGATTGAAGGGAACAATATTTTTCTAGGAATGAATCTATTTAGCATACCACAATTATTTTTACTTTCATCATGCCAAGGTAGAGTTCGAGAGGGTCTACACCCATGGTGAATGTTCAAGGTAGATGAGATATTAATTCATCCTTAGAGGTTCATGATAGTCGGTGTGGGAAGAAGAATATGTTTGAGAGTTGCCTTGTGGCTTAGTAGTAGAATGATAAATGCTATGAATTGTCCTATTAGAAGAATTTCCTTGAGGAAGAGTGTTTGTGACTCCATCATTAGTGGCATTATTGTTTCTAGGATGCATGAGAACTTGGATATTCTTAGGTTGTTGTTGTTTAGGTGTAGATTTATTGAATTCCTTCATAAGGTGTTTTGCTTGCTTGAATGTTTTTTCTAATGTGGTAGGAGAGAATAATTTCACCTTGTATTGAAGGAGAGGTTTGAGGAATATAATGGATAGTTGATATAATTACATAAGGCATATTGTGTTTAACCTTAATGGAAAAGTTCTTCTAAAGCTTTATGAAAGCTTGAGTAGATTTTGTTAGATTGTTTGTAGTTGATAAAAGTGTTGATGTTATTCTCGGGAGATCATGATATTGGAAATAAATGAGAAAAGTGGTCACCATGATTTCAAGTTTGAAGATAGAGTTGGTTAGAAGAGCATAGTGCCAATCCAAAACATCTCTCATAAGTTTTTGGAAAATATCTTAGTGGCAAAATAAGAGTTGACTTTGAAAAAATCCTTGTAAAGGTTTCCAAAGGCCTTGATGTAAAAGGAAGGGTGGTAGATCCATTGTAAGAGATGGAATATGTGATACCTCCAAGGTCCATGGAAATGGTCTATGGAGGGAGAGGCTCTCTTTGAATGTATTAAAGTACCTTGTTATGGATGTGAGGTTGGGAAATGAGTTCCCCATCGATACCAACTAGGAGAAGAGGGGATGATCTTGTTTTTCCATACCCCAGGAGATCATTTGTGTTTGATTAGTATGTGTAGCCAAGTTGTTTTATATTTTCAAAACTGGTTGGTTGTATAAGTTTGTTGTTTTCGAGATGATAATAAGTTGTAGAATGACTTGAGTAAGATCATTATTAGGAGGGGTTTATTGGCTAGATCAACATTTAATCCACTTGTAGGATGCTTGATATTATTAATATCTAAATCCAACTTTCTAGAAAGATAATATTTCATGCATTTTTGTAACATATCTAGAAATTATCCGTTGAATTTGAGTAATTGATGCATTTTTCGTATGGTAGGAAGATAATTTGACTTAGGAATATATTCATGTTATTTTTAGTCTTTTGAGTCAAAAATAGGATTGTGAATGTTATATCTTGTATGAACATTATGAGTTGGTGGTTTTTGAATTCTTAGTGTTAACAACTCTTATGGAAAAATCATTATCGAGAATGAGGAACTTAGGTAAATCATTAGTTTAATGTTATTACCATTTTAAAGGGGTTGGGTGGTAGAGAAGTCACTAGAAACATGAAGTAAATATTCCATTTTGGGGTTAAAATTTTTTTGTATAACTTTTTTACGAGTGTAATGAGGCCGCACAAGGGTCGATTGAAATATCCCTTTTAGGATATCACTCTAAACCTCAGAAATTTATCAAAACCTACAAATTGTAGTTATGATTTTTCTAGGACAACAAGGTATACAAATCTAAAAGAAAATTATATCCTCAAAAATATTCATTTCCAACAATACTCATGAAGCTTAAAAGATGTAGAAAAATATAGAGTATGATAAACAACTAAGAAATAATTTTTAACAAATTGATTTGAATGTATTTTATTTATTTTATCACAAAAAATGAGGGAAAGGTACATTTGACCATAAACTCCAAAATATTAATAGAAAATGGTTGGAATGATTTTATTTGGCATCAATATGATAAGAATGATCTTCAGATCTGAAATCTCCAAAAACAGCCCACTAAAACCCTTCCAAATTGCTTGCCAAACTTCCTAAATAGGTCACTCCACTTGGGAAAAATACCCAGCAGCCCTGGATCAAAAATAACTAAAGCCCTTGATGAAGAATGGCTGTCCTCTATCTCTAAATCTGAAATTTTTGTTTACTCTCCAAATCTGATCAAAAATATGAATAACAAGCTAGGGTTATGGGTGGAAAACCCTCACCGAAGAATGATCTACCATACAGGGATGGATCTCTCACCACCGAAGCTAGGGATCTTGTAGAATCTAACCTTCAAAAGAAAAAGGTTGATGAACATAGAAATAACTCAAAAATGGTTGCATGCATGAATGGAAATCTAAAAGACCCCAAAGGTATATTTATAACTTTTTTCCTCCAAAAACTCTAATTGCACCCCTTTGGGAATTTTCACATAAACATAAATATAACTTAAGTGGCTTTATTGTACACATACTTAAAAGTACACTTAATTTGCCCAATGAAGAAATAGAACATAAAGTACCGCCTAGTCGCCCATCACTTAAGTCAATGAAAAATATAACATAAAGTGAAGGTGGTTGTAAAGTAACCCATACCCAATAACCTCCACATCTCCAACCCTTGGGTATGACCAAAGATAAGATGAAAATAAACCTCTAGGCCTTTGGTGTAGAAATGGGGACATTACATCGATAGCGTAGGGAAGAAAAATATGAGAAATTTAGAATAACCAGACAAGATCGTCCATGCAAGTGTTTTCATAGGGGATGATAATATAAGGTCGGAAGGAATTATCCTTAGATAGGGTTGGCCATTGGAGAAAATTCACATAGTGGTCGATTGCATAAGAAATGTAGGAAAAATAAAAATAAAAGGAAACTGAGCTAATATATGGAAGAGTTAGTTTCAATTCGAGTTCACGGGAATGTATGAAGGGATAATATAAGTCCTCTCTTGGGTTTCAAATGTTGGGGATTGAATATATGTCTGCACACACAAGATGTAGATACTATAGGTGCTCAAGGATAACTAGTGTCATGATTCTAGAGGATGATAACCCTAACCCTAAGATAGTTATGGGTTTCCAAGACCTATATTTAAGATGAAGATAAATATTCTATAAGGATTCAAAATAAGATTGATTCAAGAGGGATGGATTAATCCAAGGGGAGTAATATAATTATACAAAGAAATATATCAAATAAAACATGCATCTATCCTAATCTATAAAAATGCATGACCAATCATATTTATATAATAAATAAGAAAAATGTAAAATAAGGGTTAGAAATACTTACCTATAGTGGTTGTTGATGCATGATTCTCCCTAGAGACAAAAACACCAAGATAGAGTCATTATGGATGGAGAATGGGAAAGCTCAAGTACAAAACCTCTAGTCCTATAACATCCCATCTTGGGATCCCAAAATTTGACGTCGCACACATCGTTAATAAGGTGGATTGAATTGATAAAGGTAATTTTAAGTAGTATAATGAATAAAGATTGGTGTAAGCTTTTCATAAATAAGGTTTGATTAACCATTAGGAGTCTTAACTTGCATCATCATCATCTATTAAATTATTAAAACTTTATGTATGATGACATTATGCTTAAAAACAATATGAAGGTATACAATTTTATCCTAATGTATGGTTTCTAATGATGGAGGTATCACTTATGTGTGTTAATAAAACAAGATGTTCATTGTATGTATTGAGCATGATAATCTCGTTATTAAAGAGACCTTGGAATGATTCATCTAACCATACAATAAGCTTGTGCTAAGAAAATATGTCTAGTAAGGAATCATTGCACACAAAGGGCATATAGTTGTGTTGTAAACCTTTCTCTTATCTTTTCATTATGTGTTTGATATATGTATGCATATCTTATATCTATAACATTGACATTAGGCGCCTTGGATTTTAATAAGGTAGTAAGGTAATGTGTTATAATGTGCAATCTTTGTTTATATTGTTTGGTTCATCATGAACAATAAATGTTGCTCATGATCATTAGCATTATTGTTATGAAATAACACATCGAACATTACTTTATGATATTTAAGCGCATGTGGTCTTAGTGTAAAATGGTAATATAATTAATATTGACATGTCATATGAATTATGTGCTAACGTGACATCGACTATTGCTTTGCATGTCAGGTATCACATCGTGGTCACAATAATAAGTATATTGTTATTTAAAGTCTTAGACCCTTAAACAGTTGGAGGACTTTTAGGTGGCATCATGGTTTATACACGTTAGCTTGCGGTAATAAGAAACCATCTTTGACATTAGCAATTGTATGAGACCACCTTAGTTATAGACCTAAATAAAGATGGAATATTGGTATGTTGTATGTTTATTATCCTTGGCATTAAGGTGTTCTTGGTTTGAGATATTTTGATTACCGATAATCGTGGTATATGTAATTATTGCATGAACCCGAGTTATTGATCTTGAAACAAGTTAATAATTTTAACAACACCATTATGTTATTAACCCTAGTCCTATACCTATATGAGAAATTAAAAATTATAATATAGGCATGTATTATTGTTTGATTTCACATTTTGTGGGTTATGGAAGGAATAATCACTTGGATGGAATTTATGAGGCATTATCACTTGTTTTGGTGGACTTTTCAAACATTATCATCAGCTTTGTTTGACTTAGCATATGGTAATGATAAAAATATTTTGCATGATTTGTTGAGGATTTTTGGGACGTTATTATCATTGATTATGTTGTTTTGACTTTAACAAAATGCATGATTATTTTTACGTTGGATTTCAAATCCTCAATATAATTGAGAGGGTCACAGGCCTGACCAAAAATTGGAAAGAATTGCGGGAAGTTGCAAATCCATTTAAAAGGGGCATATTTATTTTTGGAGCGCTAATTGCTATTTTTCATGGGCGAGTTCTTGATAATATTAGAAACCCTACCTGATTAGTTGCACAATGGCTATGAGAGGGACTATTGAATTGGTATTTTTCTCCATCTTTGCATGCCTATTATTATGAAAAAAACATTGGTTATTCTTAACTTGAATTTTAGTTCTATTTTTGAGAATTTATGCATTACATCGGTAGATGCATGCTTATAAACCAAAGGACGAAAATATGTAAAACCCATTATAGGTGTATCCTGAGAAGAACATCTGTAGAAGTTAGGTAGTTGTGTGGCTTGACCTGGAAGAAGGATATGAAGGAAGGCACTTAATATGGACGTTTTTTTTGATGAATTTCAGTTATGGGGTGCTTTCCTTAATATAAAAACATATATAAATATGCTTTGTTTTAGGTAGTAAATTGTTGACTAGTATGGTAAATACGTCTTATGTGTGTGTGTGTGTATATAAATTAGATATACCTTGTATGCCTATGACAACACTCACATATATATATATATATATATATATATATATATATATATATATATATATATATATATATATATATATATATATATATATATATATATATATATATATATATATATATATATGTGAGTGTTGTCATGTTAGGCATACAAGGTTGTATTTTTGTATATATAATTGAACATCTAATTTATATGGCACCTTTTCCTTATTTTCCTATTATTTTGTTGTTTGGCATGAAGGATTTTTTTAAAACACTACTTTGATATGATTTTTGATAGAAACATAGTAAAAGAAAGAAAGATTTAGAATTTTGCCTCTCATTTGTCTTAATAGACATGGGTTATGAGGAATGAATAGTTTTATTTCTCTCACTACGATTGTTCTTGTATGGATATCTTACTCTAAATGTTTTTTTTAGATATTTTACTTGAATTTCAAACTCCTGTAGCGAAAGGAAATAAAATGTTATATTATTTTCCTTAACTCTAAACAATGCATACTCTCATGTGGTTTTATTATGAGGAATAGATTCCATGCCGTTTATCTTTGAGCTAACCCAAAATCCACTACGGTACTCACTAGAAAGATAGAAGAAACACAGTTTACTATTTTATCATTGAAGTATTCTTGCTTAATAAACATATGTTTAAGGAAAGATCATCTTAGAAAATATGATTTTTGAACTCCTGTTTGCATGGAAAATGTATATTGTCAGAATTATATGCTTATATTGTGAAAGCTTGTTTGTTTTTTATAAAGAGAATAATTTCCTAACAAGGAAAGGTTGAGTATACTTGTATTTATTTGACTATCAAAAGGAAGTATTGTTGTAATTTATATTGTTTTCTATAAAATGTTTGTATCCATTATCTAATGTTTACTCTAATGGTTGGTTGCATTATGCTTATGTACTAGTCATGCAAGCTTTGAACTTATCAGAAACAAGCTCGTAAACATGATAAATATGGAAGATATGCATAGATAAATGTATATGAGGAGGTTCTTGAGTTAACAATGAATGTGATAATATATTCCTTAACTTGTATTTGGTATTATACTTGTTAAGCTCACATTTGAGCCTACTATTATCATTATGTTTATTATAACATATGTGAACCGAAATAATCATGGATGCATATATAAATTAAGTTTAACCTTGGTGTCTCTATTTTTTTCCATTCCCACTTTGAGTTTGGGATGTTGTAGATCCAAAATATTGTAAGGTTTGATCCAATAATTATGTATTCTTAGTCTTGAGTAAAAAGATATCTCTATAGTAGTAGAATATTGTTCTTCTCATGAAAATTTGAATCAATATCTTTGAGACCATTGGAACTCCCATCTTGAGGAGTCCACTAGAGGTTTAATACTATATCAGAATAAGTTGTACATCTTGGCTTATTGTAATTTCTATATGGGAAACCACATGAAGGAAAAGCCATCGTTAACATATGAAGTGTTATAAAATGGATTCATGTGTATTATGATGTTTACAAGTAATATTTACTCTATGATATTTGGTTGAGTATTTAAGGAGCTACTCAAGACTTATGGGTATATTTTTAAACAAACATCTTAGGTGAGAGTTTTCAAGAAATCCCCTAAAACATGGTATCCTTGTGGATGCATAATAAAAATTTTCTAGCAATCGTATGAAGGATATAAATTATACTTTAGTTCTAGATTTAATAAGGCATATGAATATAGTTAGAAACTTTGTTTTTATCTCTATTTATATACTTTTATAAAGTAAAATAAGGTTTAATAAAAATATTATCAAGCCAGTTTACTCAAAATTGTGTTTGGAAATAAAGATATGATTGAGATAAAATGTAAAAAACATCTTCTTTTTGAAAAAGAATAATAATAAAGGAAGACAAAAAGTATAACAAGTCTTGTGAGGAATTAGTCACTCCTCCATGACAAGAAGTGGAACCATATAATTGTTACGTTATATATAGGACATCATAATGGTTTAATTTAGTTATGATGATTATGTATGGAATAAGTAATCTTGTGAATATAGATATTCGTAGTGTTGGTTGAGATGGGTAATCTTTGTCAAGGGCCTAAAATATTCTTATATATTTGTTTGACTATCTCTCTAGTATGGAACTAGCTAGATGCATGACTATGAAGAATGAATGAATTAGTTATGAATACTAGAATGATATGAAAAGAAATCAATGTTTTATTATTATGACTAATAATATGATATTATTGTATCTAGTGCAATTTGTACTTTAAATGTACATTTGGGAATAGTGAATTGAGTTATGATAAACTCTTGTTGCCATTAAGAATTAACTTCATTCAATGACAACCTTATAAGAAGTAAACCTAAAATCCTTGTTGAGGGGAACTTGTGGGAAAAAAGTCCGAAGGGTTTTACAATTGTGTTCAATGAAGTCACATACTCATCATGTTGTTGTTCAAGCATACAATCGAGTTGCACTTTTGTGGTATGAAGTGGGTCCCGATCTCTTAGGACTTCACTTGAACCTTTTTCTAATGAGAAATCAATGTTAGTAAATTTGAGTGAGAATTCAAATATTTATTTTTATTAATCATATAAAATAGTTATGAGGCGAAGATAAGCGCAAGCATGAAAGGATGAAGTAGCACTTCTCTTTTGGTAAAGAACAAAAATAATTAGTCATATTGTTTAGGAGCTAGAAGAGGGGTCACTACAAGTCCTAGCTCACTATGGTGACCCTAATGAAAAATAGAAAGCTAAAACCTTAAGTATAAAAACTAAGTGAAAAATATGATCAAGTGTCCAATGTACAATATTGTGTAACATTTTGGGGTGATTTAAAGATTGTGATTTATACAAGTGTGGTCGAGCATATATACTAGATGTTATAACCCATGGGAAATGAAATCTAACATGGCATATATGAAACCCGATGCCATCGTCCATGGATATGGTATAAAATTTAATAGAAACCTAAGGTCATAAGGTGAAAATTAATGTGAGGTGGAAGGAAAACAATAAATAAGGTTAATGATGAAGGTCCGTGATGACCAAAAATAGGGATAATAACGTGCATGAGTGTAAACAGGTGGACATAATGGGGAAATAAGTCATAATGGGTATAATGTGTGAAAAAGGGGAAGAAATGAGGAAAGGGTAAGGGAATTATGGCATAATAATGACATCTATCACTTTTTTTCTATCCCATGTGATCAAGTATGATCACACCCCATTCTGTAGGCTCCTTGAGGCATCCGCCCGAGTGGAGAATGTATCAACAACCCCTACGCAAATGAAATGGTTATCAAGATTAAAAAATGAGGTATATACAAAGAAACCATGCATAACCCATTTCCATAGTTTAAGATCTCTCTTAAATTTATGAACTCCATGAAAATGGTATTATCTCTTGTAACCCTAATTACTTGTATTCTACTTTTAGAAAAATATGTTTTGTTAGTATCAACAAAACATGATTTGGAATTTACATATTTTATCTTCTACTATGATGTGTTTTATATGGATCCCCACATTGTGGATTTTGTTATTTGGCAAGTCTACTTTTTCTAGGATATAATCACCCATCTTGGACATAATCAATTTATAGTTCTATCTAAGGTAAACAATTTTTTAACCTTCATTTAACTTAAAATTTTAGAAGGAAAATATATTTGGGTCAGCCTTTTATCATTTTGGATTTGAATTTTTGTCACTTACGTGCCAAAAGGTTACGAATATGAGGATTGGTCATTATATAAGCAAATTACCTAAAACTATTTCAGAGGCGACACATTACAAGATATTTTTCAGTAGCTATTGAATATTTGAATATCATTTACACATTTAATCATAAGGCTCAATACTCTTATTTGTGAATTCCAAATTATCTTATTGCATCTTTTGTCATTAGGTTTAGGAAATTCTATATAACTTTACATTATTTTCATATGGTATCACACGCCTACTACGAGGGAGAACTACATGGATTTGAGGACTCATAAAATTAGTGTTATGTAGGTAACACTCATCATAAAGGGGTGTTAAGGAAACTCAACTCAAATTTAGATTAATATATTCTAGGTCATAAAGCGAGAATCTAGGGTTTCTTAAAAGGATAATTGGGTTGTAAATATAGAAGCACGACCATAAAATTTTGATCAAAGGTCCCAAATCTAGGGCAAGAGGTGCATAATGTGGTAAAGAGTGGATCAAAATACTAGAGAGGGAAATATTCCACTAATGGTATTAGGTATTTCTATCTCGGCTAAAGTGATCCTACTTGTGCTCATTTATAGATATCCATATGTTACAAACACACAAACGATGCTCTAAATACACATTTTCTTATATTCAAATCATTTTCATATCATTTAAACTTTTTAAGGTGAATATGTTCCAAAACCTAAACCCTAACTACTTATATTCTACTTTTAGAAGTATATCTAGTCAATATTATTGATAACATGTTTTGGAAGTACCATATTTACTATTTATTGTACTTATATTTTTAAATCATAGTTTTATATTAAGGTATTTTTATCTTAATTAGATTGAACCCTAATTTGGTATTAAAATGTCATACAAAATTATGTTTTAAATTAATTAAAATAATTACATCAATAAAAAAGGTGGGTTTATAATTAAAAATATAATAAACACAATAAATACAAAAATTCTAAACCATGTGTTGATAATATATAATGAATCAATATTTTTGAAAGTGAAATAAAGTGAACTAGGGTTAGGGTTAGAGAGGTAGCACCATTTTCCAAATTTTGGAAATGTGATAGATGTCTAAAACTATGGAAATGGGTTATGCAAAGTGTTGTCAATGTGCTTGAAAAATTGGTGATATGGAAATGAGCACATGATATGATTTCCCAATCTAAACAAAAACACCAACATTTTAAAGCTCACACATTTGATTTTTCCATTATCTCTTTTGATTCATAACTTTTTTATAGCACATGATGTGCATGTTCCATGTATTTAGAATATGTCATCAAAATCTATCAATTGTAATTTTTACCTATAAATAGATTCTCCTTTATATAAATCTTAACTCCTTATCTTATGACATGAAAAATGGATTAGTTTGATTTGGTTGGACTGACATGAGGAATCCCTCAAATGTTGAGAGTTGACTATATAAAACTACATAGAAATGGCCGTAGTCTTATGTAGTTCTCCCTCCTAGATAATGTGTGTGAATGTGCATAGTAATGTTTTTAAAGTAAGACCCTAATATGGTCTTCAACACTTAACATTGATCCTTGAATTTAATTGTAGTGCATGAGAGTGACCTATGAAAACCAAATAGAATACGTTCATACTTTTAGTTTTCTATTGTACTCCAAGGAATTGATACTTTAATGGTTAGTGTCCTAGTCATCAAAATTTTCTCCTCTATATGTCAAGATATGACCCTAATGAGTAGGGTTTATGCATTTAGATATGTGACTCGTGAGAGTTATTTCCCACTCAATTGACCCTAAACCGATGGGGGTAAGTTTTGATTTTAAAATTTTGAATGTTATAAGTGCATAAGACAAAAACGTTGGCCTCGAAAGCGTAGAAACCCCATAAATTTTGGCATTTTCAAGTGATTTTGTCAAGGTTCATCATGGGAACTCATAAAAGAGATAAGGTAAATAGATACGAGTTAGTAAATGTGTTAATTACATTGTATATTGGTTCCAAAATTGCTAAAATGAGTGACAAGTGCCAACCTAGTGGAATTAGAGCATCATAATTGAGTGAGATGCCTTACGATTACGTTAATTAATTTTATAAATGGGATCATATTGGGATAAATGTCAAATTATTGTTTCCAAGTTTCTTAGGTCCAAATTTATGGGTACTAAAATTGCCCCCATTTTAAATTAGTAATTGAAATTTAGTTGATTAAAATAAATGAAATATGAATGCAACCCTCTAAGTGGGTAAGGTGTGTGAAAGGATAGAAAAGTGTGATCTATGTTTCTATCTATATACACATCATACATGTGTGTTTATAAATCACATGAAAAACATGTCTTAATGTTCAATAGTGATGCTTATAAAAACCAGGTGAATAACAAATAATGGAAATTAAAACTCATGAAACTATTACCCTTATTTTCCCTTGGTGCCATCATAAGGATATGAATATTGCACATGAGAAATTTAACACTTGAGCTTGTTATGAGACATTGTAGCATTTGAGCTTGATATAGAGCTAATGTATCTCTTAGACTTGTTGTGGAGCCATCATAATACTTGATCTACGAGTCAATGTAGTGATTTAATATAAATTGAATTAAATCTAATTGTAGAGTAACTACTGTAATGAATGATATACAAATGCTAATATACAATAAGACACAAGAAAACAAGCATATGCAAATGTGAAACCCTAAGTAAGAGAGGGAGGAAAAAGACTTAGATAATTTCGGAGGATTTGGGTTATGTGACTATTGGATATGACTGGAAAGAGTGTCGCAGAGGCTCGATGAGGGTTATGTAGTCTAAAACGCACATGAAAAATCACCCAGAGAGGATAGGAGCCCCGGTGCTAGTGTCTGGATCTAGGCGTTGGTGTTTAGGTAGATCTCATGCGGATATGGTTATTTTAGGGCTAGATGATGTTCAATGTCCTTTTTGTTTGTCACTCTAGTTTCATTGTCTCGATATGTGAATGTGCATGTAACCTGCAAAAGGATTTCACTTGTATATACCCACAAATCACATCAAACTAAAAAAGAAAATGTAGAATGGGAGTTAAACTGACCCCAACGATCACTCGAAGAGTGAACTTACGACTAAGTGCTACACTACATCTCAGAATCCATGTAGTTATTTGTGTAAGTGTGTGTAATGATGCCCTTGTGTAATTTTCACAACGATAGTGGGCTAGATCTAGAATGCGATAGATGTATAGAATGTGTAGGATGAAATAGAATAAAATTCCCCTCCTATGTTGTGTATGTAGAAGAATGAAACCCTTGTCCCTTGAATGAGTGTTCTAGATGGATGCTTTTGATGCTCTTGTGCCTTTGGATGTAAGCTTAGGTGATAGTATGTAATGCTTAGTTATTAGTCCTTTATTTTGAAAACATAACTATATATTTATATGATTCCCTTGTTTGAATTTTGTAATTGACAACTGGAAGGCCAACCCAAAGTAGTAAAAGTAATTAAGAAGAGAAAGGGGTCCAAAAGGATAAGAAAAAGGTTAAGAATGACAGGAGCACCTAGGAGGATAGGATCACCTGATGCTAGTGTCCTAACTGGGTGTTAGTGTCCGAGGCCATAGAAAGATTAAAAAACAAAATTTTGGAAAGATTGCAAGATGTACAAAGCCAATAAAAGTGCTAGAAGACCAAGTAAAAGGATAAAGGGAGTTGTCAATTACTAGTTTTCTTGCTTAGGAATCATGTAAATGCTAGCATGCTTTTAAGACCTAGAAATGTACCAAAGTGCATAGATTTTGTGTCTACATTTTCCCCACTTTATGTTGTTGAGTGAATACTTGATAGCATAAAGTAGATAGAAGATGTATACCTTATGATCCTATAGAGAAGAGTGTTGTCGATAGCGTGCTGAGTGGACAAGTGAAGTGTGAAATGATCATAGAGTGGAGTGTGGAGACTAGGAAAGGGAAGTGGACCCTAGGGGTGAAGTGTATTCATAGTAGTGTATTATGTTTATTTATGTGAGTCACTCCTTTTTACGTATTAAGGACGAGCCTGCAAAATAAGAGTGAAAGAATAGTAAAATTATCGTATATGAGAAATCAAAGTAACATGTGTATAAGTAACAATGTGAAAGTATGTAAAAGGAAAGTGTGCACATGATATGTAAAAGAATATGAGATAAAAAGTTGTCCTGATTTGGTTGGATATGCTATTAAAGTTTTTGTTGAATAGTGAGGTTTTTGGACGATCTCACGCTAAGAGCGAGTTTGTTAGACGATCTCATGCCAAGTGTGAGTTTTTTGGGCAATCTCATGCCCAAGGTGAGTTTTTGCGCGATCTCACTCCAAGAGAAGAGTGTTGGGGAGAGAGGTCTAGTTATACTCTCCTTCTATGACGCTTCTCAAATAAGCACCAATGTAGATGGAACATCTCGATTTGTTCCAATTATTTCGATTATGACCTGAAATGTCCGATAAAGTGAATTTTGTAACTTGAGGCAAGTACCTACTATTGTAGAAATATTCTAAAGATTAGTGGAGATTATGCTTTGATCTAATAAATTAACCGTGTTTTCCCCACGACACAAACACGGGGGATACAAACACCAGACGTTATTTTATACTATTGGGCGCTAGTGTTTGATCGTGTGTGAGGTCCAACTCGATTCGAACTATTATGTGACTATATCCTGTTTTGATTTTGTATTGTTCGGATCTTTACTATAGCTTTGAGTTGTTGTAGGGGTGATTTATTCTCCTAATAGATTCCCCCTCATTTGGGGTGCATGAGACACCTTGTAGGAGAATGCACCCAAAGGAGAGGACCCCCTGTCCGATATGCATATCTAAATTGGAGATACTGATTATGTAAAATATGAAATATTATGCCTAATTTGATGTTATAAGAGCAATAAATAAATGATGTAATGAAATATAGAAAATTTCCAAAGAAAGCTAAGAAATAAATAATGAAACCCTAATTGCAAAGAGAGGGTAGAAATCCTTAGTTGATTCATAGATTTCTAGAGAATGCACAGAGTTGGAAAGCTAGAAAATGTGAAGCACGAAAAATGTAGATCTAGAGGTATAGTCTAGATTGGGGGCGCCTGAAGAGGGATAGGGGCACCCATAGACGTCTTTGGTCTTGATTTTGGGTGCCTAGGTATGTGGAAATGTTTAGAAAACCTCCTCCAAGGTGTCATGAGGTGTTTTCCTTTAGTCCCCTTTGATCACTTTGAGGTCTATCAAGCTCGTTGTAAACCTGGAATGAAGAATAAACCTGTAAAACCCTCAAATAGACATCAAATCCCTAAAAAAAAATGCAAAATGAGGGTCAATGTCCTCAATCGCCACAATGGTGAACTTACGATTGAGCGCTACACTACATCTCACAACCAATGTAGTTAAGGTGTGTGTGTGTGGAATCATGCCCTAGGTTTCTCTAGTGCTAGTCTCATGTGGATAACAAGTAAGTAGCTAGATTTAGAATGTAATAAATGCATGCATGGAATAAAATGAAATTCCCTCCTATGAAGTGTGATGCAGAAAACCAACCCTTATATCCCTTGTGATGGAGCTAGATGGATGCAATGGAGCTCTTAAATGCCTTGATGGATGCAACCTTAGGTGGTGATAGATAGTTCTTAGTGCTTGGTCCTTTATTATGATCACATAACTTTATATTTATATGATTTATTTTCTTGAATTTCATAATTAACCTCGAAAAGCCGACTACAAAAAAGATAAGATGCTCAAACGGCTAGAAAGGACCCAAAAAGTGTGAGTAAAGTATAAAGAGGATAGGGCACTATAGGCACCCAAAATTGCATGTGCTACATTATTAGAAAATGGTTATAAAAGTCCTCAATGATGATTCAGGTCCTTTCAAGAAGGTGTTTGAGCTCCAATTTCCTTTTGTAATGTATATTTGTTGCCTAGACATATTTACTTAGCCTTCCCACACCTTTTCTAGCTTCTTACCTCTTTTGTGCATGTTTTGGCCTTTAGTGCCAGGATCGCCGCCCGCCTTGGCGGTAGTTCTGAAAGCCACCACCCAAAGACAGGTGATAGTCTGAAACGTCGCCACCCTGCACAGGGTGGTGGTGGTCGACTACTTTTTCTGAATTCTTCACACGTGTTTTAACATGCGATGGTTCACTTAAATTCACTTTTTGCATGCATCCGTGAGCCAAATTGTCTAAAATTAGCTTTGATTTCTTGGTTCTCCTTCCTCCTATTTTTAAATATATTTAATTAGTTGGAACTACTCCTTCTTGCCTTGTGCATGAAGGTACCTCCCATCCTCCATTCCTATATATTTCATGCTTGTATTCAAGAAAAAGGGTGAGAATTTTTGTGTATCTTACATTGTATTGCTACCACAATCTTGTTAGGAATTGCATAGCCAAGCTCAGATCTCTTGTGCTATCTCTCTTCTACTTGCATTACATCCAGACTACCTTCAAGCTTCCATTGCTCAAGCGCCATCCTCTTGTTGTTGTTCTTGCATTCCCAATTCCTTGGACTCATATGAACACTCGGAGAAAGAAAGGACAAACTGAGGGGACAAATTACTACACAGCTAGATTTACCTCTGTTATGTGAATTCCAAGTTGGATTTGTTGTTTGATTTCCTTCATTCTTGCAGTTTATTATTATTACATCATATCAAATAGAGTAGAAATCAATTTCCTTTCATTTACAAGTAATTAGTTAATTTCCAAGAGGGTTTAAATCATTAATAAAAACTCCTGGTGATGGATCCTCTTCTTCCCATCCTTATGGATCTGAAGGAGAGAATATTTGTAGGAGGTTGTCTACATATCATAGATCATTTGGAAACGTTCTTGTTTTAAGTTAGCTTAGTTTCAATACACTTAGCACAGGTGAATAACCACACCGGGTTATCTCGCTTGTTTAGTTTTAGTGTAGAAATATTTTAAATATTTAGAATAGAAGAAAATTATTATTTTTGATTGTAATGTTTCAGTTTTATGATTTGTTTAGATTAGTTTCCCTTTTCAACAATAACATAGATTATTATTTTCAGCTTAGTTAGTTTGGAAACTTCAAACTAGATCAACACTTAGATCTAAGTTAGGAAAATAAACCATAGGGAATTTACACTACCCGTTCATAGCCTCTAAATCTCCCATTTTCCAACGCAGCTACTAGGAGATCACACTACCAGATCTTAGTCACTGATCCTCCTATAGTTAGCCACACACATTCAACATGGCTGCTCTAGCACATGACCTCGGGGGGTTGAGTGCGGTTGAAGGTTGCATGTCAATTTTCATCGCACAAGAACCCATAAGGGATGAGGGTGCTCACGCCGATGTCCTTGTTAGGAGCCGGTCTCAGATGATAGAAGCTAATGAGTAAAAAGACAAACTATGCAAGTAGAAGTGTGACACAAAAATTATGTCATAACCCTCTAATCCCCTTCCAATTAATCAATTTGACTAACATACCCCTTACCATGACCCCTCCACACATTATTATTAATTTAACTACCCATATTAAGTTAATAATTCTCTCACCCCTCCACCTCACCATGGACCCATTCCAAGCCTATTTATTAACCTAGACTAAGTCACCACTCCCCTTAACTAACTAAGACTCATTATAACCCTAAAATTCATTACCTATTATCCCTCTTACCAATTTTCCACTTCATTTAGCACCAACCCAGACTCCTAGTCCATAACAAACCTTGACCAACACCAAAAATGGAGAGAAAAGGCTATTTTTGGAAAAATAGGACCTTTTCTCCCTAACCGATGTTGTTATTCCTGGTCAACATTGGTCACCTAACCATCATCAATTTCCTTAAATAGGGAATTCCAACCCTTTACCCGGGTTCCTCCATCTTGGCTTTTGAGTTCTGACATTCTTAACTCTTGCATCCAAGCATTCAAAATAAGATTCCAATGACTAACATAGTACATGAGCACCCACATTATTTATCGGGAATGAACACGTTGCTCCAGATACTTAGATCATTCACACAGGGAAGCACCAAGCCTTCGTTGCTACTGCAGTGGATCATGAACCCATTTCTTCTCCAAACACCTACCAACAACCATTGTCTATCAACCTTTAATCTCCAGATAAGTATTTTAATCCGGTTATTAATTTTTATTAGATTTTTGTATTCAATCCTTTATTTTATAGATTGTTTCTCTCCCGTGTACCTCCTACATCCATATACTCGAAAACCTATCGTTTGAATCTCTCTGTTCTTCCAATCATCATTTTCACCTCTATTGTACCTTAGCCTAAACCCCAACACCCTTCCTAAACCTTACCAACACTATGTACAATCACAAAGAACCCCAAACAACCATGTTTTCTCCTTAGCACTGATTTCCCCTACCATGATCGGTTTTCCAACCGATAATCTTGGCTAAAACCAGTACCGATGTCGGTCACCTAACCGACATTGTTCTTCTACAATGCACACAAAATTCTTCAACTTCATAGGTATTCCTCCTCACCTTTACCTTATTTTTTTTATACACAACATTGTGGTGAAACATTTTGGCTTTTACCGGTGGGACTCATGTTTGTGGGTTTCATTCTATTCATATAGGTTGCATCTTGTGTGTTTCCTTTCTAAATTGTTATTCACTAAATCTTCTTCTTTGGTAATCATATCCTTCTTTCTAATTGTTCTAAATGAAACACTTCTTTTGGTGCATTTAAAAAGAATCCTTCTTATTTCTTCTATTCTTGCATTAGTGAAATTCATCCTTCTTCCTATTCACTCTTGTTTACATCGAATATCATATTTCGATTTGGGGCTTAAAAACTTGCATTTCATCCTGTATGTTTGCATATTTAGCTCACATAGTTAAGTAAAGAATCATACGATGAAGGTCATGACCATTTTGTGATTGATTAATAAAGTGTAGTTCACATTTGTGCACACACTCCTTATCCAAATCACTTAACACAATCTACAAACTTCTTAAACATTCCCTTAGGAAGAAGTCATCAAGGATTTAAAAACCCATTGACGGTGGGCCCCGCTCGGTGTTCTGGCTAGTTTATCATATCGAGCTCGGACCTCATGTACCGAAAGGTATATCGAGGACTCCTTCACCAAAACAAACCTAAAACCATCCATAGATTTCTTTCTAGGTACCTTCATTATCCAAACATTCTATATCATTCATAATCAGTCTTAAGGCATAAGCCAACTAAACACTAAAAATATGATCCTAGGATAACATGTTTATTTAGTTTTTTCTTGTTTGATTGTCTCCTTTCTTTCTTGTCTTTTATAGTTTGAGTTGTGAGGACGTATTCACCACTTTTTCTTTCTTTTTCACACTTAACAATCACAACTAGTTAATTCTAGTTTTTCTTGAGTGTGTTAAATCATCTTTGTCATACATAGCCTCTTTCGGGGCTTCTTTTCATCAAATTTAACTCAAACAATCATATTTTATTCATTCTTCTAGTTTTTATCAGTAACCAACATCGGTCTAGTGATTGAAATTAGTTCCTTCATCATACCAGAACCGGTTTACTGACCGGTATCAGTCTTTCTATGTTTTGATTTTATGTCAAAATAACAATCTATTCTTACATACCATCTTTTAGTGTTTGATTCTTTTGATTAACTATTTTTTGAGTTTTCATCACCACCTTTAAAAAATCCCAAAATACCTTTTTTCCACTTTTCTTCCCCAGATCTTCAATTTTCTTCATTTTTATAGTAATTGGTGTCGATCAGGTCTAATGACCGACATCGACATTTTTACCTAACCGCACCGGTTTATTAACCGATATCGATCTTTGTGTTTTTATTTTTATCAGAAACAACAACCTATTTCTATCCTCTAGACTTCACCAAACATCTATTTTTGAGTTATGTTAGTTCTACAGAGCCTAGAATACCTATCTTCTAGCTTTCTTATGGTTTAGACTTTCGACCAATAGGCACAATCTTTTTCCTTTCACGCTAGTTGCATACCATTACCTTCACCTTCACCACCATCTATTTCTTCACCAATGGACCCCAACGTTCCTGCAACTATACCTACAGGTGATGAGGAATTTTCTAAATTCCTCGATCATAATTTCATATCCTTACAACATTACCTCACCCACTCTTCTACCCACGACTCATCGGGCCAACCACTATTTGGTATGCCTACCTCCATGCCCCCTACCATATCCGTGAATGCCACTTCCTCATTACCTACTCTCCGTCCATGCCATCTGTACCCTTGACATCTCTTGCACCATCGTGTCTATCTATCACACATTTTAACATATGTCACTCCCCCAACCTCTACCAGTGCCTCGACATCTGCCATATCCTCATCCATAGATCCTAGTATAGGGATCCCCACATCATCAGTACCTATTACTTTGTAAATACCGGTTGTGTCAACATCCTATACCCCTTTTAGAATTTGGTCCTTTATATACCCCAAAATCTTCCACCCATCACTACAAGGGTCTTTACACAAGCTCCTCCCACCTACACCCTACCTCAGTCATAGCCTATAGTGTCCACCTCATATTAGGGTACATTCCCTCATCATCTATTCCTGCCTACGTACCCACTTCTCATTTCACATATTTGACACCACCATACACTGGTATGCCGTCTATGACCTATTCATCTCATCCACCCCCTTATACCACAGGGGGTGCTCCTCAATCTAATCCTACCATGGATCTTATCAAGATGATGATGGATAAGATGCAAACACTCGAGGCCTCCATTTCTCGGATCTCGTAATGTCCTCACTTATGATGAAATCTATAACGAGCCCATCCACCCATCCATACCTATCCACCCTTATCCCACGTAATGGGAGTTACCCAAGTTCAACCATTTCAATAGCAAGGAAGACCCTCAACAACATTTATGATCATTCAAACATGTGTGTTATTTGATCACCCATAATGATGCCTTTCTTCTTCAAATGTTCCCCATGTCCTTATGAGGATCTGATCTATATTGGTATATTGATTTTCCTAGGCACTCGGTCTTCTCCTTCAACTAATTGGCAAAACTTCCTTGATCACTTCTCAATTAACATCTCTAAAAAGGTCTCTATGATGAATCTATACTCTATTCACCAATACGAGGATGAATCTATCACATATTTTGTTGCATGTTGGTGGGGCCCGATTAATCAACTCACTTCAAAATAACACAAGAAAATCTCATAGAGTTTTTCAAAGGGTATGTGCTAGATACATTTCCCTGACTCTCCAAGTTTAAACATTTCACATGTTTGACAAAGCCTTCACCATGGCCCTAAACTAGAGATCCGTGCCCTTGAAGAAGAGAAAATTAAGTTGTATAACAAGAACACTAACTTCAAATCAAACGAATCTTCTTCTAAACCATCGAAAAACCATTCTAATAACCATTCCAAGGCCAAAGGATCTGCCAATGTGGTGATTTTGAAATCCATCCCCTCTCATCCATCTAATCAACCAAAACCACCTATCAACCTCTCTCCTATTCAAAACTTCCAATACAAGTATGAACAAAGGGCTTACACTCCTATCAGAGAACCATATTCTTCTGTGTTGGAAAATATTTTAAAAGATGGAGCCATCACCCTTCCACCTATAAAACCAAACACTAGTTTTGATCCTTCTCATCCTACACTGTTGTGGTACAAAGAAAATGACTTCTGTAACTATCACCGAGTTAGGGGACATAGTGATGACAATTGCAAAACCTTCAAGAACATTGTCCAAGGAATGTTAGATAATGGTGATCTCATCTAGACAACCCTAATGCACTTGCCAATGCCAATATGGGTGTGTTTAAGAAACCTTTTCCTAATCATACCCCTTCATCAAACCAGGATTCGAGAGACCTCTACTAGTGACACCAATGTGCACGAGGTTCATGTCATTTTTAACACAGTACCTATTCCATCTAGCCAGTTTCCTCCCATAACGTCTATCGAGGAAATTCTTGCATGAACTCCTCTACCCATAAAGGAGCCTATCACACCTACTCCTCTATCCACAGAGGATCCTATCACACCTACTCCTCTACCCATGGAGGAGCCTACCCCACCTATTTCTCTACCTACCATAGAGCCTATCTTACTGTTCCTCTACCCAAGGAGGAACCTATCTCACCCATTCCTCTACCTAAGGAGGAACTAACCCTATCCACCTTTATACCTAAAGAGGAGTCCACATCACTTTTTTTCTTCTCCTCGACCCATAGAGGATCCACTCTTATCTCCTCTTCCTATAGGTGATGCTTCTCATAGGGTCTTCTAAGATCTTGTCAACCTTCTTACATCACTCCTACCTACTGAATCAAAGGTGAAAACCTTCCTTGTATCACAAGACTCAAATTTATGGATGGGTCTCACCACTGGTTCATCATCTTCTAAACCAAAACCATTCTCATGTTTGGTGGAATGATTAGAGTATGTTGATTACTCCACACTCTGGGGGTGCCTTTGACTCCCAATATCCACCCAAATGTAGATGTTTTCCCTGGATACCTCAACTATATATCCTAAGGTATTCAAGGCAACTAAAACCATGGCACCTAAGCCGATCATATCAGCCCCTTCTTCTTCAGCCTCGCCTTCACCCAAACCCTTATCTACACCTAAACCTACCACTTCCTTAGGGGTCTACTAACACCTAGTGTACTGGCATCTGCGGTGAAACTAGACTTGTCTACTCAACCACCACCCATCACAAAACCGATTCCCACACCTAAGAGGAAGACCCAACCTCCTAGGCCTCGCACCCTAGTCTCTCCCACACCTTCTCTTTCACCTTCACCTCTACCTTTGATTTTAGGCCCACACCCTTCCACCTTGGTCAAGTTACCTCTTCACCAAGGAAAATCCAAGGCACAACAACCCGCACCCACACCTTTACCTTCTCTTTTTCCCACACCTTCACCTTCATCACCTCTTCTACCTACATCTTCTCCATTACCTACAACCACATTACCACCACCACTCTCACCTTGGATTTATAAGGTATCCCTTCCTCCTACATATCCTTCTACCTCACGCACCCCTCTTGCACCTTTACCCAAGAAGGTGAAACCTAAACCAAAACCAAAACCTTCACTACCTACCAGAAAGGTAGTCACACCTACACCACCTCTAGCAACACCTCTCCCAAAAAATCACCCACACCTTCATCCAAGCCAACTCTGAATTCTCACTATGATCCATTGGTAGGATCCTATTCTAACATCCTTGCTAGGTTATTAAAAACCTCCACTATCTCATTGCCACCTATTAAGCCTTATGACCCACTCAAACCCAAACTAGTAGGGTTTGATGACACCAAAATATGTGCATATCATTGCTCACCAGGGCATGATGTTGAAGGTTGTAAGGCCCTAAAAAAATTTCCTTCAAATTTGTACTTGGATGGTCTCTTTGATGAAGATGACCTATTGGAGGAGAATTCCATTCCCCCTTCACCCACCGCCACATAGTCTAGCCCTATATCTATTTAGTGGCCTTTACCTGCATCTCCACAACCCTCTTTTCCTCCTCCGATATTTGAAATAAATATGGTCCAAGTAGCCACTCGATCAAAAGATAAAGGAAAAGAGAAAACTGGTATCCCATCCAATGCACCTTCACCCACTATTCCACCTGCAAATGCCCCAAGGTAGCCATCTTTGGGTTGATTTTCTTGTTTCGATGGAATCACACATCACTCTATGATTAAACAAATTCATCAATATCCTCTGAATATGTCCTTGTATGACCTAATTAAACCTCGAGTCTCATCATTAGGCCCTCATTGAGGTCCTATAATCTATGAGGTTCCACTAAATAATCCTACACCTATGGCCACCATTTTTACCCCTCATCATGTGGCCGCCCTCACCACTCCTCCTCAAACTTATGTCCCCATTACCTTTTCTCATGTTTTCACCGTATGCTTCTCGGCTCAAAGATTACCCATGTCTGCAAATCGATGATCGTGATCCCACCCTCTTCATCTTTTCCTACATCAATGATACTTGTGTTCGACACGTTATGATTGATGGAGGTGCTACATTAATATCATTTCTTCCCATGCGTATGAACAATTGTGCATACCCACCAAATACATGCATAATAACCTGTTATGTTATGTTATTTCAATGATGCCATGACTTCTACCCTTGGCACCATCATCCTCCACATCCGCGTGGGTCCCCACACTAGTCCCAAACTATTCTATGTTCTTGAGGGGGAATTTCAATATAACATGTTATTTGGCTGACCCTGGATTCACGCCATGGGGTGTGTACCTTCAACCCTTCACTGTTGCCTAAAATTTGAATATGAAGGGCACCCCTACACCATTTAGGTAGATCCTTCACCTTTTAAAACCTGCAACATGCTTTACCGACCAAATGATGTCCTTGTTCTAGTCAAGGTATCTACCCCCTTGCCGCTACATCTTCCACTGCCTCATCTACCACCTCTTTCGCTACACCTTCCATAACCAACCCATATATCCCCTATGCTGCCGTAACTTCCACAACTAGCCCATCTACCAACCCGCCTATTTCACCGACAACCAATGCCCCACCTTCTCAGACTTTGAGTAACTCATCCATCCCCGCTACCCAAGTACTAACCTCGACCCCTTGGTAGATTTTTTAATGCCTTACCTTGGGGAGTACCGTTTATACAACATAGAAACTTTCCTTACTCCTCAGGAGTACAGAAGCCTTCACCAACACCCACATTATGACCGTCGTGTAGGAGAGGTTTTTCCATATGGTCCTCCCCACCTTTGCACCAACTTGACATATGGGGACTCAAAACTTCTTCTTATTCTCTTGAACCACCTACCCAAACCCGACCTTTCTCATCCAACTTCAATACCTCACCAACCGCCGCTTGCTTGCCTACACCTTTTCTTCATCGATGTGCCGAAAGGGATTTGGCTTTGGTCTTTATGAGCAAGTTCGTCACACAGTCATACCTTGTACCACTTGAAAAAAAAAATTGTTGTGGTCTTGGATTTTCTTCAAAGCCTCCTCCTAAGAAGGCCTGCATCACCCTCTTGAATAAGAAAAGCCTTCCCCACCATCCTTTCCTATCGCACCGCCTTCACCCATGGATTCCATGGATCCAGAATCCATCCCTCCTAAATTTTTTTGTGAACACCATTTCTTTGGGACCTTTGACCTATCATCATGATGGCGAGGTTCCCTCTTCCCTTCCTCTTCTTTATCTTGACATGTTGGATGATGACACACCTTCTATCAATGTCATTCAAATGTAGGATGATGATTCTATTCTCACCTATTTAGGTGTAGATAATTCTTACATTCATCGGTCGTTACCTTCTGAGACACAAACCATGTTGAATGAATCAACCATAGAGATCAACATTCACACTCAGGATGACCCTCAAATTCTAAAGATAGGCCAATCTTTAGATTCTATCGAACATGAAGCCTTCACCTCTTTCCTTGAGATCATAGCAATGATTTTTCTTGGTCTTATGCCGATATGCCGGTATTGACCCTAATATCATGGTCCATAATATCATGACTATCCTCGACATAAAAATGTGAAACAAAAGCTGCAAAAATGCATCCACGCATTTCCCTTCTTGTGAAAGAAGAACTCCAATGCCTTATTTTTGTTTCCTTCATTCTACCCATTGACTATCCATAATGGATTTATAACATTTTTCCTATCACCAAAGTGATAAGGGGACTCTACATCTACATGGAATTTCGTGACCTTAACCTTGCCTACCCTAAGGATGAATTTCCTCTACCTAGCATCGACCAACTCATTGATCTTATATCCGACCATGAGATGTTATCTCTTATGGATGGATTCTCAAGTTATAATCAAATATTACTCACTCCAAAATATCAACACAAAAAGCGCTTTCATCACCCCTTGGGGGATCTTATGTTATCACATCATGCCCTTTGGATTGAAAAACACTGGTGCCACCTATCAAAACACTATGACTTATATATTCCACGATATCATGCATGACATATTAGAAGATTATGTCGACAACCTTCTCGGTAAGTCTAAAAGTCATGCCAAACACCTCACAGTTCTTAAAGTCATCTTTGATCATCTCATCCAATACTACATTCACCTTCAACTAAAGAAGTGTATATTTTCCATTCTCTTTGGAAAACTCCTTGGTTTCATCATCTCTTTGCGGGGCATTGAAGTCGATCCCACTAAAATCAAGGCTATTCTCAAGATGCCTCCACCTACTAACCTTTGACAACTTCATAGTTTGTAAGGAAAATTGTAATCCATTTGATGTTTTATTTCCCAACTTTGTGATGCAGCCTATAATCCACTATATAAAACTCAAAAAAATCTAGGGGCATTGGCACATCACTAGCCTGAGATGAGCACTCACTGAAGCGTGTAAAGGTACCAGCCCCTCTTTAGAGTTTCTTGTGTAGGATGTTAGTGTGATGAAGATACAACATATTCAGAACCACAAATAACCATAAACATTCCACAATGCATAACCAGATCTAGATCTTAGAGAATCATGAATTAAACAATAACTATAATAAGATTAACCATATAAGAACCAGTTACAATCATGTTTAAAACCATTATCCATCCAATATACTCCATTATATTAAACATTGTAATACATAGAAGCTTCTTACATTACAAAGTATCACCATAAGTCATGCATGCATCAGATCCATAGCATAACTCTACAATAATTCACTACTTACTAAACTACATAGTTCAATACATATTTATAGGGGTGGGGACTTTCCCTTCACCACCTATGCACTTCACAAAATAGGTTGCATAATGATAATAGACATGCACTCTTACATTAACATGCACACATGCAAGTGCGCTAATAATAGACATCCTATAGTTAATTGGAAGAAGTAATCCTATTATTATATTGAACTCATGCATGGTGCTTATCAAACACTCATTCCTAAAATATAATTTGCGTGTCATGCAAGTCTCCATTCCAATGTGTGCTCACACGCTATCCTAAAAAAATAGCCCTCATCTATGAAAATGGCTAAGTCCTAAATCAGCTTGTCCTGGCACACATTTCCTTTCCTATCCTTCCGCACCTTCAAATGCGCCTTGTTCCCATGCGCGAATCCTTTATGTGTCTTCTCCTTAGAAAAATATTGTTTTCTCAACATTACCCCACACTAAAGTACATTGTCATCCCAGAAATGGGGATTCTTTATGATGTTCCCAAATAAAGAATAAGAATGGAAAGAATGTAAAGATCACATGTACAAAATAATAGACCTTTACTCTGCAGCACCCTCCTCTTCAACTAGGAGGATCAATTCTAGATATTCTATTTTAATCTCAGCCTCCAATGTCTTCCAGTCATCTAACGTGGTCCTTGTCTTCTTTGGAATGTCTGTGGAAATGGCTTCCAATTCATCCTGAGTAATATTTTCCTTCTCATTATGCAAAAATTTGACAACATTTGCCATAACAGTCATCATTCCCTCTAGAAGATCCATCTTCTACACTATGATCTTCCTAGTTTGATCTATTCTCTCCTTATGTGGGTCTTGGGTTGTTGTAAGGGCTTTATGCTTTTGTTTCACAAGTACTAATATTTCTACGCATCCTAGTGTCTCATCTTTCATGGCCTTGAACATCATTATCTTTAACTAGAGTTCTAATCCTTATCACTACTTTTGGTGCCGCACAAATATTCAGAGCTTGGTTGGATTTCTTCAGTTCATCCTTTAGAGTTTGGAGCAACACCTCATAATTTGAAATTTTCCTAACCATGGAGGCCCTTGCTCTTTTTGCTTCTTGTTCAAGATCCTTTGGCGCTGGAATTTGAATTGGCCCATCTTCTAGCACCAAATCAACCAATGTACACACATAATGCATAGCTAAAGGAAACTTCTTAGGTATCTTAGAATCGAGATGAGGTCTTTCTTTCAGAATGTAATCTCCAATTTCTTGTGCCATACTAATGAAGGCCTCCTTTTTTTTCTCGTGCTTTTCTCCTTTTAAACATGTTATTTCTAAATTTTTTTCCTTGTTATATTCAAGTAGCACTCTAATGGTGGTAGCATTATCAATGTTCCTCATACCACCTATGAAAATACCTTAACCAAGGCATTTCTCACCTTCTCATCAGACATTAGAGTAGGATTTACCATCATGTGTCTGCTTTGGGGTGCCTTCTTCACTCTCCTTGATACACAAGATTCCTTGCATACGTCAAAATCTGGCTCATCCATATGGGTTTGTATGGACCAGGATAATTGTTTCCTTGTGCATGTGGTGGCCATGTCTGGATCCATTAGCTCCCATCCATACAATTCCTTAAGGCCCACTGTGCTTGAAAGTGGGTGTGAAAATTTTTCTTATGTCTTCAAAGCATAGCCCATACTCTGCACAACATATTATTCACTTGTTCTCTTTGTTCTTGGCCCCTTAGGAACCTGAGCACCAAGGTTTGGAGTTGGCCCTTCTTCTTCTTGAGTAGTAACATGCATGTTGGGTTGCTCTTGCACCATATCTTCTGCTTCCTTCACCCCTTCCTCTTCATCTTTCATTTATTCATCTCTTGGGTTCCTCCATATCTTCTAGTTATACTGGGGTTCTGGCGCACTCTCCTCAGACTCCTCTACCTCCTCATTTAGCTTCAAATTTATCCTTCTCTTCTCCTTAGGTGCCTCTTTTTGAGGGGAGAGTCTAGGTGATCTTATTATAGGCTATGGTGTTCCACACCTTGGGTCATGGTTCTTCTAAATACCCTCTTAAACCGACGCTCTTGAGGACTCGCATCCATGTCCACATCCTCTTCTCCTTGCACCTATGGTGGAGTATCTGTGTGCTCACTCTCCACTTTTTTTGTGGGCTTCCTTTGGCCTCTATGATCCAAGCCTCCACTATCTTCGTGTTCCTCTTCCTCCTCATCTATCTATATGGTCACAATAGGATTTGGAGCTGGCACATTATCCATTGTATATTTTCCTTAGGCGGCCTTGGGAGCATGAACTCATTCTCCACATACTTATTATTCTCTAGCCTAGGCTTGAGCTAAAGATATATGAGCGCGGCTCCATTTCCCTAATATCCAAGCTTATTGGCTTCGTATTATGACGTTTGAAATGAGCCTCTCAATGTAGGAAAACCAACCTAATATACATATGTTTTTGAGGGTATGGTAGTCACAATCTACCTTGTCTGCATTGAAGTTCAAATGACTTGCATCAGTGAATATGTTAATTGAGGCACTGGAAGTAGCATGTTGTAAAGGGATAGGGAAGTTTGCACTATGGACTCCATGTACCATCTTTCATGGCAAACCACATGATGCATCGAAGTGTTGATACATTGTGAACTGTACTACCTTGCCTACTACTACCGAAGATAGTTCCTTTGGAATGTTCCATTCCTCCTCAAATGTCGTGAAGTTGGTCATACCAAATTTTTCCCTTTGCTTGAATGGGCCACTCATTGATCCTTCACATAAATATTTCTCAAACCTTTCCATGAGGGACTTCTTCTCAGTGGGGTATTCCCAAATTTTATTCTTTGGCCCATTAGGCACTCCAATTTATACAAAAACAAGAGATAAGAGGATGACACCAAAACTTATCTTTTCTCCTGCATGTGCTTCTTCAACAATGGTTTCTGCAATATAGCCTGCTAAGTTATAGATTTATCCCTGGGACATTTTCTTTACAACATAAAGCCACATGGTGTTTACCTGTGACCATCACTCTTGATCATTCATCTTGGTGAGAAGATGCATGGCTGCCTACACCATAGGGTACTTCCTCAATCTGTAGATGTCCATTCCACGTGGACCCTTGGTATACCCCAACTCCTTACTTGTGGCTATAAATGCTGCTTTATCAGTCAGATCACTAACAATGTATGTCCATGTGCCCTTCAATCCTATTAATGTTGTAATTAGGGTCGTTTTAAGCCTAACCATCCATCTAGTGAAATAGAAGAAGTCCTCATGGAATTTGCTCATAAGCCATTGGTATAAAGGTTCATGTTTTCCAAAATATGGGAGCTCATACAGTTGATAAGCTCCTACCCACGTAAGAAATTTTTTTCTCAATGTTGTCATACATTGGCATATCTTCCACCATGTGCTTGTTGGTCTTCTTATTCAACAAAGCATCCAAATCTCCCTTGTTATCAGTGGTGTGGTGGTTGTAGTCACTTACTTTGCATCTATGGATGTGGGAATCCCACGCTTGTCTGAATATTACTCCTTCTGGGTACTGCATCTCTGAAAAATTGCTCTCAAGAACAATTTAAACCTTAACTTCCACCTTTTTCTTTCCTTTTGTGCCTAATGTAGGTGCTTTCTTCGGTGCCATCATAAAAATCCTACCTTTTTTCTTTTATGTCAAGTAAGTTCAAACTCTATCTCAAAATTACGCCCTAGCTCCAAACCACATGCCCTAGCTCCTTCTCAACACTTCTACTTTTCTCAAACCCTTCACCAATGGGGACACAAGCCTTTTATGTGCACAAATCTGCTCTCCACATCTGGTTTTGCAACTCTCCGCACCTCAATACGATTCACTTGGCTTGGTTGCACTTAGTTAGCTCAAATAATTATGATTGCAAAGGTAAAAATGAACCTGCATCATGTCCTTATATATATTTTCAAAATTTTTGTGCATTTATTGTTCCTTCAACTACCAACAATCCTCTCATTAATTGACCATTTTCAAAATTTATGAAAATTTCTACACGGATACAATTTCACACCCCTAAGCTATAACCTTTTAGTGCACCTTCCTAACCTCTAGCTATAGACTTATCTTTCACACACTTCTATATGCTGATTACCTCACCATTGCATCCTACCATATTAGTTTCCATGTACACTTCTTACATCGCGTATATATTTCATTCATTCATTCCCATATATGGTCTTCTTTAGAAGCAATCTCCTTTCTAACATCTCTTTTCCATACTTGAATAACACCTATAACAATATAGATTCTCATGTGTACCCATTTGTGAATAAAAAATAACAACCACCCCATACCAATGGTATGTGTAGTCCTCTATGCATAAAAATACTTTAGATTGTAATTAGCTTCTAGTGCACAAATGCACTTATTACATAAAACACTAAACTAAATTGACAAAATATAGTGATGAAGAAGGAAATGCATTAAAGAAAATACAAAAAGGGAAACCTATACTAAATGGCAACACCGCCTTATTATAAACACCAAGAAGAATTATTTATGGTAGGACTTGACCTACTCCTCGTTAAAGTAATCGAGTAATCGCATTCCATCAAGCGCCTCCAACCGGCAAGTGCTTGATTCAAGTATATGAGTGATAACATATGATCCCAACCAATGCACCTTAATATTTCCTGGATGGCGCAGAAACTTAGAATCATAAATTAGTACCATATTTATAACCTCAAGCTTCTTGTCCCTTATGTGTCATTCATGCCATGCCTTCTTCCTAGTATTTTCATGCTTCTGACTCTAACATGCTATGGCATACCTCTCATCCAACTGTATTAACCTATCAATTCTTTCTTCTAATGCTTTCTCATGCCTAGAGCTCCAACACGTGTAATACATAAAGAAGGTAACATGAATTCTATAGGAAGAACTATCACTTGCTCCAAACACCAACCAATTGAAAAGGTGTGGCCTTATTAAACCTCTTGTAGGTTGTTCTATACACCCAAAACACAACAAAAACTTTATCATCCCAATATTTCCTTCCAACATCATAATTTTTTGTCAAGGTATGGCTCAATATCTTATTGAAGGCCTCAACAGTACCATTTTCCTGAGGATGATAGGGTGTAGTCTTGTGGTGCGTAACCATAAATTCATCCAATAATATCATAATCATTTCATTCAAAAAGTGTGTGCCCCTATCACTTGTCAAGATCAATGGACATCCATAACTAGTAAGAACATTTTCCCATAAGAACTTGGTTGTTGTAGCTATTGTTCAATCATGTGTAGGTGCTTGCTTCTTCGCCCACCTTGTAAGATAATCTATGCAAGTGATAATATAACATGATATAGTTCTACGCACGGTTGGTGAAATAGGACCTACAAAGTATAGAACCCATTTCTCAAATGGCTCTGCACTAGAAATAGGCCTTAAAGGCATTTCATCTCTTTGCCCAAGTTTTCCAAGGAATTGATAGTGATCACATGCCTTACAATACTCTTTACAATCCTTATACAGGGTCTCCCACCATAATCCAACGAGTAGAATCTTACACGTGGTGGTGTCACCTACATAGTGCCCACCTACAATACCACTATGAGCCTCTTCCATGATATCTATGTGCTCATGTTCCATTACACACCGGTGCAATACTTCATCTTGTCCAAGTTTGTATAAATCTCCATTGATCAACATAAAGGGTGTTATACGAATTGTAAGTTATTTATTATCCAATGCTTTCATCCCTTCTAGGTGCATACATGTGCGTAAAAAGACAACAATATCCTCTAATTAAGAAGGCACACAATGTAACTTGTACAACTATGCATTTGGAATTGTATCTTTAATTGTCTGCATCCTCCCCTGACTGAATCCTTGATAAGTGGTTTGGGCCATAATTAATTTTACTTGGTTTTACCACAACTGTGAAATCAAATTCCTAGAATAAGAGAACCTATCGGCATATGCACCTCTGTAAAATGTGATTATTTACCAAGTATTTTAATGCCATGTGATCAGTACAAAATAAAAAGGTGTTGCCAACAAATATTGTC
This sequence comes from Taxus wallichiana var. yunnanensis, assembly GCA_018340775.1. NCBI lineage: Eukaryota > Viridiplantae > Streptophyta > Pinopsida > Cupressales > Taxaceae > Taxus > Taxus wallichiana. Next base: position 129,147,856 of record CM031238.1, on the reverse strand, counting down.
TGAATTTATGTTGTGCGTGTAGATCATCGACAAGGCCTCTCACTTCTGTTGTTGTTATATAATTCGATCTATGGGATTCAAATTTCTACTAGAAAAATAGATAGGATGATCTATAATACCCTCTCCATGTTAAGCTAACACCACACCAATGGTTGTGCTAGAGGCATCCACATGTACATGAAATGGTTGGTTCCATGAAGGAAAATACAAAATAGGTGTTGTTGCAAGTCTCCTTTTTAATGCCTCAAATGCACGCTACTATAGTTCTCCCTAATAGAATGTCCCTTTCCATTTTAGTAACTCTTCTAGGGGTTTGGAAATCTTTGCATATCATTTGAATTTTTTTGTAATACCTTGTTCGACCCAAGAATGCATGCACTCTCACTCTGATTGGTAGGCTCTTCTAGGCCTACAACAACTGCAACCTTAGTTGGATCCACTAATAAACCTTCCTTGCAGATGATGTGCCCTAACAAAGTTCCAAATGGTGTAGCAAACACACACTTCTTGATGTTTAAAGAGATTCTTAACTATCTACATCTTTCAAACATTAGGTGCAAATTATCACAATGATCCTTAAAAAGTCCATACACCATCCAGTCATCCAAGTAAACATGTAGGAAGTTGTGAATAAAATCTTGGAATGCTTGAAAACTATGTGCGAAAATACAAAAGGCACATTTTTCAAACCAAAGGGCATCATAATATATGAAAAAATTTCCCCATTCAGTGGTGAAAGTCATCTTCTCTTGATCCTCTGTGTAATTCTAACTTGATGATACCCAAAGAATCCATCTATAAAAGAATAAAATTCATGCACCTGCAACACCTTCTAATATTTCCTCTTGTGAAAGGTGTAGGAAAAGGATCAATCACACATGAAAAATTTAGTTCCCTGTAATCCACATAAATCCTAATTAGAACATATTTATTTATACTAATCACCATGGGGCTAACCCACTTTGATTCCTCTAGGGGCTTGATGATGCTAGATTTCAACATTTTGTCAATTTCTTCCTTAATGTTTATGCACAAGTTAGGGTTCATCTTGTAAGGTCTCTTCTTGACCAGCGTGCATATTCCTTTAGCTTAATATTCATCTATCCTAATGACTTGTGCACTCCTTTTAACTCATGGTAGCCCCTAGAAATAAGTCCTAAAAATCTCGTGATAACTCAATTATCTTTTCCACTTCAAAATCGGTCCAATAATCCCTAATTATTTCCTCCTTAGGTTTAATATCCATGTAAATGTTCACTTTCTTAGTCTTCATAGGTTCATGATAGGCACATCTATTTTTATCCACACTATCTAACACCTCACGCATACATGTTAAATGATCTATATCCATATATTTTCTACTTCTTTATCATCCATTATGTAGACCATCTTAACTTTTTCCTTCTAAAGAAAGTGCTCTTAAGTAGTGTGGCATCTATCTCATCTAACTTCATCAAAATGTGCTCCTGAGTCCACCTCACAAAATAACTCTGGATGAGTTCTTCAGCCTTTGCACTATCTCCCATAGTTAAGCTCTTTATAACCCTTAATGCCTCTTCCACTAGAGGTTTAGTAGAGAAGTAGTAAAAGTTTGGGTCATTCCTACAATCAAATCCTACCAATTTCTAGTCTCCCTATATAGCTTTACATAAACATACCAAGTGTGTGTGCATCCTTGTAAAGTGGAATAAAACTTATGCACCCATAGTGAAGGTAGTAAAGCTTCCTACCCCTTTGTCTAGAGTCTCTCACACTTTTGCTGAACATGGTGCTGAACAAGTTGATTACCATGATACATGCAGATTGTAGTAGGCACATTGCTCCTGAAGAACCAAGTGGTTAGATCAATTTTGACTTCATTCCATTCCATAAGATTATCCCTGTGAACCATCCACCAAAGCGAGATGTTATCTCGCATAGGGTATACACTAACATATTTCTACTTTCCACTTGATCCATCCACTACTCCTCCATGACACATAGGAATACCTTAGGGTATCCTTCTCTAGTGTACTAAGGTACAAAGTTACCTATCCTCCTAACACAATGAGGTTTGCTTCTCCACGTAAATGTGCTTCTTACTTCACACCCAACCATCTCATAGGTTCCATGTGCCCAATTGTCACAAGAAATACTTTTAATATCACTAATAGACTGTGCATCTTCCCACTGGAGGATTCCTTCCTTATATGGCTCAAGTACTTCTAGGTCCCAAATGGCACGTACATAAATTATGTTCAAGTATTCCTCACTCAAAGGTTCAACATAAGGTACATATTTCCCATATGTCAAAGGGATAATTACTCTTTATTCCTTGTTCTCAAAACTTATATACCCCTTGTTGAACCATAAATCAACATTATTTTCATAACACCAAGGGCACCCAAGTAGAGTTAGAAATTTTTATGCTTCTACAAGAGCTAAGACATCAAATTCCCTAGTGAACTTGGCCCCTTGTATAGTAATGAATGCATACCTTAAAACTCCTATGGGAGTGACCTTAGTTCGATTGGCCATGAACAATACATTAGAGGATGGGTGCAATGGGGTTCTACCCATTTGTACCCATGTATCTAAAGTAAGAACATTCACTTTTGTGCATGTATCAATAAATATATTACTCAAGATCCACCCATCCACAAAAACATTCAGAGTGATCTCCTTTTCATAATCCAAACTATGAGGGGGAATATTAACATGCAAAATTTTCCTTCCATTCTCAATACTTACGCATAGAGTGTTTCCTTTAGCCAATTCCTAATAATGGAACTATATTATTCTGGTGTAACATCTTACATACCTATTTAAGTCATCAATATCCTATTGGACTATCTTTTCTACCTTATTTTGTTCTAACTTTCGTGACTATTCCTTTAAACACTGTATTTCACCCTGAATATTTCTGAGTACCTCCATGGTTTCCTGATAAACCTCCTTCTTATGTGTAAGATCTAGGTACCTTGCATGTAAAACTTATTCCTTAGTGATGGTAGGCTTCTATTGTAATGCCTCTCTGGCACACACAACTTTAGCACGTGTAGTAATCTCCACCAGTAATACCTCAGGTTTTGGTGCTAGCTTTGGCATCCACTAATTTTCCATAGACACTATATTCTAACCATCCCGCACCTTTTTCTCATGTTTATGTTTCTTGCTAAGATGCTCATACAAGTATGGACATTCCTCATAGTTATGATTATTCCCATAAAAAGAAAAAGTAATATTTTGAGGAAATTTGCACCTATAGTGGTTAGGAGATTTACATGAAAAACACGTTCCGCAAATGAATGCATCTCGTCCACCAACACGACCTCGACACCCAAATCTACCATGATATCCTTGACCTCTACCATGACCTCCTTCAAATCACCCTTTTTCGATCATGGTGCTCACTTTTTCCTTTAGAGTTATCTGATACTCCATCAGGTCATACACTAATATCTATGGCATCATGGATTTGACCAATCAACCAAAAATCTTCTATATTGTGAGTCGTGGTCCAAAAATATTACAATAGCAAGATACATTCTTCCTTATCACACATTGTAATAATGGGTAGTGGCTTGCATCATGGTCCAAATGACATATCTCACATTCTAGTAGCAATGAACGCATTGATATGTGAGGACAACTATCTTTGGTGTGCCCTTCCACTTCACAATTTGTACACTAAATCCTAGTGCACATCTCATGTGCTAAATTTGCCGATAGTTTCTCTAACTACTTTTCCATAGCTGCAATCTGTGCCTCCAAGAATGGGCTCACTCCAGTGTCTATACTCCTTATTGCTTTAGTGCACAAAATAGCTTCATGTGCTTCATGCACGGGTCCATATATGTCTTATGTGATATGTCCTTCTAAAATATGTGATCAAGCCCCCAACGAACCACTGTGCATGCTAGCTTGCATGAATATCATAAGAAATTTTAGACAACAATGTCTTGAAATGGGCATCATATTCTCAAACACTCTCAATAGTGCCCTACTTAATATCCTTGAGTGCACTTATACTCTTCTGCTCAAACTCAGGGATATGAAACTCCTTAAGGAAAACATCCTTTAATGATGCATAATCTACGCAAATTTGAGGTCAAACTTCCTATACCAAATGTGTATGTGTCCCTACAATGTAGTTATAAATTGAATTTCCTTGCACTCAAAATCTGTAAATCCATTTTGCACACCACCGTATCTCACACATGTACATGTGTTCAACAACATATTCTATGCCCTTATACTCTGGAAGCCAAAGAGACATTTCCATATAAATATTCTGAGGTTGGTGTAGACCTTGCCCATTTGATCAAGAACCTCTCGTGTTACCTCTACCTCTAGAACCACTAGATCCACTAGAGCTAGAGCCACCTATACCCCCTAATCCTCCACCTATAGCTAGAAGTGGACCAGTGGATGTACTACCCTGTGTACCAACAATGGTACTAAACTAAACTCCTACAGTTTGTGAAGCGTTACTACTTCCAGAAGTGAGTCCAAAATTATGTGCACTTGAGTTTTGTGTTGATGATGCACCTAAAAAGGTACCTCTAAATAACAAAGAAGATGTTTGCCCTTCCATAGATGTACTTGTTACCTGTCTTACTCTTGCTCTTCCATTGCCCAAACTATCTTGTTGACTATCTGGTTATACTAGAATCGGAAATCCAAAGCGAAAGGGCTAGGTTACTAAGTAGATTTAGATGAGTGCCCGTGGCCCGGAGTTGTCTATGTTGGCACACTCCCATGTGAGCTCCGAGGAGGGATCCCTATTATGTTTTCCCAAATGGAGGAGTTTTGGATGCTCTATCTCCATGCCTCTATGTAAGCTTCAAATCCTTCATGAACCGTTTCTCTCCTCAATGTCATTTGCTTTGTAATATCACACTCGCTTCTATACCTCCATCTCGTGTGCCTCATTATACTTAAGCCTCCTTTCTTCAATCTACATCTCTTCCACTAGGTCCACCATCTTTCACCAAACTTGTTCCTGCCCCTACACATGGTGGGGTTTAGCTAGCCACTAACTTATCTTCCAAGTTCATGGTTACTTTGTTTTACCCAAAATTGTAAATGCACTGCCGAACAATGTAACACGTGCCCCAATGATGATACTGAGTCTCTTCGCAAGGTGTTCGGGACCCAGAAAATCTCCCCAAGTATGTGTTAACATACCGCATGCCCCACTTAGCCCCTTTATCACTTTGTTGTTCTCTTTTCCTCTCTGTTCTTTATGTTTTGTCCTTGGTTATAAAGCGCCAAATTACCCCTACCGCTGGCGGCGGTGTCGTGACCATTGCCCCAGTAGGGCGGCGATCTGTAACCACCGCCCCGCTTAGGGTGGCGGTCCTTCACGTGTTTTCAGAATGCTCTTTTAACGCAACTTACGTAATTTTCAACGTTTACCATCTTTTTCACCGCCTTTGGCTTGCATTAATGATTCTATTTCCAAACTGGAATAGTGTTTTGGCATTGTTTATGGTTTAAGAGATCAATTTGGTTTTTACCTTTGGGTAAATGGAAATGCTATAAATAGTTGGCTTGTGCTCAAGCAAATGGCCCCTCAAATTTGCCTCTCAATTTCTCATTTCAGTAGTTCAAGTATTTCATTTTACTTAGGATTCATAGTTTTGTTCATTGCATGCTTAGTTAGTGTTATTTTGCTATTAGAAAGCCACATATCCATCTTGTGCAAGTGTTGTCATTACTTCATGCAGTCCATTAAGGTAGAACAGTTTAATTTTCAGTAGGAAGCCATTAAAGTTGCAGGTTTTTCTCATCAAATAGGATAGTTTCAGGTTCTGGACATTTTATGTTGCATGACTTGCAATAAATCCTTAGGAATTGCATAAGCCAAGCTCTGTACTCTTGCGCTATCTCTCTCCTACTCACATTGTATTCAGTCTGTATCCTAAGCTGCCTTTGTTCCAATATCTACTTCTATTGATGCTAGCATTACACGCTTTTCTAGATCCACGTGAACACGAAGGAACAAGGAGATCACTGTTGAAGAAATACCTTCTTGAGGGACAAAGCCACACACACCATCGAATTCACCACTATTCTGTAGAATCCAGGTTCTAGCTTTCAAAGTTCTAGTTAGAAGCATATCAAATAAAGTATCCAATCATTCCATTTCAATTAATTTTACTATCGATATTGCAAGGAAGCTGTAGGGATTGATAGTTTCTGAGAAACTATGATTCACTCCTCACTTCTGAGGTAGGATCGAGAGTCTTCCAAATAGATTAGATCAAGTTATTTCATTATTTAGAATAGGCTCACAATTTTACAGATAAGTAGCTATACTCGGTTGCTTTGTTTGTTTTAGTTCGTTATTAGTTTATTTGTCAATTCCTAGATATATCAAAAAAGTTGCTCTTTCAATTTTGTTCGAATAGTTCATCAGAAAAATAAAAATAGAGAAGTTATATATCTATAGATATAGTTCACATAGTTAATTTTACTTTACCGCAATTAGATTTACATTGTTACTTTTGTATGACAATCACGAGACCTAGAGAGCCCGGAGAATACGTATTCGAGCCAATCTGCATGCCCCAACCCGATCTCGTCACATGCAATAGCGATATAGATCGAATCTTAGGATCCAAGTCTTCCGAACAACGGAAAACTTACAACAGATCAGCTTCTAGTTAAATGGGTTAAACATAGAAGACGACCAAGCACACACGTTTTGGTCAAATCAACCAAACTACATATTACCCTAGATATATATCCGCATGACTATAGAAGGGCTTGAAAGAGAGAAAACGTTTGGTTGTGATCCTTTGGTCCCACAACCAGACGCAGGAGACAATCTCACAGACATAGATACCAGCTTAAGAATTTAGGTTGCACGAACGCCTGTGAGATACTCTGAGAAGATCTTAAAACTCGTAAGTCGAATATAGAGACCGAGAAAGCATACGACTATTATTAGATACTAGGGATTAGGGACTGATTCCACACATGACCATAGTAGGACCTCAACAAACATGAATCTATGGTTGTGACCCACAAATCCCACAACCCAAATGAATCCACAGTGAGTCAGAGACAAAGATGTTGGCCTACGCACATTAGTATTCGAGATCTACTCCACTTCCACCTATCATCATCGAATAGTTATCCTTGTTAGACGTAGTTAAACTAATAAAGCTAAGGAATTCCGGACTAGATCTTGATAATCACCCGTAAGTCCGCTATACCCATCATCCACCCTATGACCCTATCCGGAGATATACAAAAACTATCCTAGGTCATTTTCCACGTATCCCACAACCCATAGACCGAATCATGCGAGCTCGATATTGATTGGAGCCTTCGAGCGATTATCCCATCGATCGATCTATCACACCGATTCTGAGTTAGGAGGGCCTTCTTTGCCTTAGATTTTCGGGTTTCCACTAGTGCGTGTTGAAGACATCGATTGCCTAACTAGTTTGTCTACATCCCACACGTATTCCATCCCCATCTGGCTTCGTCTCTCAAGACCTCGGGAGGTTGGGTGCAAGGAAGATTTACTTGTAGATTCCCACGCCGCTTGTCACTTTTCCATCGTATAGTTACCATTAATATTTTGATCGCTAGTGGAATGCCTTGCAAATAAGTTCCCCTTGGATAACGTAAAAATTGGAACTCGTGAGCTCAGGAAAGAATAAATGGAAATTGATTACTAAAAATATAGTTTTTCAAAACACCATGGAACCAAGTATCCATAGTGCGCGTCCAAATCAGATCAAAATCATAAAGGGCCTAAAATTATTCCTACGTCCAAACAATTGTGTGATACCTTCAATTAATTTTAGACGCATAAGTAACTGTGCACTCATAAAAATATCCTGAAAAGATGGTAAAAATATCTCATACAAAAAATCATACAAATTATGTTCCACCCATGCACGTGCATCAAACTCAGATCCAATGTTGAACCTCTGAGCATACTCTTCTTCCATATCCTTTATCCACTCCTCAACACTTGCTAAGGTCAACCGGTATGTCTTCATCACAAAACATCTTGAAAAAAACTAAAAAAGAAGTCCCGACAATTAAACCAATGATGCATCCTAAAATCCACTATATAAAAGCCCTTAAAACCTGTGAACGCTAACACATCACCCACCCTAAACTAAGTGCTCACCTGAAGCACGTGAAGGTACCGGACTCCTCTTTAGAGTTTTTGTGCAAGATATTAGTGTGATGAAGTACAACATATTCAAAACCACAAATAACCATAAACATTCCAAAATTGCCTAACTAGATCTAGATCTTATAGAATCATGAATTAAATAATAACTATAATAATATTAACTATACAAGAACCAATTAAAATCATGATTAAAACACTTATCCATCCAATATACTCCATTACATTAAACATTGTAATACATAGGAGATTCTTACATTACAAAGTCTTACCATAAGTCAAGCACGCATTAGATCAATAAGCATAACTCTCAATAATTCACTACTTGTTAAACTACATAGTTCAAGACATATTTATAGGGGTGGGAATTTCCTTCACCTCCTACACACTTCCGAAATAGGTCACATGTTGATAATATCCATGCGCCTTTACATTAACATGCACACATGCAAGTGCACTAATAATAGACATCCTATAGTTAACTAGAAGAAGTAATCCTATTATTATCTTGAACTCATGCATGACACTTATCAGACGCTCGTTCCCAAAATAACATTTGTGTGTCATGTAAGTCTCCATCCCAATGTGTGCTCTACACGTTATCCTCCAAAAATAGCCCACATCCATGAAAATGGCTAAGTCCCAAATTAGCTTGTCCTAGCACGCGTTTCCTTTCCTATCCTTCCACGCCTTTAAATGTACCTTGTTTCCACGTGCAAATTCTTTGTGTGTCTTCTCCTTAGAACAATATTGTCTTCTCAATACTTTCCAATCAATTTCACCCTTTTCATGATCTACTTAAAAGGATGTCTCCTTCAATTGGAATGACAAGTGCCACAAATCCTTTGAAGTGTTGAAGAAATACCTTCTTCAACCATAACTGTGTACTCATCCCACCCAAAGACGACAAATTTTTTTACCTCTACATTTCTGCCATTGACCATTCCTTGGGTGTCATGCTCACTCATCATGATGAGAAACACAAGGAACAAGTGGTTTATTACATAATCCATACTCTTTTAGACTATGAGACTAGGTATACTCACACTGAAAAATATTTTCCTAGCCTTAGTCTTCGTGGCCACCAAACTTTGCCACTACCTACTTAACCACAAAACCTTCATCATCACCAACACCGACCCTCTGCATTACATGTATGTTAAACCTTACCAACACCAATGCACCACGCATTGGATCATGCTCCTTATAGACCTAGACCTGGAATTCATTCATCAAAATTATGTCAAGGGACAAACCATTGTAGATCAACTTGCAGATGCTCCTCTTCTTGGAAATCAATCTTCTAACTTTGATTTTCCTGATGAATCTATCACTACCCTCTCCCTTGATGATATTTTCTACCAAATGACCTTATTCTTGATAGATCCAAATGTCAATGTGGGGGAGGTGCGGGGTCATCCTCATTCCTCTTGATGGTGAGCCTATGCCTTTATCCTTCAAAATCGACTTCAACTGCACTAACAACATCACCGAGTATGAAGCACTTGTCTTGGGTCTTCAAACTTCCATAGCCCTAGATGTTAAATCCATTAATATCTTGGTGAATCTCAATTGGTTTTAAACCAAGTCAATGGTTTGTACCAATGTCATAATGAGGTACTTAAAAAGTATAAACATCATGTTGACATACTTTTGACCACGTTTGATCACTTCCTCATTTAAACCACTCCATGATCCACTAATAAATTTGTGAGATACCATGGCTTGTCTTTCCTCTCAAATACCTGCCTCACCTTCGGACTCCAAAATATTTTTCATAGTATAATGATTGTAGACCCCCTCTTATATTACCCATGGTGTAAATTTTTTGGGATGAACCGAAATTGACCTATGCGACATTTGCTATAATTAGTTTGTTGGAAACCTCTTCCTTCCAATTTTTCCTCCTGATCTCACTCGCAATGGGTGATGAACCATCCTAAAAAGTGTCTCTTGTTACATCATCATGGGGTTTATTCTATACAAATGTGGCTTTGATGATATCATCTTGCGGTGCTTCACCAATTCTGAAATCCCATACACCATCAAAGAAATTCACGATGGAATTTGTGGTGGAAATTTTAGTGGCCTCATTATCACAAAATGTATCCTTCACCTTGGCTATTACTGGCCAACCCTTAACCAAGACTATTGTGACTATGTCAAATATTGTGTGAAGTGTCATCAACATGCTAACCTTCACAAAACCCTAGTCACGCCTTACAAGTCGCTAGAGACTTTTTTCCTTTCTCCCAATGGGGTTTGGATCTTGTCAGAGAGATTAATCCTAATTCTCTCAATGTCATTGTTGGATCATCACGGTGAGTTAATATTATACTAAATGGGTGGAATACATCCTTATCATCTATACCAAATCTTAAAAATATCTGAATTCATCAACCATCATATCATTTTCCATTTTGGTGTTCCTCATCGCCTCATCACTGACAATGAAAAACAATTCAAAAACAAAACCATCCACAAATTGTGTGATAAATTTGGCATTCAAATCAGTTTTTCTTCACCATATTACCCATAGATAAATGGCCAAGCCGAGTCATCTAATAAAACCCTTAAAACAATTATGAAACTCGCTTGATTGACATTGGTAAGGATTGACACACGCACATTCTTTTCACCTTATGGACTTACTGTACTAGCATTCGTACCTCTACCAATGCCACACCTTTCTCTTTGATCTACGGTATAGAGTGTTCATCCCGTATCTCAAATTCCAAATTCCATCTCTTCATATATCACTCAAAGATATGCTCTCTGATGATGATTTTTGCCAAGAACATTTGGCACAACTTGAGATATTGGACGAAAGCCATCTAAATGCTCTAGACCATCTCAAATCTACCAAAATCACATCAAGTGTGCCTATGACAAATGTTTTGATGAGAGAAATTTAAAGATCCATGATCTTGTTCTAAAGGAAAATTAACATGTGACCAAAGTGGAGAAAATTAAACGAGGCAAGTTTGCTCCTAATTGGCTTGGACCCTATATTATCACCCATACCTATGGATCAAGAGCTTATCATTTATCTTCTCTTGAGGGTAAACATGAACCTGAGCCCCTTAATGCCTTGCATCTTCAACCATTCTACTATTGAATTACTACATCACTTTATGTCACTTATATGCTCGTCCCTTGAGCAAACCTTTCCTTTCACCTACCTATTTTAAGGACCAATGACTAAAATAAAACTGTGTGATTATCGATCACCATTCATCCTTATCTTAAATATGAGTACCACGGCTCTACTCATGGCATGATTCCCATGGATACTTTTCATCCTTTTCAGGATGGAATCCCATGGTTGTTCATCACTTGAAACCCCTCTTTCATATCTAACCTTTTCATGCTATGGTTTTGTGTTCATAAAAGAGGCTTACACTCCTTTATAGTCTTGATTCAAACTTCTTGCAAATATATTATTCCCTCAAAGGGACATCTATCTCTCTCTCATGCTACTATAAGTAGATTTATCCCTCGAAGGAAAGTTGTAAAAATTTAGCCACTTATTTCATTTAGTCTATCCCCAAAAGAAGACTAATCTACATCTCTCAAATAAAATAATTCTAGAGCTTCCCACATCGATTAGCTTCACGAAGACCTCAAGGAGACACTACTATTTATCCCAATATATACTTCCGCATCGATCAGTCTATACATGTAAAAAAAAAAAAAAATTCAAGACAAGTACAAAAATTTGGTCATGGAATTGCCTATTCTGATTTTGGGTATCTTGCGAGAAGAAGGGTAAAGCCGTCCCACAACAAGGTTATGCTTAATGAAATATTACACCTTACCTTTTGTTTATTATCTTCTAAATCAACTCAAGGGATGTGGTGTGTATTCTACACATTGTGATCACACAACTTCTTTCAACTCTAGACCCATCGCTCATGCAGTGTATCTAGGGACTTATGTTCAATAAGTCTAGGGGTATGAAAATTATGGTCCTTCCAAATATGAGCATACCATTCTTTTAGTTTCTTATCTGTTTACTTGTTGTTTCTTCAATAGGACAAGACCATCGAAATTGAATCAACCATAACACCTTCATCTATGCCTACACCTAATTCACCTTGCCTATTACCTATTCAACATTTGACCTTACATATTTTCAAACATGCCTTACCCAACCAACTTACCTATCCAACCTACCTACTCAACTTACCTAACCCAATCTCATTCTTCCCTAGTTTATGGGAGAACTACATTGGCCTAAGGCCCCTTTTGCAAGGGCTATGTAGGCAGCACTCTGAGGGCATGGGGCCCTCGGAGGTTAGCTCAGCCACTATTTTCCCCACCATTTTTCCCAATAAAAAAACCTAGTTAGTTAGTTTCCATAAAAACAATAACTTGGAAATTAACCCAAAACAAACCATACATCACCCATACACATCATCATTTACTTTCCATAATACCAATAACTTGGAAATTAAATCAAAACAAAATCAACCAAACCATGCCTACATCTAATTTCCATAACATCAATACATTGGAAATCCAAATCAAACTCAACCATGCCTACATAGCTAGTTTCCATAAAAAAATACCTTGGAAATCAAAATAACATCATCTCATATCAAAACAACATCAACCAAACCATGCCTAATCATCTAATTTCCATAACATCAATATAATGGAAATGAAATGAAATCATCAACATAACCAAACCATGCCTACATCTAGTTTCCATGACATCAATATGATGAAAGTACATTTTAAATCAATCATTCACAACATATATATCACCCAAACCATGCGTACACATGTAGTTTCCATGATAAAAATACAATGGAAATGAAAAAAACACAATATATATAAATACCACCATCTATCTATATATTGGAATGTTTGTATGTTAATACAATGTATATCTGAGATATAAATAAGTCTCTCCAAAAACTCCCATGTACATCTCGCCTTACAAGACCACAGGACAATATATATAAGTCAAAAAAAAAAAAATAACCAAGTGTCTCCATGATCTCCTCATCCGTAGGAGGTCACGGTGCCTCTGCTACTCTCTCATGTCCCCTCACTTGGACTCTTTCTTCATGAACTTGTCACCTCCCAATGGACCTACCCATGAGACCGGTGACTTCACTGAATCTGCTGGCACTATGGGTCAACGTGAACTGGACATCTCATTAGCTGCCTCTGCTAGACTTTGTAAGTGACATAATTGACATAAGGGATACCACTCTCTATAATTTGATCCTCATAGTATTTATCCTCCACCACAACCTTTGTGTATCAGTCCATGGATATCACTGTAGGTGGTGGCATCGTATTTATCTCTCGTCCTTGAGGTTGTGGACCATGTGCTTGTGGTAGTGGTCTCGTACATTCACCTATCTTGATGGAGCTTGTTCTGTGCACCGAATGCTCCATCATGTTTCTTAGGAGGTGAAGGAGGGGTAGCCACATGTCCCCACCACCGGCTGTACTTGTGCCACTACCAATTACATCTATAAAGTAGCCACTGCACCTATAATGTAGAAACTTAGGCTTATAATGCCGCAACATGCCCTTATCTCCAGCATGTAAACGTGCGCCTCTAATTGTCCCTATAAGGTAGTCAACACTGTGCTTGAGCTAATGCTAGTTATCACTATAATGCCATGACTTGTCCTGTAATGTAGTCACTTGTCCCTGTAATCTGTCCCTCTCAACAATAATAGTAGCCAAATTAGGTTGTCCTGGCCTTGGAGGTGCTTCTTGTAGTTGTGATATCCACCACTACCTATATCCATTTATATAGCCTACATCATCTATCCTCCTATCTTCCACCTACTCCTCTACCCCTGCTGGATCGTCGGATGTGGTGGAGATAATGGTCTCTCCACATCATCCTTGCGGTGCTTTGGGAAGGGTGGGGCACATCCTGTAGCTCCCAAGCTGTTGTTTGACCCGGTTCAACCGATATCATCTCATGCTCTCTAGGTCTCGTCCATGTATCCATCTCACCAATTTGTATACATGATAACTCCTCCTCCATACCTCCAAATGAAGGGTAACCAACATATGGCCTCTAAAAATATCAACCATTGATAGGCCATCTAGTAAACACCTGTAATATGTCACATCCCATGACATCATGTCCACCCTCACATGTACCCCTATCTGAATCCTCCTCCTATATCATGATCTATAAATATCCATGTACCAATCCTTTCATGGTAGGCATGGAAGATGTAGACATACTATATGCTTGTAATCCCAATAGTGCAGAAGATAGGTGTAGCACAAACCAAACTTCGAATCCTCCTATATGCCCACAACTCCTATATCGCACTAGGAAAGCTAGTGTCCATGCAAAAACAAATCTCTACTCAATCATATCCTCGTAACACTCCCATTAGTGCCTGTGGAAACCCCACCCTCTCGAGTCTCGGGAGTACATAACAAAAAATCCCCATCATCATTAACATTGCTAATCTAGTATCATGTGGATGTGTGGCATACATCTCCCCATAGCTAAAGCTCACACTGTAATAAGAAAAATCTACCATAGCCTCTCCAAAATTGTAACCATAGGCTCGAAAGAATCATCTCAAGAGATCGATACATTAACTCCCCAACAAGAGGTAGTCTCAGAATCTAGTATACATCCTCCAAGGTGATAGTCATCTCCCGATAGGTAGGTGGAATGTGTTTATCGTTGGGTCCCATTTGTTGATGAGGGAGACCATCATGTTATGATATTGAACTATCCGACTATCTTTGTCTAATGACTCTCACTGAAATCCCTCATGTGATCCCACTCGTCCTCTATGATGCTAGGTCTCATTTGCACTAATAAGGGTGACCGTATTTCTCATATCATTAGATGTTTTCATGCCTACATCATCAACATTCACACCAGTTAATCATTTACCCTTTCCTATCGGGATCTACATTCTACCTTGCCTTACTATTTTTACCCTACGACCTATCTTCTTGTTGTCACCCTAAAAATTCCCGCCTTTTTCAAAAAAATTTCCAAATTTTTGAGTCAATGTTTTTGGGAGGGTTCGGTAAAAAGATAAATACAAAAAGTTATAAAATTTTATTCTTTAGAGCCATTTTTAGTGTTTTGTGGTTAAGTCAGATATTTTTGTCTCATGTGTCCCAAGTGCCATCGGGCCTCTTGCTCACCTATTTTCTACTTTCTCCACTACTCTCGCTTGTTGGTTAATTCAGACATTTTCTTCCCATGTGTCCTAAGTAAACTCAAGTCCTCTTGTTCACCGATTCACCATTTTTTGTGCATTACTCTACTCATCAAATTTTTTGGGTTTACGCATCCTTCATGTCCCCATGTCCCATGGACCATTTGTGCTCTCTAGACTGATTTTTTGCATCAGCCAAATCAACTCCATGCATCTCGTGTGTCCCTCGCATCGCATGGAACATCTATGCTCTCTAGACCCATATTTTCCACACTCCTCTTAGATCAAGTATTTTGGCTTTGTGTGTCCCTCGTGTCCCAATGTCCCATGGACCGTCTGGGCCAATTTTTTCACTTTTCCACTTTTTGACTTTTTGATTCGGTGTGAGGGCCATTTATTGCACATTCATGATTTTATCTCTCCATTCATTTCAACTCATGGCTATTTAAAGAGAGGTAACTGTTCATTCATTTTCACACTTTCGTTTCATTCCCTCCCACTCACGTTTGTGCAAATCAAGTATTGCCCACATCTGTGCTTCTATATTTTCTCTTGCAGGGATTATTTTGAGACTGTGATATAATCCATTAAAGGTTATCTTCTCTCTACCTTTGTCATGATGAAGATGCAATATCAAGGGCATGAACACCTCTCCTCATTGGAAACCTTTGTGCCTAACATCGGTGACAGTGAAGCTTGACATCTAGACCTTGATGATTTCTAGAGCAGACTTGGATGTGATAACCCTACTCCCATCGCTCAAATGATAAAAAATAGTGGGATTGCATTTGCAAGTGGTTTTCCTATCTCTTTTCAGTGTGATGATACCATGATTTCTTGCGAGGCTTATTTCAATTCGAATCCAAAGAAATTGTTAATATACATGGTGAAGTAATTGCGCGACTAGATTCTGAAGCTATTTGTATTGCCCTATGCATCCCAATGGTAGAAGGGGCCAATACCTCACCCTTGCTCAAGCACAAGCACTATTTGACTAGGATAGTGAGAGATATAAGGCTAGGGTAGCTAAATCATGGTTGAAGAACCCTAAAAAGGGAGCATCCAAACTTTCAAAATCATTGTTCAGGGTTGATTTCAATGAAGATATTTCAGACATCATCACCCTTCTTGCTAGAATCATGGGAATGCCCTCTACAAATGAGTTTCACTTTTGGATGTGTCCCTTTATCAACATCATTTGTGAGGGGAAGCAAAATTTGAATTGGAGTGAGATTATTTGTGAAAACCTAATGAGCAGCTGGTAAATGTTCACAGAACCCAACATTCTACATGTCATCCTACCTTATGTACACCATTGTGGCATCCAAGAAATGGCTTGGTCTCACTTTCATTGAAGATAAGAAAGATGCCCCATATATGAATACTGCCCTCAGTTAACCCTCAAAGTTAGCAATCATAATTTCAGGAGAGTTAATGACACATTCACCATGTACATTGTGAGGCTCTTGGAAGGAAATACTGCTCGAGAGATTTTCTAAGGAAGCAAAGACTTTGATATCTGACTATGGAAGCTTCTACACTCAATTCAGAAAATTCTCATATATCAAACTGGCTGGTTTCAAAGGTCCACCTCTAAAGCTTCCTATGTTCTGTAATGATAAAATGGCTCTTGTTGAGATTTACAGGAAATTAGATAAGCTCCACCAAACCTGTAGAGATAAGAAGATTATTGGCATTCATTTTCCTATCTCCCTGGGAAATTATACATGCAAGACAACCTTGGATGCCCAGAACATTGATAGAACCATTGTTCCTCTCACTATCCATCACTTCAAACCCAGAACTTGCTTTGATATCAAAGGATACATTGCTAAGAATTTCAGGATGGTCTTCTATCACCTTGCTGTCACTGAATATTATTGGGCTGATTACACAGATGATTTTGAGGCCAGGAGAAGGTACTTTGGCAGACTCTCTCTTCAAAAATCATAGACTTCAACATCTATAAAGTACCTGATGGGCTCAAGGATGATGATGAGGACTTGCAATCTATTGAGTATGAGAGGTATATTAAACACACTCCTCTGGAAACCATTGATTGGTTTGTAAAAGAGAGAGATGATTTGAAGGAAGTAATCAATCCTGTTATTGTGAGAACCAAACTCTGGTTTGATAGGAAGATGTAAGTCTTTAGGATGAATAAAGCCAAGTATTCTTCATAGGAAACTTCTTCTCCTAGGAAGGAAGAACCTATGCCCAATATTGAGGTGCATGAACAATCTACTCCATCCTCCTCAACAAAGGTATACCTGAAGAAAGGTAAGGCCATCAAACAAGAGCAGAGTTGAAGAAGAAGTTATTTTGGAGCAGCCAAAGGTCCCTATAGGGTCAGAAAATATTGTTATTTTGAGTGAGGATGATAGTGAAGAGATGAAAGAAGAAGAAGAAACCCTTGTCATTATTGCTGAGATAGAAAATGAAGGTCAAATGACTAAACCTCTAGGTTTGATGGATACTTCTTCTAAGGATCTTTTTGAAATTGTGCCAACTTCCCCACTAGAGACATCAGTAGTGCAGACATTGAGTGCAATGAGTTCACTTGCACTCGGATCTATTTCTCCTTCTACCTCTTCCTCTTCCTTTTCTTGGGTTCAACCTTTCGTTGATAACAAGAAAAGGAAGTCTTCTTCTCAAGTTGTAGTTCCCAATTTTGATGTTGTGGCTGCCTTGCTTGGTACTACTCCTCCTCCTCCAGAAAAGAAAGAAAATACCACCTCAAGGCTGGTGTCAGATTCATAGGGTCAGCAGTTCATGGAGATTGTAGAGCCTAAGGTGGATAAGGAGGAGAAATATCTTTTGGTTTCTGACCTAGAGCTTATGAGAATTCCACTTGGGGAGTCTACACCTGAAAGTGAGGTTCATAACCTTAGAGAAACTGTGACTAGAGTCATTGAATGAGTGGAGAAGGGTAAAAAAACTATGGAGCAATTGGAAGAACATAACCAAGTTCTTTCAAATTTTATAAAATCCCTATTGGCAAAAGATAAGGTCTTGGATCCGGCTCCACTGGCTTCTCTTCCACCTCCCATAGTTCTCAACAAATATGAAGTCCAAACCATCAAAGATATTCACAAATATACTACCTATGGAAAGGCCATTGAAGCATTGGTTGATGATATGACAGTGGCTGGATTGAACTTCATTGAAGAGGCCTTCAAGTCATATGAGAAGGTGTCAAGTTATAGTTGAAATTCACCACAACAATTAGTGGCTTGGAAAAATAACTAAATCTCTGGTGTGAATGTATTCAAGATCTCTTTCAATGAGCTAGACAGATGAGAATATTTTATTGGCAAGAAAAGTATTTGATGAAGCCAAGAACAATCTATCAAAATCCTGGGTTTTTAGTATTGATTGGAAGATCAAGGTTTTGGAGGAAGTAGTGGGAGAACTGAAAAATATGTGGCAGAAAGGGGAAGCTTTCAAGACTTGTGTTTTGTCTGCCTTCCAAGATATTCATTTTCAGATCTAGAATGAAGCCTCAGGTAATCAGTTTTCTATTCAAGAGATCAAGGCTCCAGTTCAACACCTTCATCAAGGAATATCTTTTCAAAGAAGAGTCAATGTCTAAAGAGAAGATGAAAGATGTCTACTCTCTCCAATCAGCTATCACCGAGGAAAACAAAGAGTTTATATAAACACAGAGTTTGAGAAGGATATGGAGAAGTGTCTTGGCATGTGGACTCATGCCACTTCCAACACTACCATCCCAAAGTGTATGGAGATAGCTGAAGCATTGAAAATATTTAGACATCGGATTCTTAAGATAGTTGGTCCCTCTAAACCTCCTTCGGATGTTTTTGCTCCTGAGTCCTAAGTTACTTCTTTTATTTTGGGTTTTAAAACCCATGATGTAATACTTGATTAAAGACATTCTATTAATGTATTTGTTAAGTAGTCTTTAATCTTTAGATTAAAAGAAGTTGGAACCGAATGTAACTATCTTTGTAAGCTATTTAATAGGATCTTCATGCCATTGTTAAGGGCTGGGACCTGATACTTTTGAAATGTATTAGAATTGAAAGTAAATCAATACAAAATATTTTCCCTTATATCTCATTCTCATTCACTGTCCTTTCTGTTCTCATTTGAAATTTATGAATCATCAATATTTCATATTAAGAAACTTTGCATTCTTGTGATATGATTTCTAGAACTTTGTGTCTGTGGAATAATATCAGATATTGCCAATGTGAATGATTCTATTATGTGTTCCTTTTGCTAAGTACGTATAAGGTTATATTCTTCTATCTATATTACCTAAAAGTATTGTTGTGTTCTTCCCTTTCAGTTTCTTTGTTATTTCACTTTTAGGTATTGATAATCTATGTTAGTATGAAAATTTCAAAGTATCAGGAGTTCTCATTAATATGAAAGTTGTATATTTGTATATAAGTTGTGCTACTTTCGATTTTAATAAGGGAACCTCTCCCGTAAAGAGGAGGGACTTGTTGTCCCCTGATTGTTGATTACTACAAAGTGCTAGTTTAAAAACCAACACTTCCTTACACTATTTTCCTTGCATTCTATCTTCTTGCCCACTTCTATGTTTTATTTATTTCCCCCCTTCACCTATTGACCTAACTTACCTCATCCATCTTGTACCCATCCTAAATTGTTGACTTATACCTTCGATATGTCCCTACACCTTCTCATTTCTCCTTACCCACCCTTACCTGGCCTAAACATATCCCAATAACTATATATGCTTTCCTAGCCTACCCACCTTTACCCCACCAAACTTTCCTTAAGTACATTCTACCGGCCTAAAATCTACACTTTCTCTATTTCATATATTTTCCTCCTTCACTGTTAATCTAACCCCCTACCCACCATTACCCTACCTTCGATTTTTCCCTAAACTACCCATTTTCCTACCTTGGACACCACTACCCACCCTTTCCCTACCTTTCGACCTCCCCAACTAACATTTTTTCTCACTTAGTCACTTTTCACAGTGATCGACATCACTCACCATGGTGATCTGGTCCCATTTTTCACCCGTTGATGTCGGTCATCCGCTAAGGTCACCAATACGACCAAAGTTGGTTCTTGGTTCGGCCCCGATCTAAACCCCCACATCCCCCATATTCCAAAAATTGACAAAACAACCTATTCTACCCACCCAAATAACTCCAAATTGCTCCCCATGAATTTTAGCCCCTAATTAAAATAGTTTCACCCTCCCCATACCCAATTTCACCGATTTTAACCAAAAATCCAATTACATTTATAAAACCCAATTTTTAGTTTGTTCTACCTTATTCTTAACCAAAAACAACAATGGAGCTCGAATCCTACCTCTACTCGATGTCGTCTCTATGGTGGGATCTCTAGAATAGGAACATGACCTCCCCTTGAGCCCTCTCTTGCCTCTGCCATGTCCAAATCAACCTACCAGATCTCAAACAATCAAATCGATCGGAGTAGATCTAGTGGGACAAAAAAATCCACTCCTACAACATCGCTAACCTCTCTCAAATCACCTCTCTCGATCTCTCTCATTTTCCTCGTGAATATTCCCTCTCTTAGTCATTTTCACCAAGTCAACATGCTCAAATGAGCCTTTTCCACGTGTTCATTTTAACCCGTCGATTAGGCAACCGACGTTGGTCTGGTCGTGCCCTAGGTGACCAGTGTTGGTCACCCTTTCTGCCATCAGTTACCTCTCAACCGGTATCGATCCCTACCTAAATCAATTGTGCCTTAGTTTCCCAAATCTTTCTTGTTGATGACCTTTTCTTCCGACCATAGCCTTACCACATGCCTATTAGCTCACCTACTAGCCTAGTCACCTCCCTAATTATACTTAGGGACACATTTTTCCTACACCTTGGCCTTACCCATGACCTTACTATACACCCACATTGATCTCACCATTTGACACTTGAATTCGCTTACTCATTATACCTTGTGATGATGCTACTTGTGTTGTTTAGCCTATTGACCTTGCCTTGCCTTATGCCATGATGTTTATCTCAACTAGACCAAACCTTTTGGTGCTTTAAAATACACCTATTCCCATTCTTGCACCGACCTCGTTATGTTTCCAAGAGCACTTCCTATACCTTGGATACCTGGACCATATCAACCTTGTTTGGATAAACTATTGACCTTTGACGATGTAGAGTTTGTGAGCTCTTGACCTACTTCCTTATCACATTCTCGACTTTATGCGTACGATTAAATGCCCCCACATATTACCCACACCAATATCACCATTGCCTATACCTGCACCTTACCTCATTTTCATCACCTACCACTTTATCAAACCCATCACCGATTCTTCCTGCTACTTCATCAATTCCTGGTTTGAGGGGGATCACCTCCACCCATACTTGGGGCAACCTAACCCTCATCCATACCTAGGGCAACCAATTCCTATTTTTTCATCGTCACTTATCAATACAAGCTATGTGATAAAAAGGGAAAATGTAGACACCAAAATTAGGTCACAACCCTCTAAGCCCCTTCTAATTAATTAATTCGACTAATATACCCCTTAATAAGTTAATAATTCCATCACCCCTCTACCTCACCATAGACCCATTCCAAGCCTATTTATTAACCTAGACTAAGTCACCACTCCCCTTAACTAACTAAGAATCATTCTAACCCTAACATTCATTACCTATTATCCCTCCTACCAATTTCCTGCTTCATTTAGCGCCAACCCAAACTCCTAGTCAGAACAAACCGATGTAAACTAGAATTTACCAAGAATAACCCATGTGCACTAGTACATCAGTCGGACCCTAGATTGAGCACTCACCTAAAGTGCACAAAGGTATCTAGGATCCTCCTTAGAGTTTATTGTGCATGATGTGAATGTGATGAAAAGTTAATGCATTCAGATCCATAAATAGTATAAAATTTCCACAGAGAAGGTTCCAAATCTAGATCTAAAAGAATAATGAATTAAGAAATAGATATAACAAAGTCAACCATGTAAGAACTAGTTTTAGTCATGTTAACACCATTATTCACCAAACACACTCCATTATATTAAAATACAATAAACACAAAAGATTCTTACAATAAGTAGTATCATAAGTTCATGTGCATTATCGGATCTAGATCGACAACATAACTCCACAATAGCTCATACATAGTACTCTCTTAATCTACATAGATTACTACATATTTATAAGGGTGGGGACTTGCCCTTCACCACTTACATAATTCCCAAAATAGGTCGCATGTTGAAAATAGCCATGCACCTTTACAATAATAGACACACATGCAAGTGTACTAATAATAGATCTCTTATAGTTAACTAGCAGTGGTAATCCTATTATTAACTCGAACTCATGAAAAATGCTTAGTAGACACTCTTCCAAAAATAGCATTTGCATGTACGTGCAAGTTTCCATCTAGTTGTGTGCCCCACACACTATCTCAAAAAATAGCCCATAACCATGAAAATGGCTAAGTCCATATTCATTCTATCTTTCACACGTGCTTCCTTCCCTATCCTTCCATGCCTTCAAATCTTCCTTACTACCCTATGTGAATCTTTGTGTGCCTTCTCCTTAGTGTCATACTTCATCTTCTCAACATTACCCCACACTAAACTGCATTTCGCCCCGAAAATGGTTTCCTTTTGATATCTAAAGAATAAAGAATGGGAATGGAAGGAAATTAAAGAATTACGTATAAAGAATGAACTTTTACCCGAAATATCCTCTATTTCAACTGGAAGAATTAACTTTGGATATTATTCTTTAATTTTATCCTATAAGGTTTTCCAATCACTTAGTGCGGATTCTATCTTTTCTAGAATATCTGATGCAATAAAATCTAACTCATCTGTGTAAAATATCTTCCTTCTCATTTTGTAATACTAGAACAATGTTGGACATTGTAGTCACCCTTCCTTCTAGAAGATCCATCTTCTATGCTATAAGCTTCCCAATTTCATCTAGCCTTTCCTTATGGGGGTCTTGGGCTGTTGCAAGGGCCTCACACTTTTCTTGACTAGTGATAATCTCTCTGCACGCCCCAAAGTCTCATCCTTCATCACCTTTAGGACTTCATTATCTTCTACCATTGTCCTGATTCTGATTACTACTTCTGGAGCTACACAAATATTCAAACCAGGTATGCCTTCTTGACTCTTCTGCAAGGTTTGGAGCAATGCCTCGTAAGATGAAATTTTTCTAACCACTGAATCCCTTGCTCTCTTTGCTTCCTACTCAGGGTCCTTTGGTGCTGGAATATGAATCGGTCCATCCTCAAGCACCAAATTAACTAATGTGTGCACATAATGCATAGCTGAAGGAAACTTCTTAGTACCTTTGAATCTAGGTGCATTCTTACTTTCAAGACATAATCTCCAATTTCTTCTTCCATAATTTTGAAGTCCTCATTCTTCTTCTACTCTAGGTCCTTCTCTCCTTTTAGACACGTTATTTTAGCATATTTGGCCTTGTTTTCTTCTCGTAGCACTCTAATAGTGGTAGCCTTATCGACGTTCCTCCGTGCCACTTCTATAGATACCTTAACCAAGGCATTACTCACCTGCTCATCAGACATAACAATGGGTTTGATAGTTATGTGCTTGTTCTGTGGTGCCTTTTTCATTCTTCTTGACACATAGGACTCTTCACATACATCAAAATTGGGCTCGTCCATGTGATTTTGCATGGACCAAGAAAATTGTTTCCTTGTGTGCGTGGTTACCATGTTTGGGTCCATCAACTCCCATCCATACAAATCCTTGAGGCCCACTATATTCTGGAATCGGGCGTGGACAATTTTACTGTGTCCTCGTCATAGCCCATATGCGGAACATTGTATTCTCCACTTTTTTGCTTCATTCTTGGCCCCTTAGGTACCTGAGCGCCAAGGTTTGGAGCTGGATATTTGATGTTCTAAGTGGTATCATGTTCCAGTTCTCCTACCTCTTTATCCTTTATATCTTCATCCCTAGGTTCTTCCACTTCTTCTAGTTATACAGGGGATCCGAGCATGCTCTCTGTGAGACTCCTCCACCTCCTCATTCAGCTTCAGCTTCCTCCTTTTCCTCTTAGTTATCTCTTTTTGAGGAGAGAGTCATGGTAACCTCCTAACAAAATGAGGAGTTCCCATGCCTTGTGTCCTTGTTCTTCTGAACACCCTCTTGAAATGGCACTCTCCTTGGATTGCTTCAGATTCCTCTTATTCTTGTACACGAGGTGGGGTACCTACATGCACTCGATCTCCATTCTATCTGTGGGCTTCCTCCAACCTCTATGTTCTAAGCCACCACTATCCTCTCGCTCTTCTTCCTCCTCTTCCACCACTATAGTTTTTGTAGGCTGTGGGGATGGCACATTCTCTACTGTGTGCTTACCTTTAAGCGGCCCTGGGAGTGCAAAATCATTCTCCACATATTTGTTATCTTTAGCTTGGTCTTAAGTTAAAGGTATACGAGTGTTGCTCTAATGTCTCCAATTCCCAAGCTTACATGCTTCATGCTTATAACATCTAAAATGAGCCTCTAAACATAGGTAGTCCTAGCTGGATATACATATGTCTTCCTCAAAGTGTGGTAGTCACAATATACCTTATGTGTAATAAAATTAGGTAGCGTGCATCATGGTGAAAAAGGTTTGGAAGTAGCGTGTTGTGAAGGAATATGGTAGTTTGCACCATGGGCTCCATGTTCCATCCCTCATAGTGAACCACGTGATGCAAAAGTGTTGGTACACCGTGAACTATATTGCCTTACCAACTACCAAAGGTAGCTCCTTGGGGATGTGCCACTCCTCTTCAAATGCCATGTGGAGTCGATCATACCACATCTCCACCCTTTGTTTAAATGGCCCACTCATTGAACCTTCACATAAATACTTGTCAAACCTTTCTGCAGGGACTTGTTTTCCATGGGATATTCCCAAATCTTGTTCTTTGGCCCATCAAGCACTCCAATTTCCATAAATACTAAAGAAATTAAGATAGCACCAAAACTGATCTTATCACATGTGTGCACTTCTTTGATGATGGTTTTTTTCAATGTAGCCTGTTATGTTATAGACTACTCCCTGAGACATCTTCCTCATGCAAAATGGAGCCACATTATATTCACCTAGCGACCATCTCTCTGATCATTCAACTTGGTCACTAGATGCACATTTGCTACTTGTACCACTAGGTACTTCTTCAATTTATCAATGTCCATTCCATGTGGACCCTTTTTATACCCCAACTCCTTCCATGTCTCCATGATTGTTGCTTTATCAGTCAAGTCACTAGCTAGGTCTACCCTGTGCCTTTTAATCTTGTCAATGTTGAAATCAGGGCTATTGTAACCCTTACCCTTCGTCTGAAAAAATAGAAGAAGTCCTCATGGACTCTACTCATAAGCCATTGATATAGAGGTTCATACTTTCCAAAATACAAGAGCTCATACAATTGATAAACTCCTACATGTTTCAACAATTTTTCTCTAGTATCATCATACACTGGCATATCCTCCGTCGTGTGCTTGTTGGTCTTTGTACTCAACAACATCCAATTCTTTCTTGTTATCAGAAGTGTGGTGGTTGTAATCACTCACCTTGCAGCTGCGGATATGGGAATCCACTCTTTCCCAATTATCACACCTTCTGGATACTGCATCTCTAAGAAATTACTCTTAGGAGTAATTTCAAATTTTGTTTCTACTTTCTTCTTTCCTTTGGCTCTTGCGGCAGGTGCTTTCTTTGGTGCCATCTGAAAATATCAATTTTTTTCCTATGTAGTGAGCAAGTCAAAACCCTAGCTTGAATCTATGTGCCCTAGTTTGAAACCACGTGCCCTAGATCTTTCTCAACGCATCTTCTTCACTCAAACCCTTCACCAATGGGGATGCAAACTTCTTTTCGCACACAAATATTCATTCCACGTTTGGTTTCACACTCTTCACCTA
Organism: Taxus wallichiana var. yunnanensis; assembly: GCA_018340775.1. Classification (NCBI taxonomy): domain Eukaryota; kingdom Viridiplantae; phylum Streptophyta; class Pinopsida; order Cupressales; family Taxaceae; genus Taxus; species Taxus wallichiana. Next base: position 129,121,629 of record CM031238.1, on the reverse strand, counting down.
ATATGACTCGGCTTGGTCACACTTAGCTCATTTAAATTCTTGTGAATCAAAATGGTAAAAATGAACTCGCATCACGTCCTTATATAGATTTTCAAAAATTTATTGCATTTATTGCTCCTCCACCTACTAAAAATCCTCTCATTAATGACCATTTTCACACTTTCGTGCGGTACATCTTCACACCCAAGCTATAACCTTCAGTAGCACGCCCTCCTACCCTTTGGCCGTGAGACTTCTTGGTGCACTTCCATGCACCTGATTACCTCACCATTGTGCCTTCCTTGGTAGTCTCCATGGCCTCGCAACTTACCTCACATTATACTTGTTCCTTCATTTATCTCCATCTATGGTCCTTGTTTGGAAGCAATCTCCTTTCTAACAACTCTCCAAACTTGAATAAAACTTGTAGTAGTTTATTCCTTTATGTGTACCCATTTTTCAATATCCACCCACACAAATGGTATGTGTAAGTCTCTATGCATAAAAATTCTTCAAATGGTAATTAGCTTCCAGTATGCAAACACGCTTATTACACAAAACACCAACTAAAATGACAAAGCATAGCAACGAAGAAGGAAATACATTAAGGGAATACATAAATGAAAACCTAATCTAAATGGAAACACTACCTTATTACAAACACCAAGAAGACTTATTTATAGTAGGGCTTCAGCCTACTCCCATTAAAGTAACTAGGTAATTGTATTCCATCAAGCTCTAAGCTAAGCTCTATTTCAAGTATGTGAGTGATAACATACGGTCCCAACCAATGTAATTTAAGTTTTCCTAGATGTCATGGAAAATTAGAGTCATAAAGAAGCACCATCTGTCCAATCTCAAACTTTTGTCCACTGATGTGTGTCTTATCATGCCATGCTTTCTCTACCTGGCCTTTTCTTGCTTCTAAATCCATCGTGTTATTACTCATCTCTCATCCAACTTGATCAAATTTTCAATTCATTTTCTAATTATTTCTCATCGGCCTAGAATTCTAGAGCACAATACGTAAAGAAGGTAACATGAATTCCATATGAAGAATTGCTTCGCACCAAACACTAAATGAAACAGTGTAGCCTTGTTCAACCACTTGTATGTTGTTTTATACGCCCAAAGCATGGCAAAAAACTTTATCATCCCAATCTTTCCTTCCAACATCACAAATTTTTGTCAATGTCTAGCTCAAAATTTTGTTGAAAGCTTCAGCAATCCCATTTTCCTGAGGATGGTAGGATGGTAGGGTGTATTCTTATGGTGTGTAATCATGAACTCATCAATATAATTCTGATTGTCTCATTCGGAAAGTGTGTGCCCCTATCACTGGTCAAACTCAACGGGCATCCATACCTTGTAAGAACATTTTCCCATAAGAACCTAAGCTGGTTGTAGTTGTTGTACAATCCTTGGTAGGTGCTACTTTTTCCCACCTTGTAAGATAATCTATGCAATTGATGATAAAGCGTGATCCGATTCCATGTGCGGCTAGTGAAATAGGACCCACAAAATTATATAGCCCATTTTTCAAATGGTTATGCATTAGGAATAGGTTGTAAAGGCATTTCATCTCTTTGCCTTGGTTTGCCAACATCGATGAGTGATCATAGGCCTTGCTGATATGCCTTACAATCCTTATATAGGGTCTCCCACCATAATCCAGTGAGTAGAATTTTTCATGTAGTGGCATCACCTACATAGTTCCCACCTGTAATACCACCATGAGCCTCTTCCATGATATCTATGCACTCATGCTCCAATACACATCACAGTGTAGTATTTCATCTCGGCCTAACTTGTATAGGTCACCATTCGATCAATATAAAATGTGATCAACATAAAGGTTTATTCTTCTCTAAGGCTTTTAGTCCTTCTAGCACCACACCTATGCATAGAAAAACAACAATATCCTCCAAGTTTGAAGGTGCGCGATGTAACCTATATAACTGTGCATCGGACATTGTATCTTAAATTATTTTCACATCTTCCCCTTACTGTATCCTTGATAAATGGTGTAGGCCATAATTACTTTTCCCTTGTTTTACCACAATTGTAAAATCAAATTCTTGGAATAAAAGCACCCATCGACATATGCACCCCTATAAGACATGCTTATTTACCAATTATTTCAATGCCATGTGATCGGTATAAAATACAAATGGTGTCGTGAGTAGGTATTGTCTAAATTTATGTAATGTATAGATCATTGACAAGGCTTCACACTTAGTAGTTATATAATTATACTCTGTAGGGGTCAAATTTCTACTAGAAAAAAATAGGATGATCTATAATACCTTCTCCAGGTTGAGCTAACACCACACAAATGGCCATGCCAGAAGCATCCACATGTACATGAAATGGTTGGTCCCACAAGGGAAAGCACATAATAGGCACTATAGTAAGTCTCTCCTTTAGTTCCTCAAATGCACGTGGTTGCATTTCTCCTTAATAAAATGTCACTTTTCCTTTTAGTAACTCCTCCAATGATGTGACAACCTTAGCATATCCTTTGATAAATTTTCTATAATACCCAGTGTGACCCAAAAATCTGCACACCTCACTTTGACTGGTAGGTTCTTTCAGGCTGAAAATAACTACAACCTTAGCTAGATCTACCAACAAACCTTCCTTGCTAGATAATATGCCCTAATAGAGTGCCAAAAGGTGTAGCAAACATACACTTTTTGATGTTCAAAGAGATGCTTAATTGTCTACATATTTCAAAAATTAAACGCAAATTTTCATAATGATCCTTAACAAGCCCATACACCATCCAATCATCTAAGTAAACTTGCAAGAAAAGATGAATAAAATCCTAGAATGCTTGAACAACTATTCACTAAAAATATAGTAGGCATGATTTTTTAGACCAAAGGGCATCATAGTATATGCAAAAATTCCCCACTTAGTGGTGAAATTTTTTTTCTTGATCCTCTGGTGTAATCCGGACTTGATGATACCCAAAGAATCCATCTATAAAAGAATAGATCTCGTGCCCTACAACGCCTTCTAATATCTCCTCTGTGAAAGGTGTAGGAAAAGGATCAATCACACATGCAACATTCAGCTCCCTGTAATCCACACAGATCCTAATCCGACCATCTTTCTTTATATTGATCACCATTGGGCTAACCCATTTTGATTCATCTAGGGGCTTAATGATGCCAAAGTTCAACATTTTTTCAATTTCTTCCTTGACTTTGATGCGTAAGTTGGGGTTCATCATGTAGGGTCTCTTCTAACGGTGCACACCTTCCTTAAGATTTATCTTCATTTCTCCTAATGATTCATGCACTCCTTTCAATTCATGGTAGCCCCTAGGAAATAAATCCTGAAAATCAAGGAGAAACTTTTCTATTTTTGTTAGCTCGGATTCAAATCAATAATCTCCAATTATTACCTCTTTAGGTTCAACATCCGTACCAATATTCACTTTCTTAGTCCTCATAGGTTCATGATAGGCACATGTGTTGTTATCTACACTATCCAAGACCTCGTGCACACCTGTTGAATGATCTATATCCAATTCTTCTACTTCTTCATCATCCACTATGTAGACCATCTTCCCTTTTTCTTTCTTAAAGCAAGCATGCTTAAGTAGTGTGGCATCTATCTCTGTTCCTTTCAAAACATGCTCTGAGTCATTTCCATCAAATAACTCCTAAATGAGTTCTTCCACCTTTGCACTATCTCCCATAGTTAACCAATTTATAACCCTTAATGCCTCTTCTATTGGAGGTTTAGTAGAGAAGTAGTCAAAAGTCTAGACCATACCTATAATCAAATCCTGCCAATTTCTAGTTTCTCTATATAGCTCTACATATACATACCAAGCACGTGCACAACCTTGTAAAGTAGAATAAAGTTTGTGCACCCATAGCGAAAAGGTGGTAAAGCTTCATGCCCCTTTGTCTAAAGCCTCTCAAATTGTTGAATGTGGTGTGAACAAGGTTGATTACCATGATATGTGTAGATTTGAGTTAGTGCATTGCTCCTAGAAAAATGAGTTGTAAGAGCAATCCTGACTTCATTCCATTCTACAAGATTATCCCTGTGAACCACCCACCAATGTCTTTGTTGTCTGCATAGGGTATATGATAACATATTTCTCCTCTCAACTTGGTTTTCCACATTGTTCCTCCATGGCATGCGAGGATTACCGTAGGGTACCCTTCCCCAGTGTACGAGGTTCAAAGTTGTTACCTATTCTCGACACAATGAGGTTTTCTGTTCCATGTAAATGTGCTCCTTACTTTTTGCTCTACCAAATCATAAGTACCATGAGCCCAATTATCACAATTAATAATCATAGTGTCACTAATATATTGTGCATCTTCCCACTGAAGAATTCCTTCTTTAGATGGCTCGAGAACTTCTGGGTCCCGAATGACGCGTACATAAATCCTATTCAGATATTCTTCACTCAAGGGCTCAACATAGGGCACAAATTTTCCATCTATTAACGGGATAATAAATCTTTCCTTATTGTTCTCAAAACTAATATATCCCTTATTGAACCAAAGATCAACATTATTTGCGTAACACCAAGGGTGTCCAAAAGAGCTAGGAAATTGTTTACTTACGCAAATGCTAAAACCTCAAAATCCCAGTGAACTTGCCCCTGTATAGTAATGGATGCATTTTTAACACTCGATAGGAGTGGCCTTAGTTTGATTATCTATAAATAATACATTAGAAGATGGCTGCAATATAGGTCTCCCCATATATACCCATGCATCTAAAGTAAGCACATTTACTTTTATGTGCCTGTGTCAATCAATATATTACTCAAGAGCCATCCATCGACAACAACATTCAGAGTGATTTCCTTGTTGTAGTCTAAGCTATGGGGGAGATTTGCATGTAGGATCTGATGCCCATTCTCAGTATTAGCATGGAGTGTTTCCCTTTAGCCAACTCCCTAGTAATGGAATAATATTCTCCTAGCGCAACATTTTGCATACCTCCTTTAAGTCATCAATATTTGACTGGACCGTCTCTGCCTCCTTCTTTAGTTCCATCTTTCGTGATTTCTCCTTTAAACATTGTATTTCACCTTGAAGATTTCTAAGGACCTCTATGGTCTCTTGATAAACCTCCTTTTGATGGGTGGGATGCAGGTGCGAGCATGTAAAATCTTCTCTTTAATGATAGTAGGCTTATGTGGTAACGCCTCTCTAGTGCTCCTGCTTCAACGTGGGTAGTGACCTTTAAAGGTAATACCTTAGGTTCTGGTTCCAACTTTGGCATCCAATGATTTTCCATAGCATGTTGTATCCTAACCATCCCTGCCTTTATTCTCTTATTTATGTTACTTACTAAGATGCTCATATAGATCAGGTATTCCTCATAGCTATGATTCTTCCCATAGAAAGAACATGTAGTATTCTGAGGACATTCACACATGTAATTGTCAGGTGATCCACATGTAAAGCATGTTCCATGAGGGAATTCACTTCATCCACCACCATAGCCTCAACCTATGAATCCGCCATGGTATCCTAGACCTTTCCCAGATCCTCCATCATAGGGCCCCTTGTTTCGATCATACTCCGCTTGATTGTGATTCTGATCATGATGCTCACCTTTACCCTTAGAGTTATTTGATACACTTGTTTTTGCACACCAATATCTATAGCATCATGGATCTTACCAATCAACTTGAAGTCTTAGTATTGTGAGTCATGGACCAAAAAATATTACAATAACAAGATACATTATTCCTTATCGTGTGTTGTAATAATGGGAAATGATTGATGTCATGGTTCAAGTGACATATCTCACATTCTAGCAATAATGAACGTATTTTTTACTGGGGAAACTATCTTTAGTGTGCCCCTCCACTTCACAGTTTATATACCAAATCCAAGTGTGCATCTCATGTGCTGAATTTTCCAATAGTTTCTCCAACTACTTCACGATAGCTACAATCTGTGGCTTCAAGAATGGGTGACTCCAGTGTCATACTCCCGACTACCTCACGCATGAAAAGAATTCAAGGGCTTCGCATGGATCAGTGTATGTCTTATGTGATAAATCCCTCCTAAGAGGTGTGATCAAACCTCCAACGAGCCATTGACATGTTGGTTTACGTGAATATCATAATAAATATTATATAAAAGTTTTTTGAAATGGGCATCATACTCCTAGACTCTTTCAGTAGTACCTTGTTTAATATCCTTGAGCATGCTTATAATCTTCTGCTCAAATTCAGGGATATAGAACTCTTTAAGGAATACATCTTTGAACATTTGCATAATCCACACAAGTTTGATAAGGGTCAAATTTCCTATACCAATTCTGTATGCACGTCCCTACCATGTAGTTACAAATTGACTTGCCTTGCACTCAGAAGTCGTGATCCCTTTTGCGTGCTATAGTATTTCACACATGTGCACATGCTCAACAACATCTTCTATGCCCCTATACTCTAGAAGAAAAGAGACATCTCCATGTAAATATTCTAGGGTTGGTGGACAAACCCCACCCCACCTAATCCGAGAACCCCATGTGTTGCCTCTCATCCTCAAGAACCACCAGATCCACCAGAACTAGAGCCACATACACCCCTTGATCCTCCACCGTAGGTGGAAGTGGACCAAAAGATGTGCTTCCCTGTGTCCCAACAAGTAGTATTGTACTGAACTCCTATAGTCTATGTGGTGGTACTACTCCCAGTGAGCCCCAAATTATGCATGCTCAAATTCTATGCAGATGATGCACCTGAAAAGGTACCTCTAAACAACAACAAAGATGTTTTCCCTACCATCGATGTACTTGCTATGTGACTTACTCCTGCTTCCCTACTACCCAAATTATCTTGTTGACTATTGGATGTACTAAGTACTGGAAAACCAAGTGTAAGGGCTAGGTTTCTAGGTAGATTCAGATGTGTGCTTGTAGCCTAGGTCATCTCTACTGGCACACTTCTATGTGAGGCCGAAGAGGGTTCCCTTTCATAATTTCCCAAATGGGGGAGTTCCTGATGCTCTGGCTCCACGCCTTCTACATGAGCTCCAAATCCTTCGCAAGCCATCTCTCTCCTCAACACCATCCACTCTACAATGTCACGTTGCTTCTCTATCTCCCTCTCGCATTCCTAATTGTACTCAAGCCACCTTTCTTCTCTTTGCCTCTCTACCGCTAGGTCGGCCATATTTCACCAAACTTGCTCCTTCCCCCATGCGTGGTGGGGTTTAGTTATCCATCGGGTTGCTTTCCAAGTTCAGGGGTCACAATCAAGATTTTGATCACCGGTGGAATGCCTTGCAAGTAAGTCCCCTTGGGATAGCATAAAAATGGAATTCCGCTACCTTTGGGAAAGAATAAGTGGAAATTGAGTACTCCAGAATATAGTTGTTCAGAACACCACAGAACCAAGTATAAAAATGTGTGTCCAAATCATATTAGAATCATGAAGGGCTTGAAATTATTCCTACATCCAGACAAGTGTGTGATACCTCCAATTCCTTTTAGATGTATAAGCAACCAGCCACTCATACAATTCTACTAGAAAAATAGCAAAGAAGCTCTCATGCAAACTATCATACAAATTCTTTTCCACCCACATGCATACGTCATACTCAGATCCATTTCTAAACCTCTGTGCATACTCTTCTTATAGATATTTTATCCACTCCTCAACACTTTCTAGGGTTAACCAAGTACATTTTCATCATGAACCATCCTGAAAAAAACTAAAAAATAGGTCTTGACAATGGAACCAATGATGTAGCCTAGAATTTACCAAGAATAACCTAGGCGTATTGGCACATCACTCATCCTAGACTGAGTGCTCACCCAAAGCACACAAAGGTACCAGGCCCCTCCTTAGAGTTTCTTGTGTAGGATGTGAACATGATGAAAATTTAATGCATTTAGATCCATAAACAATATAAAATTTCCACAGAACATGTTTTAGATCTAGATCTAAAAGAATAATGAATTAAGCAATAGATATAATGAAGTCAACCATGTAAGAACTATTTTTAGTCATGTTAACACCATTATTCACCCAATACACTCCATTATATTAAAATACAATAAACACATAAGCTTCTTACAATAAGTAGTATCATAAGTTCATGTGTGCATCAGATCTGGCAAGCATAACTCCACAATGGCTCATACATAGTACTCTCTTAATCTACATAAATTACTACATATTTATATGGGTGGGGACTTTCCCTTCACCGCTTACATAATTCCCAAAATAGGTTACATGTTGAAAATAACCATGTGCCTTTACAATAATAGACACACATACAAGTGTGCTAATAATAGATCTCTTCTAGATAATTGGTAGTGGTAATCCTATTATTAACTCAAACTCATGCAAAGTGCTTAGTAGACACTCTTCCAAAAATAGCATTTACGTGTCACGCAAGTTTCCATTTGGTTGTGTGCCCTGCATGCTATCTCCAAAAATAGCCCATAACCATGAAAATGGCTAAGTCCAGATTCATTATGTCTTTCGTACATGCTTCCTTCCCTATCCTTCCGTGCCTTCAAATCTGCCTTACTACCCTTGTGAATATTTTGTGTGCCTTCTCCTTAGTGTCATACTTCACCTTCTCAAAAAAACCTTGACCAATGCCAAAAATGGAAAGAAAAGGCTCTTTTTCACAAAATAGGACCTTTTTTCCCTAACCGACATTGGTTATTCCTCGGTCGGCATCGATCACCTAACCATCATCATTTCCTTAAATGGTGAGTTCCAACCCTTTACCCAAGTTCCTCCATCTTGATTTTTGAGTTCTGGTATTCTTAGCTCTTGCATCCATGTGTTCAAAACAATATTTTGATGACCAACACAATACCTGAGCACCCACAATCTTCATCAACAATCAGCCCCTTTGCTCCGAGCCTTAGATCATTCCACAAAGGAAACACCAAGCCTTTGTTGTTTCTATAGTGGATCGGACCCGTTTCTTCTCCAAGCACCTACCAATAACCATCATCTATCAACCTTCAATCTCCAGATAAGTATTTTAATCTAGTTGTTAAGTTTCATTATCTTCTAGTATTAAATCCTTTATTTTATAGATTTATTCTCTCCCGTATACCTCCTACACCCATCTACCTGACAACCTACCATTTGAATCTCTCTGTCCTTCCAATCATCCTTTTCACCTCTATTGTACCTTTAGCTAAACCCCAACATCCGACCTAAACCTTACCAACACTTTGTGTAATCACAAAGAACCCAAAAAGCTGTATTTTGCCTCGGCACCTAATTTCTCATACCATGATCGGTTTTCCAACCGATATCGATTAAAACCAGTACTAACGTCGGTCACCCAACCAGCATCGGTCTTTGTACCTGATATTTTCCCCCATACTAACAAGCTATTAACCTCACCCAAAACCTCTTAAAACCCCACCAAACTTCACCCAGACCTCCCTAATACCCCCTATGCTACACCTACAAGCCCTTGATAACCAACCACCCTTTCTAGATTAAGTCTTATATGCATTATTAGATTAAATATAGCTTATTGTATTTGTGTGAGACACCTAAATCATACAACTACAATAGGATTTCCTTCTTTCATGTTATTTCTCTACATTAAGTTGTATTTGAACGTGGATTGAAAACCTTCTAGGAAGCACCCGCTTCCCGAGATCTAGCTCCCACTAGGCAGTCCACCGACCTATATTATTAATGCTATCTTGTGGTCTTGTGTTCTTTCTTAGGTAGTCCTTCCTAGCCAAAAAGGATATCTTCATGATCATCCTAGTCTTCTACAATGCACACAACCTTCTTCGACTTCACAGGTATTCCTCCTCACCTTTACCTTATCTATTTTATATGCAACATTGTAGTGAAATAAGAAGTGCAAGACCAAGAGAAGTGATGAGAAAGGTGGCCAAATACATGGGTTAATTAGTACCATTATTACTTAGGAATCATATGTTTAGTAATGTGTAATAATGATTAGATAATTACCCAAAGTGTATGATTTTGTGTCTACATTTGCCCCCAATTTATGTTGGTGAAAGGAAATGTCGGTAACATAATGTAGATAGATATGTGTATGTAATAACCATGTATATTGATGTAGAAGGTGTCTTGAGAGAATAGACAAAGCATGGAGTAATAAAAATGTGAAGCATGGATACTAAGGAGGAGAAAGTGAAAAAAGTGGTGAGTAAAATGAACCTAGGGTAGAAACGCATGTGTAGATGTTGTGATGTACCTTTTGTTGATGTTGATGTCGATGTGTGTGATATGAATGATGTTGACTACCACTTGCCATACGAGACAAAAGCTGTAAAAGAGAAGCCAAAAATTAGTCAAATACGTATGTGTATTTATAAAGCGCATGTAAATGAGTACATGTAAAATGAAAATTGTGAGAAGCGAACATGTGCACTGATTCGTGATGAGGAAAAGAGTGTAGGAAGGATCCTGTAAATGATGTCAACGCATGATTTTTCAGGCGATCTCACACCAGTGAAATGGAATAAGTGCAAGGAGAACTTTCTGGTGTCATCCTCCAATCTCTAACCACTTTCGGTTGTGTAGAACACCAATGTAGATGGTGTGTATAAATGCACGTGCTAAGGACTATATTACCTATAAAATACAATGTATATGAAGTCCTGTAGACTATCTTGAACCACCAATAATTGTGTAATTACCCCTTGGTCTCATGCATCTAGGAAAGGTCACTATATTGTCCCCTAGTTTCGAAATATCGGAAAGGCCACTGTGCTAAGGACCCAAGTTTAATTCTGAGCCCCGGAAATTATGATGTACCGGTATTATGATGTGTTATGTATAATGATTTATGGGGTGATTGATTCACTGTATGATTCCCCCTCTCATTTGGGGTGTATGAGATGTCACTGAATGAGTGTGCGACCTAAAAGAGGACCGAATGCTATGTTGAAATTGTGCCCTGTAGGGGGAAGGGGATGTTCTTGGTAGAAACCAAGGCACATGCAAACAAGTGGCTCAGAAAATAAGTGCTACTACAAGCATAGATAAACACTCATGTATAAGATGAAATGTAACCTAAGTAGACAATGTCTAAGCTAAGACATAATCAAAATACAATGTAGACCATAAAAAGTGGGTTACTGAACATGGGACACCACTCATGATGTTGTAATTCAATCAAGGCCATAGTGGTTGCAAAAATCAAAGAATAAGTAAGACATGGGAAAATCCCACAAATAATGACAAGTAAAAGCAAACAATGTATTAGACAACCATGGAGGCAAGTAGTCTGCATTAAAAATGTTGCACATGAAACACCTGTTAGCATGTTAGAAATATAAAAAGTATGTCAAAGTGTGTATAATCGAATAAAATAGTGTGATATGAAACAAAATGAATTTAATGTACGAAAGTGAATGCCCTTAAGAGCCGATGTGGGGCTAGTAATAGAGTACTACCCCAAGAATCCATGTTGCGTATGTAAGAGATTTGTATAGTCGAAATCACAACTAGAAAGGCAAGTGAATGAACATGTGTGCATGACAAAGATAATGACATATAAGATATCTATCTAACATGTGTAATAACGTGTACATGTAAAAGCATAAGTAAGAGTAAATGCAACCAAGATAGGCAATATGTCGTGGATGAGGTGGAATGTAATGTAGTGTGAATTATAGGAACATCATGCCTCCCTAAGTGGATGGAAATGTATGTAGTGAGTTTCATTTATTTATGCCCCCTCAACAGATCAAGAATGAACCGTAAACGAGAGTGTATCATCGGGAAATGGTCTGAATGATGTGTTGTCGTGTGTTAAAAAGAGTTGATGAATAAAGCGTGGAGGGTTGATTGTAGAATGATGATGTGTAGATGATATTAAATGTGACATAGGGATGATGTGATTTTAAAGTTGTAGGATGAGGTGCTAGGATGTGTGATGATTTAGCCTAAATCGTATATCACTAAACGTGTGAGGAAGAATGTTAGAAAGCATGATGATGTAGCAAAAGGCATATATCACGAAATATATGAATAATATGTTAGAAATCGTGATGATGTAGCACAAATCCTATATCACGAAATGTATGAATAGGATGGTAGAAAATGTGATGATGTAGCACAAATCATATATCATGAAATGTATGAATATGGTGGTTGAAAATGTGATGATGTAGCACAAATAATATATCACAAAATGTAAGAATATGTTGGTAGAAAACATGATGATGTAGCACAAATCCTATATCATGAAATGTATGGATGGATTACTAGGAAACAAGGGTGATGATTTGGCCTAAAATCGTATATCATGAAATGTGTGAAGAAGGTGATGGCTAAAAATGTCGCATAGTGTGATAAAAATGTTGATTGATTGATTGTTAATATCAAAGCATAGAATGATGTCGGTGTGATGAGGTCCACTTTATATGTATACCCTCAACAATCAAGTATGGACCATGGGACTAGAGTGCATCGTTGGGTAGTGAGTGAAGCATGTAGAGGATGAGTAGTAATGTGTACAATATGTACAAAGTACATGTCGTAGGTGTGTGATGTGCAAAGGGTGTAATATGTAATGTGTAGTATGCAATGTAAGATGTGTAGATTATATAAGTGTGAAAGTGTAAAAACACGTGTGATGTTGAAGATGTAGTGTGTATAATGTGTATGATGTATGGGTGTATGAATCACAAAGTGTAGATGATGCATAGTAGATTGAAGATTTTATATGTAGAAAAGTGTATGATGTTTGAAGATGTGTAATGTGTAGTGTATACTCTTTGTGTAATGTGTGTGAGATTCATTTATATAGGATTCCCTCACCAAGTCGTGAAGATAACACAAGAGTGCATCAAAGGGTGATAACGATGCAAAGGTATCAAGATGTGTATAATGAATGTAAAAAGTCTAGAAGTGATATGTGTTAGATATATGCCCGATTGATAATGCTAAAAGGGTAGGGGGATAAGTGAAATTCCCCCAAGTGTGGAATAATAAAGGTGATCAAGTGAAGTCATCTAAAAGGTCATCATTGTCAGTGTCAAAATAATATGGTAAGGTATTTGAGACCTAATAAGCTATAGTGTCGGGTTGGTCATGTAAAGCATTGTCTAAGCGTAATTTGTACATGCCCATAACATACTCCTCATCGAGTGAATGGGGGTAGTGGAAAAATGTGTGCATACAAAAATTGAGATTCTATGTATAACTAAGAAAAGAACTATTGCAAGTGAATACATGACCAAAGGGCATGGAAAAATATATATCAAGTATGGTCGTGGTCTAATGTGACCCCGATGTAAGTAAGAAAATATTTTCCTAATGTAATTGGAGAAGATCGAGGAGCTCACACAAAGTAGATGGTGAGATGGAAGACACATAGATTGGAAGCAAAAGTGATAGCTATGAATCCATAATAGAGATGAGAATCATGAGTTGGAGAGTAAAGATCCTCGAAAGTAAATTCTAGCTAATTCAAACCATCATGTGAACATATAATGACATCACAAGTAGGATCAAATGGAATGTGTTCCCAATAAGAATCATTCATGAAAAGTGTACATGTAAAGGGAGGTGGTGTAGATGTCGATTGTGTATGAGAAGGTATGGAATGGTATGATGTCCAATGTAGGGACATGTCCTTGATAAAGAAACATAGTAGTAGAAGCCGTAGAGGGAGGAAGAGATGTAGTTTATACCAGATCTATCATGCAAATAACACCTTCAATTGGTGGTAAATGTGGTAGCTCATATATGGGTTGTGGTTCATTAGTAGTATCATTTCTTAGAATAGAATCGTAGTATTTGGATCAAGGTCAAAAGAATTGTATGGGTGACAATAACAAAGAATAGTATACTCGACACCCTCATGTAGGAATTTGACACAATGATGCATTGTAGAGGGAAACGACTTGCATTGCATGAAGCCATGACCTACCAAGTAAAAATTTATATGAAACGGGAAATTCGATGAAAATAATACTATGTTGAGATTTTTTGGCCCTACAATGATAGGAAAAGTAATGTGACCTACGCATGGATGAACAGAACCATCATATGCATGAAGGGAAAGAGATGATGGACTAACATTAGCAATAGAAAGACCTATCTTTTCGAGGAATGACATAGGACATAGATTGAGTTCAGATCCATTATTGATTAAAGTATGCTTGATACCCATATTGTAAATGTGAATCATGATATGCAAAGGTGGATCATTTTCAAAAATAGAAAGATCAACATGAGGATTAGATGGGAAAGCTATATGTTGGGAAAATGCATCAACAAATGAGTGATATACTGAATCTAGATGCATATCAGTAGGAATGTGAGTAGTAGCGATGAGATTTTAGATTCTATGTCATAATTTAGGATTGATGAGAAAGAATTCATTAATTGATATAATTATGATGATAAATCAATAAAGATCCTAATAGCGTGTAGATCGAGTTGGGTTCACCAAAATGATTATGCAAAATATGAAATATTATGCCTAATTTGATGTTATAGTAGCAGTAAATAAATGATGTAATGAAATATAGAAATATACCAAAGTAAGATAAATAATAAATAATGAAACCCTAATTGTAAAGAGAGGGTATAAATCCTTAGATGATTCACAGAGTTTTGGAGAATGCATAGATTTGGAAATTTGGAAAATGTGAAGCACATAAACTTTGCTTTGGAGCACATAAAAATAAAGATATGGAGCTAGAGTTTGGTGGGGCACTTACAGAGGGATAGGGGTGCCATGCAAGCAACCTAGTTCGATTAAGTGCCTGGGTATGTGGAAATTCTTAGAAAACCTCCTCTAAGGTGTCGTAAGGTGTTCACCTTTAGTCTGTTTGATCACTCGAGGTCGCACCAATATTCAGAGCTCTCTACAAAACCTACAATGAAGAATGAACTTGCAAAACCCTCAAATAGACATCAAATCCCAAAAAGAAAGATGAAAAATGATGGGTCAGACTATCCTTAGCTATCACAATGGTGAACTTATGATTTAAGCATTCCACTACATCTCGGACCCAATATAGTTTTGTGTGTGTGTACGAATCATGCCCGAGGTTGCTCTTGTTCGGTTGCATGGGGATAGCGAGAAAGTAGCTAGATGTAGAATGTAATAAATGTGTGCATGGAATAAAATGAACTTCCCTCCTATGAAGTGTGATGCATAAACCAACCCTTATGTCCCTTGTGATGGATCTAGATGGATGCAATGAAGCTCTTAGATTCCTTGATGGATGCAACCTTAGGTGGTGATATATAGTGCTTAGTGCTTGGTCCTTTTTATGATCACATAAATATATATATATATATATATATATATATATATATATATATATGATTCCTTCACTTGAATTTCAATTAACCCCAAAAAGGCCGAATACCAAATAGATAAGATGCTCAAATGGTTAGAAAGGACCCCAAAAGTGTGAGTAAAGTATAAAGAGGACATGGGTGTCTAGAGGGGATGAGGGCGCTTGACTCTAGAATCTTGGTTGGGTACCGGTGTCCAAGATGAAAAATGTCGAAGAGTAAAAAGACAAACTAAGCAAGTAGAAGTGTAAGACCAAGAGAAGTGACAGAAAGGAAAGAAAGGTAGCCAAAGACATGGGTTCATTAATACCATTCTGACTTAGGAATAATATGAATAGCGGTATGTAATCAGGACTAGATAATTACCCAAAGTGCATGATTTTTGTCTACATATATCTGCGAGGGTAGGGGATGTGCATGATAGAAACCAAGACACATGCAAACAATATAGGCTTGTAATAAGTGTTAGTAGTAAAACTAGATAGCATGGAAAAGAAGAAAATGTAACAACTAGTGTGAAAACAAGATAGAACGTGAGAGGCGGAGTTACATAAATGGTACATCACTCACAATGTCACAAGGCAATTAGTAATGAAGTAGATAAAGGCATACAATGATCACACAAGACATTGGGCATAGTTTGTAAACAATAACATACAATAGCAAACAATAAAAATTAAAATGTATCATATAATCATAGATGTATATAGTCCTGCAAGGAAAATGCTACACATGAAGCACCCATTAGCATGTTAGAGAGATAACTTGTATGTCATAGCATGTAATATTTGTGAAAATTAAGAAATAATAAGTATTGAAATGATATAACATGTAGTGTGTGAGAGTAGTCAAGGTAGATTCCTTAGGAGCCTCAGAGAGACCGACAATGGATTCAGTGTCAAGCATCATGCATCGTGTAAGGAGTTGTAAGAGATCTGCATTCAGTTCCAAAGACCAAGTGAACACACATGTGTATATGATAAAGATAATGACATATTGAGTATCCGTATAACATAGTAAGCAAAGTGCAAGATGTAAGTAGTATAAGCTAGCAAAAATAAATGCAACCAAGATATACAAATGTTGTATAAGTGTGATGGTGTGATATGTAAGATGTGATGATGATAGGAGAAACTTTTCCCCAAAGTGGATGTGTATGAGATGAGGTTCATTTATAAATTCTCCCTCAACATTCAAGAATGAACCATAGAACAAGAGTGTGTCATCGGGAAATGATTGTATCACATGAGAGTAGATGATAGAAAGATATATCGTGAAGCACAAAGCATGAAGTGTGTATGATATGAGGTTCACGGATGAAGTGTCACTCAAAATTCAAGTGTGAACCATAGCAAAAAAGTACATCATCGGGTAATGACAATACGATGTGTGTACAAAATATGTAGTGGTGTGGAGAAATATTAGACATGAAGCACAAAGAGTGAAGTGTGATAATAAAAACTAGAGAAAACTTGATAGTGATGGAGGGGGATAAATCACAATGCCCCTTAAGTGTGTGAGGGAAAAATACTATCCAAAGAGAGTGAAGGATAAGGTCCCCCACCCGATATCTAAGGAGATAAAGGCATGTGACCATGATCTAAAGGTGGTGGTGTGGGAGAGTAACTATGTGCACGTGAAGGAGACCGATGTGGTGAAGGAGGTGGAGAATACCTATAAGAAGGGGCTTCCCGAGTGGGGGAATTAGGGCGATGAGGTAGATTAATGGTCTAATGATACAAATAAGGTGGAGAAGGCTTATGAGAAATGCTTCCCGAATAGAGGACTTAGGTTGAAGAGGTGGACTAATGGACCGATGATGACAAAAAGGTGGGGATATACGCCATATGTGAATAGGATAGCTAGGTTTATAAGTAACTTGAGACTTGAGAAGCATAGAAGACCAAGATGTCATGATTGGTGCATAGATATCAGCAAGAGTGGGTTGAGGCAAAGGTGGATGTGGTGGAATAAATTTGATAGTGACAAGTTGTTTATTATGGATGGGATGTATTGAGAAACATAGAGCTTAAGGGATACCTAAGAGCATATCACAACCTTTGATTGAATATGTAACAAAAATGGTAAAAGCATGGTGAGGGGCCCAACTATAATGGGAAGATTGACATGACCATAAGAATTAGGAACCAAAAATGTGATAATAGAGATGGACATTTGATATCTAAGAGGAGTGCCACAGAGCATACATTGGTAACAATCGATGGATAGATCATAGTATTTTTATGGTATAAAAACCAATGGAGGCATTGATATGTAATGAATCAAAAGTAAATGTAGTGTGATAATCATGATCTAAGAATGTGATAACATGTGGTGATACATCAACAAAAGAAACAAGAAATTCAAGAGGCCCCAATGAAGGAGGAGGAACAACATGATATGTATGGTAGCTTGCTTTTCATGCTTTAGTCGAGGGTCATTAAATATTTTTAGATTTTGATTATCATTAAATGGTTTGACCTAAGATGGTTTAGGGAGATTGATTGCATTATTATCAATAAGATCTTGAATTAGATGTTTAAGCTTAAAGCAATGATCAATGTGATTCCCAATGCATTGGTGGTAGTCACAACATGCATTTTCATCATAGTTGTGGCCATGGGGGTGAGAAGGATCGAGATTGAGTGGTGGAGGAAGAGTAATAAGATTGATTTTGATAATTTTTGGTAAGAGAAGTTGAGGTGCGTAAGGTAACTTAGTAAAATTACACTATGTGGGTTGCAATTGAATCTTATCAGGTGTAGAAACAACATTAATAGTTGCTTTAGCTTCAAAGTGGGATTAGGAGATGGTTTGAAAGTAGATTTTTCTTGAAACCAATTAGAAGATGATGATGAAGAAGTATCATAATATTTTAATTTTCCCATAGATAAAAGTTTTCCTTTATGTAATTTGAGTGTATGGCATAGTTGATTAAAGGATGGAGACATCTAAAAGAAAATGATCTCTTAGAGTGGAGGTAGGATACTTTGAATAAAGAGGTCTTGCAATTCAAATTCAGCTAGTACATTAGTCATCTTAGCAAGGTTGTTCTTATAATGCAAAACATAGTTTGTGAGACATTCATTAGATCCTTGTTTAAGTTGAGAAAGTCATGCATAAGAGATCTTGGTGTTGATATTGAGATAAAAATGTGCGAGGAAAGCATCAGCTAAGTGTGTAAAAGAGGTTACCAAGTGAACAAGTAGATCATAGAACCAATGCATAGTGTAATATTGAAAACTTCTAGGAAATAATTTAGCCAAAAATGTACATCAGGGTCTTAGAATAATTGGTTCAAGCAACTTAATTGTAGTTAAATGGTGAAGAGATAAAATCCCCATCCTTCGTAGAATCAAGGAGCATTGGCCAACACCACTAGTCACGTTAAAAATGTTTATCATGCTTTAAAAAATTATCCAACAATCTAAATTCATCCACATATTCAAGACATGCCACATGAAAAAATTGAAGATGATCTTGAGAGTCATCATGGCCATTGAAGATAAGAAGCTTGGGTGCAATGAAATTGGGAGGTAGTGGATGAGAGGATATGGTGGGTGTAAAAGGGATGTGAAGGAGAAGTGAGGAATCAAGAGATGGAGAGGAATGTGAAGTAATTTTTTGTAATTGATGGATTTGAATTTATAGATCCTAATATAAAGAAGTTAGGTCATGGGTTCTGAAGAGGAACCAAGTTGTGAAATGGGGGAGCGATAGTTGTAGCAATGGAAGTAGGAATATTAAGGGGTTGTGTGGAGGCCATGAAAACCGAGGAGAAACCCATGAGAGGGTGAGAGGAAACATATTGAGCATGTTTAGTAGCAATTAAAACATTTAGGAATGTGGAATATACGCGGGGTGGTGGCGTAAAGCACAAAAAAAATTAGCGAGCTTTTCTAGCTATTATCAATCAATGTTAATGTCCTTGTCATATGATTTTCATTGTCAAAAGTTTCAATGTTTTCAAGAGGAATATTGTTTGAGTTAAGAAAAGGATTAGAATATTCAGCCATTGATTTAGAGAACTTACAGATAGATGGAGGAAGCTCAATGTACTTAAAGGAACTAAAATGACCACTATCGATGACGGGCATAAAAAGAAAACCATGGAAGGAAGGTATGGTTGGAGTGATGTGGTTCACCAAATTATTTAATATAAATGGAATTAAATATAATTATAGAGTAACTATCGTAATGAATGATATACAAATGCCAATATATAGTAAGAAGCAATCAAAAAATATATGCAAATTTGAAACCCTAAGCAATAGAGGGAGATAAAGAGACTTAGTTGATTTTAGAGGATTTAGATGTGATCTAGGTTATGTGATTTGTTGGATCTAAATGGAAAGAGTGTCGCAGAGGCTCAGTGAGGGTTATGGAATCTAAAACTACACATGATAGAAGCACCTTGGAGAGGACAGAGTGTCCGACACTAGTTTTTCGGATCTAGGCTTTGGTGTCCAGGTAGATGTTGCGGATTTGGTTATTTCAAGGTCAGATGATGTTCAATTTCCTTTTCTATATGTCACTTTTGGATTCACTTTCTGATCTAAGAATGTACTTATAGCCTTGTTGGTGAGAAAATTTTTAGGTGGAAAAACTTTTGGATCTCTTTCCAATGCTTTGGTAATCTAAGTCCATCTACTTAACTAGTGCAGCTGCTGTATATGCATGCATGAGAAAATGTGGATTTTTGTGGTGGCCTTTTGACTAGGGATCCAACAGGGAACTCTACTGACCCTGGGACAAAGCTAGCAATTACTTGCTAGAGAGGACTTTGTCTGAAGTGCAGGAAAGGGGAGTGAGAAAAGAGGTAGGAGAACTAATGTTGTAGGTAGTAAATTAGATTCCTACACACACTAGTCGAAGTATCATTACATGCATTTATGGGAAGAAAAAAATTGTAAGCATCATTAATACCAAATGAAATTTTATGAACACAAAGTATCAAGAAATATCTTAGTCAAAGAAATCTAGAAACTCCTTGAATTAATTTCTCAAGCAAAAGTTGTACATAGTGGAGAAATGGAGGAAATTGAGGATGGGGAAAGGAAGAATTTAGATATCTCCTTTGTTATCTCAAGGTAGAATACACTCTTGAAATTACAAAATCAATGACCAAACCTTTAAAATTGGAATGACATTATGATTTATATAATGATAGGTGACTTATCGTCTTCCTCATGACCCTCCATATGCCTTATTTCTAAATTTTGACTATTCGTATTCCTATCAAATATTTAAGTCCCTTTTAAAAAATTAAGGTGACTTAATTTATGTTATATTTCTAAAGTTACTTTTAGGTAACTTAAAGGCATATCAAAAAGTGCAAACCCCAATGAAGAATTAGAACATTTGAAGAGAGAGAAAGTTGGGGAGAGGGAAGAGTGAGAAGAGGAGAAGATGTTGCCCCTGATGAAGTCCGATGATCCTCGTTGATTGAAAGATCTAATGTGATGAAACTCTAAATCTTCAAAATTGTGGAAAAATCCTTCAAATAGGCTCACAGATGCTTTGAAATGAGTGTTTAAAAACACTGCTGAATGGTGTTGCTAATGACTACAACTTCTACCCCGCACAAGATACTCCTACAACTCAAGCCATGGAGTGAGTGTCGGGAGACACTGTTGAATTCTCTGAGGTGAATCTCACATTCCCCATGAGAAATTCCTATGATGATATTGCATGATGATGTTGACTGAATGATCATTCCTTAATGTCCCATTGTGCCAAACTTGCCCTTTTAGAACAACCTGCTATTTTTAGTAAGTGCAGATTATGAGCCGAGATGAACTGTTTGATGAATTTTCCTATGATACTCCCTCTATATTCACCACCTTCTTCATGGAATCTTCAAATGGTGGCTTACCTTGAAGTAATAGACCCTATGTAGGGAGACATGTTATTTTTAGTAAGTGTGCCACAAATGTCAAATTGCGACAAAACGGGTCTTGAAATTATGGGTTTTATTCTAAGGTTCCACGCTCTAAATTTTGAGTAATTCCTTCATCTAAAAAAGTGGTAAAATGATATTTTCATCGGTGGGGAAGAATACTGAAAAAAAACACAGCCCTCCATATCCCTAAAAATTAGGGACTTCATCATGCAAAAACTAGTTTGAGAGAAACTAGATTTTTGGAGATCCTTCCCTCTGAATTTTGGATGATTTCACCTATCGGATCTTTAAGAATTTGAGAATTTCTTCAAAGAGGGAAGAATTATGATAAATAACACAACCCTACATATCCCTAAAAACAAATAATTCATGGCGTGAAAACTAGTTCACGTGAAACTAGATTTTTCAACGATCGTTCCCTCCAATTTTTGCGCGATTTCACCCACTAGAACCCTGAGAAGTGGAGAGGTAGCTCACTGATTTTTTCCATTATTGTGTCATGGCAGCCATTAATGGATCTTGAAAATTTCAGGTCTGGTTTTTTTCTATTCGTGATGAAATCAATTCCATTGCGATAGGTTTTGCTTCTTATGCTTCAGGAGAAATTTCTCTTCAATCCGACAAACGGTTTGATGGGAAATTCAATTTTTCCTTCATTGAGCCAGAAATGAGATTTCTTCACTGTGAATGTTCTATGCACCACCAGGGAGGATTGAAAGTGTTTTTTAATGGCCTTCAAGAGAGAAAAACTCAGCAATAAATGGTTCTTCAATCCATGCACCGGTTTGCAAGATATGTTCGAATCTTCATTTTATGGCAATGGGGATTTCCACTGTTCTTCTTCTCGGTTCTCCATTTATTTTTCTTATCTCAATGAATTATTCTTCTGAGACCTATGTTCCATCATGGAGTGAAGGATAATTTTCTGTGATGGAGCTGGTTCAAGCTTTGGCAATGGTGGAGTGAGGTGTTCTCTGCAACTTTTCCTCTGGCAGTGAGAAGCAACCAACAGTTTGAATTTTTTTCAAATTATTGAGTTGGATTTGGGTGTAATTTTTTATCCCTAATTTCCCTAACCTCAGGTACATGAGGGAAATCAATTTCCACAATGATCAAATGATGACACGTGGTAGCGATCCGATGGTAGGGAATGAGTGCTCCAAAATCAGCTTTAAAGCACTAGGAGCTGAAAATTGGTCAAATAGACATCCAAAAGACTCCCATAGGGGATGGGTGAATTTTTCATGCTTGATGTCCCTTAACTTATGGGAATGAGGGACATAAATTTCCACGGTGGTCCTGGAGATGACACGTGGCACTTGATTTAACGGCAGGGAATGGATGCTCCAAAAATACATTTGGGGGTTGAAAGTCAAGTCTAGAGGTCACATGAGGGTCCAAGAGGTCACATGGGGGATGGGTGAATTTTTCCAAGGTTAGTTTACCTGACATTAGGGACTTTTGGGACATGAAATAATGCCAGGCTCCTAGTGCTGACATGTGTCCTCCCAAAAAATGACTAAGTCCTGAACTGCCTTTAAGATGGTAACTTGGAACGATGATAAATTGAGCTCCTGGTTGAATTTCTTGGTGAAATTTTATATGATCCTGACTTGAAATGTAATTTTGGATCTAATGGTGGGGGTATAATGTCTTTACTTAACCACATGATCCTTGAAAAATCAGATTTTTGATTTGAGACTCCACTTGTGTTTGAGAAAACCTACCTGCATATCCTATGCGCCAAGGTGTTGTGAAAAATATGATTTCACCATCATGTAGGTATTGGAATCCTCTTTCAAAAGATTTTTTTACTTCTAAATCCAACTAGAGCTCTCAAAATCTTCTTCTGAAGCTCAATAGTTGTTTTAGGCTTGTGTATTGCCTAGGCTTGTGAACCCTATTTTTACTCAAATTGCTCCAAGTCTTTCAAAACTTCACAAAACCTTCCAAAATAATTTCCATGATGTTCTAAGGTCTTAAATTCACCTCCATGTTGA
The DNA here is from genome assembly GCA_018340775.1 of Taxus wallichiana var. yunnanensis. Lineage (NCBI taxonomy): Eukaryota > Viridiplantae > Streptophyta > Pinopsida > Cupressales > Taxaceae > Taxus > Taxus wallichiana. The sequence continues at coordinate 129,098,468 of CM031238.1, read as the reverse complement.
ATTTTGACCTTCCATTACACTCTAAGGGTGTTGATCCAGTCCTGGGAAGGCCAACGATAACCCTTCCCAATACTGCCAGAAGATAACATCTTTTAGAACTTCCTAAAATAACATGGGGGATTAAATTGAATTTCCTAAATCACTTAGGGGATAAATTTGACATCAAATAGGGGTGACTAGATTGATGGATTTTACTTGGGGTGCCTAGGAATGATAGAATTGAAAATTTTAACATACGAGGTAAAGTTGATGTGCTCGAAATTGTCAATTTCCTTGTTGCACATTTACACGACAACAAGCCTGTCAAAAATGGATTTCACTTACACATACCCACAAACACATCAAACCTAAAAAGGTAAATGCATAATGGGGAGTCAGAAGGACCCCGATGGTCACCCAAAGAGTGAACTTATGATCGAGTTCTGGAATACATCTCAAATTCCATGTAGTTCTTTGTGTAAGTGTGTGTAATGATTCCCTAGGATTCCCTTGTGCAAGTTACACAATGATAGTGGGCTCGATCTAGAATGTAATAGATGTATAGAATGTGTGGGATGAAATATAATAGACTTCCCCTCTTATTTTGTGTATGAAGAAGAATGCAGCCCTTGTCCCTTAAATGAGTGTGTTAGATTAATGCTTTTGATGCTCTTGTGCCTTTGGATGCAAGCTTAGGTGATAATATGTGATGCTTAGTGCTTGGTCCTTTATTTTGAAAACATAACTGTATTTTTATATGATTCCCTTATTTAAATTTTGTAATTGAAAACTAGAAGGATGACCCAAAGTAGTAAAAGTAATTAAGAAGAGAAAGGGGTATAAAAGGATAAAAAAAGGTAAAGAAGGACAGGAGCACCGGGAGGACAAGAGTGTCGGTACTAGTTTCCTAACTAGATGCTAGTGTCTAAATCCATAGAAAGATAAAATATTCAAATACCGATAAGATTACAAGATGTATAAAGCCAATAAAATTATAGGAGACCAAGTAAAAGGTGAAAGGGAGTTATCAATTACTAGTTTTCTTACTTAGGAATCATGTAAATGATAGCATGTTTTTAGGACCTAGAAATAAACATAAGTGCATATATTTTGTGTTTACATGTAACACTTGATATTTCTATGGAGCTAATTTTTTCATGATTTTGATATATATGTCATAATGTAGTATGTGTAAAATCCTATGATTTGTTCAAAATAACTTTATAAAAGTCATCATATGATATCAATGAACCCTACATTTGTAATCTAGATTAAGTTAGAAAAAATTGTAATTTGCCCCCATTTTTAGATGGGGTATTTAGTAAAGGATTACTTGTCTCAAAAGAGAAAATGTTAATCATACAAATTATATAACCATAACATCAAAGATGTAAACCATATCTAGTATATCAACTAACATTGGTAAATTGAGTAATGTGAATTAAATGCATACATTTCAGAAAAAGTAATAAATGTATTCACATTGTGAGGCATATTATGAGAATGTTAAATAATTTAGAAAATCATATAGCATTGACCAATGTATTAGTATGAAAATAACACATGAATTAATTCCTACTGGATATATAGTGACATATAATGTGACATGACACAACCTGACATGATAGGCCCATCATAAAAATACATAACCAATAAGACATGAGTACTTAACTAGTGTTATAAGTTGTGAGTTGTTAGCTTTGTGTGCAAAATCAAGTATGTGTCTAACCATTGTGCTTATAGAAAGAAATGTAAAATCAATACACCATGCATAAATTATAAATCAAGAGATATATCAATCAATGTGATAGAAGAATGTAACTAGTAACATGTCATGATCAAGATATAAATAGGATTATGTATCAACCATAATTCCTAGAGAGAGGTGTAACAAACAAAGTGTGATAATCTATTATGTTGATTAGCCATGCATGCTATAGAAAATGTAATATACACAACGTGTGTATAAGGAAATGTGTCACAATAAAATATTGTAATAGATGTGTTTCAATAAATATAACAAGTAATGTGTCCATGAAAACAATATGGGTGATATGCACCTAATGTGTTTCAACATAAAACATTTAAGTAGTGAGAAATAAAAACATAGATCAATAATGACATGTATAAAAAAACATATATCATATAATGACATGGAGAAAATAATATTTTAGAGCATATAACATACAATATCATAGACATATAATCATGAGATTGTAATAATCACATTATGCAAAACAATCAAAGATACACCATAAATGCAAGATCAAATCATAAACATATAAAATAGAGGATACAATATCACAAAATTCTAAAGAAAACATAGCATATACCATATAAATTTCTAAAGTAGTAAGAACATGTAACATTAAATATATAGACATATATATATCACATATATATATATACATATATATATATATATTATATATATACATATATACATATCACATATATATATATATACTATATATATAATACATACATATATATATACATAATATATATACCATATATATATATATAATTCCATATATATATATATAAATATATATATATATATATATATACATATATACACATATACATATATATACATATATATATATATATACATACATATATATATATATATACATATATATATATATATACATATATATATACATACATACATATATACATATATATATATATATATATACACACACATATATATATACATATACACACATATATATACATATACATATATATAAAATACATATATATATACTATAATAAAATAGATATATATAATATATACATATATATATATATATATATATATATTAATATATATACAAATACATTATATATGATAAGATATAAACTTATCAATATTTGTGAGAAATTTGTATCAAAGGCTATTATATATATATATAGGGATATACATGGGTTTGTGGGAAATACTCATAAATAGTATAAAACTTTCATGTATTTAGATGTATATATATCATGTATGTACACACACACACACACACACACACACACACATGACACATATATAGTGAGGGATAGGGATATGGGCTGGGTTTGGGGAAATGCTCATAAATAATTAAAAATTTTTATGAATCATGCCCATGAATGAGGGGACTAAGGGTTAAAACTATGACTTGTGAATGGGAGGGTGTTATGGAGGGGATTTGAAAATGTGGGAGAGTAAGAGGGTAGGAGTAAAATTGATAGGTAACGAAAGTGCGATCGATGATGGAAGGTGTTGGGATTAACAAAAAGTGGGTGGGTGAAAAGTGGAAGGGTAATGGGTCATGTTGGTGACCAAACTAGAGGTAGGGTTGATTTGATTGGAGAAAGGAGAGTTTCTTGAGGGTGAGTCACATGAATGACTAGATGGAGATGGGAAGGGTAACAACATGCCATAAGCGTGACTAAGCTAGAGGTTTCATGGGGAATGGTAGCGGGTGGGGAGAAATTGAGTCATGATGGTGACTATGTGGGGCATAGTGAAAAATTAGTTCGGGTGAGGAAGAGGTGGGGAAACATGTCCACTCACGGGTATAAATAGTAGTGGAGAAGGAGTGGTGGTGGAGGATATGTGTGGAGTTAGAGTGGAGACTAAGGTCTAGTATAGGGTGGGGAAGAGGTGAGAGGCCATCCTAGGATAACCGGTTGGAAAGATGTTGATAAGAGAAAAATGAATAAGTATCATTAGAGCACAAAGGATATGCACAAGGGTATGCACGTGAAGAGCTTCACAAAGTAGTGTGCACAAGGGGCATGTGTAGTGGGAAAAATGATAGTGTGTGAGTCTACGAAATGCATTAGAAGATCAGGGACTTAGCCAATTTTCCATAAGGGATAAAAATAGAAAAGTAGAGTTAAAGTGCTGCCCAAGTAAAGATCCGAGAAGTAGAAAAAGAAAGATGACTTGGTAGCCAAGTAAGGGATAGAATTGGAAAAGGAACATATAGAGCGGGATAAATCACATGCATGAATCTGTCTAAATATAGGAATTAAATTATGTTGTATATTTAGTTTATACCTTCTTTGGATATCTTTTCCACAAACTAAAACTCTTTAGAAACTAACATATTCAGGTGGGGCCCACATATTTTCACAAGAAATATCTTACCTTTATAGAAATATAGAAGATTCATCTACATCATCCAATCATCACTTTTTCATGACCAATCAAAACAAGCTTTATATACTCACTCTTCTACAATTTACTCTTAGTTAGGTTTTTCTAGGGTTTCAAACCACTTTACCTTCTTAACAATCATTCATAAAAACATGATGATCAAACCACCTCATTATTTTTGTAAAACCTTCATAACTGACCTAAGAATATATGAAAAATATCTCATGTCCTCACTAAAATCACACAATTCACAATGAGCATTAGAAGGTCAACTTTTGTCACAAAAACACACTGTAACTTACCGGTTTCACCAAAACTTGCATATCTTGAAATTCCCATGTTAGAATGACCTAAAATTTGTCATGAAGCATCATGAAAACATAATCTACCTTCTTATAATCACCATATATATCAAATATCATGTAAGTCTCTATAAAATCTCATTTTCATGTCTTACATTTCGGTTCTCATTATTTACTTCCCAAAGACCTCGTATAATAATGAATGCAGACCTGATACTCACCATACACATTAGGTACACTTCCATCATGCTCAATTAAGACTGATCAACTCCAAATCTAATGACTCTACCTCATTTTTCATGCACCATGGCTAGAAACAAGCATGGAATGACTGACCCAACCATAATGACTCATGAATTTATCATGATGACTCAATGCATTCCCATATACACTCATGATACATCATATGGACCATGTATGACCTCATGAAAAACTCCAATCAACTCTAGAGAATCTCAAATAGTGACTTAGTTCACTCAACCATGTACCAGGAATTCATAAACCTTCAACAAACTTGACACTACCAATCAACCATCATCTTTGACATCTAAATGACACCACATAGAGACTCACATGAAACCATGACACCCTTTTCCATAAATTAAGTTAAAATCAATGACAACAAAAACACACAATGGCTAACAATCTCCCCTTTTTATTGATGACAACCATCTTCAGAAACATTGATGGCAACCAACAAGAAAAAACACACACATGACCAAAATACCATGTTTCTTATGCTATCTCCCCCTTTGACATCTATGAAAAAGATACAATGACACAAAAACATGGAAAATGAAAACACACAATGGAAACAATGCAAAAACTTGCTTACATGCTCAATAAGCTCCCCTTGGGGTGAGATCTCTCTTCTTTGGCTCCTTCAACAACAATATAAGATCCATGAACATGTAATGATCACCTAAAAAAGATCCCCATGATTTGATGAACCCTCATTTTTCCTTCATCCTTGTTTAACATCTCTCTTCTAGGTCTAAATCAGGCTCAAAAACACAAATTTTCCTATCAAATTCAATATTTTCACCTTTTAGGACTATAGTCCCCGAACCTCATCTTCGTAAAAAACAAAGCCCGACTTCTCACATCTCTAGAGACCAAGACACAACATGAAAAACACTTAAAAGGCTCCCCCTAGACTCATGGCATCCATTGTTAGTTGAAAACACAAATATAGACTTCTTACCTTACTTTTCATGGAGAGTGACCATGCCAAGGAGACACATTCCTAAATCACCTTTTCAATGTATACTTCCCTTTCTTATACCAATATGTCATTCGAGTTGATAAAAAGTTCCTAGAGAATCACTAGCACCACCTTGACCTTTTTGAGCATCTTATTTTTCTAAATATCTAAGAGTGACTAGATTTACTCCCCCTTCCTTGAATGACCACGGCCACAAACTTGTAACCTATCATTATAGTACTGATTTGATAATTTAGTTTTCTCTACCATTTCTACAAATGTAAACATATAATTAACCTTCTACAATCAATATTCTAACATAACACTATCTCTTTAGCTTCTCGGGGTAAATAAATATATATGTACAAACATATGATTCCTAACATCTTGACAAAATATCAAGAATTAGGCTAATGTACTTGATTCTTAAACCATGTATACTCTGTATTTTACATTTATAGTCATCATATTATATCTCACCTTTTGAGAGAGAAAACCATCAAGATACTTCATATTCATCTCGAGTCACTCACTAGTTTCTCAACCAATATGAAGGACATTTTGTCAACTATACCTTTTAAGGAAAATTCACATACTTTACAGAGTATTTTTAGTGTACCAAGAACTTGTCTTACCTAAAACCATTATTATTCCTAATAGTTCTTTCTAAATACTTTGGATACCTGATACAAGATCAAGATTAACTTATTTTCTTCTAGGAGCCATTCTAGACACTGAAGCTTATCATTCTAGAGTATCCTATTATGTTACTCAATAGTATCCCAACATGTCTTTTGACACATTTAGCTTAGAAAATACTTTTGGAATTCAAACCTCTAGAAATATTCCATCAACATTATCAACCCTGTATATTTCATTGAGCCTTGAATATTCCCTTAATTGCATCAACATGTAGGTTACCTTGACAAAACTTGGAGTGAAAAATTTAATCGTTAGGGTTTTAAGGTGCAAACCCTTCCCTCTGTGCATTCATTCTCAAACTGAGATATGAGTCTTTAAGATCCAAATTTAGTACTTTTCATGACCATAGACCTTAATACCTTATTGAACTTTCATCATTTAGAGAGAATACTTCAAACATTTATTTCTCTACACATTCCACTCCAAATTTTGATAAAACAACTCGACTCTATAGTATGAATTTTTTCTTTCACTGTTATTCCCTTGCACTAGAATATTTATCGTGTAGCTCATCTAGGTATACCTTTTATTTTGACACTATTATGTCCCTTATTTTGAGGTAGTTCAACCACTTACCATATTTTAATGATTCATACCAATCTAATAACCCTAGATCTTCTTCTCAAAGCATTGGATGGGCATATACAAAGACTTTTAGACATTCTAAATATGTGCAAGATTCATAGACCTGTCTCATACATTACTCTATCACATATTAAAGAGCATATCCCTTGATGAATTTTCTATTATGAACAAACCTTAGATATATTTAATTGATTGTGAAATGACTTATGAGTGCAACATTTTGAGCACCTTAAGGAACATAAAAATCCCATTTTTAAACACCACTAATTTTGAATCACTTGAACAATGTGTTCAAGTTTTCTTGGTTATCTTCTCAATTCATAGTCAAGAGATTACCTACTTAAATTACTACAAGATGTGTACTCACTTACCTTTGTCTTAATAATCCTTCAATCCTCCTTCATCCTTCTATTTCACCCATAATGCCAATGCAACTCTTAGAAATGACATATAATCAGGCATAAACATTGATCTTTTTTAGATCATTTACATATATCTACATTCTTCACAACTCCATATCTCATGAATATAGACCAATACTTAATTCCTTTCAACATATCATTATTATGAGATCACTAAGATTTCTCATATAGTTTTAATTACTCCAAGCCATTGAAACACTTGTACATATAACATACCTTATAGTTGAGACCACTTTGATATGGCCTTATGCATATTTCCCTTGCAACAAAGCACCTTAGAAAATATTGAGTACCTTGTAGCATTTTTCATACATGTAGAAAAAATTGAAGCCTTGATACATCCTTGAACAACTTGAAGAAAAAACATTTCATGCTTTGAAATAGATAAGAGACAATTTCTTGTTCTCATAGATATGGAACCAACTTCTTAGATCATAAGACTCAAATTTATGTGCTCAGACAAGATCTTTCCTAAATCTGTAGACATTGACACATACTTGGAGGATAAAATGACTTTGACTCTTATTACAGACCTTATAGAGACATAACACCAATCCAAATGACTTATGCATTAAGGGACCATAAAATTACACACTCACCTTCACCCATCAAACCTTGCTACATAGATTGACTCAAGAGACCTTGAAGGACAATTATAAACCGCCTTAGTTATTTAGCACTTTAAAAACTGGCAATTCTTTAGTATCATCATACACATGTACACTTACAACAGTAAGGCCCACAAACACATCCTTCAAGGAGGAACACATTAACTAATCATTTTGAGAAAGAGATATTTTACAACCTTTCTTATACTTTTACAATAAAAAAACTTGATAGTTTGAACTCTTACAAGGAAACCATTCATGCTTGATGAGAGTAAAAACCACATTTGCAATATTTGAGACTACAAAACCTTCTCATCATGGTAGATCCAACTCATAGAACATAGACTAACATACATATTTTCAAATATATGGATATGAAACATTGACTCAAGGTACTAAGATTCTCATAATATTAAAGCACAAATATCAATCATACATTGAATGTCTTGAAAAAATTTTTTTCTCAAAGAACATACACAAACCTATAGACTCATATAGAAACTTTTTGGACTGAGTTATTGACACCTTTTACATAGTATGCACATCCATTTGAGCACATTGAGATCAAACCAAGAAGATGTGTGACACAAGGAGGCATGATACATACCCTCTTTTTTTCAGACCTTGAAGCTTCATGGAGTGACTTCACATTTTGACCAAAACATGCCTTGAAGGATGTCACTAACCTTTTGTAGCAATAAGAACACACAAATACTAATTCTGATTGTATGACTCAATCTCTCATCCTTAAACACTTTTTGACATCTTGAGACAAGCTTACTCAAACCCAGAGACCACATATACCTCAAAATACTTGAACATAGACCATGACTTACTTTATATACTATAATAACTTAAGACTCCAAAAACATGACCTCAAAAACACCAACACTGGGAATAAGACTCTTGACATAATTCAAGACATGACTCTAATAATCTTTTCTTTTCATGACAATACTTAGAATACCTTAAAAAATAGACTTGAACCTTCAAAGTGAGATCACTAAGCATGACCATAGACCTAACATACCTTCATTAATTCAATGACAACTATAGAATTTTCTTAGATGGAAACAAGACAAACTTAGAAACCTACAAGTAACCAAGACTTCGAAAACACAATAATATATTACTTGACATGACTTAAACTTTTTGGTGTCCCAAAATCCTAGCTTCTTCATCTTATCATGTACTGAAGGATTTAGACATAGGTGATATCTTCAACCAATGCAAAGAAACTTCCTTGATCTGATTTGGACTTGTTGACCTTGTTTTGAATCTTGATTTCACTAGAACCTTCTTTGAAAATCTTCATACACTGCATGATGGGATGAGAATCAATTTTCTTGACTTCTTTGATTAAAGAAACCATCTTCTTTCCCTTAGAATATGACCTAACATCATTGGAATCATTCATGAGAGTCTTCTTTTTGAAAACCTTTCCACTTTGAGCTTGAAATCATTAGTGTACCATGAAGATCCTATTTGATGACAAAATCTTGCAATATGCCCTTTCTTGTAACATTTTTGACACACAATCCCATTCTTCTTTTCTTGGTTCAAACACACTTAGGTTCTAACCACAATCCTTGGTCCTATGACCATAATCACAACATGAAAATCATTCACCCTTGAAAACACTTACCTCATTCCTTGAATACCTCCTTTTGCAATCTCTAGCTCTATGACCAAAATCATGACAAACAAAGCAATATCCATTGAATGAATAACCATACCTCATAAAATTAGGTTGTCTAACTGAGTTATACCTTCTCAAATCAGTCTTCTTGGTCACCATCACATCTGATTTGGAACTTGGACCAGCTTCATCATCACTCTTCACATGTTTTCCTTCAAACCCTCTAAGATCCCATCAAGAGATTCATAGATATTATCAAGCCTCTCATACATCCTTAACCTATTATATGCACTCTTTAAATCTGATTCTAAAGCTATCAACCTCTCTTCATATCTGAACAATCTTCTTCTTTGACCTTTAGGGTTTTAGACAACTTCTCCATTTGTGACTCCAAAACTTGAATGGCTTGACTATGCTTATCTTCCATATCCTTGATATGATCTTGGTAGGAATTAATTGATAACTAATTTACTTTATTCCTTATCCTTCAATGTTGTTACAAGGTCAAAATACTTACCCATTGATTGTGCTTCAAAGGATCTCCTTCAAGTTGTTAAACTTGCTTCAAGGACCTGCTATGATACCAATTGTTGGAAGCACAATGGAATGAGAGGGGGTGAATTAGTCCTACAAAAACCTTATTTCATTTACCATTCATCATTCATTATCATTTATACATCCATTCAATCAACCATGAACCATATGTGTGATTACTTAAACATAGAAATAACCATTCACAAGAGAAAGAGAAAGAGAGTACACAAGAACACAAAATATAAGTGGAAAACCTCATGGGGAAGAAAACCCACTAAAACATAAACATTATATTTCCATGCTACAAATTTGGTGAGGCATCAACCCACAAAGAGCACCAACCCCTAGTTTAGTAGAGCATCAACCCTACAAGGAGCACCTGCCCATAATTTAATGAAACACCCACTCCATAAGGAGGATACAACCCCCTAGGATGAATAAGTACCAACTCATCACATGATGATGATTTATCTCTGATTTTTTTCTTCCACAACTGATGGAGATCTCTAATTCAACTCACCCTTTCTCAAACACTTGTCTTCTACTCATTATTTCTTCTTCTTTCTCAAATTTTCTTGGATCTAAACACTTTCTCCCATATATTAAATCAGTATTTAACCTATCATGTTCTTCATCATACTTAAAATCATGCACACATACCTGCAAAACACTTCTACATGGGTCACACTTTTCCCTCTAAGAGCACTAGTTCAAAATTGAACCCAAAACACTAGCTTTATATGCTTTTCTTCATACAAACATGAGAGAGGTTAGTCCCTCATCATATAATTTAGACCCATAAAACATTATTTAATTCCATTACATCCATTACAATGGTCATAAATGAAACATATAAGTCATCCATGCCAAAAACCTTCATCCATGCACCAAAAATCTTCAAAACCCTACCATTGGAATGAGAAAAATCCTCTAACACCAAAAATATTTTTATTCAAGATCTAAAATCACCAAACATGTGTAATATTCCATTTAAACATCATCCATGGCCATAATTTTACTTTAACCAATCAAATTATTTTATTTAATGGGCCCACTGGCTCATTACCTTCTCAAAACACTGTTTCCAACACCTTGTCTTTACCTTTGGGCCTCAAGATCCTTCAAGATGAACTCAAATGTGGAATGTGACAACTATATATAATTCCTAGAACCTTTATAACAATTTTTATGCATTTTATACACCATGAAACATCTATATGTTTCAACAAAAACTTTACTCTTCACCAAAACAAACTACCCAAAACCTAGTTTTGCAAACTCAGCTAGTTTTACCCTTTCTGATACTTTAAAGACCTATAAATTCCTTCAATAGATGAAAAATTAATATATTGTCACTCTCCAGGTGATAGAAACCATCAAATAATCCATTTCATGCCTCAAACAACTAGATCTTTCAACAAGAACAAACTTGTCCTGAAAATCAACTTACCTTCTTCTTCACAAACTAACCCGAAAGGGCCATAAAATAACCTCACCTAGAAACAAGCCATACATAAATGGAAATATATATAAATAAAATTTCTAGAACATATTATAACTCCTTCCAAATCTAAGTGTAAGGCCTTAGCCAAGCCCATCTCTACAAATTGATTTTTATGCCTTCTTGGACTCAAGAACTGATTATGAGCCCAACATGCTCCATCATACCAAAAACCACTTATAAGATTAAAAATCATGGAAAAAACTTAAACATGATTTATAATTAATAAAAAACTTCACAAATATTGATCAGATCATAATCATCATCTTACCTCATGTAGCCACTTGCACCCTGCTATAACAAGCATCCTTCAAACTTTATCCTCATAGAATAGCACATAAATTTTTCATATCTTGTCCAATCATAAATTTTTATATAAAAAAATGGAAATATATTTGAACCAGATTCACAACACAACTTGAATAACCTCATAACTCCTCATGTAGGTCCCTACAAGTTCAATTTTACCCCAGTTGCTCCATACTTGCCCCAACAAACCAGTTCATAGATAGGGAAAACTTGTACTTTTTAACCTTAATCATGACCTGAAAATTTCATGAAAAACTATATTGAATCTAGGGATAACATAAATTCTAATTTAGTTCATACCTTCTTTGGATATCTTTTCCACAAACTAAAACTCTTTAGAAACTAGCATATTTAGGTGGGGCCCACATATTGTTACAAGCACTATCTTACCTTCTTGAAATATGGAAGATTCCTCTACATATTAAAGTGATAAATGTTTCATTACCAATCCAAACAAGATCTATATACTCATTTTTCTACAAGTTGCTCTTAGCTAGGGTTTTGTTAGGGTTTCAAACCACTCTACCTTCTTAACGATTATTCATAAAAACATAAAGATAAAAACACCTCATTAATTTTTTGAAACCTTCATAACTAACCTAATAATATATTCCAACAATATCAGGTCCCCATGAAATTCACACAATTCACAATGAGCATCAGAAGGTCAACTTTTGTCACAAAAAACACCTTGTAACTTACCGGTTTCACCAAAACTTCCATATATTGAAATTCCCATGTCGAATGACCTGAAATTTATAGTGAAGCATCATCACAACATCATATGATTTTCATAATCACCATATAGGTCAAATATTCCTATAATTCTCTATCCAATCTCATTTTCATGTTCTTACTTGCTTGTTTCTCACCATTTATTTACCAAGGACCTCATAGAAACACAAAAACTTTGAATGTAGACTGAAAATCACCATAAACCTTATGTACACTACCACCATGCTTATACCATGATAAATCAAGACTGATTAGCTCCAAATATCATGAATCCACCTCATTACGCATGCACGGGGTTAGAAACAAGTCTAGAATGACTTGACCCAACCATGATAACTCATGACTTTACCATGATGACTCAATAAATACCCATCGATACTCAAGAAACACCATATGGACCACATATGACCTCATGAAACACTCAAATAAACTCTAGAGAGATAAAACAATGACTTAGCTCACTCAATCATGCATTAGGACCTCATAGACCTTTACCAAACTTGACACTACTAATCAACCTTCTTATTTGACATTTGAATGACACCACATAGAGAATTACATGAAACCATTACACAATTTTCCATCAATGGATTTGACATAATTTTGACACAAAGACACAATGTCCAATGTAGATTTCATTATTATTTTGATGCAATTGAGGATTTCACCACAAAAACTTGACCTTAAAGCTGTCTTTAGAACATGTTCTATGACTATAATCATACATTAGTATACACTAAATATTACTAATATTATCAATTCAATATGTTTCCACCATTATTAGGGCTTCCTCTTATTTTTTAATGAATTTTATCATATTCTTAAGAGATTCACCTATCATTATGGAAAGTTTTCTTATCTAACCCAAAATATAGAATTCCTTACACAATTGTTGTGTTCTCAAAATTTTCACTTGGAGAATCATGTATTTGATCTTTGAATCCTTCTTCCAAACTCTCTTAGAAAACCATTACACATTTTTAACCATCTAGTGACTCTTAATACTAAACCAAATGTAAGTTTTTAGTAATCTTTCCTCTAGAAACCCTCAAAACATGATCTATACACAATTTATTTGTGTTGATCTTAATTTGGCCTATCAAAACACAATGATTATTCTTGAAATTTTAACAAGACATTCTCCATGATCAAATATCACTTTCTTCTACCAAATTTGAATACTTTTAGTGGTGGAAAATAAATTTATAGCCAATTTTATTCAAACCCTAGTCAAAACCAAGACATGGTAGATTTTTTTATTTACACCTTTATGGATTCTCAAGCCTCTAAAAGGACCGAAACACCTTTTCGAGCTGTCTCAAACCCTTTCCAATTTCCTTTAAATCCTTAAGATTTGTAATCTCATTCTTGGTCTCCAAAACTACATTGGTCAGTCCCAAAGTATTGTATACTCTTATTTTCTACATTATTACTCTTACTCTTAACCTTACTTTGACCCTAGAAATATTCAAAGTTTTAAACCATTCTTAATATGTCCTATATCCAATATCATTATAGAATAATAAAAAAACCAACATGTGTTTTATATTTCTATGATAAGGACACAAGAAACTTAGAAAATCACTAGTGTATCCTCCTTCATTGTCTTGATATAGACTTCTTGGATGTTATATTTTCTTCTCAAGGGTTTTGACCTTGTCCTTAGCAATTGATAATTCCTTCTCAACCTACATATTCAGGCTAAACAACAAAAATTCAAGATTTCCACCCTTTAATCATGCAAGAATATATATCTTCTAACCCAAATACATCAACCATTGCATAGAAATTCATATCCTCTCTCCAAGTAGCAATTTCTCAACAATATCAAATCACACATAACAATAAGAATTTCAATACTACTACTCTACATCATGTTATCTCAGTTTTGAGTTTACTCCAAACTATCAGATAACCCCTATGAAATTTTTAAAGTTGCTTTTACAAAATTACCTTTATTAGAAAATGGGTTTTAAGTTTTCCTTATTAGAACAACATGTGTTTTGAATGCTTTATGTCTTGTGTTTCCTGAAACCCGAAACCCGCTTCAAGTGAGTCGAGTCGGGTTTTCGGACCTTCGGCGCATCGGGACATGCCTTATCCGGAACATGTTTTGTGTCACCTGTCTTCCGATACCCGAAGTCCGATTTAGTCCTTTGTGTCGGGTTTTCGGAACTTTGAAGCATCTAAACATCTCATGCTTTGTGTCAATTGTTTCATGACCGAAACCTGAATTACTCTACACACCTTTGTGTCAGGTTTTCGGACCTCCCGAGCATGCTGACATGGTGTTAATGTCGAGTTGTCGGGTGAGTTGGCACGTGCCAGCCGAGGTGTATTAATTGCAAATTTTCTTATAAATATGCGGATTTACACGTCATTTTTACCGGACGTGTTTTTAACTCGTGGATTTTCGCGCATGCTTCTCCAACCTCGAAACCCGAAACTCACCTGTGCCCGATTGAATCACCCGTTTTCGATCTTTTCTCACTCTGATTGAAGGTATTTCTCTCTCCATTCTTTGTTCTTGGTTTTTATGGATTGATTATGGATGAACTTCTTCCCATTCCCTTACCAGGTTTGTGGGGTTTTTATTCTTTTTCCTTTTGGGGTTGTTTTCCAAACAGGGTTTATGTTTTAGGGTTTATTTCTTTGGAATTACCACTTTGTGATTTTTCCCCAGAATTTTGTTGTTGGAATTAAGATATGTTTGGTATATGAATGGTAAAAAGAATTTACATGTTTTAAATTCAACCAAAACCCTGTTCCTCCTTTTCGGGTTTTGAAGGGTGTTGTGCAGTGTCAAAGACCCGAAGTATATTGGAAGGTTTGGCGTGTCGGGATTTTCCGAGTTTCCGACATCATCAAAAGTGTCGGACTTTCCAGAGTTTCCGACATCATCAAAAGTGCCGGACTTTCCAGAGTTTCCGACATCATCAAAAGTGCCGGACTTTCCAGAGTTTCCGACATCATCAAAAGTGCCGGACTTTCCAGAGTTTCGACATCCTCAGCGCATCGGGTTTTCAGGATTCCCCGACATACTCTTCAGTGTGTCAGACTCTTCCGTTCTTCCGGCATCTCCAGTAGGTCAGATTTTCCACAGTGTGCAACATCTCCTGATCTCCAAAACTCTCTTCCTTCAACATCCTTCATGTCGGACCCTGGTCCATCACAAGAAAAGGCTGAGAAGTCAGGAAAAATGAAATACAAGTTCAGAAAGGTGGAGTCTCCATCATATATCGATTGCAATTATGACATCCGAGATACAGAGCTCGGGAATATAGATATTGAAGATTTCTGGAGTAGGGTAAGGAGTTCCTCCCAAACTCCGTGGATGAAAGCGATAGCCGATAGTGGCTTACCCCTTGCAGCGGGTTTTCCCATGGCTGCTCAGTGCCCTGAATTCATTTTGGCCTGTGCCTCCAGTTATGACTCGGCTTCTCGTTCTGTGAGGAGTCAGGTAGGAGAAGTAGTGATCAAATTGGACGGAGGTTACTTTGATGACCTCCTCAAACTGCCCAATTTTGAAGAGTATGGAGAGTTGGACATCAAGTCAGCTCAGAAAGCCTAGGATAACGATCAGGAAAATTATATCAAGCATGTAAATAAGAAGTTCCTGATCAAGGCCAAACCGGCTGTCTCTAGATTCCCAAGACTGATCCCCAGGAGTGATTTCATCCAGGAGATCAATGACATCATCACTTTGTTGAGTCGGGTTTTGGTTTACGAATCAAATGTGTTCAAGGGTGGATGCATCAATTCATGATCACCATCAAGAAGAATCAACAAGGATTGGTGAGGGCACTCTCATTAGTAATGAGATAGATTCCAAACTGACAACAGTCTTGTCACGGGAAATTTTATGTCTTCATATGTCACATATGCAGCGGAAGGATGAGAACTATCCCGGATTGGATACTAAGGGAAGCGGGACGAGGAGTCATGTGTATCAATACTTCCCTCAGCGATAAGAAAGGGATCCCAAGATCAATTCGAAGGGTGAATGCGGCTTCTTCTATGAAAACATCTGAGGCTAAACCTGAATTGAGGAAGACAAGAGTCTCGAGATGAGGCACAGGCTGAAGTTTCCAAATGGGGATGTGTCTTCTTACAGTTCAAGAAGTTCACATATGGGAGATCCTTTTCACCTACCCCGATATCTAGGGGATAAACTGATATTGATGGAATTGGTTAGGCAAATTTGTTGGATTTCCATAAATTCCAACAAAGTAAACATAAGGCTGTTGTATCCTTCCCAATTTCTATTGGGAGATACACTTGCTCAATAGTGGTGAAGGCTAAAAATGTTGTCCATGAGCTTTAGGACAAATTGAAGAAGCATATGAAGCCTCGAGACGGTTTTGACATCCGAGGAGTGCTCAGGGTGTATGGAACCACGCATACATGGCACGCATTGTGCCAAACATAGAGGATATTTGGATTGATCTGCGTAATGAGGTTGCTGTTCACAGAAAGGATAATAGCAGATTGACAATTGCTGAGATTCAAACACTTGAGCTTGCTGATTTACCCGAAGGTACCAGTGACAATGAAAGTGTTTTGGATCTTTCCTATGATGGACTAAATGAAGATCAATATGTTTTCCCACCTATTGATTGGTCAATCAGTGAAAAAGCCTCCATCACAGATAGGTCAGCTCGGATTCTTGCATGCACCAAAGCATGGCTCTCCTCTTGGGGAATGAGTTTTAAAGATGATAAGTTTTCAGAGTTGGTTGCGTCAGAGGCGGGGCCCTCCAAAAAGGAAAAGGACAGAAAATCTTCTAGGGGGCCTATAAAGGTCAAGATTGTCAAAAAGAGGAAAGAAAGAGAAATCTCTTCAATTGTTTCTCCAGTTGAAATGGTGAATGTGCCAGAATCACCAACACCACCAGAAATAGGAGAAATTACTTTGGAAGGAGGAGGAAGCCAGCCTCTGGTTTCACCATTTGCTGATTGCTCAACTGAAGAGACCTTATCTCTTGCATCCAAGGCTTTGGAGTCTGGAATCGTGCCTCTTTCCTCACAACCACTCCTACCTCCTTATTCTCCAT
This sequence comes from Taxus wallichiana var. yunnanensis, assembly GCA_018340775.1. Lineage (NCBI taxonomy): Eukaryota > Viridiplantae > Streptophyta > Pinopsida > Cupressales > Taxaceae > Taxus > Taxus wallichiana. The sequence goes on along the minus strand of CM031238.1, from coordinate 129,080,754 downwards.
CAACTTCTTCAGTAATGGCCAGTATTTTCTCTGGACTTTCACCCCTCTCTGCTGGGACCCAAGTGATCACCAACATGCCCCCTCCTGTGCCTCTTTTTATTGGATCTACTACCACGTTGGTAACTATTCCTCCTCCACTAGTAGAATCTTCTCCCCTTGAGAGTATGATACCAGCTTCTACAACCGTGGCAACTCCCTCTGATACACCGCAATGGCTACTCGAGAAAACTCGAGGAAGAGGAAGGTGATTGTGCCCCTACCAGCCTTTGATTTCAGCTCACTCAAGGCTCCTACTGCTAAATCAAAGGCAAGAAACCCAAAACAGTTTCAAGGGTTTTGGTGGGCGCTTCAAGAGATAAGTTCATAGAGATAGCCACTCCGCCATTGAAAAAACTAAAGAGGACATAATGACCTCTAATTATCGGATAACGAGGGTGGCTCTAGGAAGAGTGAGCAGCAAGAAGGTGCAACAAGATGCGCGGGATGCCACAACGTCTTTGCCGTGGGAAGTTGAAAGAAACAAAAGACAGCAGAGATGAGCTTAAAGGAAAAGTGGAGCAATTGACGAGGTTTTGCTTAAACTCTCAAAACCCCTTGAATCCATACCATCTTCTTCTATCCCTGTCGGATTCGATTTCTCATCAGTACCTACAATTGAGAAGATTGCTAAAAAAGGAAGAGTGGTCGATGAATGGATCCAAAGGTTACTCCAACAGGGGAAGGAGGTGATACAAGATGTTGTGAAAGTTCATCAATCATGGGGATATTCAGAAGGATGGAGAGAAGATGGATGATGAGTTTTCTCAAGAAATTGGACATCTTGATTTGACTTATGAAGCTCTCCAAGTATTAAAGAAAATACCAGCACATCTCTTGGTAGAAGAAGGTGTTATCCCACATACGGATAAGCATTTTCAACTGACTAAAGCCATCAATTTTGGGTTAGGATTCTCAATGAAGCCTGCGCTAAGTTGAGAGAATCAAGGGATAAATTTACTGATGGAAAAATTGATTTGGAAGAAGAGTTGCTGAAGATTTGTCCAAAGGTGTCAGTTGGAAACTCAGGTGTCCTATCAGCAGATGATCTTTTCAAACAAGTCCAAGAGTCTATTCAGCATGAACCAATGCACGGATTTGGTATTGAGATCATTGATCGATTTGTAAGAATTGAACATTCTTTTGAGGCCTTGAGAAAGCTCAGCAAAAGATTGAAAAAGCTTCCCGGTGGTGCTAGTGATATCCATGAAACCTGCAAAATTTGGAATGATCATTCTACTGCACCTGACGAAAATGAAATGCAAGGCATAATTCGAAGGTTCCAAGAATTTCGGAACAAACAGGTGCAGCTGGAGGAAGAGAAAGATGAAGGAGCGAAAGATGATGATTCAGATTAATTCTTGATGTTTCATGTCATTTCAATCTTGAAATCGACATGTCTTTTTCATTTCTGTTTCATCATATAGGAAGCAAATTTTGACTTGGTCTCCTACGTGAGAGTCAAGCAAAATAGAACTCTTTTTAAAGAACACTATTTTCTAGGATTTATCCTATTTTCTCTCGTTCCCTTTTATTATAAATAAGGGATGCTTATGCATTCCAAAGGGTTGAGATTTTTGTAATATTCGGAGCTATTGGAAAGAAGAAAAACTTTGTGTTTTCGTTCAATCATTTCAAAGAATAGGAGTTGATATTATTTTGCAAACTTTGTGTTGTGGGATATATCTTTCTTAAGACATTGTTCTTACGTTCATGATCTTAAGCTATTCTTTGCATAGTATCTTATTGTTTCTAATTATCTCAGACATTATATTTATGATCTAAAGCTCGTATGATTATTTCGTGCTCTGCGTTTACTCGAAAGAAAATACGTTTCTCTCATTTCCTTTCCATTGTGCTTCTTTCATTGTAATAGTTTCTAACCCCGTTCATTTACGGAAGCAATACCTTTGAATCGTGTGAATGCGGATTTCGGGATTCTATCCCAACCCCCAATGGTTAGATTAGTGTGAATACTGTATATATTGTTTTCATTGTGTTTTAGATTAGTGTAGCAAAATGTGACCTCACTGTCTTTGAGGAGGATTTAATCCCATATACGTGGTTGAACCTCATATTTTGGGTTGACAAAATATCCAACCAACACATCATTATTCATTCATATTTACAATTTCAAGAAATAATTTGTAAAAAAATCCATTAGCTTCATAAAGAGATCTATCATATAAATGTTTTAAGATTTCCTTATAACATAACATTAAGCTCCTATAAGATTTAGTTTATGATTAAATAATTTAGAATATATTTTATATTCTTAATTATTTAATATAGACTTTAGGTTATGTTTAATTGTTTATATAATAACTAATTTATTAAAGCAAAGTACGATTTAATCATACCCCATTACTTAATTTGTTCATGACCCTCGGGGTCATTTAAATATGGTTGTGGATCATATTTGGTTTTCATGGAGGTGAAATGGATTGGAGAGAAGTGAGGTTAAGGAGATGTTTTTATTGGACTATAAAGTTTCTCTAATAAATGGAAATTCTCTTTTCGTGGTGGGTTTTCCACGTTAAATCCAATGTTCATGTGTTTTTACTTTGTTATGTATTTATTTATGAATTCCATTCAAATTTGGCAAATGTTATAAATGTTAATTTAATATGGTTAATTAATTTATCCCTCGGATTTGACATGGTATCAAAGCGTGTGTATTTAATCCTACTTTAATTAACCTATGAGATGTGTGTAGGGTTAGGGTGGTTGGGTGGTTAGTTCGTTGGAAAAAATAATTTAAAACCCCTCTTTCCCTTAGGGACATAGTATTGTTACAAAGTGTGTGCACATGTGGAAAGGAATTCGAAAAACATTTACCCGTGTGTGAAATCTTCAAGTGGAAGAATTAATTACGAGGACTTGCAAAACACAAGTAAGGGTTAAATATTTTATATGAAATATTTGTCCTATATGTCTATAGTTTCAAATATGCAGGTTGAAATGTTTTCAAAAGGTAAATTCAAGCATAAAATGAAGGAGGAAACATGATCCATGTGAATAGGGTTTACAATTTTTCTCATTGGACGGGTTAAAATCTTGTCCTCTCGTAAAAAAATCATATTATTGATTTCACTTTTGGAATTGGAAAATGAAATGATCATGTCCCCTCTCTGTTATCCCTTTTTTAATTTAGTTACATTTGAAATGTGTCCAAATCTTTAGTATAAAGTTGGTTATAATTTGGGTACCTATTTAATTTGGGACACATAATTTTTTGTGTTTTCATAACTATAGGTTATATAATTTAACCTACATACTCTAAATATATATAGTTTAAATACTATATATTATAATTTTGATTAAAACATATAACATATAGTTTTATAAACTATATACTAAAAAAACCTAAAAATAACCATAGTTTAAAATATGCGGCCTATGTTTTTTAAATCTTAAAACTAAAGATTAAACTATATTCTAATGGTATATGTTAACTATGGGTTGCATATTTGATATGGGGATGGGGAAGCCCCTTTCAACCCTCACCCATCTTTGTGGCCATCACTTGGCGGGCCACGAGGCATCCTCGGTCCTCCAATACTACGATGACACCACATGGTAGGGATGCCCCCTCCCAACCGACCCACCTACACTCTCCACCTAGGCCGGTCCTTGTTTTTTTTTAGGGATTTATAATCCCACATGGGTGGGAAAAAAATTGTTTGATCCTTTAAAAGTATCAATTCATAGCTTTGTGGTTGTGACTTAGTTCACACCATGACTTATTTTATTGAGATATAATATGTCTGGCCCAATTCTCCTTATAGGATCGCGAGTCAACTCGCCCGTCAGTGAGGACTCTATTGTGCAGCTTGGCCGTGGTATGTGGACTCTATTGTGTGGCTCGACCATGGGATAAACTTGTCCAAAAAATTGGGTTGGCATAAATATAGAAAATTGACATATGAATGTTGGTGGCTTAATCAACTTGACTCACTATGAGTTGGGTAACCCAACTCGACCGAGCAAATATAAAGTGTTCTATAATAAGATCTTATTCCAAATTTTTTTGTATATGAATTCTTTTTTATTATTTCTTGTTTTAATTTAATTTAATTTATTCTTTTTTATTTTAAATGAGACTTTTTTATAGGTAAACACTTTTGACCAGGAGTTATGGACCAGTACAAACATTGAGAGAAAAAAACCAAACCCAACACACAAAAACCAGATCTGAACTAACGAGGAAAAAAAAGTCACCACTACTCTTCAAATGAAGAGTAGTAGTCATGTAGATTCACAAAACACCCCTTTTTGACTTTTTTTTTTTTGATTTCATGTCATTTTTTTTGATTAAGAGTAACCACTAAGCATGAGATCATTGGAAGGGTCAATATTTTGTTCACGATCGAATCTAATTTGTCAAATTTATCATATTCATGAACCCTCTTCACACCATTAAATGTTGACTATTGGAATCTTAGGGGCATGTTGCCATTCCCTAAGTTCGCTAGATGAACTTCACGAGAATCATATTTATGATTTGAACTATAACGTTGTGTTTAGAGAAGGATTATTCCATCCTCCTTTATTTGCCAAATTCTTTCTTTGTTGAATCTTTTTACCATGTAGGAAATCAGCTTGAAAATGACTTGGAATTTGATAAGTGCAGCACTTGAATGTTGTGTTATCATATTCAAGGGTTTGGACATGCTAGAATTTCCCCAATTAGAGCATGATCTTATCAGCCGAGCCTTGCTTAAATTGGTCTCTCGCGCATATTATGTCATAGGTGCAAAGACCACCTGACCTCCCGGCATGATCCATATTCAAGAATTTACCCATAGCATTACCTATATCCTCAATAACATACAAAAATGTAGCACGAGGTTTGGGAGATGAACCCACACAAGTATTTTTGAGATGGAAAAATTATTTGGATCGAACTCTCGAAACCAAAGCGTGAGAAATAAACCTACATTTCCCCATATCCAAGGGCCATCCAAATTTTGTTTTTAGTATTTCTCAGCCTCTTTAAACTGCACCACAAAAAACCTTGGATTAGGAGAAGACCTCACAATTTGGAGACCATTTTTTAGAAATCTAGTGTGAAAGATCAAATGAAGACCACCACATACCATTAAATCTTCCAATGACAGTGAGTTGAGATAAGGATTAAAAATGGGCCAACACCTCTAGTTTCTCATTAACTTCTATAAAGCTCCATGAAAGAGAGGAGTCTCTTCCACTAGATCAACAATGTAACAACCTTAACCATATGGGGAACATGGCCATTTCGAGGGGATTTTTTTTTTGCTTCACGACATCCTTGAAGGATGCAAAATTAGAGGTGGTTTCTCCACATGTGTGGCCAAAAATTGGATGATTCAACACCACCACCATTAAAAAATTGGTTTATTGATGATTTTTGATCAAAATGATGTACTCCACCCCCAACCTTAAGGTCCATTGTCTTCCTATCATTCATGACTAAGGAGATTGACTTGTTTTCATTTTTAGTGTGGTTGAAGAAGAAGAGATTTGAGTGGTTTGAAAGCTCGAATGGAAGACTAAGATTCGATAGCCCTTCATCATCCAATAGCTTTAGGTATCCTATTTGGTCTCTGATAACGACTCATGAAAAAGTGAATTCTAGGGGATGGCTACCAATTCATGTCTATTACGCATGAGGCTCAGTTATTTTCCTTCACCAATTTCATCTCAAAACAATATAAACCTTGGTCATTTGCCATGGCTCATTAACCTGACTATCTTCCTCTCTACTTCCTATGATTAACTAGTGCCTGGCCAAAATTTGTGCCCTTCCCTACGTAGGAGCCACCCATAGGGTTATTTTTCACACATTTTCCATTGCTCATAATTATTTGGCCATGATATCAAAATTCTAAATTCTCAACTAGAACTTGATTTTAAATGAAAATTATTTTAATATTAGATGATTTTTTTAATCAAAATGATGTATTTAGGAACATGACACGCCAACTAAAGTTATCATCATTTTTCATTTTTTAAGGAAAATAAAAATAATTCACATTTTGATAAATTATTATTTTTGTCAAACTAATATATCATATTATTTAGATTATCTCATATTTTAATGTACCTTTATTTCAAAGTGAATTCATCAAAAATTGATGGCGTGGCTTGAAAAATGATAGGGGATTTTTGAACCTTGGATTTTATAAACTTTGTGGTTCTTATTTATTGAAAAAAATTACACAAAAATGGGATCAACCACTTTACTATTGATAAATCATCAGATGTTGAATGTAAATAATTTCAAAATCTAGAAAATAACTTTGTTGAAGGCAAAATTCATGGTTAGCGTAAACTTTGATGACGGTTGTGAATGGAATGTAGAGAAAGCTTGAATGGAAGACAAGCAATTGTGGAAAACATCGCTGCATATCAAAAAAATATGCAAGAGTCTATGTCCATCATTTTGTGGATCGTGCATGATGATTTTATCCTTTATATCAAAATGGGGAATCAAGAAAGTTTGAGTGAGGCTTGGACGCAATTGAAATTGATGCACGAAGGTACACGGTTATCGAAAATCATTAAATTGATTCTAGAACTAATGAAAACTCCCATGAAGGGAGATGAAAATTGATAAATTACTTGGCTATCAAAATTAAATATATTAAGTCTCAGTTGGATGGATGTAACTGTAACTTAATTAAGGAAAAATTACTTTACTTTATTATTCAGTTGAATATTCATGAAAAGTTTAGAAATTTCATTTCAATACTAAATTCTAAGTATCAAACTAAACAAGACATCCCTGATTTGCAAACCTTGATTAAACTTAGTGTTCTATTGATTTAGGAAGATCAAGATATAACAAAATTTGATTAAAAAGAGAATTCCACCCATGCACTTCTGCTCAAAAATAAAAAAATTAAACCTTCTAGGTTCAACAAGAATCAAAAATCAATTTTAAACCTCTAGTAAAGACAAGAAACCAAGAAACTTAAGAGTTAGTTTTGATGGTAAATGTCATAACTGTGGAAAATTTGGCCATAAGAAAGAAGATTGTAAATAAAAAAAAATTCAAATTTCAAAAACCAAAAGGGAAACAAATTAGATCAAAATCAAAACCAAAACAAGAATCAGAAAAATAGTCAAAAATCTAATGTAATTTCTTTGTATGTTTCCTTTGTCACTATAAGGAAAATGAGTGGATATTGGACAAAGTGGTGCCTCTAGGAACATGACCTTCAAATTTGATATCCTATCTGACCTTAGAGAATGTAATGATCATATCTATTTGGGTGATCATTCCATTCTCGACGTTCAAGGACAAGGTAAAGAAAAATTCGCAAATGGTTTTATTAAGATTTTTGTTAGTTCCTAAACTTAAAATTAATTTTCTTTCTTGTTCTCAATTGACTCAAAATAACTATAGTGTAACTTTGTTAAAAGATAAATGGTTTATTTAAAATGAACATAATGTTATTATAGTTAAAGGCATACAAGATATGGTCTTTATGTGTTTAATACCTTTCCTTCTTATTCTTATTCAACATCCTCAAAAAAGTGACATGCAATTGTGGCATGAGAGACTAGGTCATGTCAACTTTAAGAGCATGTACAACATGTATCTTGAACCTAGTGTCTGGTCTACCACCTATTTCCTAAAATCATGAAACATGTGAAGGATGCTTATGTGGTAAGCAATCTATCTAACCCTTTCCATAGTCATCATGATGTAAACTCTTTTAAACCTTTGGAACTTGTCCATAGTGATGTCCGAGGACCCCTAGAAGTTCCATCCCTTAATGGTTCTTTGTATGCTATCACATTTATTGATGATTTATCTCATATGATTTGGTCTTATTTTATCAAAAATAAATGATGTCTTGTCAAAATTTAAGGAATTTAAAGCTTTAGTTGAAAACATTTCTAGTTATAAATTAAGAGGCTTAGGACTAATAATGGGGTAGAATAATTCAATAAGTCATTTAACTCTTTTTGTGTCAAATGTGTTATTCAAATAAAAAAGAACCTGAATACTCCTTATTCTCCTCAACATAATGAGATTGCGGAAAGGAAAAACCACACCATTCTGGAAATGGCTAGAACTATGTTGCATTCAACACAAGTCCCTAAATTTCTTTGGGTTGAAGTAATGAACACCGTTGTTCACATTTTGAACAGAGTACCCACTAAATCCTTAGTTAATTCCACTCCTCTAGAAAAGTGGTCAAATAAAAAACCAAGTGTGTCTCATTTGATAATATTTGGTATCCCTGCTTCTCTCTTCATTCTGAAATCAAAATGGAAGAAGCTTGATCAAACCTCCTATCCCTGTATATTTGTAGGTTATGGAGGTAAAACTAAAGGTCTTAGGATCTATGATCCTTAAAAATTATAATTTATAGAGCTTCCCTCACATAGCACAAACACAAATGAATGTTAAAATATTCTAGAAAAACCTTTTTTTCATCTTCATCATTTTTAAAAGGAGGCATTTTTCATGATGATGATTCTAATGAAATTGAAAATAATGATAATAACAATGATAATGATGTATGTGATGATGAAGTTAATAATGAACATGTAGTTGAAAAAGAGTTAGTTCTTGTTTCCTCTATAACCAAAATACCTAGATGGGATGAGTCTATTATTCAAGACTCTAATCTGAAAACCTTTAGAAAATGACTAGAAGTCAACATACATATCATGCTTTGATGATGATGTATGAACTTAAACCCCAATCTTTTGAAGAATATTCTTCTGATGAAAGATGGATAGATGCAATGAAATCTGAATATACTGCCTTGATTAAAAATCAAACTTGGGATTTAGTCCCTCCTCTGAAAAATGAAGTATAGTTGGATCTAGATGGCTATACAAGATTAAATATAAATCTGATGGAAGTGTTGATAAATTCAAATCCAAGTTAGTAGCTTCGAGGGTTTACTCAAAACCTAGTATCAACTATGTTGAAACCTTTGCACTAGTTGCAAAAATGAGCACTGTAAGGATTTTGATTGCCTTAGTTGCTCAATATGGTTGGGAAATCCATCAGATGGATGTCAAAAATGTATTTATGAATGGTGATTTAAAAGAGGAAATCTATATGACCCAACCTAAAGGATTTGAAGAACTAGGTAAAGAAATGTATGTTTGTAAATTGAAAAAATCTCTATATGGTTTAAAACAAGCTCCTAGAGCTTGGTATGTAAAGATTAACAATTTTTTTAATGAATTTGGTTTTTCTAATTGTTCTTCTAATAATGATTTATTTGTTAAAATTAAAGAAAATCAAATTATTCTCATTGTATTGTATGTTGATGATTTACTTATTACTAGTAACTCTAATAGTTTAATTATGAAAATTAAAGCTAAATTAAAACAATACTTTGAAATGACTGATTTAGGATTATTGCATCATTTCTTAGGCATGGCTATATATCAGGATAAAAATTCTATTGTTGTATCTCAATCACAATATGCCACTAATTTTCTTAAAAGGTTTAATATGATTGATTTAAAACTGTTGTTATTCCTATAGAAGTTGGATGTAAACTAGATCCTAAACCTACATGTGAAAATCTAATCCTACTTTGTATAGGTAACTTATAGGTAGTTTGATTTATCTAACTATTACTAGACCTAACATTTCTTATGTAGTAGGGATTGCTTCAAGATTTATGCAGGAGCCATATCAGGATCATTAGAAGTTAGCCAAAATAATATTGTGTTATATTAAAGGAAAAATTAATTTTGGTTTACATTATACTTATTCTAACAATGCATATTTATATGGATATTGTGATTCTGACCATGTTGGTGATGTGATAGATCACAAGTATACAACTAGATATGTGTTCAATTTTGGTGTAGGTTTCATTACTTGGAGTAGTAAAAAGCAACCAATAGTCTTCATTTATCTATTGAGGAAAGTATAGAAGTGCAATGGAAGCAACGAAAGAAGCCATGTGGCTAAAGTGGTTGTTGGAAGAGATACACATGGAAGCTAAAGGAAGTAATCCTCTTCTATGTGATAGCTAAAGTTGCATTTCTATTGTTAAGAATTCAATTCATCATCAAAGGACAAAGCATATAAAGATTCATATGCATTTTATTTGAGAGAAGCTTCTCTATGGTGATATAAATCTCCAGTACTACCCCACTAAAGATCAAGTTGTAGACATGTTTAGGAAGCCATTGTGTTTCGTTAAATTATACAAGTTTTGTGTAATTTTTGGCCTTTCAGAGTTTCCATTGAGGGGAGTGTGCATGGAAATTTCACCTCCTAATGGTTGTCCAATTGATATCTCTTCTCCTCTATACTTCTACTCCATTGTAAATCATTGTAAAAATATATTTTTATGATATTTGTAAACTTATAACTCTAATTTTATGGTGTACAGTCTAGTGTGTTGAATCTATTTGTAAAGGAGGTCCTTGTATTATAAAAGGATCCTAGAGATGTGGTTTGAGAATTTTCCATGATAAATTGTGAGATGTAATCTCACAAATCATGCTTAGCCTAAATCATAACTTTTGATTTATGGATTCCAAATCCTTTGTACTAAAAGGAAAGTTGAACATGATGAAGGTGTTATAAATCCTTCAAAATTGATATGCTAGCCTAAACCTTCACTAATGGTTTATGGATTTGTAAATCTTGTTGTACAAATAGGTAATGTTGGCATATGGTTCCCACTTAATATTAAGGGGGAGTGTTAGAACATAATATTAAAGTTCATATAAGCTTTAGTTTATAATTAAATAATTTAGAATATATTTTATATTCTTAATTATTTAATATAAACTTTAGGTTATGTTTAATTGGTTATCTAATAACTAATTTATTAAACCGGGGTATGATTTAATCATACCCCATCACTTAATTTGTTCATGACCCTTGGGGTCATTTAAATATGGTCGATCATATTTGGTTTTCATGAGGTGAAGCTGGATGGAGAGAAGTGAGGTTAAGGAGATGTTTTTACTAGACTATAAAGTTTCTCTAATAATGGAAATTCTCTTTTTGTGGTTTTTACCCCTTGGGGTTTTCCATGTTAAATCCAGTGTTCATGTGTTTTTACTTTGTTATGTATTTATTTATGCATTCCATTAATGTTTGGTAAATGTTAATTTAATATGGTTATTAATTTATCCCTTGGATTTTACATTCCTCATACCTTTATGAGCATGTAGGGCTCTCTAAACCTCTTTCCCACCTACATTTTCCTTTTCTATCTTAATACCTACTTTCCATTTGAATATCTCATGTTTGAAATAACAAGAAGGTGATTACATCAATTTCTTGACCTTACCATAGTGAGGGTTAACTATACCTCGAGAACTTGATTTATAAGGCCATGGGACATACCACACCATATAAGGCCTATTAAAACCATTTACAAAATTCATTTACTCTAACTAGCACCTAGACTACAAGTTACATCCTAAGAAATTAAAATATTTAAAAGGTTCATTTTGGATGGAAAAATCCAAATGGTCACTTATTATATGCCAAGAGTCCAAATGGACTAGAAACACCTATAGGAGTAACCAAATGGACTCTTACAACCCAAAATAACTATAAAAATAAAATTACATATTTACAAGTGATGTTCTTGCATCAAAAATGGAGCTAAAAGGATGATGAAATGATTATCTCCCCTTGAGTTTATGCTTCCCTTTAGTGAATGGATGATAAATATCACACCCAACTTTTTTATGAGATATTCAAATGTTTCTTTTGGAAGAGGCTTAGTGAAAATATCATCAATATGTTCTTTTGTGGAAATATATTCCAACTTAACCTACTTTTATCTACTTGTTATATCAAATAATGATATTTAATAGGAATATGCTTTGTTCTAGAGTGTATAACTGGATTTTTTGATATATTTATTACACTAGTGTTATCATAAAGTATGGAAATTAGAAATTCAAACTCTACCTTGATGTCCTTTAAATTATACTTCATCCATAACACTTGTGTACAACATGACACTACTACAATATACTTTTCCTCAACTATAGATAAGGAGACATAATCCTTTTCTTTCTTAAAAAAACATTAAACTATTTCCCAAAAATAATGCACCTCCACTTGTACTCTTTCTTTCATCAACACAACCAACCCAATCTGCATCTATATATGTTGTTAGAGTGAAATATTCACCTCTTGAATACCAAAAGCCATAATCTAACATACCTTTCAAATATTTGAATATTATTTTTCATCTTGCACTCATGTTTATTTTGGAGAAGCTTGAAAATGTGTCACCATACCTACTTCTTGCATCACATGTGGTCTTGATGTCATCACATACAATAAAATTCTAATCAACTTTGGTCTATAAAGATTCTACGATTTTCTTTAGGATATTCATCATCCTTGCTCGATTTTTCAACTTTGTGACCATGGGTGTACTAATTGGTTTGTAATCTTCCATTCTAAATTTCTTCAACATCTCCTTAATATACTTAGTTTGTGAAATGAATATGCCTTTGTTTGATTGAGAGATTTGTAAACCAAGAAAGAATGATAACTCACCAAGCATGGAAATTTCAATCTTTTTACATTTCCATAGAAAACTCTTGACACATCTTGTCACTACTTCCTCCAAAAATGATATCATCAACATAAAAATAATCAACTGATTCTCACCTTCAATTTTGATGTAAATATTGTTATCAACAATTCCATTTTTGAAACCCTTTTGTTGTAGATACTTGTCTAGTCTTGAATACCAGGATATGGGGGTTGTTTCATTCCATAAAGAGCTTTCTTCAACTTGCATACATAATCCCTTTCATATGATAGAATAAATACTTATGGTTGTTCAATATAAAATTCTTCTTCTAAGTTTTCATTTAGAAATGATAATTTGACATCCATTTGATATACCTTAAAATTATTGAAACAAAAAAATGCCAAAAACATTCTTATAGCTTCCTAACTATACAATAGGAGAAATTTTTCTTCAAAATCAATACTTTCAACTTGTGCATATCCTTTGTAGACTAACCTTGCCTTATTTTTACAACTTGTCCATCGTCATTCAACTTGTTCCTAAAAACCCACTTGGTGCCAATCAAATTTTTATCTTTTGGTCTTGGGACAAGTTCCCAAGTCTCATTCTTCTCATCTAGCTCTTCTTCCATTGCTCCAATCCAATGTTTGTCTTCAATTTCTTCATTAAATTCTTAGGTTCTATCTTGGATAGTAATGATAGATTTACATGTTCTACAACATTTTCAATCTTCTTCTAGTCTATACTCCAATGTTTTTACCTATGATATGATCTTATAAATGGTTCTTCGGGACTGATCTATATGGTGTTTTTGTATCCTTTCTTTAAAAATATTCATTATCATCTTTTCCTCATCTTCATTGTTTTCTTCCTTTGGATAATCAATTTCTTGTATCTTGTTCTTTTTATACTTGATATCATCCACTTTCACATTTACACTTTCAACAATGTTAAATGTTATCATATTGTAACATCTATAGGTCTTGCTTCTTGAAGAGTAACCAAGAAAATACCTTCATACAATCTATAATCAAACTTACCCAAGTCTTCATCATCTCTTTTGATATAACATTTGCTTCCAAATCCTCTAAAATGTTTAACAATTTCTAGTATTCCCTTCCATAATTCATAAGGTGTATTTTTTTGTTTACTCTAATTTTCCATCTATTCAATATATAGAAAAGCTGTGTTGAAAAAATCTCTCCAAAAATTATCTAATAGCTTGTATTCATTTAGCATAGTTTTATCCATCTCTTGTATTATCTTATTCTTTATTTCAACAACTCCATTATGTTGTGGAGTCCTTGCTACTAAGAAATGTATTTTTATTCCATGACACTCACAATATTCTTCAAATTCATTTAAAGTTAATTCTCCTCCTCGATCATATCTTAAACACTTGGTTTCCATATCTATTTCATTTTCAAACATGGCTTTGAATACCTTCAACCTCTCAAATGCTTAATATTTCTATCATAGAAAAGTAACCCATGTCATCCTAGAATAATAATCAATAAACAACATGAAATGTCTCTCACCATGCATGCTTTGAGATTTTTAGGCCCACATAGATCGGTATGCACAAGTTCCAATAACGTTTCTTTTGAGTATTCTTTTGACTTAAAAAATCTCTTTTCTGTTTCCCATGTTGAAATTGTTTACAAAGGGTATATGTTGGTTTAGTAATATTTGGCATGTCTCTAACAACTTTTTTATAAATAATTTTTATTAAATTATCAAATTTCACATGATCCATTCTTCTATGTCATAGCCAACTTTCATCTATTTGTCACATACAACATTTTTAACCTTTAATCTCAATAAGAATGTAAAGATTATTTTTCATCCTGCATGCATAAGCAAAAACCTTTCATGTACTTGCCTTTATGATTTCACATCCTTTAGTGTAGTCTTGTTTGTTAATTAATGCTTAGTTGGGCACACTAGCACTTCATCCAGAAAAATTATGAATGCTCACCTAAAGTGCGCACAACCACAAGGCCCCTCCTTTGTTCACTTATAAGATGTGGTTAGAGCATTCATAATCATAATAACCATTACAACTTGCATGAATGGAAATACAACATCATAGATTGGCAACACATATAATAAGGAAATCATTCAACATAGACAATCATCATCAACAATTGAATTCCCATAATTCCATACTCAAATCTAGTAATTTTTGCTACCAAAATGCAACTATCCATTGTAAACATACTTCATTACATAAGAGACATGTTGATTACATCCATAGCTACTTACAACTATGTGTTGGACCATGCATGCACATACATGAGTGAACTTACATAATCATCTCACACACATGGCTGCATACACATATCTCCCTCTAATACAAGATTTATACACCTATTTATGCCCGGTGGGGACTTGAACTTCACCACTTACATGCATTTTCCTAATAATAGACGTGATAAAAATAGGTTGTAAGATTTTTCCTATCTTTCTTTAACTATAGATCGAGTTATAAATAGCTCAGATTTAATATGCTTTGATCCTATATTTATCTTGTCTCCATGGGCTATCTTTATCCTTGTCTACATGTGATTTATTATTTATAGACCTTACTTTCATGTCACACCATTTGTGTTATCCTCTTTTATCCCTTTCTCCAAAATTGACTAAGTCCTGAATCTTTTTCGTGTATGTGTGCGAGTGTTCACACACTGACCTGATTTCTTTTTTGCACACACCTTCACACATTAACTCATCTTCTCTTCATGTTCCCACATGCACACTTTCATGCATTGTCTTGATATTTTAATTTTCTTTATAGCCATGTCCACACTTCGCATGCATTCCATCCTCGTGCATGGATAATATGTAGCCATTTCTTCTTACCAATATTACCCCACACTAGGAGTATTGTCTTTCCTTGGAGATATCATGACCAAATAATTCTTCTTGAAATTATTTTTGAAAGAATGAAATAATCTAAAGAATAAATAACGGGGCTAATCACCTACATAAATCAAAGAATGAGAATCTACCATCTGCATGTGCACTCGGCACTTAGGCCTTCGGTGGTGAGAGAAGCTCTAAAAACTCTCTTTTTATTAGAACCTCCAATTCCTTCCAAATTTTTAGTCCTTTGACATATCTATTTGGTGTCGCTTCCACTATATCTGCTACTTTCTATGACATTAGCTCTTCTACCTTCTCCTTTTATTCCTTCACCACCACCTCTAAGGTCGTGGTCGCACCCTCTAATAAATCCATTTTACACAATATTTTTGGTGGATCTCCTTGATTATTTTGGAAAGAGTGTCCTTCATGGAATTTATCAGTTCCCTTTTCTTTGTGACCTCTGCCATGATGCTCTCGCACTCTACCTTATTGTTCTTCATTTTGGCATGGATTTTCTTCGCCACCTCTTCCTTGGTAGTATGTGCACTAAGAATAGGATATAAATATTGGTAGTTGTAAAATACACATTCTACCTTCTTCTTATCCTCCTTAACCTCTATAATCAAAGAATCATACTTCACTATTATTTTCTCCACTTCTTCTTTATTATTTCTCCTTCTTTTTACAACTCCTCTATTATATCCCTAGTCCAGTTTTTGTTGGCATGTGTGCACTAGTATTTTCATTAATGTAAAATGTACATTAATTAAAAAGGTGGATGAAGGAGTGCAAGATGCATTATTTAGTGATGATGACATGGAAAGAAAAGATGTGGTAGGAGTGTAAGAGTGTCATGACTAGGATCACTGATGAAACATGACTTCTTGAATAGCTAGTGGATTGTAAAGGCATGGTATTGATGTGATAAGGTGTCATGATGTTGTCCTAGATGATTTAGAAAGTGTTTGATGATTTGATATAGTAAACATAGTGTGCACAAGTACACATGAGTTTCATTAGTACAAGGTTTTTGGTGTAGATGGCCTAGATAGGAGGCCAAGTCAACAAGATGTCTTGGTATGATGGAATGAGGTGATTGGATGAGCATATTAAAGGCATGGAGCACATGTTGGAAAAGTTTGAGACACTCATATGAGTCTCAAAGTGTAGGTAAAATTTGTGAGCATGGTTTATGGGTCTAACATATACGGTTCTTGAGCATGGAGGCCTAATAAGGCATGGTGATCACTTGCAGAGGAAGATGATCTTATATAAGCATGTAGAAAGGTTAGCCACATTATTTTCAGTATGTAAATGCATTCATAAGTGGTGTCATGAATTGGTTTGGTGGTAGTTCACTTGGTTGTGGCTTGAAGTAGGAAAAACCCTAAGGCCTATTTACCCAGATGAGATAGGGTGAAGTGTTGTAGAGAAAACCAGGGAAAGATGATGATTGGAGAAGATGCACCGGGGTGCCCTAAAGGTGTTAGGGCCTTGTAAAGAGTTTTGGAGCTAAGGTATAGTGTATCTCTACCTTGTATAGACCTAATTACATGACCTAGTTGGGCAAGTCTTAGTGGTTGAGAAGATATATGGCTATTTATGACCAAGTGAGCATTATAGAAGTTGAGAGGGGTTGTCCTAGTGCTTTGGGAAACATTATAGGGTCATATGATGAAGATTTGAAATATTTTAATGGGGACCTGAGCCTTTCAAGGATGTTGAGGCATGGAACTAATAATCTTTCAGAGTTGGAATGAGATCAAATGAGGCCATAAGATTTATGAATGATTGTTAAGAAGGCAAGGTGGTCATAAACCCTCCATAAACCCTAGTTCATGAGTGAAGGAGAAATATTATTTGTATGAGCTTATAATGGATTGAATAATCAAATTTTATGATTGGAGGATGGAGAGGACTCTCCCATATTTCATATGGTGGTGGTTTGATGACATAACTGTAGGTGGAGTCCACTCAAATCTGCATATTTCAAGGAAAGTTTGTTTTTCTCTCAGGTTTTCCATTTGAACTATTGTATAAATTTATATGTTCTAAGTATATGGAGAGTTTTACTACATTTTTGAATTGATTTCATAGGTTAATGAAGTCATTTGGTGGTCTACACAAGTTGAAATAGGAAGATTGGTTTTTAGGGCTAGAAAAAAAAGTTTGTAGCAGATCATGGAGAATGGAGGTTCTTGGGAACTTGTGAACTTGGTCATTATGGTTAATATCCTTGGTGGTTTTTTACACATCACATATGACATGATTAAATCCTTGGTTGAGATCTAGAGATGAGATGAGGTGGCATGAAGAAGGTCACAAGTTGACCTAGTTTGACTGGTTCAGGACAACAATGCTTTGGTCTGAAGATTGGTCTAAAAGACCAATATATTGGCTTGTTTGATGATGATTATCCATTGGAGAGTGATGAGTAGGGGTTAAATTTGATGCCTACCTTTTCATGTCAAATAATTTTTGGGTGACTTGGTAATTTTTCAATGCCACCCTTAAAAACACAAAATAATGTTATTTACTAATTATTCTATATTTATTATATCTTTTATAATATAAATTTACATTTTTTTATAATATTTATATAAAAAATGATGATCACATTTTAAATATGCAAGTTGTGTGTGACGGTTAGATAAGATATTTATAAGTATTTTACATCTAAAATCACAAAAACATCTAAATAGATGACAAATTTAACCCCTATTTGATGAGGGATGAAAATTTATCCTATTCCATGCATTTATAGGTCTTGAAAGTGTCAAAAAGTGTGTGAGAAAGTCCTACTTCCAAAATTGGTTTTAAGGCGGTCTAGGTTGCTTGAAGGAGCGGTTGTTTTGATGTATTTGAGGGTTGAGCTACGAGATATATAATGATTGGTGATTATCTTGGTATTTGTATTTTCGATGAGTTTTTATATGACCTAGTTGAGTTGTTTTGATGTGGTTTTGGATTTCATTGTTGAAGACTAGTTCTTAGAGTTACTCGGTTTGAGTAGGAAATAATCCTACTTGGTGGTGTCATGAAGGAGAAAGATGATGTAGAGAATTATGAGCTTTTAGGATATGTTTATAATAAATAATTGACATTTTGGAGCCTTTGGAGGTATGATGGAGCTTCATGGAGTCTATGGAGTGCTTAGTGGAGGAGAAACTAGCCTTTTAGGTCTAATTATGCATGGTTGAGTGTTTTGGTCCTATGTCGGCCTATATGGTCTCATGTTATTATTTTATATGATGTATTAGAGTGTTTTTATGAACAACCTTAATGGTCATGGATTACTTAGATGTGCATAGGATTTGAGACATGTAAATAAGGTAATTATAGTTTCTCATTTAAGCTAGTTGTGAGTGTAAGGAATACGTGAGCTTAAAGAAAGTGTCAAGGTGGTATGAGGGAATCAAGAAAAAGTTGAAAGAAATCATGAATTGTTGAGAGAGATAGAATATGTAGTGCCCACTTCCCTTTGACACCTTTTGATACTAATCATGACACTGTTGACTATATTATGGACATTATTATAGTTTTGATTTAGTATGATGTTAGATATTTGATCATGGATTATTGTTGACTTTGATTCTTATATGATGCATGATGATTATTAGAGACACTTTATATGTTGATGATGTTATATTGTTGGACATGGTTATATGATGGATGTTGTTCGGACTTGTGATATTTGGATATTGTGAGTAGCCCTAGAAATGGAAAATTATTGGATGATGATATAGTTGTTGATAAAACTATAATGATTTTGTTAAATTGCTTTGATGTTGTTGTGATTCATATATCTAGATGATTTTGGTAATTATATTATATTACTTTGGATGTTCTGATATGGCCATGAGGCCGAAGGAGGTATTGTGTTTTGCAGGTTAAAATATCACAACAAACATTGGGGGGATTGGAGACCAACCACATTGGAATTCTAGATGAATTCAACAAGGTCACCATGACAACTAGTTTTGTTTGTGTGTGTGTTTGTTAGTGTTAGGGATTCCCATGGGGGGATCACCTTTAAATGTGACCAAGGGATTTTATGTATTTCTTTTATTTTTGGTCCCTTTTGTTTAATTTTTGCATGTGTTTATTTTTGGTGCACTTACCCCTTTCATTATTTATTTAATGGGTGTAAATATTGTGAGTAATCATATTGTTTAGTTAATTAATTAAAAGATGTCATAAGAATGTAATTAATAGAGTTGTTGGCCATGTTTTAAAGTGTTGTAAGAATGTGTAAGTAATGTGTAAGTGACTTTGTAAGTGATGTGTAAGTTAAATTTTGAGTGTGAAACACTCCACCTTCTTGGAAATTCGAATTTGTCCTTGGAGGTTGATTTTGGAGGCTTGTGGGACAAGTTAAACTTGTCCCATGCCTCTTAAATTTACATACCAACCTTGCCTATGGTTGGATGGTTAAATTTAGACCTTTTTATGCATTTTTACAAGTCAAGTTGAATATTGTAATTGCAATTTTTCTTACATAATTTAATTTCAGTCCTTATGGGGTATGGATTTGTTTGAGTGTGTAAGTAAATCTTTCATATTATTCACCCACCTATTTATTATGCATTGGAGAATGAAGTTAACTTATGCTTAGGGTTGAGGATGGGTAATGTGGCATCCTACATGGATCCACCTCACCCTCTTCTCTTCCCTCTTCTATAAAATTTAAATTTTTTGCCTTGTTTTGGGTTGCTTCACTTTTATCACTTCATTTTTGGGAGACTTCCTTTTGGTTTTGGAGAGCTCTTGCTTTTGGAGAAGTTGGGAAGTTTGTTGGATACTTGTGTTGGGTTGATTTTTGGATTGCTTGCATTGGAAGGAGCTTGCTGTTTTGAACTTGGAACAAACTCCATCATGGAGAGGTAAGATCTTGGCTC
Organism: Taxus wallichiana var. yunnanensis; assembly: GCA_018340775.1. Classification (NCBI taxonomy): domain Eukaryota; kingdom Viridiplantae; phylum Streptophyta; class Pinopsida; order Cupressales; family Taxaceae; genus Taxus; species Taxus wallichiana. The sequence continues at coordinate 129,060,464 of CM031238.1, read as the reverse complement.
TTGGAAATGCTCTTCTTTTCCCTTTTATGAATATGTAAATGCTGGTATGTTTGTTATTGTTGTGGGTTGTTGGGTAGATGGCTTAGGGATGGTGTAGGAGAAGACTATGGGGTACTCTTGAGGGAGGCATAAGTGTTTTGGGGAGGTATAAGTGTGGAGGGAGTTGGGTTTTGGGTTCCACCTTGTAAAAAGAAATAGCTTGCATTTATTTACTCATTATGGGGTGCCATAAGAGGTTGGGGAGGCATAAGGAAATGTGAGGAATAAGGGGTACTTGGGAGGCATAAGGAATGTTAGGGTTTTGATATACTATTTTTGGTGGTTTGTAACTCAGGTGGTGATACCCATTTCCCCGTTTGGGAGGCATAAGAAGCATCCCCCATAGTTCTTGCTCCTTTGGCTTGCATGGTGAAGCTTGAGTTTTGTGTGATGTCTTTCATGTGGTTGTAAAACCATTTTTTGTTTTGGACTATGTTTTTAATTTGAAATGTGCATGTTGAAAGATTGCATTGTGATGTGGAAGCTTTGTTGTTGCCATGAGTTGAAATACATTTCTGATTGCTTTTTGGTTGGGGCTCAGGGGCCAATGAAGAAGGATGGATTCTCCTTACATTTGATGTCATGGTTGGGTGAAGAGCGTTTGCCTTTCCATACCTTTTTGTGATCAAAATTGGAAGAATGAGAAGAATGTATGTTGTTGTTCTGGAGCTGAGAAAAGATAGTTTGACAGTCCCTTGTGAAATGAAATCTCATTGTAACCTTCCCACTTGAAGTGGATGATCTTGTAAATTTTTGTAATGGAAATATGTTGTACAGTTTTGCAAGTGAAATTTGAAATGTAAAAGAGTTATACTCTGTATTCTATTTAGAAAGAATGTGAAAGAATGATACATGTTTGGTATATTGTATTTTGTAATCAAATGGAAAGGAAGTTGTAAGAGTTCATTTGAATTAATGAAAATGGTTTTGTCTTGTCCATATGATGTTATTCCATTGGAAATATGTGTTTTGCATACTCTATGAAATCTCTGTTTGAAAAGTGGTAAAGTGGAACACGTGAAAAGAAAATGTATTATTCTGCCATGTGTTCAATAAATGATTTTGGAAGAAATGAAAGAAAGAAGTTGTAAAATTTCCTTTTGAAATCAATAAATGAATGAAATAATTTTCTCAAATTGCATTGTTGTATTGAATCTGATTATTCCAATGTATTGAAATCTCTTCTTGAAAGAAGTAAATGCGTATGAAGGAAAGTGCAGAACTCTGTCTTGAAATGTGAAAAAATAAAATTGAAATCATAATTTCTTTTGGTCTTGAATAGTTTGATTTGAATCAACTAAAATGTGTTATATTGGAATTAGAATGTATTCTAAATACTTGGAAGAAGAAATGGCAAATAGACCCATCAAGATTTGATCCCTGTTATTTGTAATTTTAAAACTGGCAATTAATTAAACCAAAAATGCACAGTTCGAACCTGCAACAATAAAATAACAAATTAAATGATTGAATTGAATTAGTAGGCCCTAAATGAGTTCAAATAGACAAAAAAACTTAAGGAAATATCTCAAAACTTAGCAAAATCAGGCTCAAACTGTTTTGTAGTCGTTTTCTGTCAAGAAACAAAAATGTTCAAATTGCAAATCAATCAGAAAAATTGAACCTTGAATCCTTCCTTAAATCCATTTAGGAACAATCCTCCATGTCTATTTGACATGTTGAGAGAGGAAGAAGATCAAATTGAACTGATCTAACAAGTTAAAATTTATCGACTCACCTTTGTAAAGGCTGCAGGATGTTTTCTTAAAATTGACCCCTTAAACCTTGTCAAAACCTAAATTTAATGATCTCTTTGAAAAGAGGATGTCGAGATATTTGAGAAAGTTCTTGTTTTCCAAACCGATCTATTTATCAAAATTTATGGCCTTCTGAAGTTTTCTTCATTTGGCATTAAATTTTTTGAAAATTTTCCTTGGCGGCCCACGACCTGAATTTTTCCCTTAAGCATTTAGAAAATTTTTCTAAATTTTCCCGCTGAGTCCACCATCCATGCAACCAATCATAGGCTGCCACATGGCACCATGAGGTGTCGGCGAGAGGGTGAATCCTCTTTTAACTTAGCGTTCGGAAAATTTGGGAAAATTTTCCAAATTTTCCCCGCCAGCCCATGCAACCAATTAGGTGATTCCATGTGGCATCACGAGGCATCAACGGAGGAACGGGTTCCTTTTTGTCCTTGCATCTTGGAAAAATTTTGGAAAATTTTCCAAGTTTTCCCCCGTTGTTTTTCCACCGGCCCTGCAACAATCGGGGGCTGCCACGTGGCATCTCGAGGTCGGGTTGTGGCGCGGGTCCTTTTACCCTCTTAGCCCTTCGGGGTGTTAAGTCAATTTTCTCCCCCACCTCCCACCTTTCTTGCATTGGCTCATGAGATGCCATGTGTCCCTTGCTTAGACTCGTACGAGTGCACAAGTGCAAAGATGAATTTCACCCCGCGGGAGAATTTACAAAATGTCTCCTACCGCCCCGTTTTTCCCCATGTTGACTTATGATGCACCACGTGTCCCTTGTGGACTTGGTGGACCCATGGAAGCGTGGGCACAAATGTGATTTTTTCCCCACGTTGGAAATTTTTTTCCAAAGGTCTCCCCATGGCCCGCCAACCCGCCCTTTGGGCAAATTTTCACCCTTGGGCCACAAGCCCGCTCTTGGGGAAAATTTTTCACCCCAAGGCCCGCCGACCCATAACTTAAAAAATATGAGGAGTTAGGAGGACTTATTTATATCAATGGAAAGGTGAGGAAATTTCCTATCCAATGGGAATGATTTAGGAAAAATTTGAATGTGTTAAGTATGAGATAAATCAAGTTGAAACTTTAAGCCTGTTAGAGAGTGGGTATGGTGATGAATTACCCTCTAAACCTAATTGAAACTTATAACCCTAAATTTTGGACCTTATGACCTCTAATAATTGTTAATAGAAGAAAAGTATGTTCTAGTGGATTAGAATTGTTCTGGAACTTGTTAGTGATAATTGTTGTCTTGTAACCCGGTTTTAGATTCCTTTAATAAAAAAAATTTATTCCATAATTTTTCCTAACTAACCCTAGGTTGTTTCTTGGGTCTCAAGTGGGTTGTTATAGTGGGCTTTACAAAATAGAAGAGAAGAAAGGTCAATAGACATAATCATCCCATGAAGAAGAATGATCGAGTGAAGTAGGAGAGAGTGTGTTTGAAGAGGATTTTAAGAGAGTGAAGATAAAGTTGTGATCACTATCATTTATAGCAGCAACATTACATCAACGGTATTCATCTTTAGGTGGTTGAGTTAGTTCTTGATCACCTTAGGGTGTTGTATCCTCCTTACATGGTTTTGCCTTGATAAATAGGAGTTGGTGCTCCTTTTAGGATCAGTTCCTCACTAAACAAATCTTGTGTGATGTGTCATATTCATGCAAGTATTTTGGTTTGAGTAATATAGTCAAAAAAATTAGTGGGATTTATTCCCTTTGAGGGTTTCTAACTTTACATATTTTGTTCTTGTGTACTCTATTTTGGTTATGCTCATATGAATGATTGTTTCATGTTGTTAATATCACATTAATGCATGATTGAATTGTTGATGGTTTATGCAAGTTAAATAAAATTGGTTAAAAGGTTTTGAAGGATTGATTCACCCCCTCTCAGTCCATTGTGATTCCAACATATTCCTCTCCACCAACATCATGTGTACCACATCCTCTAAGTAGTGCATCTCTGTGGGGTACTCATCCGGGTTTGTTTGACTAACTTAGGTCATGTGCATGTGATGTTGACAATTATGTCTGTCGTTTGGTCATAAGAATCCTTTGTTCACTTCATCGCATCCTTCAATTCTTCCATGATATTTTGAATCTTCTCATCATTTTTCCTAAATATTTCTTATCACGGATCATTCATCTATGTTCCTTCTTATGACCTCGACAACCATCTTTTTTTCCACATTGGAGGCTTTCTCATCAAAATCTTTGTAAGGTCAATACCTAGGAATTTATTTTCCAACTCCCTTTTTAGCTTCATCTTGGAGTATGAGTCCTTACTTACCTCAAATTCTGGTTCTTCCATATGTGTTTGCATACTCCAAGAAAGCATCTTCTTCATGTGCATAAGAGTCATTCTAATCAAGAAATTCCCAACCAAATAAATCCTCCTTCAGAACCGAGATTTGGAACTTGGCCCTTAATACCTTCGTTTGATCATCAATAAAAGACATTGGAGGCACTGCGAGAGGTTCCCATATTTTATTTATTTAGCCTCACTTCCCCTTTGGCATATTTTACAAATGTTGAGTTACGCATTGCTTCCATCACCTCTTCCAACTCTTATGTCTTCCCTAGTGGTGATCTCCATCGCCTTTTTCATCCTCTTCATCTCCCTTGGTATCTTCCTCTTTCACTCTACTTCACGTTATTCTTCATGTTCTTCACCACCCTTGGGTTCCTCCTCATGCACATCACGCATCTCACATTCTACCTCTACAATATATTCCTTAGGCTCCTCTTATTCTGTGTAGGAAACTCATCCCACATTGGCATATCTTCTTACAATTGCTCCTTCTCACGTGGTATCTCCTCAACCACCTGTTCTTCCAAGTCCTCCTCCTCTTCCTCAACATAAATCACCTAAGGATTATTCCTCACCGATATATACTTCTTCTTCAAAGGACTTGGTTTATTGGTCATGATGATGGATACCCCTTAGGCACCTTTGAGGTACTTGTGTTGTTACATTCTTCTCTATGTTACCTTTGCATTTTATTCCTTCTGCTCTAGTCCAAGGAAGTATCTTCTTCTTCTTCATCTTATTCGTCTTCTTCCCCTTCCACCTCTTCTTCTTGTTGGGTGGAGTCTCTTCACGTCTTATATTATTCATTCCACTATCTTCTTCTTTTTTGGAGGCTCTGGTAGGTGAAGGTCTCATGCATTGAGGTACTTTACATACTTGAGATTAAGCCTTAAATAGATATAAACTCTATATGCATGCTTACCCACTATAACCATAATGGGGATCAAGTTTATGTTGTCTTATTCCATCATCTCTACATACGATGACTTTTATGAATACACATAAGTTTAGCAAAATGTATGGAAATCTGAATTAAAATTTTCTACACTGAAATTTTGCTTATGCATATCCTTGATGTGATTCACTATGGCCTGAAAGTATTTTTCCATGAAATAAAATGGTAATTCACACCATTAGCCCATTTCCCGTTGCTAAGTAAGAACGACAATCAAGGAAATAATGTTGATGCACTACAAATTCTACCTATTTGTCTAATAATGAAGGAAACTCCTTGGGTATGTGTCATTCATTATCAAATGTGTCATGTAGTCTCATGTACCATTTTTCTATGCACATTTTATAAATAATTGTTATTTCCCAATCACAAGTGAATTTACAAACCCTACGTGAGAGACTTATTCTCTAATGGATAGACCCACATCTTATTCTCCAAGCCATCAAGTACTAAAATTTCCCAAAACAAAATCAATAACATAATTACACCCCATGTTATCTTTTGACCCTTTCTTACTGGACCTTATCTTCCTCAACGATACCTTCAATAATATACATGGCAATTTTGTATAAGGTATAATGCACCATCTTGTGCATGACATGTAACCACTTTTATTTACTTCTTACCACTATTTAGATGCGCCCAATTTGTAACTTATAAAGCGTGTTGTTACCCTTGTGCCTGAATCAGTGATACTTATTATTGTGAATTTGTGCTTCCTCTCTATGGTAATTTAACTATGTCATTATGGCTTTTTGCCACATCATCTTCCAAATCAAGCCCAATCTCAACTCCGGTATCATACAAGCTAGTGAGCTTTCATAAAAATTGCATGGTTATGTGCATTCTTCTCCTTTGTAAAATAAAATAATTCCTTGTGTACCCTTGACATAAGCCATTGGTAGAAATTCTTTGGCTTCCCAAAATATGGAAACCCATACAACTTCAAAACTCTTGCACTCTCTAATTCCTTCTTCACCTTGTCATCAATAACAAGTTTTCCTTCCGCCATCCTCTGGGTTAGTTCCTTCATTACATATTTCCTTATTTCTCCTTCATGGGCCTTTATGTGATGATTATAATTACTTATCTTGCATTTTGTCAAATGCGACACACATGGCTGCCCTACTACTACTTCCGAAGGGTATTGCATTTTGGAGAACCAGTCTTCTAGTGCATCATCAACATTCTTCTTCTTATTTTTGTTCTTGGGTGACTTCTTGATCGTAGAAGAGATATCTTTGGTGCCATTTCTATGTTTTACACTATAAAACCCTAAAATTACAAATTTGTGCCTTAGCTACTAGGAATTACTTACTTTCTCAAATTTGTGCCTTAGGTTCCTAACTTCCAACCTTCTCATTCAATACTTTCTCAACCATTTTCTCTTGTTATGCCTTAACTTCATGCCCTATTTTAGTTTCCAAAACCTCATGTCCTAGCTCTACAAATTCAATCCATGTGAACCCCAATCCTTTCTCATTCCTTCTCTCATACCTTCTCTCCAAGATTCCACTTCCACAAAGGAAATCTAAAACTCAAGGTCGTGTGCACTCTACTTTGGTTCATCTTGGCTTTCTAGTTTGTTTCTCTCTTTGCACTTTGTTCTTCACTAGTAACAATTTAACCCTTCAATCACACAATTTTGTCTAAGGAAAGGTAAGAATGAATTTATTTGTGCACTATTTATAGTTTTCCCAATTTTATCCACATTAAATGCTCCTCACCTACCACCATTTTTCTTTAAAAGAACTTTTTTTTTCTCATGATTCTCCCCAATGCATGAATTTCGTAACCTTGGGTGCACACTACTACTTCCCGGACTAAAGACCTCTTGTGCACACCTCCCTCCACCACACAAATCTTCCTCTATGCCACTTTACAAAGTAGTCTAACTTGTTGCTTCCTCCCTCACATTACATTATGTAGATAGTTATTCATATGGTTTCAATTTGAGAAATTTTCATTCCCTTTAAACACCAACATATTTAAGCACCTTAGCACCGTATCCAACCTTTAATAGCACCATCTTCCATGCAAAATATATTTTCCATCACGCATCATCCTTTCACACCATCATCACGCACACCTACCATCTTCCTAGGAAGTATCATCATCACATTTTCTCTTACATGTAATTACATTTTCTTCACCCCACATTTAAAGTATGTGTGGTCCTTTGTGCATCATTCTATAACATAGGGTAATCAATTTTGTGCATGAAACACGCTTATTACAACAAAAATAAAAAAAATAAATAAAGGAAATCTAATCTAAATGGAAATAATGCCTTATTACAAACAAAAATAATCTTATTTATAGTAGGGCTTCAACCTACTCCCATTGAAGTAATGGGAAACATGGTGTCATACAATCGCCTACAATTGACATGCACCTGATTCCAATATCTTGGTTACTACAAAAGGTCCCAACTAATGCACTTTGAGGTTTTCTAGGATGGCACACAAACTTAGATTCATACAAAAATACTATCTTCCCACTATAAATGACTTGTTCTTAATATGAATGTCATGTTAAGCCTCTGTTTATGTTTTTGTCTTCGACTCCATCTCGCAATGTGCACGCTGCTCATCAAGCTGCATCAATTTATCAATGTGCTCCTTTATTTATTTTTCATCATCCAATCTTCCTACATGCAATACATCAGGGAGGGTAACATAAACTTCAATGGGAAAAAACATGGTGCTGCCAAACACCAACTAAAAAGGTGTGATCTTATTCAACCTCTTGTAAGTTATTCTCTACACCCATAAAAAATTGATACCTTATCATCCCAATTTCCTTCCAAAATCACATATTTTATTCAATGTTTGTCCCATAATTTTATTAAAGGCCTCAGTTGTTCCATTGGATTGTGGGTGATAAGGTGTAGTCTTATGGTGTGCCATCATAAATTCTTCTAGTAATATCCTTATTATATCATTCAGAAAATGAGTTCCCCTATCAATGGTAAGGCTCAATGGACATACATACCTACTTATGATGTTCTCCCATAGAAACCTAGTTGTTTTTGTTTCCATACAATCGTTTGTAGGTGTAGTCTTAACCCACCTTGTCAAGTAATACATACATGTAATGATATAGTGCACATCATTCTTGTGCGTAGGTAGGTGGGCAATAAGGCATAAAATTCAATTTCCCACTTCTCAAATGGATATGCCCTTTACTATAGGGAGCAATGTCATCTCATCCCTATTTCTAGACTTACCTATCCTATGAAATGATTGAAATCCTTGAAAAATTCCTTAGTATCCTTATAAAGTGTTTCCCACCATAATCTTTCAATAAAATCTTGTGTGTCATTTCTTCTCCTACATGGTGTCCTCCATCTATTCTTCCATGTGCTTCTTCCATAATAGCTTGTGCTCATGCTCTAGCACACATCTACGTAAGACCTCATCTCTACCCATTTTGTATAGGTCTCCTCCAATGAGATGATATGGTGTTGCATGAATAACTAGTTATTTTTTTTCCAAAGTCTTCATTCCTTCAAGTGCAATTCCAAGTGCATAAGAACACACCACAATGTCTTCTAGGTCTACTAGCATGTGGTTCAATCCAAAAAATTATGCATCTAGAATAGTATCCTCTATGATTTTACATTCCTCTCCAGAGTTAATCTTGACAAATGATTGGGTCCCAAGTTACTTTTTCAGGATTCACTATAAGCGAGAAATAAACTTCCTGGAAAAAGAAGGATTCAAGCAGATGCACCCCTACAAAACCAGCTTATTGAAAAAGTACTTCAATTCCATATGATCAATATAGAATATAAATGGTGTGGCTAACAAGTACTTCTTAAACTTATGAAGCGCATATATAATTGAAAAAGCTTTGCACTTTGTAGTTGTATATTTTTTTCTTAGTCGACGTTAGCTTCCTGCTTGTAAAACAGATGGGATGATCAAAATTACCTTCACTTGGTTACATTAATATTGATCCAATAGTTACCAAAAACATCAAATGCACATGAAATGGCTTATTCTAGGAAGGGAAGCATAAGATAGGCATGGTGGTTAGCTTCTCCTTCAAGGTCTCAAAATCTTGTTGTTGTGTGTGTCACCCCAATAGAAATTTCCTTTGGATTTCAACAACTCTTCAAGGGACGTGGAAATATTGAAATACCCTTGATAAACTTCCTATAATAACCAGTGTTCCCAAGGAAACTACACACTTCACTCTAATTAGTTGGATCTTCTAACCCCAAAATAACTGCAATCTTGGTTGGGTCTACCAACAAGCCTTCTTTACAAATGATATGTCTAAGTAGAGTACCAAAAGGAGTTGTAAAAATGCACTTCTTGATATTTAAAGAAATACTTAACTTCATGCATCTTTCAAACATCAATATCAAATAATAACAATGGTCTTTTAATAGCCCATACACCACCCAATAATCCAAGTATACCTGCAAAAACTTGTGAATAAAATCTTGGAATGCTTGAATAACTATGCATGAGAACATTGTTGGTGCAATATTTATCCCAAAGGGCATGACGGTGTATGAAAAGTTTCCTTGTTCATTTGTAAAGGTTGTCTTATCCTTATATTCATGTGCAATCCTCACCTGATGGTAACCTAAAAACCCATCTATAAATGAATATATATCGTGCCCTACCACTTCTTCTAATATCTCCTCATTAAATGACATGGGAAAAGGATCTATGACACATGAAGCATTTAGAACTCTATAATCAACACAGATCCTTATCCTTCCATCCTTCTTAATGTTGATCATCATGGGGCTTATCCATTCAAACTCCTCAATAGGCTCAATAATTTTGACTTGAGCATCTTATCAATTTCTCTTTCACTTGACACATAGGTTGGGATTCATCTGGTAAGGCCTCTTCTAAATGGTCACGTTCCCTCCTTAAGATTGATTTTCATTTCCCCCAATGATGGATGTACACCTTTCAATTCATGATATCCCTTGGGAAATAGATCTTGAAACTCATGCATCATCTCAATAATATTTCAAACTTTAGGTTCATACCATTAATCACCAATTATAGCCTCCTTAGACATGTCCTCAGTCCCAATGTTTACTTCTTAGTATTTAAAGGCACATGGTATGTGTGTGCTTGCTCATCTATGGATTCCAACACCTCGTGTGAACCCTCTGTGTGATTAATATATATTTTTATACCTCTTCATCATCTATGAGGTAGATAATCTTTCCCTTCTCCTTTTTCTTCCAAGTGTGCCCCAAACCATGTCTCTTTTGTTTCTACTATATCTTCCACACCTCAACATCAACCTCTCCAAACAACTATATCATGAGCTCCTCATCCTTTCACATTATTTCCCAATGTGATGCACCTCATGATCTATAAGGCTTCATAAACTGGTGTCTTAGTAGAAAAAAATTAAAATTAGAAAAATACTTTTAGGCAAGTCGCGCCAAATTTATGTTTCTGCATTAACTCAACATGCACATACCAAGAATGAGTGCAACCACATAAAGTAGAGTAAAAATTGTGTACCCATAGAGATGGTGAAAATAATATTCCCTTTACATCTACTTCCTTTCAAGAGTATGGACATGTATTATAGGAGGTGTCTTCCCATCATAATCCTATACCACTAAAGGAAGAATGATCCTTGCAAAACATGGTTAAGAATGCTACCCTGATCTCATGTCAACCAAGTAATCTATCTCTATGTGTCACCCACTAATGCATTTTTTCCGATGCAATGTATATACCATCATGTTTCTCTTATCACCTTCATTACGCCATTTTTATTCCATTGTGTATAAGAAGGACTTGGGTTTATCCTCTCCAATATACTTTGGCAAGATGGTTTTACCCAATCACCTAACTGTACGCGGCCTCATCATCCTAGTAACTCATCCGCGCACTTACGCCTGACCACCATTTCATAGGTGTCATGGGCCCAATTGTCACAATCTATGTTAGTTGTATCACTGATGGACTACACACCTTATGAATGAAGCACACCCTCCTTTGATGGCTCCATATTCTCAGGGTCATGCACCCGTATGCGTATATATTTTAATGATATCTTCTTCATTAATAGGCTCAATATAAGGCACAAGCTTCACATCATCCAAGGGTATTACAACATGCTCATCCTTGTTCTCAAAACTGATGTACCTCTTGTTGAAGTGCAAGTCAACATTATTAGAATAGCACTAGGGATGTTCAAGTAGCACATGGAAGTAATTTGCTTCTACGAGCTCTAAGAACCTTAACTTCACCCATGAACTTGACTCACTGTATAGTGATAGAAGAATCCTTTAATATCCCAATGGGAATGGCCCTTGTCTTTTTATCCATATACAACACATTTGAGGATGGATGCAATGGTTTCCTTCCCATTTGGTTCATAACATCAAGGGTGAGAACATTAACCTCTACGCCTGTGTCTATGAGAATATTACTTACCAATCATCCATTAATCATTGCATCTAGTGTGATTTCTTTGTCATATTCATGGTCATGCGGTGGTAAATTAGCATGTAGGATTGACACTCCTTTCTACACCTGTGTGTAGCATCTTGTCTCACAACCATTCTCCCAAAAGAGGTATTATGTTCTTATTCCTAAGCATTCTACATACCTCTCTAAGATCATCAACATCCTTTTGTGGTAACTCAATACTCCTCGTGCATTCCCTCTTGTGCGCTTGCTCCTTTAAACATTGTATCTCTCCTTGTACCTCCTAGGTGATACCCATTGATCATGATAAACTTCCTTCTATTGGGTTGCATATGGATACTTTGCATGTACCACCTCTTCCCTTCTGATGAGAGGTCTCACCTTACCCTAGTCATGCATATGTTGCCTCTTTGTGTGTAGTGACTAATAAAGGTTGAAATTCAGGCTCAACCATCTTCTTAGGTTCCCATTGTTCTTTCTTGGCATACTCTACCTTAATCATAGCCACACCCTCATCCTTTTTTGTTCTTACACATATGGGCATACAAATTTGGAAAATCCTCAACATTTTGTACCTTTCCAAAATACACGTAAACCTGATTATTTTGACAATCATGTTGATAATGATCGGGAGATCCACACATATAGTATGTTCCTCATGCAAACCTTCCATGGCTGCTACCATGAACTATAATTTGGATTCCACCTCTAAACCCTCCATTTCCATTATTACATGCTTCACTATTTTTCCTTCTTGTTCATGTTAGCTACTAGCCACAATGGTCTGGTACAAACCTATTTCAAATGCCTCATGGATATGATCAATCAAATGGAATTCAACTATGTCATGGGTATACACATCACATATTTTACAATACATGGAGACATTCTTCTACATCGCATACTACAAAAGTGGGAAATTATGGACATCATGATTCTTATGAAAATATCATAGACTATCAATAGCACGTGCATATTCTTACGTGGAAAGTAATACTTCATATGTCCTTCCACCTTGTAATCAAGTACACTAGATTCCACTACATGTCTCATGTGTTGAATTGGTAGATAATTTATCTAACTAGGTATCCATTGTTTCTATTTGTGCCTCAAGGAAGGGAATTACCCCTATGTCAACACTTCTAACCTTCTCCGCACACGATGTTGCTTCAATGCTTCACATAGATCAATGAATGTCTTGTGTGAAAGCACTCTCAGAAAAGGTGTCAGTAATCCCCCTACAAACCATTGTGTATGCTAGCTCGATGGATGTCAAAAGAAACATTAAACAATAAGTTCTTGAATCACACATCATATTCTCTAACACTTTTAGACAGACCCTACTTAATACTTTACTCCTTAAACTCATGTATGTGAAACTTAGCCAAGAAGGTGGTGCGTAGTGCATCATAGTCCAAGTAGTCAATTTTTGATCATATTTCTTGTACAACCTATGCACATGCCCTTGAAGTATGGTGGAAAATTGACTTACTTTCTAGTTTAGAGATATTATACCCTTAGCTCTCCATAGAAGTCCACACTTATGCACATGCTCGACTACATCTTCCACAAGGTTATATATTCTGGTAAATGGAGATACATCTCAAATAATATTTGAGGGGTCCATTGTTGAGGATTTCGTAATGGCTATTGTGGCCCTTGTCCTAGAGTGGGGCCAAATCCTGAACCTAATCCTCCACTAGGATTACCTCCATGTGGTGGCTAACCTAAACCTCCCAAGTCTACCATTGTGACCTAAGAACATGTTGAAGAACTACCTTTCATCCCCATGGTAGTGCTAAACTACACAATTTTTATCCTAGGACTCCACCAATAGTACTAATTCCAATGGGTAGCACACCATTGTTTTGTCTGACGACAGCCTACAAAATTAGTTCCAAATAAAATTTCCAAACACGAGTGCTTTTTTCTGTTGCCATATGTGTGTCCTTAATTTGTTGTGCCTCTTGATCTCATATCAATAGGTGCCTACATGTATCTCCTACCCAATGTGGTGATACTTGATTACCTTTATGATCACTTTTACCCGTATGGATCCATAAAAACACACCATTCCATCAGATCCATCAACACTAAGAAGGAAAAGTGAAGAAAAATGAGGAAAAGGAGGTTATGTCAGCATTTTAATATAATTGTTGCTCGTGCGAGTGCCGGTTGCATAACCACCACCCAACACGGGTGGCGGTCCTATAATCACCACCCGGACATGGCGGTAGTCCTATGACTTCCGATCTACGTGGGTGACTATTCTATCACTTTTGGTAGAAGATTAAAATGGAACCCGAACGGTTCAAATTTGAACCAATTTTCTTTGTCTCTTCATTTCCTACATCCCTTCACATCCTCTAATGCACAAGAGGACATGGGAAGGCTATAAATGCATGAAGGAGCAAGGGATTTGGGCATTCAAAGATCCAGAGAGATCAAGAAGCAAATTATAAATTATATGAGAGCAAGTGAGAAGAGATTCTTCAGTGTTGGAGTGGAATTGTAGGAGCAAGGTGTAAGAAAATAGAGCAAACAAGTAATTGGAGAGAAGGTTTACATTGTTTCTTCTTTTCATACTTATTGTAATCTGTAAAATTTGATTATTGGCCAATACAAGTGGGAAGAAAGAGAATTTTCCCTTCGACTAGTTTTCCCTCAAATTGGGGTTTTAGGATAAAATTCTTATGTTGTGTGTGGAATTATTTTATCATTTCTCTACAATTATGTTCTAAGCACTAGTTAATCAATCACTAAAGCTCAAAACTGTCATTTTCCAAAGTAGAAAGTAGAACAACAATTTTTTGTGATTTTGTAGATTTTTGAAGCTAAAATTTTACAGATAATTTTGGTATCAGAGCTGATTATATATCCAAGAATGTGGAATTCAATTTTTTCTTGTTATTTGTATGATAGTGACAAGGTAAAAAGGAAAAAACATTTTACCTTGCGAACCATATTTTCTACGAAGAAGTGGAAATAGAAAATTTGAGCTCAAATGGAGGAAGAGAACTCGGTCTATAGAGTTGAGATGCTAGAGACCATGATGGATAATTTGCATAGAAAACAACAAGAGCTTTCAAATCTACAAAAGATGAATTTGGTTAAGAAAGATTACATGGACTTAGTGGTTCGAGCATTGACCAAAAGATTCGGTATTGGAGGGAGCCACGATGAGGAAGATTTGGAAGGGCATGAAGAAGAGGCTACAACTGTAAGTGAGAAGGTAAAATATTCTCATACTCCTTTTAAAGTCGAAATGAAAGATGAAATAAAGAATTTTTAAGGACAAGTAGATGCGAGTTTACGGATAAATGGCTAAAATAGTTAGAATTTTATTTTAGTGGTATAATGTAAGCGAGGCACAAAGGATCACCTTTTCACGTCTCAAAATGGAAGGTCATGCTCTAGTTTGGTGGGAAACCCATTTAGCCACTTGTGAAAAGAAGAAACATCCTATTGTTAGTACTTGGAAGGGTTTTAAAGAGTTACTTAGAGATAATTTCTATCCTATCGTCCATAAGACTGACTAGATGATTAAGTGGTAGTAATTTAGGCAAGGTAGTGGTCAAAGCATGCAAGAATATACTACGGAGTTTCAGAGACAAGCCATGTTGCTTAATATGGACTTGGAGGATGAGGACATTCTGACCAAATATTTGGGAGGACTTCACACTCACCTTCGAAGGAAGGTAATCTCCACAAAGCCCAAGGATCTCAACGAAGCTTGTGTGTAAGCATACTATATTGATGATGAGAAGAAGCAAGGAGAAGTAGAGCCAAAGGAAGACCAATCAACAAATCAATAGCAAAAGGAGTAGGGATCAACAAATTACAAAGGTAAATGGAAAGGTAAATAGGCCGCCACTACTTTGCATACTTGTAAAGATCCTAAAAAATTTGTAAGAATTGTGATATAAATGGACATACTGACGCCACATGTTGGAAGTTACATCCGGAATTACACCCAAAGCACCAAACCAAGGATTCCAAGAAATCCATGGCCACTATGAAAATAGAAGAAGAGGTGGAGATTGAGGATGATTCGGATGTAGACGAGAGGTTGGGATGCATGACCACTAACATGTATGGGGAGAAGAAGAAGAAGAAGAAGATATGAGTAAGCTATTTCAAATTAGAATCCAAATCAAGAAGACTAAGGTAAATGCTTTAGTAGATTTTGGTTCTTAGTCAAATTTGATTTCTGATACGGTTGTAAAAGATCTTGGTCTAGAAACTTACGAGCATCCACGTCCATACCCATTGGGATGGGTAAAGAAGGGTGTAGAAATCCAAGTAACAAGAAAGTGTAAGTTCATATTTGGGATAAATTCCCAATACATAGATGTATTAGAGGTGATATCATTCCACTTGATGCATTTGATGTTGTCTTTAGAATTCCTTACTTGTATGTTAGGGATGTTATATTCACAAGGAGGGATAACTGGTATAGATGGGTCAAGGACAAAGTCAGTTTCAACATCTGGGCACACTGAGCAAATCAAAGAAGGCTATGGTAAGTGCCAACCAAGCACAAATACTTATTCAGGAAAATCATCAATTTTGTTTACTTTCATTGGAAGAAAATAAAAATGGATTAGAGAGCACATGAATGTTTCTAACCAAAGGATGGAGAATTTGGATAGTAATTGTCAGTTTTTGTAGAAGAAGCCACCACGAGGCTGATCATTAAGGAGCAATACAAACTTTCGATATGTAGTCATCATATCTACTACTACTAATGCACTAGACCGACAATAGGGAAAAAAGAAGAGGAGGAGATATAAGGAACAATGGTGACTATAGCAACAACACACATGGAGGATCCAAAAAATCCATCTCAAGAGACAAATTCTACCACACTTCATGTGGATGCACTTGGTAGCAAGTTGCAAGAGCTCACACCTACTAGGGTCATCTATGCATGATAAAAAAAATATACATAAGCTGCCTTCCAAAGAGGATTGTACTAGAGAGGAAACTCGTAGGATGATGTAGCATTAGAGCAGCAAATCAAATATCCATGGGAGTCTTGGAAAGTTGGACAAGAAGATAAGACTCAGGGAAACACGGTGGTACTCAAAGGAGCAAGAGAGGGAGTTGATTCCTCTACCACTCCCCCACTAATATTTTGTGGGACAAAAAGCCTCCTAAGAAGGGGAGGTATGATCCATAGGGATCTAGAAAAACACACCATTCCATTAGATCCATCAGCACCAAGAAGGAAAAGTGAAGAAAAATGAGGAAAAGGAGGTTCTGTCAGCATTTTAATATAACCGCCACTCTGCATAGAGTGGCGGTTGTAGAAGCTCCACCCAACTTGGGTGGTGGTCCTATAACCACTACCCAAATAGGGAGGTGGTCTTGTGACCTCTAGTCTTCAACAAGTGGCACTCCTGTCACTTTTGGTGGAAAAATAAAATGGAGCCCGAACGGTTCAAATTTGAACCAATTGTATTTGTCTCTTCCTTTCATGCGTCCCTTCACATCCTCCAGTGCACAAGAGGACATGGGAAGGCTATAAATTCATGAAGGAGAAAGGGATTTGGGAATTTGAAGATCCAGAGAGATCAAGAAGCAAAGTATTAATTATATGAGAGCAAGTGAGAAGAGATTCTTGTTCTTTGGAGTGGAATTGTAGGAGCAAGGTGTAATAAAAAAGAAAGCAAGTAATTGGAGAGAAGGTTTACATTGTTTCTTATTTTCATACTTATTGTAATCTGTAAAATTTGATTATTGGCCAATACAAGTGGGAAGAAAGAGTAGTTTCCCTTCCTGAATGGTTTTCCCTCAAATTGGGGGTTTCAAGATAAAATTCTTGTGTTGTGTGTGGAATTCTTTTAGCATTTCTCTACAATTCTGTTCTAAGCACTAGTTAATTAGTCACTAAATCTCAAAAAAATTATTTTCCAAAGTAGAAAGTAGAACAACATATTTGTGTGATTTCACATATTTACAAAGCTAGAAGTTTACTTATCATACTTTCACTATGATGATCTTCTACAACTTCTAGATTGAAAGCACCTTACACAAGGGCTAGTGGTTAGGATGGGTTAGATGCATGCATGTGGCTCTCATTCTCTCTTCATACTTTCTCTCATCGATATTGAAGGGTTCCTTCTACTACACTTCCCCAATATTTGAAAGACATGGTCTTACGAGTCCCTTACCTTCTACAGGGTTCTCATCACTACTATCGGTCATCATTCCCCTCAGTCTCAATGCCTCTTGAACTTCCTCATTTGTGCATTATTATATCTAAGTCATCTTTCTCCTTTCTCTCTTTCTTTTACGTGAGCTAGTGCCATCCTTCTCAAACCAACTTCATGCCCTTACACGCAGTGGGTTTTATCTGTCATAGGTAGGTTATCCATCATGAGCTCAATCATTAAGATATTGATAGCTAAAGGTGTCACATGCAAATATGATCCCCTTGGCTCATGTAATTAACCATAACTCTACTTCTTTAGGGCATGAGTATGTCAAAATTGTGTACTCCAAGGTATAACTACACAACACACCTTCCCACTAGCGACCTACAACTCTAGTCCATGGTACATCCAAATCAAATAGTGCTTGATAGTCATCTTGGCTCCACACTTGCTTTCTTCCTATCTAGAAACCCATGTTTTTCATGTAAGATGTTAACCGCTGGTATAATTCCACGTGAAATAAGTTTAAAAACATTTCATATAAGCAATCATAGAGTTTTTCTTCCACCCACTTACAAACATTAAAGTCAGATCTAGTGATGTATCTCGAGAAAATGTACCCTTGCCATCAACACCCAAATCTCAATATTCTCCAAGGACAAATGGAACACCATGTGCATGTCACATCTTAAGATAAAAATGAAAATAGGTCCCGACAACATAACTATGCATTCTTGTTTGTTAACTAATGATTAGTTGAGTTCATTAGCACTTCATCCATAAACAATTTGAATGCTCACACGAAGCGTGCACAAATGCAATTCCCCTATTTTGTCCATTCACAATATTTGGCTAAAGCATTCATAATCATAATAACCATTACAACATACTTGAATGGAAATGGAACATCATAGATAGGTAGCACATATAATAAGGAAATCATTCAACATAGAAAATAATCAATAACACTTGAATTCCCATTATACCATACTCATATCTAGTAATATTTACTACCCAAATGTGATTATCCATTACAAACATACTTCATTACATAAGAGACATGTTGATTACATCCATAATTACTTACAACTATGTGCACATACAAAGTGAACTTACATAATCATCTCACGTACATGGCTACATACACATATTTCTAATAATAGGAATGCTAACAATAGACTGTATTTTTCCTATCTTGATTTAACTATAGATTGAACTATAAATAGCTTGGATTTAACATGTTTTAATCTTATGTTTAGCTTGTCTCCATATGCCTATTGGCATGTCGTGTTTTAGGTATTGTCATTGATGTAAAATCCCATTAATTACAAAGTGGATGATGGAGTTGAGTTATAGTATGCTTAGTGTGATGATTACATGGATATTTAGGTGTGTTCATGGTGGCTTGAGGAGATTCAGTGAGATTGGCTTGGTGTAGCAAGCCCAATCATGTGACCTAGCTAGCCTAAGTGATGGTGCATGGTGGTTGGAGCTTCTTGGTGGCTTGAGAAGCATGTTTGAAACATGGAGAACATGTTTGGGGAGTTTCTAGGAATTGACATGAGTTTTAAGATGTAAATACGGGTTGAATACTAAGTTTCAGGTTGTCATCTAGACCAATTCTAGGTGCTGGGAGGCATGAGGCTGAGATGTAGAGCTATGTGAAGTCATAGAAGCATTAAGGATGTCATACAATCTATTCTAAGTATTTTAGGACCTTTTGTAGAGGTTTCATGGTGAGTTATGATGTTATATCAGTTGACCCTAGCCTAGACTATGAAAAAACCTAAAGGCTAGCCATGCAAATGAGATGGGATGGTAATATGGAGATCTTTTTTGTTATGATGATTTGAGATTATGAAAAGAGGTTTTCTAGAGGTGTGAGAAAATTTTGGATTAGTTCTAAAGAAAATTTTTGCAAGTTATGATTTTTATGTGAAACAGGGTATATTAGAGCTCAAATGTGCCCCCATCCCAAATTACAAGAAGAATACGATGTTTGAGACAACATGGGAATGTCTCCAAGTTGTGGGACTCGAATTGAGACAAGCCTCCAGAGAAGGTCGGCTTCCTATACTTACTCCTAATACTAAACTACTCCTAAGAATTGAAATGCAACTATCTAGCTCTACTCTAACTTTCTAAGGGACCAAGGTGAGAAGGAGATGTATAAAACATAAATCCTAATCTAAAGAAGGTGATAACACCAAAAAGTAAGGGGATGAATACTCCAACAAGAGAGAAGATGAAAGAAAATGATGGTGAAGAGGGCCAAATGAAAACCACATATCAAAATCACATTCAGGGTTCCACCTCCATGATTCCCAATGAAAAAAGTTCTGAAACAACACATACAACACACCTGTAAATGAATGAGAGGCAAGAGAGTACAATAAAACAATAGCCAAGGTGGAAATGAGCCACAAAACTAGAATTTTATTGCTTGAATATCATGCACAGATCATCACGATACATGAAGAAGATTCAAAACATTTATGGAACTCAATTCCAATGCATGATACCCTTAGAACACTTTAGCAACATAAAATGATGCCTTTAGATTCCAAACTATCCAACGTTAAAAAAGGCATAGCTTTACAATATATAGAAAGATAGGAGGGAGAGAAATGTAGAGGGAAATTTGAATTTGAATTTCTCCCACCATCGACCACCTTCATTTAATTTCTATACATGCTCTAAGGAAAGCCTTGAATGCTTCTACAAATCCATGTCTACATGCCATCTACCTTGTTGAAGAAAGAAAGTCACCCATACTACATTTAATTCGATGGTTGAGCCATCTTGAGAAGACCTTTTGTGTGTTGGAGAAGCTTCCTTGGTTTTTTCCTATTTTCCTCAATTTGATTCATGAAATCTGATTTTATTATATAGAGAAGAGAAAAATATTATTATATTTGCAAATATTTTGACAATCAAATCGAAGGAAGATTAATTTATGGTTCCCACAAAAAATTATCATTTTACTTCATTTCTCGGTAATTTTTGTCATTCTTGTGCAACTATTTGATATATGTGGGTGATTCCTTCATATCATGGCACCATAGGCTCCCATTGATTTTGAAATTCTATAGAATGTCCCTAATAATGTAACATGCTTCATTTTGACCCATGCTTCATCTTTTATTTTGCCTTAGCCCATGACACTTTCCATTGTAGCATGGCCTTGAATATCCACCCGTAGAGCCTTCCTTCATTATATGTAACTTTCTTCACACCCGCGGTTCCTTCTCAACTCTACATCTCTACGTAAATCCTCTATGGCTATGTTCCTCCATCCACGACATACTCAAAACATTCTACAACCTCTCCACGTTCATCTCGAATGTCCGCAAGTCTAACACTTATACAATTTTCTCAAATTTTGCAAGTGATGACAAATTGGACAAAAATTTTCTTGACTCATAGGGGTCATAGTCCTGCTAGATGGATGATCAATAGCCTTAGGTATCCATTGGGCATAGGGTCGGGATGATTGATTTTGTCTTGCATTTGACTCTTTTGATTGATGGCAACTGATCCTTAACACCTTGGACTTCATCTTTCAATAGTATCCTCTAAAGACATGGAACCTGTGAAATAATATCCTCCAAGTAACAAAACATGTGCAAAGCACTTAGGGGAAGGAAACTTACACTACTAAAAAAATAGTGTGCTAAAAGCACTTGGAGGAATTGAAATCCTAAGATATTATGTACAAAATTCCATGAAATGTATTAATGATAAGGTTTAAGATGAATCCCATTGATTGGAATTTGAAACACATTCCCATCAAGATCAAACAACTCAAATGAGTTAGCAACCTTTTAAGCAATGATAATATATGGTCCACTCTAAATAGCATCAAATTTGGAGTGTCCCTAGTTTAGCTCTATCCACATCCCATTTCAAAACTAGATCTCCAACCTTAAATGTTTGATCTCTAGATTTTTTTGTCAAACCACTGTTTGGTTGATGTCTGATGTTGTTCCATCCCAACCATGGTGCCATTTCTATTTTCCTCTATTTGCACAAATTCCACCATTCTGATTTCTCTTTGATCCATGCCTTTAAATTCTAGTTGCTTTGCTAATTTAAGTGAAGGAAACTCAAGTGAAAAAGGAATTCTAGCTTCTTTTCCATATACCAGTTTGTAGGGAGAAGTGCCAATGGACTTCTTTGTTGTTATCCTATCTTCCCAAAGAGCATTCTTCACCTTTATATGCCACTATCTTTGATTGACGTCCATTATCATCTTCATGATTCTGATCAAATTTTTGTTAGTGGATTCTACCAATCCATTACCTTGGGGGTAATAATTGGAAGAATTTTTAATATAAATCCCAAGTTCTAAAGCCCATCTAGAAATATTGGATCCCAAAAAAGATTTAGCATTATCAGATATAATGGTCTCGAGGGACACAAAACCTTATGAAAATTTCTTCAAAAATTCAGGATGACTCGTGATTCAATGGCATGGCTTTAGTCCACCTAGTGAAATAATTTGTGGCTTTGAAGACCCATTGTGACTTGCACTAGATGGTGGGTTGATCATACTAATTAAGTTAAGACCCATTATGTAAATGAATCATCTTCTTGGATTGAATGAAGTGGTAGGGTTGCAAATATTTTATTTCTAGTGAAGAGTGCACATTATTTGCACTTCCTCACCAACCCGTGAGCATCCGTGGACAATGTAGGCAGAAATAACTGGTTTTATAATCTTCATGGCTATAGCTTTAGAAGAGAAATTTTTCCTAAGAAACCATCATGATATTCAGCCAAAACCCTATCACATTTCTCACCTTAAATGCATCCGAGTAGTACGCATGTTTCACCTTTTTTCTTAGATTGTTTCTTTGAATTATTGATGAAATAGATAGGGTAATGGGAATAGGAGGAATACTGTTCAAATGTTAGTTGATGGGTTGTTGTGCGATATGAATTTTGAATCCACACTGATCGTGAGAGTTTCCTTTTGGATAGGAGGAACTACACCGTAATGAAAGCAAGACCACCGTAGAAAGAATTAAACAATATGGGTAGTGAACTGCCTGGCGTGAGCTAGATCAGGAAGCGTTATACTTCCTAGATGGGTACATCAGATCCTTATTTTAAACAAATTAATGCTAAAAACGAGGTAAATCCTAATTTTATTTTGAAATGATTTAGGCATCTCACTTAAAAACACAATAAGAAAATAAATCTAATCTAACAGGCTAAGCTAGAATATAATCCATGGGTCAAAGGGTTGGTTCGGGTTACGTAGGTCGATAAAGGTCTCGGGTAGGTTCAAGTGAGTGAGGGTGAGGTAAAATTAGGTGGATAGGTCTTTTTAAGGCTGTGTGGGAAAACATAGAGACCGATGTCGGTCGGGGTGACCCGACCATGGTTAGGTTTAACCGGCACCGATTCTTGTGAGATCTGGAAACATCGCGAGCGAGGTTTTTGTCTCTTTTGTGATTGCACAAAGGATTTGGTTAGTCGAGACGAGGTATTGGGTGATTTGGAATGGGTTTTTACAAGGTTTTGATAGGTCTATGGAGGTAAAAAATGTTGGATATGGTCAATAGGGAGCAAGATGAACAATGGATGATAAAATAATGATAAAATGAAATAACCAGGAAAGTATGATGTTGTACTTACTTGGATTTCATTTCTGAAAGTCTATGTGTGAAGAATGGAGGTGTTGATGATGGGTTTGAAGGTTGCAAGTGATCACCAACTGAAAAAAATATTCTGCATGGGTTACATGTACACTCCTCTTTTCTTGGATAGATTAGAATGTGGCTGGGAAGGCTCTGCAGGAGAAGATCATCAATCTCCTTCCTTGGATGTCAGTTCTTGTTGGAATTGGCTCTTTGAAGATGTGTTATCTCTTTGAGATTTCATTCTTACTCGTCCACATTTTCTCCCAATGTTTTCCAACCTTGAGAATTAGGTAGTTTAGGGGTTAAAAGGGGTAACCGACATGGTGGTCAGCTTAACGGTGATGGTTAGGGAAACCGATGTCGGTCAAGGTGGGATTTTCTAGGTTTACTAAACTTAGGAGATCCTCCTAATTTCCTCATATCTTGTGTCGTTATCCCATGGATTAGGTCGGAGCTTCTTGTGAGCATGTAGGAATGTGGTTAGAGGGAGTGTAGGCATTGAATTTTAGGGTTTGGGTAAGTCCTAGTTAGTTATGGTACCTTCTTAAGAATAGGTCTTAGGTTGAGTTAGCTTAGTGAGGTGTCTAAGTGAATTATATCTGTAGACATTATTTAAATAAGATATTTAAATAATAAATATAGTGAGGATAAAGCATTAATTTAATTAAATAAATTAAATTAATATTAGTAAGTGAAGGGGTCATGGCTAGGTAGATGTAATAAAGGGGGCTTATATGTCGGGGAATTTGTCATCACCAATCGACACTATGATAATTCTTCACGGGAAGTATGATTATTTACTAATGCCTGACTTTTAGTTTGGTGGATGGAATCTGGAAACACAACAACAACCATAACACAAGAATACCATAGACTATGATAAGAAGGAATGACGATAAATCTGAAATATAAGTGTAAATTATAATATCAACATGAAATTGTTACAATCTCACCCATGAGGTACTTCAAGTGTTACTGACTTCACTTGCCTTCCAACAATAACTATGGGAGAAACTTCACAATTACACTTCTTAATGGCTTCTTTAACACACCTTCAAAATGATGGCTTCCTTTACACACTTACTCATACAATATTTCTCACTACTTCCTTCTATATGCTAAATGAGGGGGGTGGCCTCTTTATTTATAGGAATTTAGGCTTATCCATCTTATCTCTAAGATAGGATAGGAAATCTCTTCCGGCCAATCATATTTCATGCCTAAACTCTTGCCTTTACATGTAGGCTTATCTTCTAAGATAAGATAAACCTTATCATCTCACATGGGTTCCACCTTTTTAGAATTTTCCACAAATAAAATACACAAAAATTATGACATCACTCTTTGTCCTTATTACAAATATAATATTTCTAATTCCTAATCATGTAGACCCTACTTCTCTACTTATCCCAACTTTGACATTTTAACATTACCGGACCACTTACAGACAAATATTTACTTTTTACAACATTCCTATTATACTTTGACTGTTACCGTACTCTACATTATTGGTGGCACCATACTGATGGCGTCGTTATCTTCTATCGGACGCTACTACTAATTACACTTAACAAAATCCTATTCCTAATACATACATTAATGAAATAGAAATTACGGAGGAAAATTTTAGTGTCGACATCTTCCCCCTTCCTAGCTTCTACTCCGTCCTCGGAGTAGACTATTCTAGTGCTTGGAAAATCTTCAACTTGTCATGGTTGACCCATTTTGTAATGGGAGTGCCATCGATTCCTCCGGTCAGTGCGTACCATTTTCATGCACAACTGCTTTATTTTGTAGGGCCCCATCCATTTTGGAAGAAATTTTCTCTGTCTTCTTTTTTTGTATCTGGAATCATATACTAGAACCAAGTCATTCACATGAAATGGAGACCAACGGATCTTTTGATCAAAGTATTCCTTCTGCTTCATTTTCTTCTTATAGCTTGTATCCTGCTATTTCCCTCATTTCCTCTAGCAAATGAAGATGTAATAACCTTTCTTTTCTTGAATCACTTTCATCCATCCTTTCATTTTCATAACTCTCATAGTGGGAATATCAAACTCAATAGGAAGAAGCTGGATCAATGCCATAGGCCAATTGAAATGGGAGTATCCTGTTGCTTGACTTTGATGTTGCCCTATATGCCCATAATGCTGCATGAATCCTTTTATCCCACTTATGTACTGCAAGGCTGCATCTTTTGCTAGAATTTGACACAACACAAAAAAATTTGTTCCACCTTGGTCCATTTGTGCTTGGCTTATATGTTGTTACCTTCTGTGCTTAATAGAAAACTTATTGACTAGGGCCTCTACCACCTCATTAATGAAGTGGCTTCCTTGATCTGTTACATTCTATTAGAAATTTTTGCCCTAGCAAGTAATTCCTAAACTTCTTTACAGCAAAAATGATAGCAGAGCCTCTTTTTGATTCTGAGTATAATTTACCTCAAGACTTTGCTCATTTATGTCTCGCTCCCAAAGTAAATTGGATGATCATTCCCATTTTCATCCTTTTGGCTCAGAGTACTTCCTAGTGCTGCATATGAGGCATCAGTATACACAATGAATGGCTTGCTCAATCTGGATTCTTTAAAACAGGTGAAGACACCAGGGCTTCCTTCAGTTGTTCAAAAGTTTCATGTGCCTTATTTCCTGGTTCATAAGTAACATCCTTCTTCAAGAACTGGGTTAGTGGCTGTGTAATCTTTGAGAAATTCTTGATGAACCTTCTATAGTAACCCACATGGCCTAAAAATGATCTCAATTTACTTCTATTCATAGGAAATGGTAACTCTTTGATTTTGAAACTTTATCGGGATCGAGTACCAATACCATCTCTGGATCTGACATGCCCTAACAAAACGCCTTTAGAACATCCAAAGACACTTTGTAGGGTTTAGTGAGGCTTGTGCTTCATCTAACCTTTGAAATGATGTCTCCATCACAGTGCGGGTGGTCAACTTGCTCCCATAGATGCAAAAATCATCTAGAAATACTCGATGAAGGTCCCAATGTAGGGTTCAAACACCCTATTCATCAAATATTTGGAATGTTCTTTGGAGCATTAGACAACCCAAAAGCATAACTCTATAAGCAAATGTTCCCAAGGAGTGGTGAATGTGGTCTTCAACTGATCTTTCTCCACTATACGAACTTGGTTGTATCCGTTATATCCATCGGTAAAACTATAGCACTCTTGGCCTACTACTACTTCGTCAAGATCTTATCGAGAATGGAAGAGGGTAATGATCCTTCTTTGTTGCCTTATTGAGCTTCCTGTAATCAACACAAATGCGTAGCTTCCCATTCTTTTTTTTTGAGATCACAATGGGAGAAACCCATTCTGAATTCTCCACATCAAATATGAATCTGCATCAAGCAACTTATCTATTTCTTCTTTTACGAGTCTTGGAAAAATTAGGATTCATTCTATATGGCATTTGCTTTATGGGCTTAGCACCATCTACCACTCAATAGAATGTTCTACCCAACTTACTTGTGAAGTTCCTTGTAATCAAAAGTGAATATGTGTATGTACCTTCGAAAGAGTGGAGGTAGGATTCCTTCTCACTCTCCATCACAACATCACCAATCTTTATT
Organism: Taxus wallichiana var. yunnanensis; assembly: GCA_018340775.1. Classification (NCBI taxonomy): domain Eukaryota; kingdom Viridiplantae; phylum Streptophyta; class Pinopsida; order Cupressales; family Taxaceae; genus Taxus; species Taxus wallichiana. The sequence goes on along the minus strand of CM031238.1, from coordinate 129,033,572 downwards.
TGTTGGAGACGATCATCAATTTATTCTTCGAGATAATTTTATGGGGTCATGAGTCGGTGTATTGGAAAGGATATCCATGATCTGAAACATCAACCTCACTTTCTTCATCTTCGTGTCCACTTCACTTTAGTAGTAGAGTAATCGGAGGATGTCCGATCATCAATTTCATCACTTGAATCCACGAGGTTTTACCTTATGATGTCGAGGGATCACATTTATTTTCACCCTCTCTCTACCACGTCCAAGTGTCATGAAGCCTTCATTCTAGTAGTTTCTTACATGAACTCTCCTTAGCCATGGTCTTCCCAACAACATTGGATGCAATGCATTACCATTTTTCATCACCGAAAGTCTACCACACATACAACACCCATAATAGATATTGCCACATTTGAAACTACACCTTACGGTTTAGTTTTCCCTTATTTAATGACCTTAACATAAGTGTTGAGGGGCGATCAATTTTTAAACCCAACATATTCATTACAGACTCGGTCATTACATTAACTGCAGCACCTCCATCAACTAAGACATCATGAATTGAAATACCATTACATAGTACCTCAGCTTGTGGAGCATAGGGATCCGCCTCTGCCTCCAAAATAGGGACCTCAACCTCCTTCCTTCGTCGAGCATTGAGTCCACTTCGCAGCTCCCGCCTCTTCTCAGAAGACATAGCCAAGAGTTGACCATATGTAATATTTGCAGGCCTTTTGGACAGATCTTCTAAGATGGAGTATGGTCCTTGTCCCTGTGAAATCAGAAAATCCTGCACACCCAACTTTCTTCTCCTATGTTTCTTACTAGTTTCTCCTTTCATCTTCTTAGGATCATTTCCATCTTGGTTATCTTTTTCTTTCTTTCTTTTTGTTACAAACACATCTACTTCATTATTTATGCTCTTATCTACTACATCAAAAGAATTCACAGGTGCTTTTCCTTTATCATTATCTCTTGTACCAGATGTAGAAGCTCTATCTAGACAATTATACTTATAATGACCCTTTTTATAACAACCATAACATACGACTTCAGAAATATTTCTTTTTAGACCTCTATCTCCTCCACGAGAACTAAAGTCTTTTCCTTGAGAAGATTAATAGTTAACTTACCCATCTTCTTGAGCAGATCTTCATACTCAGTAGATGTACTAGGAGAAAGATTTGTGCTCACCGAGAGTGGTTGTGGATTCTGAACCAAAGGTGCTGGTGTAGGCTCTACTTTAGCAACAATTTCTTTGGGCTCCTCTTCCATGCTTTCTTCTTGCCTTCTTGCAATCTCCTTTGCTTGTTCAATGGTAGCTGGGCGGTCATACTTCACTCGTTGTCTAATCGATCTCGGCTTCATCCCAAGAATGAAGTGCTTATAGAGGAGATTATCCACGCCATTCATCAACCCATCGCTAATCCTTCCTTCCGGATCGGGCATCGAGCTTCCTCCTTAGCTCTAGAACATGAGCATGATAATCTCTTATCTTATCCTTCTCTCCTTGGGCTAGCTTTGTGATCTCGATCATGAGATCTGCATATTTTTGTTGTTTACCAAATTCTTCAAGAAAATTTTCGAGTTAATAAATCCCATGAATTTTTCACATTATCACCTAGTGTTTGAACCACCTAAGTCTTTGAACCATCCAAAAAGGTAGGAAAAAATTTAGTCCATTGTTCCCTTCTTATAAGGCCATTACAAATACAAGATTGTTTAAACTCTTGAATGAAAGAGGAAGCATCTTCATTAGATTGGGCTGAAAAAACAGGAATCTTCCCCATTTTCAAAAGTAACCACAGTGAAATACCAACCCACAAGTACAATCAACAAGACTTATGTGCACAAATAATTGGAATCACTATAATAGAAAGTGACTTTACACCTTTCTACAGTAAAATAGAAATGACCATGGTAAACTATGGTAAAACTTGACTTCTATGCGGTAAAAAAACTTTGTGGTAAACACTATTCACGATAAAAAGTGAAGTTACTGCGATAAATACTATTCACGGTAAAAAGTGACTTTACTGCATGGTAAATACTATTCATGGTAAAAAGTGACTTTACCATGGTAACTACTATGCACAGTAAAAACAAGGTTACTCTCCAAATGATTTTTGACTAAGTGGGAATATCTCTCCAGAAAATCCACCAACGAGGAATGGTCAGAAACGGAACCAAAATGTCATCACCAATCCGGCACTATGATAATTCTTCACCGAGAACTCCTCGTGCTATGATTATTTACTAATGCACAACTTTTAGTTTGGTGGATGGAATCTGGAAACACAACAACCATAACACAAGAATACCATAGACTATGATAAGAAGGAATGATGATAAATCTGAAATATAAGTGTAAATTATAATATCAACATGAAATTGTTACAATCTCACCCATGAGGTACTTCAAGTGTTACTGACTTCACTTGCCTTCCAACAATAACTATGGGAGAAACTTCACAATTACACTTCTTAATGGCTTCTTTAACACACCTTCAAAATGATGGCTTCCTTTACACACGTACTCATACAATATTTCTCACTACTTCCTTCTATATTCTAAATGAGGGGGTGGCCTCTTTATTTATAGGAATTTAGGCTTATCCATCTTATCTCTAAGATAGGATAGGAAAGCTCTTCGGCCAATCATATTTCATGCCTAAACTCTTGCCTTTACATGTAGACTTATCTTCTAAGATAAGATAAACCTTATCATCTCACATGGGTTCCACCTTTTTAGAATTTTCCACAAATAAAATACACAAAATATTTATGACATCACTCTTTGTCCTTATTACAAATATAATATTTCTAATTCCTAATCATGTAGACCCTACTTCTCTACTTATCCGAACTTTGATATTTTAACATTACCAAACCACTTACAACAAATATTTACTTTTTACAACATTCCTATTGTACTTTGACTCATTACCGTACTCTACATTATTGGCGGCGTCTTGATCGGGTGCCGTTATCTTCTATCGACGCTACTACTAATTACACTTAACAACATCCTATTCCTAATACATACATTAATGAAATAGAAATTACGGAAGAAAATTTTAGTGTCGAAAGGACGAAGGGGGAGTGTGACCTAATTTTAGTGTCTACATTTTCCCCCTTTTTTTTTTCATAGCTTGTATTGGTAAGTAATGCTAAAAAAATAAGATATGGTTGGCCCATGTGGGGTGAATGTGATCCCCCTCAAACCAGAGGCTGACAAAGCAAAGCAGGTGAAGCAATGAGTGGTTTGATAAAAGGTAAATATGAGGAAAAGGTAAGTGGGTGTAGGGGAAGAGGGTGAAAGGTCTACTCAGGTGATCTAGGTAATGGGTCAGGGTCAAAGGTAGCAATAGTCAAACACACACACACACGTATAAACTGCAACACGCTACCGGGTTGAAGAGCAGAAAACTCTACATCGTCTAAGGTCGATAGGTTTATCCAAACAAGGGTGAAGTGAATTCGTGTAGCCAAATTATAGGATAAGGTCAAGAAAAATAATGTATGTTAGGTGCGGGAACGTTTAGGTATGTTCCTGTACACTAAAGGTAGTGTCAAGATAAACGGTCACGACAATAGGCTAAGTAAGGTCATTAGGTCAACAACATAGGTAATGTAAAGTGCCGCAAGGTATAGCAAACACATGAGGTCAAAGGTCACTAGCAATGGTCCAAGTCCAAATATCGAGATCATGGAACGGGTAAGGCCGAGGTAGGGGTAAAATAATAAGGCATCAACAGCGGATGCGAGGAGGTTGAAGAAGGTGGAGGGCTAGAGGTGAAGGTAAAGTGGTCAAGTAGGTGTAGGGGAGGCAAAAGAAAGAGGAGGTAAGGAAAATGAGGTAAATGTGAGGGAAATGAGTATGTAGGGTAACCAACATCAATCGGTATGAACCGATGATGGTGTAGGGGAACCAACGGCGGTAGTCTAGGGCATCAGACCGGTAGTGGTCAAGGGTTAACCAATGTCGGTCGGGTTGGGTCGGGTATAAAAAGTGGAAAACCCACGTTTTAAAATTCATTTGTGCATTGTTAAGAAGAAGAAAAGGACAAAAAGAGAGAAAAGAGGAGGAGGTCAAAAGAGTATGGCAGAGAGATTGGTTGGCGAGCCACATAGGTGAGATTGATTGGGCGAGAGGTGGGACTATGAGATCAGGTGGCACAATTCATGTGGCTAAGGATTGGTTGTTCTTGGCTCAATGGCAGAGGTAGGAGAGGGGTCGGGTGGTCCACCCATACAATGAGCCAGATATACCACCATGGCGTCGGCAAAGGGATGAGGTAAGCTCCACACCATAGCTTAATGATTTGATTGATGAAGTAGGTTAAAATATGGGTTGTGATAAAAACATGGGGGGAGGTTTTGAATTTTGGATTGGGAGGTAAAGTGGATATAATTCGGTTGGGGGAGGTTGGAATGTAGGTTAATAGGAATGGGAAGGGAAGTAGGGTTGGAAAGTCGGGGTGGGTGGTGTGACGGTGATCGACGTCGATCGACTTGTGGCCGATGTCTATGGGTAGTGGCTGCACCGGTCCACAAGAATAGTGGACGAGTGCCGATTAAAGGGAGACCATGGTCAGTTTGGAGATAAATGGGGTTGGTTAATCCTAAGTGTAAATTGGGATAAAAAAGGTGAGAGAGTAAGGGTAGGGTGGGAAGAAGTTAGTTAAGAGGGGAAGGGGTTAGGGTGAGAAAGTAGGGTAGGTGGGTAAGGGTTGAGGGTGGTTGTGGGTGAGGGTAGGGTAGATGGGTGGATGGGTTTGGGTAGGTGTGGGTGAGGGTTAGGGTAGATAGGTAGGGTAGATGGGTTTTGGTAGGTGTGGTTGAGGGTTAGTATAGATAGGTAGGGTAGATGGGTGGATGGGTTTCGGTAGGTGGATTTGGGTAGGTTGGGGTGAGGGTCAAAGGTTAGATAGGTTCGGGTGGATGGGTTTGGGTAGGTGTGGGTGAGGGTTAGGGTACATAGGTAGGGTAGATGGGTTAGGGTAGATAGGTTCAGGTGGATGGGTTTGGGTAGGTTGGATTAGTGACAAGGCCAACGATTAAGTCGGGGTGTGGGGTAAAAATAATGTAAGTTGGGAAGGTGGACTAATATATTACTTTTGTGGGATGCAGACCCAAGACGAGCTACGAATGAGGGTTGGGAGAGACACAGCACATGGAGCATTCCACGACATCGAGATAGGGAGATGATTGACCTCACTTTGTGGACCAACTGCGTGTCAAGTCATTTTTGTATGTATTATATATGAGACCGGCCTATGTGCCGAAGAGATTTCGTAGTGATTATTGTGTTGTATATATGAGACCGGCACATCGTGTGCCGATGACATTTCATATTGTATATCGGCTACATGTCGATATTTTTGAGATGATAGCCATGATGAGACAGGCATGTATATTGAGATACACATTTATTTATTTATATGATGAGATTCATGGTATTTGGTGATGTTGTTGTGATGTGTATGAGTTTTACTTTATTATGATATGGATGGAAAATAGATGAGTTAGGCATGATAGAGTCAAGTCATAGGCATGGATTGAGTCAGGTCGGTTTAGGCATGGATCGAGTTAGGTCGGTTTAGGCATGGATTGAGTCAGGTTGGTTTAGGCATGGATCGAGTCAGGTTGGTTTAGGCATGGATTGAGTCAAGTTGGTGTAGGCATGGATTGAGTCAGTTGTTAGGCATGGTTGAGTTAGGTTGGTTTTAGGCATGGATGTTCATTTCAGTATTTTGATAAAAATGGTAATATAAATGCATGAGATGGTATAAAATGTGGAAAATGTTGGTTATGTATGAAAATGTGAAATAATATAAGTGGTAAAAGTTATGTGGTATATGGTTTAGATGTCGAGGTTTTTGATATGAACAGGAAATCAGGTAAAGGTGGGGAAAATGGTTAGGGTAAAGAGTGGCTGAGCTAACCTTCTAGGGCCCCATGCCCTAGAAGTGCTGCCTACATAGTCCCGGTGAAAAGGGACCTCAGACTAATGTAGTTCTCCCATAAGCTAGGGAAGAAGATGAAAATGAGTTGGTAGGTTTGTGGTCATGTTGTGGGTTTGGGTTTAATAGGTGGGGGTAGATGATAGTAAAAATGTTGTAGGTGAGGGCGATTATGGCGAAAGAGGAGGATGACCCCAAAAGGTAAGTGTTGAGGACCAAGTCCTATATAAGAAGATCAAAAGGTAATGAAGAAGATAAAAGATAAGAGGGGGTAAGAAAGCCACCAATTAGCAAGGATCAAAATGTATGAAACACATCTATAGATAGGCTAATGAACATAAGACCCTAAAGACATTACATGATTGATAATTCTAAGAGTGACGAATAGTCACATGATCCCCAAATGTTGTAGGTTCAACAGGTCCCTTGAGGTATGAAGTGAAAAGACAATGGGTAAGGAGGTGCAGGTAATTGGGTCATAAAATGGGAAGTAGAATGCCTTGGGCAATAGAGCCAAGATCACAATAGGCAAGTCCATGACAAAAAAGCTTATTTTTTTTTTTTCTTTTTCTTTTTGAGATAGACTGATCGATGCAGGAATTCTATATGGGATGAATATATGGATCCTTGAGGTCTTGAAGCTGATCGATGCGGGAAGCTTTTGAATTTTAATTTGTGAGAAAATAGTCCTCTTTTTGGAAAGACTATGTAGAGAGTTGTGAGCTTTTATAGCTGTCCTTGAGGGAGCGATCTACTCATAGTGAAAATTAAAGGTGGAAGATGTCCTTTTAAGGGATTCATCTTTTATATTGGAATTTTGACTCAAGGAGTTGATCCCTTATTTTGGAAGATGTCCTTATTAGGGATTCATCATTTTTTTACTTTTAAGTCATAGACGAGACTAAACAAAGGCATTTGGTTCTTGTTGAGAAGGCAAGGGTGAACAACCATGGGATCTCATCTAAAAGAAGATGAAAAATATCCATGAGAATCATGTCATGTGTAGAGCCGTGGTGCACATATTTAAGATAAGCCAAAAGGGTGATGGGTAATCACATGATTCTTGTTTAATCGTTAGGAGATGGATGGAGTGGATAGCGCCAAGGGAAAAGCTGTAAAGAAACACAAGGTGAGGTAGGAAAATGAGTCAAAAATAGAATGGTCGAAGATGTATGTGTTAAGGGAGAGGTTTGGATTTACCCTCAAGTGAGGACAAATGATAGGCACCCAATCCATAGGTATGAGTTACGATGTATGGTCCAAGCCAATTAGGGAGCAAATTTTCCCGTTTAATTTTTTTCTACTTTGTTACGTGTTTATTTTCTTTCAAAACAAGGTCACCGACTTGGAAGGTTCGTTCATGAACACGTTTTTCATAAGCACGTTTGATACGTTGTTGATAAACTTGAAGGTGATCTAGAGCATTAAGATGACATTCGTCTAATAAATCTAGTTGTGCTAAGTGGTCCTAACGAAAGTCATCATTAGTAAGCATGTCATGGAGAGAAATGTGAAGTGAGGGGATCTAGACTTCAAGAGGTAGAACAACCTCAGTACTGTAGACCATTGAAAAGGGTGTAGCTGTAATGGAAGTGTGAATACTAGTGTGGTATGCCCATAGAGCAAAAGGAATGTGCGTATGTCAATCCTTCCCAAGATCATCAACCACTTTCATGAGATAATGAACTCATGTATTTTCTTAGATTTCATGGAGATCGAGTGGTATGGCTTCTAACCATTTTGTGTAGTATTCGGTAGCAGTTATGATCTATTGATGGCATTGGGAAGAATGAGGATTGATTTCTCCGACAAGATCCAAACCCCATTAAGAGAAGGGCCAAAGGTCACGAGCGACCTGTAAGGCATGACTGGGTGTATGATGAAGGTTGGAATGTTGTTGACATTTCACATAGTGTTTGACATAGTCGCAACAATCATGGTTAAGGGTCGGCCATAATAGCCTAGGCAAAGAATATGCTTATCAATAGCAAGACCACTAAAGTGACCTCCACATATGACATCATGAACCTCCTTGATGGTATAAGGAATTTCAAAACTTGTGAGGCATCGTAAGAGAATACCATCAAATTCGTGCTTATAGAGGAGTCCCTCAGAAAATGAAATGGGAGACCTTCTTAAGGAAGGTGCGTTGTCCGTTATGGGTGAGATCGGGAGGTAATATGGAGAGGGATATGTAGTAGGAGTATTGTTTATACCAAAGGTCACTTGGGTCGGGGGTGTCAGTTCTGATTGAGTAAACATCGTGAGGTAAATAAGAAGGTGAATGGAGGTGTTATATAGTGACAAATATTTTGGAATTGATACGGGAAGCGGGTATTTGGGAAGCTAAGTAGGCCATAGTGTCTGCAAATTTTTTGGTTGACCATGGGATGGTTTGAAGGGTGTAACGATCAAAGGTGGTCAAAAGTATGTCTACATGATGTTTATACTTTTGAAGTATCTCGTTACGAAATTGGTACATACCATTGACTTGGTTTATGACCAATTTTGAATCACCAAAGATATGGATTGATTTGACATCGAGGGCATAGGCGGTCGAGACCTAGTACGAGCACTTCATACTCAAAGAATATTATTGGTGTATTCAAAGTCTAGTTTGAAAGACAATGGCATGGATTCTCCATCCAAAGGGATGAGGATAACACCAGCTCCACCCCCATGTTGACACTTGGTACCGTCGAAGAACAAGTGTCATTTGGTAAGGGGTTCATCCAGGAAAGGGTAGTAATGGATTCATCGGGAAAGTCAAAATTAGAGGGTTGGTCCCCGATAATAGGTGCGTCACCGGTTGGTCAATGATAGCCTGGCCCTTAATGGACTTTTATTAAATGAATTCGAGGTCAAGATCAGCTAAAAGCATAAGCCATCATGCGGTGCGCTGATTTTGATAGGGTTTGGCATACATGGATGTAAAGGGTCGATGTTGGTCACAACATAAGTTTTGTGGTTAAGTAGGTAATGGAGGAGTTTGGTGGCAACAAAAATAATGCTAAAAAGCTTTTAAGGTGGTGGTATCGGGTTTCATAGTCCAAAATAGTACATCTTATGTAATAAACTACTGCTCCCTATGTTGTTCATCGCGATGAGCGAGCATGGCTCCCAAGGAATGATCAATGGCTGATATGTATAGGTAAAAAGGTTGATCGTATTTCGTTGGAATGAGTATGAGTGGTTGGAGAAGGTATTGTTTTAGGGACTCAAAAGCATTGTGATAGTCATCATCCCATTTAAAGGAGATATCCTTCCTAAGCAAATGATGAAATGGTTGACACCGATCTGATAATTGTGAAATGAAACGGTGAATGGATTGCAATTTTCTTTGCAGAGCTACGGAAGTTGTTTGAGGTTCGTGGGTGGAGGCATTTCCAGAATGGCCTTAACTTTACCAGGGTCAACTTCTATACCACAGAGGGAAACAATAAATCCCAGGATTTTTCCTGAGAGTGTTAGGAATTAGAGAACAAATATGCGGAAACAATTCCTCAAACCATAACAGTAGGAAACTATATAGCAAAATTATACTTGTAGAAATATAACATCATAAATAAATAATGCACAAAAGAAGACAAGACAAGATTTAACGTGGTTCAACCAATGTGGGCTACGTCCACCAAGAACTTGCTCAGATTTTATTATCAACAAGAGTAAAACAACTCTCACAATCTTCTCTCAGTTATGAACTCACAATAAAATTCCAAAGATGTTAAACCACAATTGACACCCAATTGCATAACCTTGATCACTCTTGATCACCTCTTGAACATTCAAGATATCTTCAAGATACCCTAACACCTCTATTTATAGGATTACAATCCTTTAAGAAGCCATAAAGTTGACCCTATAAGATTGAAAGTCGCGATCTTTAACTTCCCATGGCTGGAAAAATAGTCCCGATGTTAACAAAGCCAATTTAACAACATGTCCTTGAAACACAGCACAACAACATCACAACAAACGAATGTAGAATGCTCCCAAGAATCAAAACTTAACCATTCGAGCTCAAAGACTTCAACACCGATTCAAGAAGACCAAAAACAGGCTCCACACCCTAACAATCTCCCACTTGGAGACTATTTCCACTTCGAAAAAGTTCTTAACCCTTCATTATCAACCATGAAGGCCAATCAAAGTTGAACACAACTTCAACTTCTCCCTTGTGACCACCTTGGTCATCATATCTACAGGATTCTAACTGGTATGAATATTTTCCAGCTTCAACTTATCTTCTTCCAAAGTTGTCCTGATGAAATGATATCTCATCTGAATGTGCTTCATCCTAGAGTGGAAAGCGGAGTTCTTCACAAAATGAATAAGTAATCTAACTATCATTGTGTAGTCTCCCAACTTCCTGCTTATGACCCAACTCATCAAGAAACGGTGTAGCCAAATCATCTCCTTGCTTGCCCTCGTGGCAGCAACATACTCAAACCTCTCGTGGTTGACAAAGCCACAACCTTTATAACTATGAAATCCAACTCACTGTTGTATCACCAACCATAAATACATAACCTCGTCATGTTCCTCCGTTGTCCAAATCTCCTTCCATGTCTGAATCTACATATCCACGTAATGTAGTGTCTGATCCACCGAAACACAATGCTACTCCCATGGTCCCTCTCAAATACCGAAGGATCCACTTTAACGCCTTGTTAGTGCTCTCTACTGGATCACTCATAAACCTCTCACTACTCCCACTGCATGGGAAATGTCAGGCCTAGTGCATACCATAACATACATCAAGCTACCAACTGCTGATGAGTACGGTACCCTAGACATCTGTATTCTATCCTCCTTAATCTTGGGACTCTACTCCTTTGATAATTTAAAGTGACCTGCCAAAGGAGTACCAACCGGTTTAGCATCCTACATACTAAACCTCTCCAAGACCTTCTTTATGTACTCTTCTTGAGATAATACCAGCTTCCTCTCCTTCTATTCCGAGTTATTCTCATACCAAGGATTTGTTTTGCTACCCCAAATCCTTCATAGCAAAGGAATCACCTAGTTATGCTTCTTGAGTACCTTTATTTCCTGCATGTTCTTCCCTGCAACAAGCATATCATCTACATACAGCACATAATAATATAACTACCATCAAGAAACTTCTTGATGTACACGCAATGGTCTGAGTGACACCTAGAGTAACCCTTCTCCTGCATAAAACTATCAAACTTCATGTACCATTGTCATGGAGCTTGTTTCAGGCCATACAAGCTCTTCTTCAATTTGCACACTAACCTCTCCTTCCCTTTGACCTCATAACCTTGTGGCTATTGCATGTATAATTCCTCCTCCAACTCACCATGAAGGAATGTAGTCTTCACATCCAACTATTCTAAGTGCAAGTATTCTACTGCAACTAAACCAAGAATAGTCCTAATAGAAGTCATTTTAACAACAAGAGAAAAAATTTCATCAAAGTCTATACCTTTCTTTTGTGCAAATCCTTTGACCACCAATCGGGCCTTGTATCATTTCCTACCTCCATCTTCCTCTTTGATTCTATACACCCACTTGTTCTGCAATGCTCTCTTGCCCTCAAGTAGCTCCACTAGATCCCAAGTCTAGTTTTCCATAAGAGATCTATGCTCCATCCATGGCCTACTCCCACTTATTCCTAGCATCCACTGCACCGCTTCCTCAAAGCACTAGCTCTCCACATCAAGTGAGCAATAAATAATTCAAAGATGGAGTAAATTGTTCAAGTTCCCTTCTTACCCTAGAAGACCTTCTCACCTTAGGAGTTTGGGGTTCTTGATGAGTAGGTACCTGAACTGGCTATGCCGGAACATGTTGTACCTAAACCAGCCCCTTGGATACCTTGTTGTCTGCAATGTCCTCTAACACTGTGTATTCTTTCTTTGATTCCTCTTCTATTCTTGCAATTGATCTTTATACATGATTTTTTCATTAAAGACAATATCTCTAGACCGAAATATTTTCTTGTCTTTAAGACTCCAAACACGGAAACCAAAATCATCTTCACCATATCCAACAAAGGTGCATTTCTCAGACTTAGCCTCTAACTTGGTCCTATCATCTTTATCAATGTGAACAAATACCTCACATCCAAATACTCTAAGAAATGAGTAATCAATTTTCTTACCAGACCAAGCCTCCTCAGGTATACCTCCATCCAAGGCCATAGAGGGTCCTCTGTTAATTAGATAAACAACTATGCTTACCGCTTCTACCCAAAACATGAGTGGTAGCCCCGCATGTAACCTCATGCACCTAGCACGCTCCATGATTTTCCTATTCATTCTCTCTGACACTCCATTTTCCTGTGGAGTATTTGGAACCATTCTTTGCCTACGGATCCCATTTACCAAATAGTAATCAATAAATTCATTACTACAATACTCCCCTCCATTATCCAACCTGAGACATTTCAACTTGAGACCTGTTTCATTCTCAACCAAGGCTTTCCATCTTTGAAAGTTTCAAACACATCATATTTATTTCTAATGCAATATACCCAAACTTTTCTAGTTGCATCATCAATGAAAGTGACATAATAACAAGAACCACCAATAGATTTTACCTTAGCTGGCCCCCATACATTTGTATGCACTAACTCCAACTTACCCTCCTTCCTGGTAGGCCCAACCTTGAGGAATCTCACCCGCTTTTGTTTCCCATAAACACAATTCTCATAGAAGTCCAAATCTAACTCCTTTAATCCGAGTAACCTATCCTTTATAATCTGCATGCCCTTATGACTCATATGACCGAGTCTCTAGTGCCACAAAGTTGCATCTCCATCTGCAACAACTAAATTGCAATAATCAGCACCATTGGTTAAATACAAAGTACCATTTTTCTTACCTCTTGCAACCACAAGAGCTCCCTTGGTAACCTTCCAAGAATCACTTTGTAAAACTAACTATACAGCCATCACTACCCAGCTATCCCGATGATATCAAGTTCCACCTCAACTTAGGCACATGCCTGACATCCTTAAGTAGCCATGTGTTCCCATTCTACATTTTCACCCAAACATAACCTTTCTACTATGTTGCATGGTTCATCATCACCAAGTTATACATGTCCAAAATCACCTTAAACAAAATCAAGTAAAGTAATGTCTATGTGGGGTAGCATGGAAAGAAGCCCCGAATCTAACACCCAAGATTCAGCAAAATTATCTAAAGAAAGAATTAAGACATCTTGACAAACATCACCTACCGCCAAATTTACCTCTTTAGTTTCCTCCTTGTTCTTCTTATCCCAAAGAGCCCAACAATCTTTCTTAGCATGACCAACCTTCCCACAAAGTGCCAACATTCTAACTTACTCGTGGACTTTGACCTTCCATGATCATTTGACTTCCCATGGTTACCTTTCCCTCTATTCTTTTGTCTCCCTCTGCTCTCCACCGTCAAAGCATCTCTAAGTAGAAGAATCTCCGGTGCTCTTCCTTTGCATTTCCTCACTTAGGATCACACCTATTACATCCTCAAACTTCATCTTTGAGTTATTAGAGACTGAATTACTTACAACCATAACCAAGTTGTCCTAGCTATCTAGTAAGGAGCACAAAATCAACAAAGCCCTGACCTCATCATCAAAGTCAATTTTTACCGAGTTTAACATACTCACAACCATATTAAATTCATTCAAATGATCAAAGCAACAAAACCATTCTAGACATCTTCATATTAAATAACTTTTTCATCAAAAATATTTTATTAGAGGTAGAGGGTTTTTCATATAACTTCCCAACGCACTCATGAGACCTTTCGTGGTCTTCTCCTACGATATGTTGAAAGCAACCGAAGATGCAAGGCATAAATGAATTACCCCGAGCACCTTTCTATCCAGAAACTCCCAATCCTCATCCGACATGGTTGTAGGTTTCTTTACTTTTCTAGCCAAAGGAACATGGAGGTCCTTTTGATATAAGTAATCCTCCATTTGCATCTTCCACAAACCAAAGTTCTACCCATTGAACTTCTCAACCCTTGATCTGCCCTCATCTGCCATAGCTCCCACTCAAGCTAAACTTTCCTTGTGATTTACAACTTTAGAAAAAACCACCAAAGCTCTGATACCAATTGTTAGGAATTAGAGAACAAATATGTGGAAACAATTCCTCAAACCACAAAGAAGAGGAAACTATATAGCAGAATTATACTTGTAGAAATATAACAACATAAATAAATAATGCACAAAAGAAGACAAGATAATATTTAACGTGGTTCACCCAATGTGGGCTACGTCCACCAAGAACTTGCTCAGATTTTATTATCAACAAGAGTAATACAACTCTCACAGTCTTCTCTCAGTTATGAACTCACAACAGAATTCCAAAGATGCTAAACCACAATTGACACCCAATTGCATAACCTTGATCACTCTTGATCACCTCTTGATCATTAAGACTCAAGACCTCTTGAACACTCAAGATATCTTCAAAATACCCTAACACCTCTATTTATAGGATTACAATCCTTTAAAGAAGCCATAAAGTAGACCCTAGAAGATTGAAAGTCACGATCTTTCAACTTCCCATGGCTGGAAAAAATAGTCCCGATGTTAACAACCAATTTAACAACATGTTAACAACAACGTCAAGCAACAACACAACAATCGCACATCAATGTCACAACAAATGATCGTAGAATGCTCCCCGAAGACTCCAAACTTAACCATTCAATCTCCATCACTTCAACACTGAATCAAGAAGACCAAAACAAGCTCCACACCCCAACAGAGAGAACTATGAAGACGTACTTTTAGGTTGAAGGCGAGACACAATATTTAATGAGGTGATCAAATATGGTTTTGAGGATAGAAGGTGCTTGGCACGGCGTTTAGATTTAGCCAAGAGATCATCCACGTAATCTTCCAATATGTGATGCATGATATCATGGAAGATGTAAGTCATAACACGTTGATATGTAGCGCTTTATGATTTTAAGGCCAAAAGGCATGACTCGATAGAAAAAGGCTCCCAAGGAGTAATGAATGTCGATCTTGTGTTCATCTTTCGGGGCAAGAAAAATTTGGTTATAACTTGAGAACCCATCCATGAGTGACAACATCTCGTGACCCACAATAAGGTCAACCAATTGATCAATATCGGGCAAGGGAAAGTCATCTTTCGGGTAGGCGAGGTTGAGGTCTCAGAAGTCCGTGCAAATGCGGAGTCCCCCTGTTACTTTAGTAATAGGGACAATGTTAGAAATCCAACGAGGATAATCAATGGGTAAGATGAAGGAAATGGAAAGAAGACATTGAAGTTCTTCTTTGACAAGAAGGGTAATGTGAGGGTGCATTTTCCTTAGCTTTTGTTTGATAGGTTTGGCATCGGGAATGGTTACGATATTGTGGACCACTATGGTGGGGTCAATACTGGGCATGTCTGCATAAGACCAAGTGAAAGCATGGTTATGATCTTAGAGAAAGGAAGTGATGGCTTCCTATTCAGCAGCATCTAAAGATTGTCTGATCTTTAGGATGTGTGGGTCATCTTGAGTATGAATGTTGATCTCAATAGTCGATTCATTCAACATGGTTTGCATCTCAAAGGGTAACGACCAATGAATATATGAGTCTTCTGCACCAAGGTAGGTGAGTATGGATTCATCATCCTAACATTGAACGATGTTAATGGTCAGGTGTGTCGTCATCGATCATCTCAAGATACAAGAATGGGAGAGTGGAAGGGGCCTCGCCCTCACATTGATAAGTCAAAGGCCCCAAGGAAATGGTGTTTATGAAAAAAAAAAAAAAGCTAGGAGGGATAGATTCAGGATCCATCGACTTTGTCGGTGAGGGTGGTGATGAAGGTGGAGAAGGGCTAGGGTCCTCAATGAATTCAATGCGGGCCTGTTTGGTAGAAGGTTCGGGAAGCCAATACCACTCTGGTCATTATGTTTGTGGGTGGTACATGGAATAACGGTATGGTGACCCTGCTCAGTAAAAGCCAAAACCAAAACCCTTCCATACACAGCAGTGTAGGAAGGTGTGGGTGAAATGGTGATTGGTAAGTGATTGGAAGTCAGTGGAAAATGGGTGGGGTTGTGATGGTGGTTTAGGTGTGTAGGTGGTAGTATCAAGTCCCCCATAGGTGAGACTAGTATGAAGATGAGGAGGACCATAAAGGAGGTGTTCTCCTATACGGTGATCATAACGAGGGTGTTTGTGAAGGCTTCCATACTCATGTGGAGTAAGGAAGGTGTTGAAGCTATATAGGTGGTATTCCCAGAGTGAGGCCTTAAAAATACCTTCCAAGGGATCAATGGTTGGTATGTGGGTAGCTGGTATGGGCGATGTGTCGAAGGTCGATGCAAAGGTGGTGTTAATGGATTGGGAAGCTAATGGGTCAGCCACGGAGGTTATAGCAGCGGTAGGCATGGGGGAGGTATGTGTGGTGAAAGAAACATGCTATACTAATAGGTGTGGGTGTAGGTGTAGGTGAAGTAGTATTGGTTGTAGAAGTAGATGGTTTGACCAAAGTATGAGTACATCATTGGGTCGGTAAAGCATGTTGCATGTTTTGAAAGGTGATGGGTCAATTTGGAATGGTAAAGTGTGGCCTTCGTGTTCAAACTTTACACGATGATGCAAAGTGGAGGGAACACAACCCTTGACAGATCCGTGGTCTACCAAGCAATAAGTTATATTGGAATTCCCCTCCAAAACATAAAACAATTCTAGAACAAGCAGTGGGGCCACCTAACGCGAACATGAAAAAGGTGAGGTGATACCGTCATTGAATGAACACAACATGACCGGATGTTTGTGCATGTAATTATTAGGTATGCACATTTGAGAAAATGCATGGGATGAAATGATGTTAATGCTAGCGCCTCCATCAATCATCACACGACGTACCCGTATGTCATCAATGTGTATAGAGATGAAGAGGGCTGGGTCTAGGTCATCATTTTGGTATGGCATGATCTCTACCTCTCTAAGAAGCTGAGGGAGGCCACTTGGTGAACAAGGTGAGGTGAGGATGAAGGTGGTACTTTAGTGAGGGAGGCTACATGATGGGGTATGATAATGGAGGCTACGGGTGTAGGATCATTGGGTAAACCCTCGATAGATTGATGAACCTCCATGAGGGCTTGACGATGGGATTCTAAGGTTTGGATGAGGTCATATAAGGACATTTTGAGTGGAGATTGGTATGATTGTTTTAGCATGGTGCGATGTGTGACGCCATTAGAAATGGGGTATGTGGGGCCGTGAGATAGTTATTTTAGGTATGGGGGCAGATGGTATGTTGGGTATAGGATTGGTTAGTGGGTCAGCTACCTTTTCTTTACCCTTATGCGCACACGTAGTGACATGTACCATGTTTATTTGAGGGAATTTGTCAAATGGAGAAGGTGTAGGGTAAGTGGTATAATGACATGAAGGGAAAAAACCTACTGGAGGAAAAAAGCCATGTGAGGTCAATTGGGCGCAACGACATTTGGGTGGTGGCGTGGCAAGTTCTTTGATGCGAACCATGTTAATTTCAAATTTTGTGTGTGGTTCTGGGAGCTGTGAGGGTGGAGGTTGTGGTTGTTGAGTGTGCAGTGTGGGAATGGGTGTTGGTGAAGCAGGATCCTTGTCAAGAAGGTCATTGTCATCAAATTTGGTTTTAGGTGGACACAATTGGATAAGGATGGTTTTCAAGGCCTTGCAGTTCTCCACATCATGCCCTGGCACACGATGGTATGCATAAATTTTGGTATCATCAAACCCCTTTGGCTTGGGTTTGAGGGGGTCGTAAGGTCGGAGTGGCGGTAATGTGATAACAGAAGTCTCGAGGAGGTTGGTTAAAATTTTGGCATAGGACCCTACTAGTGGATCACAATGGGAAGTGAATGTGGGTTTGGGTGTAGGTGTGGTTGGTTGTCTGGGAATTATTTTTGGAATTGTAGGAAGGGGTCGAGCTATGGATTTAGGTGTTGGTGTGGTTTGAGGTATCTATCGGGTTTGTTTGGGTAGGGGTATAGTAGATGGACGGTAGGAGGGTGTGGTTTTGTTTTGACTACCTTGTTGTGTGGTAATGGGGTTTTGTTTTTGGGTTGCACCTTTCGGGTAAAGGTGATGTGGGTATATGGGGTCTAGAAGGAAAAGTAGATGGAGGAAGAGGGCGAGTTACCCACGGGGATAACAGGGGAGCTATGAAGGTAGATGGCGTAGGTCGTGCTTGGGGTGTGAGGAAAATGACCGAAGTGTAGTAGGTAGTGAAGCAATGGTGAAGGTATCGAAGGTATTGGTGGTAAAAAGACTACGCAGTGTGCGAGGTATGAGTCATGTTGTGTGCCAGGTAGGTTAGAAATTTGTGAGGAAGGAATGGGTTGTTGTGTTATTGGGTTATGAATGAGTGAGGGTGCTTGACCATGTTGGGCAATTTGAGGTCTTAAGGCAAATGGGCCAAGTTCAGGTGTGATTGGTGCAGTAGGGGTATGAGGTTGATGAGTTTGTTTCTTTAGTTTGGGTGTTAGAGTAGGTGTGGTTTTAACATTGGAGGATGTAGCTAAATCTCGGTTTAATAGGTGGATGAGTAAGGTTGGTGGTCGGGGTGACCCCTAAAGTGGTAATAGGCTAAGTGGAGGTAAATATTGTTGATATGGGTTTGGGTTTAGGAATAGGTCAAGTTATGGGTAAGGGTGTGGTGTGAGTGTTAACAGATATCGGGAAGGGGTTTTGACAACAAGTGGTTGTATTTGGTTTGATGGGTGGAAATGTGTTTGGGAAGATAGTGGAGGTGTCATCGAGGATCTCTCGCATTTGTGTTGAGACAGGGAGTAAGAGGTGCCCCCATAACAAATCTCTATCCACATACTCTAAGTGATCAGCCAAACAAGAGAATGGCACGTTTGTGGGTGGAGTTTGTGAAGACCTAATGGGAATTCCCATAAAATGCATCTTAGAGATGGGGACTCGCTCGGCTTCAGCTTCCATGGGTAAGAGAGCTAAAAGTAGGTCTGTTGGATGTTGGGTAGCAGATGGAGAATGCTCGCCAAGAGGAAAAGGTATCCCCACCAGGTCTATGATGGGTGGAAGGGATGATGGGAGTTCCTCTATGAGTGGGGGAATGGATAGGTGCTCCTCTGTGGGTGGAGGAGGTAATGGGTGCTCCTTTGTGGGTGGAGGAGGTAATGGGTGCTCCTCTATGGGTGGAGGAGGTACGGTAGGTAAAGGTTCGCTAAGTGGAGAAGCTAGGGGTGAGATGGTCTCAATGTCAAGCATAAGACTCCTCCGAGGTGATGACGCAGAGATGAAGGGTGTTCTTCTATTGGTGAAGGAACAAGCTTGGTTGGTTCGAGACATGGAAGGAGGATTTCGGGCTAGAATTTCTTCTATGGAAGGGATGTGAGGTAATTGATAGGTGACAGTAACCTCGTTAAATATCGCATGAACCTCATGAGTATGGGTATCGTGAGTGGATGTCTCACCTATTTAATTCAGATGAAGGGGTATGATTGGGAAATGGTTTTTAAATATTTGTAGATTTTGGTTGGGGTGGCATTGGGATTATCCATAGTCAACTCGCCTTTCTCGAGCATTTCTTGGACAATATTCTTAAAAGTGATGCGCTTTCCATCACTATGACCCTTCACTCTGGTGATAGTCACAGATAAATCTTGTTCCTTATACCATGTGGGCATGGGGTGAAGCAGAAATCAAAACCCATGTGTGGTTTTATGGGTGGAAAGGGTGATGGTGCCACTTTGATAAGCTTTCTAAGACAAAAGAGTAAGGTTCCCCAATTGGGGTATATTTTCGCTACTCTTGTCTGAATCAAAAAGCCTGAACAGGTGATAAATTAGATGAGGGTGTAGCTTGATTGGATGGATGAGCTGGGTCGGCCTTGAGTACCACTGCGTTAGTGGTACCTTTAGCCTTTGAATAATTGGTTGGTGGTTTGGAAGAAGAAGAGGTTTCATTCGACTTGAATGCCGAATTCTTATTTCGTAATTGGATTTTCTTCTCTTTGATGGCCCAAATCTCTAACTTTCATGCCATAGTGAATGCCTCATCGAATGTTTGGAAAGTTTGGACTTGCAAGGTCGGGGAGATATGTCTAGTGCAAGCTTGTGTGAAGAGCTCGATGAGTTTAGTTTGTGGCAATTGGAAGGTAAGTTGATTGATCAGGCTGCGCCAGCGAGTGACAAAATATGTGATGGATTCATCCTCATACTGACATGAGGAATATAGATTGGTCATGGTAACCTTCTTGGTGATATTGATGGAGAAATGATCCAAGAAAGCTTAGCTACCCGATTGAATAAAAATATGGAGTTTTGGGTAACCCACTATACTAGTCTAATGCAGGTCTAGTGAGGGACATGGGAAAAGTTATCAAAAGTAAGGCATCATCATGAGCAATCAAATAAGATCCATGTTTAAACGAGTGTAAATGTTGTTGTGGGTCTTCCTTACTATTCAAGATTGAATTTAGGCATTTCCCAATGCATGTGGTATGAACAGATGGGAATGGACTGATGAATAGGCTCGTTGCAAATCTCATCATAAGTGAGAGTGTTGCGGGAGTAGGAAACCAATGCCTCCAGTGTTTGCATCTTGTCCATCATCAATTTAATTAGATTGTTGGTGGGTTGTGATGATTGGATGCCTCCTATAGCATGAGGAGGTTGGTTTTGGGCATATAATGGGAGTGACATTCCAATGTATGGGGCTGCCATGTAAGGTGGTGGAGAAGAAGGCAAGAAAATAGGGGTATGTACCGAGAATGAGTGATAGATGAAATAGGGCGGGTTGTTGGTAGTATGCATATGGGGAGGAAGGTTTGTGGTAACCCCTAGTGGCAATAGGGGCTAATGATTATGGAATGGAAAGAACTACATTCTGAAATGGGGTAGGGGTCACCGACACTGGAGGTGGTAATGTAGCTACAAGTATGTATGAGACATTAGGGGTAGATGAGGTCATGTTTGGGTAGTCATCGAGGGTATGGTGGATGTAATGGGTGCTACAGGTAACAGACGTGAAGTCATAATGCGAGTATAGGACCTAACTGCGAAACGACTGGGGCTAAAATGGAAGCGAGAAGCACTAAACCAGATGGAGCCGATGCAGAAGTGGGTGTGAGAGTTGGGGGGATAGATATAGGCATGCCTTATATCAATTGACCCAAGGCATCTCGAGTGGATGAATGGGAGAGGTAAAACTACAAGGAAACAAGGTTCGGTCAAGTATTTGTGCGAACTCCTCATCTCTCGGTAGTGATATTAGTAGGGTGGTGTTAAAACAGAAGGTGGTGAAGGACTAGGTGGGAGTGGTTGGCAATTGGCGTGGAACATGAGGGCATTCACTTGTCTTCGGGTCAGTACCATGTGAACCAGTACTGATCAGGTGGGGCTACTTCTCTGTAAATGGTACAAAGAACAGCAGGAAAAAAAATGGATGAAGTAACAAATGGTGGGTGGAATGTGAAAAAAGCAACCGATCTTTGGTTAGGGAAAGCTGATGTTGGTCAAGGGTAGCCCGCTCGCACATCCTTTGTAGAAAATAGGCGGTGAGTAAAAAGTGAAGTGAAGGCAAGATCTCGAAAAGTATGCCAAACTGGGATGTGTAAAACGTCAATGGAAAAAGAAAAAATGACAGAGAATGTGGAAAGTGGAATAAAGTGAAGTAAAAATGTCCTTTTGAGTAGGTTAGCAAAAGGACGTGGAATCGATGTCGGTTGCATTTAACCGATGGCGGTCGAGGTAACTAATGACGGTTCCATCGTGAGATTGAAACAATGATGAGAAAAAGTGGTTGTGAATTAGAATTTGATGTGGAATCAGACCCAAAATTTTGGGAATGATGGTGATATGGCCCAGGCACACTCAGGTGAAGCCGGAATACACCAGCTATGATGAGGAGCATGCAAGGATGAACAAAAAAGTGATGAATGTGATCTTTCACCTCAAAACACAAACCAAGTAGAAACACTAAGAAAATGTGATCCTAAGAGTGCCCTTTTCTATTATGTTTGTTTAGCTTATGTTATTTAGGACCGCCACATGAATTGTGAAATAGAGTTTTTGGTGAGGATGGCTTCCTATAAAGAAGGAGATCAAAAGGGTGAGGTTTCAGGTTTGTTATGGTGGGGGCGGGCTTCACTCTGAAGTATGACTCGACAGAGCAGCGAGCTGGGTGCCCACTATATCATGATCATGTGATCACCTACAGCTTCTTCTAGGTAAGATGTTGTTTAAGAATGTATGTATTTAAATTTTTGTGTGGGTTGGTAAGACTCAGAGAAAGAGAAAAGGATATAAGTGCTTTTCTACGATTCATTTATCAACCATCAGCTGGTAATGACTTCTAGCGTATAGGTTGCCCTCAATTAATGTGAGATAATGTAGAAAATTAGAATGAAATGCAATGATTTTAAAACCCAAATCAAAAATGTGAAATTGGATGACACAATAAGATGAATAGGAAGAGGGATGCTCTTTCACTAAAATGCAAAAAACATGAAGAAATGATTCTTTTTAAATACACCAAAAGAAAAGTTTCCTTTAGAGCAAGTAGAAAGACGAAGTGGATTACCAGGGAAAGAAATTAATGTGTATGCTTTTTAGAAGGGAAACAAACACACAATTTTTTCCTAGGAATGAATGAAATGCAAGGAACCCGGATGGGTCCCACCTAAGTGCAATGCAAAAATGTTTCACCTTTTTTTTCTTAGATTGTTTCTTTGAATTGTTGATGAAATAGATAGGTAACGGGCATAGGAGAAATACCTATTCAAATGTCGGTTTATGGGTTGTTACATGCGTATGACTTCCAAATCCATAGGCCGACCGTGAGAGCTTCCTTTTGGCTAGGAGGAACTACCTGTAATGAAAGTAAGACCACCATAAAGAATTAAACAATATGGGTAGTGAACTGCCTAGCGTGAGCTAGATCCGGGAAGTGTGATACTTCCTAGATGGTTGTCAGTCCACTATTTAAAAAAAAATTAATGCTAAAAACCAGGTAAATCCTATTGTTATTTTGAAATGATTTAGGTATCTCACTTAAAAACACAATAAGAAAACAAATCTAATCTAAGACTAAGCTAGAATAGAATCCTTGGGTCAAATGGTTGGTTCTGGGTTATGCAGGTCTGATAAAGGTCTTGGGTAGGTTACAAGTGAGTGAGGGTGAGTTAAAATTACATGGATAGGTCTCTCTGTTTAAAGTTGTGTGGGAAAACACAAAGACCGCGCTCGGTTAGGGGTGACCGACTACGCTTAGGTATAACCGGGCACCGCCATCGTGAGATCGGAAATATCACAAAATGAGGTTTTGGTTTCCTTTGTGATTGCACAAAGGATTTGGTTGGTTGGGATGAGGTATTGGATGACCTGGAATGGGTTTTTGTGAGGTTTTGATAGGTCTATGGAGGTAAAAATGTTGGAGATGGTCAATAGGGAGCAATATGAATAATGGATGATAAAATAATGATAAAATGAAATAACCAAGAAAATATGATGTTGTACTTACTTGGATTTCGTTTCTAAAATTCTATGTGTGAAGAATGGACGTGTTGATGATGGGTTTGAAGGTTGCAAGTGATCACCAATTGAAGAAAATATTCTACATGGGCTAAGTGTACACTCCTCTTTTCTTGGATAGATCGAATGTGGTTGGGAAGGCTCTGTGCAGAGAAGATCCTCAATCTCCTTCCTTGGATGTCATTCTTGCTGGAATTAGCTCTCAAGATACGTTATCTCTTTGAGATTTCATTCTTGCTTGTCCAATTTTTCTCCCAATGTTTTCCAACCTTGAGAATCGTGTAGTTTAGGGGTTAAAAGGGGTAATGACATGATCCAAATTTTAACCAAATGGCGACGGCTAGGGGAAACTAACGTCTACCAAGGTAGGATTTTCTAGGTTACTAAACTTAGGGAGATCCTCTTGATTTCCTCGAGATCTTGTGTCATTATCCCATGGATTAGACTCGGGAGCTTCTTGTGAGCATGCGAATGTGGTTAGAGGGAGTGTAGGCATTGAATTTTAGGGTTTGGGTAAGTCCTAGTTGGTTATGGTAACTTGTTAAGAATAGGTCTTAGGTTGAGTTAACTTGGTGAGGTGTCTAAGTGAACTATATGTGCAGATATTATTTAAATAAGATATTTAAATAATAAATATAGTGAGGATAAAGCATTTATTTAATTAAATAAATTAAATTAATATTAGTAGGGTGAAGGGGGTCATGGCTAGGTAGATGTAATAAAGGGGGCTTATATGTCGAGGGATGAAGGGGGAGTGTGACCTAATTTTAGTGTCTACAACGCCATCAATTTTCCTTTTGAAAAACACACCACTAATAATTGCATAAGGAATAGAACACAACATTAGATGCCTCCTCTTTTTTTTTCAAACAAAGAGGGTATGCATCGGTAGATAAAAAAATTAACATATCACAATCCAGTTGCTATCATTGAATACATTTCTTTAATCATGGTGCCACTCAACATCACACGGAAGCTCATCATTTGAAGGCATTTCATTCATGAGAGTAGCCTCTTGAGGTTCTACAACATCTAGAGCTAGATGCTCACAAACTACTCTTCCTCTTACCAAATTTGTGGCCTTAATGGTCACATCATATTCCATGATTTTAATTGCCCATTTAGCTCATTTCTTGTTGATCTCTTCTCCCATAATAAAATCTCTAATGTGATACCAAAACCTTTACATGGCTAGAAGCAATCATGCTTTTGAATTTCTTTAAGGCTCTCATGATAGAAAACACCTGATTTTCAATATGACCATACTTGAGCTCATAATCCTTGGCGTTTTTCCTGAAAAAAGCTACACACCGCTCCATCGCTTGATCATTCAGTTGTGTCAACACCACAGCTATACTAGAGTCTACCCCATGAGCATAGAGGATGAAATCCTAGGTATAATTTGGGCTAATCAATGTTGGATCTTGAGCAATCTCTTGTTTTATATTTTCAAAGCTATCCTTCCCTTTATCTATTTCTCATAAGAATATAACACATCTTACAAGATTTTTAGTGAGGCACCAACCCCACAAGGAGCACCAACCCCTACACCTCTATTGATATTATGCACAACAAAGGACTCAAGTGAATATTACATCACAAGAGATTTATTTTGCAGGCACCCACCTACAAGGAAGCTACAACTCCCTGAATGTGCTAAGCTACAACTTAGACTTGATTTATATATACATTTTGATCATCTAGTTACAAAAATTTGCTAATACAATGAATTATGATCACTTTCTTGGCTATGTTATGTGTTCTTCTTTTCACTCTCTTCTACTCATCATCGATTTGATCCTGCTTGCTCAATCAATTCCACTCTTGATGCTTCTCTCATCTGATAAATCAATGCATCATCGATTCTCTCCTCTTTTCTCTCTCTTTTCATTTGCAGCTCTTTTTTAGCTAGATTGATTCATATATTCTTTGTTCGCTCTCTTCTTTAGCTAAATATTTATTTTCTTCTCTTACTTGAGAAACAACCAAAATAGTTCCAAGTTTGAACTATATTCACAATCGACCCAATTCCTTCACTTGAGTTGTGTGTCATGCACCTTCCTGCTTGGTCACCTAAAAATCTGGCTCATTAAATGAATACAACTAATACCATAATTTTTTCCTTCTAAGTTTGGCTTGATTACATAGTTTTCAAATGTACCACTAAGCTATTTATTATCCGTTTGCCAAAAATAGATTTTCCCATATTTTTACAATTTGCAACGTGACAGAGATGAGTGAGCCATTTTCCTTCTTCAAATTTCATTTCACCTTGAAACTCGGGATCACATAGAAAATTTCAACTGCATTGCCACAAGGTCAATGAGCATTAAATGTTGGCAGCTGAAATAGTGGATTTCTTCATTCTTCATGGAGTTCAAGTCGTGCACTTGGCCGCAATTACCTGACAATCGAATCACCATTGATTTTGGAAAACCAAAATCTTACTTGTTCATGTTTAAATCAATTTCATTTCCTTCAACCCTTTTCAGTCCATATTCTCTCATTTTTGGCTTTCCTTAGCTCCTTTGACTTTCTTCTTTGTATCATGGCTCTCTTTTCTTTACTCGTGGCATTTTTCCCTTTGGTGGATTTTTAGTTATCCATGTGGCTCTTCTATGCTTCTCATTTCATTCACAATGTCTCATGCTATCTCTCCTTGTCTTTTTTTCCTTTCCATGGACTTTTTTCCATGTCCACAAACTCTATCTCTTTCTTCTTGGCTTTTTTAGTCTTCTTCATGGCTTCCATAGTTCTTCTTCGTGGATTTTTTTTTCTTTATCGATGGCTTTGCTTTCTAACTCCCTTACTCTTGTGGATTTTCTTTCACCTTCACCTTCATGGTTCTTCCTTTCACATTCATGGCTTCACTTATCTATTTCATGGCTTGACCTTTGACTCCATGTAGCTTCATGACTTTATCCTTTTATGTGTGGAAACCACTTACCTTCTATGACATTCTCTAGCATTCCATGGCTTTTGTAGACTATGATGGCTACTCCAAGTCTTTAGTGGCTATGTCTCTAGATTTGGTGGCTATCTCCCATGTTCATGGCTTGCACAAATATTGACTAAGTCCCTTAGAACTTATCCTTTATCATCTTGAAGCCTTTGTGAGATGACACTACCAATCAACCTTCATCTTCTTCACATGCTCACTTTACCAATTGACTCCTTTTTCCATCAATGCAACTTGATATCAACTCATCCATCTTGACATCAATGACAACACATATAACAATGAAAATATGCAACAATCTCCCCTTTTTCATTGATGGAAACACTCCAACCTATATAAACCTTATAACCTTTTGATGGAAAAATACTTGCATACTATGTATATATCACCTTTCTCCTATTCTTCTATATCCATGGATTGGTTTCTGGTTTCTTCATTTCTCCCCCTTTGACAACAATGAAAAAGGGCCATCTATGCCACATAAAGTTGAATATACTTGTAAGTTAGTTTCTTCATGTGCTTACCTTAAGAAGCTCCCCTAGGCTTATGCTTCTTATCCATCTATTCTAGTGTGTTCACGCAATGCTCCCCCTGAGTTGATGCATACTTTGATAAATTTGAGCTAATAGATTAGCTCCCCCTCACTTTGGCACTATTTTTAGGAGTGATAATACCTGAGAATGCTCCTTCCTTCTTTGCACACCCTCTAGTTGTTTTTGGTGGGATCAGGAATGACCCCAATTCATTCCTTAGGTGTTCAAATGTTCTCTTGGCAATGGCTTGGTCATTATATCTACAATTTCTTCTTTAGTGCTCACATATTCTAGATTGATCTTTCCTTTCATTCACTTGTTCCCTCAAGAAATGATATCTTATAGGTATATGCTTGGTCTTTGAGTGGAACACTAGATTCTTAGAGACACTTATTGCACTTGTACTATCACACAACAAAGGAATTGGATTTTCATATTTTACCTTGTAATCTTCCAATGTTTGCTTCATCCATAGAACTTGAGTGCAACACATCATGGAAGCTATATACTCTACTTCACATGTTGAGAGAGCCATTGATGATTTTTCTTCTTAGCCAAGATACCAAGAAATTTCCAACAAAGAATGCTCCTCCACTTGTGCTCTTTCTATCATCAACACTTCCTACCCAATCTACATTTGTATATGCTTTTATGTTGAAGTCATTATTTTTTGGTACCATAATCCATATTCAAGTGTTCCCATGAGATATCTCAAATTCTCTTGACCACCTTGAGGTGTGTTTCCCTTGGATCTTCTTGAAATCTTCCAACAAGGCCTACCACCTACATGATATCAAGTCTTGATGTTGTGGAGTAAAGTAGACTTCCTATCATGGATCTGTACAATGTTTTTTCTACCTTAGGTGAGTCATCATCTCTACTCAGCTTGCATCCAACTTCCATTGGTGTACCAATTGGTCTTGCATTCTTCCATTCTAAACCTTTTCAACATTTCTTGATATACTTAGTTTGGGATATGAATATACCTGATGATTTGATTGATGATGTAAACCTAGAAAGAATGAAAGATCTCCAAGCATTGACATCTCAAACTCTTCTTTCATCATGTCAAAAACTCATATGTCATCTTATCATGGTCTCTCACCAAATATGATATCATCTACATATACAATGACAATTAGCAAAGTGGTCTCCTTCTTCCTTGATGATGTAGAGTTATCCACAACACCTTTTTGAATCCTTCTCAATGAGGTATGAATCCAATCTATTGTACCAAGCTCTGGGAGCTTGTTTTAATCCATACAAATATTTTTTCAACCTACACACATAATCCTTTATCTTCAGTTAGTGAAAATCCATCAAGTTGTTCAATATATACCTCTTCATTAGAAAACCATTGAGGAAAGTTGATTTCACATCCATCTGGAATACTTGATTTTCTTGTATGTCGTGTAAGCCAAGAACAATCTTATTGCTTCCATTCTTTCCACTGGTGCAAATGTCTCATCAAAATCTATTCCTTCCATTTGTGTGTATCCTTTGCACACTAGCCTTGCCTTGTTTCTTGTCACTTCTCCTTTCTCATTCAATTTTTTTCTAAATACCCATTTGGTTCCAATCACATTCTTATTCATGGTCTGGGTACCAGTTCCCATGTCTCATTCTTTTCAATCTGATCCAGCTCTTCATTCATGGCATCTACCCAATGTTGATCTTTGCTTGCTTCTACAACATTCTTGGGTTCTATCATTGACAGAGTGTTATATCTTCATGGTTTTTTTGTTCTCTTAGCCTTCTTCTTGTGAGAATGCCACCATCTTTGTTTCCAATGATCTGATTGGAAGGATGGTCCTTTTTGACTTTCCTGGAGGGTGCCTTGGTGTCTGGCCTTTCTTCCTCTTCATCTCGCTTCTTTCATGGACTATCCAACTCTTCATCATCTTCTTGTTCTTCATGATCACCATTGTGTTGAGTGTTGGTTTTGGCATATTGTGTCTCATCCACCTTCACATTAGTGCTTTCAAAAATATTTTGCAACCTTTTATTATAGCATTTGTAAGTCGCACTAATGACTGCTGAGTAACCAAGGAATATTCCTTCATCACATCTTGAGTCAAATTTTCCCAAGTTGTCTTCATCTCTTTTGATATAGCATTTACTTCCAAAGACTCTTATGTGCTTTACATTTTTTGGTCTCTTCTTCCATAGTTCATAGGAGTCTTTATCATCATTTTTATTCTCAGTTGAGCTCTATTCAAAAGATAAACCATGGTGTAAACCACTTCACTCCAATACCTATATCTGAGAGTTTGGATTCATTTAACATTGTCCTTTCCATTTCTTGAATAGTTTTGTTTTTCCTCTCAACAACCCCATTTTGTTGAGGTGTCCTCATGGCTGAAGAATTGTCTTCTAATTCCATGTTCTTCAAAATTCATCAAACTCATTTGACCAATAATTCTCCACCTCTGTCTGATCTTAGGCATTTGATTTTCTTATTTTTCTCATTTTCTACCAATGCCTTGAATTTCTTAAATTTTCTAAGGCTTCTAATTTTTCTTCAAGCATGCTACCCATGTCATTCTTGTGTAATCATCTATTAGAAGCATAAAATATACCTCACCATTTATACCTTTAGTTCTGGTGGGGCCACAGAGGTCTATATGGATCAACTCCAATGGTCTAGTTGTAGAATACTCCTTTGATTTGAATGATCTCCTTGTTTGTTTTCCATGTAGACAGACAAGCCTTGCATAGAGTATCATGGGTTTCACAATCTTTGGCATATGTCTGACACAACCTTTTGCACTTAATTTTACTATATTTTCAAAAGCTCATGTGCCCCAATATTTTGTGCCATAGCCATTGTATAATATATCTTACTTAGTGAAAGCATTTTCTTTGTTTATCTCATTAAGAACATACATGTTGTTCTTTTTCCACTTGGCCTTTGCAACCTTCTTTCCTATTTTTGCAATTTATAATATCACACCCTTGTCATGGAATATAACATTATATCCCCTCTTGCACATTTGACTCACACTCAGCAGATTATGTTTAAGACCTTCAACATATAAAACATTTTAGTTATAGTCTTTCCATTATCTAGACTCAAGGTTCCTTTCCCAACTATGTTTTAGAGAGTTGTTATCACCAAATCTCACAACACCTGATGCATTGTTAGACAAAGTAATGAATTTACTTTTGTCACTATCATATGGCTAGAGCATCCACTATCCAAGATACCATATTTTATCTTCATTTTTCACATGAAATGCAGTTGTACACTATTGAACATGACTCTTTTCTCTTGTTCTCATCTTTTTTTAAACATATATCCACTTATTTTTTTAGGTGGTTCATGTTTTGTTGGTTAAAACCACACTACTCTTCTTATGATAATTGTGTTGGACACTATTATAGTTTGATCTGGTGTAAGATGGGCCAAAGTTTCTTCTATAGCCTCTAGAGAATTTCCTACACTTGGCGGCTTTATGTCCAAACTGATTACATGAATAATAATAACCATAAAAATAATGTGTGTACCTCATTGCATATGTGATTCTAGGAGAATAATTTCTCTCTTTCATGCATTGATAATCTTTTTTTGGCAGATGAGGAGGTGTTAGATGTTGATGCAACCTTGTTTTCTTCATTCTTTGCAGGCTCCTTTTTACTTTTTTCTTCTTTGAAACCAATTCCATATTTTCATTTGCATCACATTGGCTACTCAAGTATATCAATCAAAACACTTGAGCCCTTTTCAATTTTTTCATACATCTTTAGCTTGTTACTCATTTGTTCCATCTCAGCCTTCAGTTTCTCCAGTTCTAAGTTCAGCTTTGTGCACTCATCCTCCTTTGATTTGTAGGAGTTTGAAATATTTTCCAACTGTGTTTCCAACTCCTTGAGCTCATTAGCCTCTTCTTCTTCTTTCAAACTTTTTCTTCTCTCAAAGATGTGGATTTGTTCTTCATAATCCTTTAATGTGCATCTTAATTTTTGATTTTTCTTCCTACACAATTTTAATTCTTCAAGAGCACATACTAGCTCTGCTTCTAGATTCACTTCAGCTTCTTCTTCATCTGAATCTTCATACTCAATTGTGTTCTTTCCTCTGGAACTACATTCTTCAACCACATCCATAGCCATAAACAAACACTCTTGATTGATCTTCATCATTTTCATTCTCAGAGTTACTTGACTCTGATCCACTTGATTCTTCCTTTGAATAGAAGTTTCTTTTGTTCTTAAAGAACTTATTTTTGTCACTTTTCTTCTTATATTCAGTTTCTCTTTTTCTATGTTTATGATTGTCCTCTTCATGTTCAGACTGATTATCTTTATTCTTGTTTGGACACCTACTAGCAAAGTGACCTACTTGTCCACAAGAAAAACATTTAAATGGGATTTTTCCTTTATATTTACCTGAGCCTCTTTTTAATCTTCTCACAAACATGGCTTCAATATTTTCATCATCCAACTCATCTCCTGAAGTTGATTCTTCTTCTTCTTTCTTCTTGCACGTGGACTGAGTTTCTTTCTTAACCTTGAATGCTACTTCTTTCTTGGTGGTTTTGGATCCAATAGTCCTCATTTTGTATGCTGATAGGGTGCTCTGCAATTCATCCATTGTGAGAGTCTTCATGTCTTTGGCTTCCTCTATGGCTGAAACCTTTGCATCATACTTGTTGGTCAGGGATCTCAGAACCTTTTGGACAATAAATAGATTCTTCCATCTTTTCTCCTAAGCCTCTGATCATATTTATGACTTCATCAGTTCTTTGCATGTAGGTGGTTATGCTCTCATCATCCTTCATCTTCAAATTCTCAAACTGAGCTCTATAGGTCTATAATTTTGCTAGCTTGAATTTTTCATCACCTTCATAGATACTCTACAGTTTGGTCCATATCTCCTTTGTTGTTGTGTAAGTGCATAACTTTTACAAACTTTGTCTTAGTCAAGCCACATAGAATGGCATTCATATCTCTTGAGTTACATTCATATTCTTCCTTATCATGGAAGTAGTGATTGGCATGGTTGGAGAGTATAACCTTTCTCAATGCATTCCCAGATGTCAAAACCAAGTGACATCAAATATGTCTTCATTCTTATTCTCCAGAATGCATAATTTGTACCAGTAAAGAGAGGTGATCTTGACAGTGACAAACCACCTTGTGCCTGATTTTTCTGCCATGCTTGTGATAGGAGGATCTCCTTGAAGATGTTAAGCTTCTATAATAAGGATGTCACTCGATACCAATTGTTAGAGATCACAAGCACTGAGAGGGGGGGTGAATCAAGTGTAAATTAAAACTTTTACTTAATGCCAATTTTAAACCCTTTAATAATGTGGCTTTAAACTATGAGCAGTCAATCAACCAAATGTCTTGCACAATAAAACACAAACATAAATTACCATGGGAAACCCTTTGGGAGAAAACCCACCAAAACCATTGCTTATATTACACAAAGCAAGGACTCATAAGAATATAACACATCTTACAAGATTTTTTAGTGAGGCACCAACCCCACAAGGAGCACCAACCCCTACACCTCTGCTGATATTACACACAACAAAGGACTCAAGTGAATATTACACATCACAAGAGATTTATTTTGCAGAACCCACCTACAAGGAAGCTACAACTCCCTGAATGTGCTAAGCTACAACTTAGACTTGATTTATATACATTTTGATCATCTAGTTACAACAATTGCTAATACAATGAATTATGATCACTTTCCTGGCTCTGTCTGTGTTCTTCTTTTCACTCTCTTCTGCTCATCTGATTTGATCTATGCTTGCTCAATCAATCTTCCTTCTTGATGCTTCTCTCTCATCGATAAATCAATGCATCATCGATCTACTCTCCTCTTTCCTCTCTCTTTTCATCTACAGATCTTTTTTAGCTAGATTGCATCATATTCATTCTTGTGTCGCTCTTCTTTAGCTCGAATGGCTTCCTTCTCTTACTTGAGAAACAACTAAAAATAGTTCCAAGTTTGAACTATATTCACAATCGCCCAAATCTTCACTTTGAGTTTGTGTGTCATGCACCTTCCGCTTGGTCACCTGAAAATCTGGCTCATTAAATGAATACAACTAATACCAAAATTTTTTCCTTCTAAGTTTGGCTTGATTACACATTTTTCAAATGTACCACCAAAAGCTATTTATTATCCATTTTCCAAAAATAGATTTTCCATATTTTTACAATTTGCAACGTGATGAGAGATGAGTGAGTCATTTCCTTCTTCAAATTTCATTTCTCCTTGAAACTTGGGATCACATAGAAAATTTCAACTACATTTCCACAAGGTCAATGAGCATTAAATGTTGGCAGCTAAAATAGTGGATTTCTTCATTCTTTGTGGAGTTCAAGTCATGCACTTGGCCACAATTACTGACAATCAAATCATCATCGATTTTGGAAAACCAAAATCTTACTTGTTCATGTTTAAATCAATTTCATTTCCTTCAACCCTTTTCAGTCCATATTCTCTCATTTTGTGGCTTTCCTTAGCTCCTCTGACTTTCTCCTTTATATCATGGCTCTTTTCTTTACTCGGCGGCATTTCCTTACTTGGTGGATTTTTAGTTATCCATGGCTCTTCTATGCTTCTCACGGCATTCACAATGTCTCATGGCTATCCTCCTTGTCTTTTTCCTTTTTCATGGATTTTTTTCCACATGTCCACAACTCTATCTCTTCTTCTTGTGGATTTTGTAGTCTTCCGCTTCCATAGTTCTTCGTGGATTTTCTCTTTATCGGTGGATTTTACTTCTAACTCCCTTACTCTCATGAATTTTCCTTCACCTTCATGGTTCTTCCTTTGCATTCATGGCTTCACTTATCTCTTTCATGGCTCAGCCTTTGACTCCATGTAGCTTCATGACTTTATCCTTTTATGCATGGAAACCACTTACCTTCCGTGACATGTTCTCTAGCATTTCATGGCTTTGTGCAGACTACAATGGCTACTCCAAGTCTTTTGATGGCTATGTCTCTAGTCTTTTGGTGGCTATCTGCCCATGTCCACGGCTTGCACAAATATTGACTAAGTCCCTTAGAACTTATCCTTTATCATCTTGAATTTTTGTGAGATGACACTACCAATCAACCTTCATCTTCTTCACATGCTCACTTTACCAATTGACTCCTTTTTCCATCAATGCAACTTGATATCAACTGATACCATATTTATTTAGTGAATGTAGTTTTATACTAATCCTCCTTTTCACTTTGATCCGATTAAAATCATAATAACCATCTAGCATAAAGAACCTTTTTGCCCTGCTATTATCCAGTAAAATTTGTTCCATGGAAGGCAATGGATAATGATCTTTGAGAGAGGCCCTATTTAAATCCTTTAAATCCACACAGAGCCATATTTCACCATTCTTCTTTCTCGACGGGACAAAATTGGCCACCTAAGTAGAATATTTGATTCGAAAAATTATCTTGGACTTTATGAATTTAGAGAGTTCTTTCCTCATGAGGGGTTCAATCTTGGGGTTGATTGGTCTCTATTTTTTTCTCGACTAGCTTGATGTTGGGATCAAGATCAATAGAATGTTGGGCTATATCTAGATTGAATTCCTTTAAATCTTCATAGTCCCATGAAAACATGTCATTGAACTTCGACACAAGGAAACAAAATATTGCCTTTCATTTTCATTACATACCTTTCCAAGTAGAAGCTCCTTGCCTAGGGCAATTGAAATTGGCTAACAGCTTTTCTGCTTCACTTCACCGTCATATTATTTTACATTCCTTTGAACTCATCATCTGGACTAAAGATGTGCTCTAGAGTGACTAACCCCTTTGGAAACTTGTTTGTTTTCAGTTGAATAATTTGATCCCCATAGACCTCCTGCAAATCAGCTTACATCTTTGAGGAGAACTCCGCCTCATTTTGGATGAACTGCACAATTTTTTTCATCATCACAAATACTTGCCAACAAGCTTGTTTGTCTGGAATAGAGGGCATGACCACCATTTTGATGTGTTGGGCTTTCCTTTGATTAAATCCTCCGTGGGTGAAAACTGAGAACCTAAAGCCTCCATTTGATCTACATCTCTATTTAATTTCTGTGGAATGACCTGTAAGTTGATGGATTCAAATATTTCCAACAAATCCCATACCCTATGTTTATAAGCCTTCAATATCTAGTTCTTTGTTACACATTTTTTACAGACTTGGCGGATGACCAATTCAATGTCCCCAAAGACTTGTAATTCCTTAATCTTCTCTTTTCTATGATCAACATACCATGCACTAATGCCTCATACTACACCACATTGTTATAGCATGAAAATTGCAATTTGTGAGAAAAGAAGAATTTCTCTTCCTTTGGAGAAATGAGCACAACACCCACCGTAAGTCCATTTTTGTTCCTTGAAACATAAAATAAAATCCACCATAGCCTAGAATCATTTTCCTCTCACTTGAACACTGCAGGCATGAAAAATTATTCCTAGAGAATGCAATAGGTTCCTGCACCAGTCTTAAAGGTTTTAAGATCTTCATCATAAGGATAAAACTCATGATCTCTCTTCGCCCATTCATCCAAAGTAGTAATTCGGGCATGTGAAGAGGACTAGGTGGTTCATCGAGACTTAGCCTTGCTCAATTTATTCTTGAATTAGATAATTTGATTGGATGGGAGTGAGGTTATATGGTTCAATATGGTAATAAAATATGGGCTCACTTGTATTGTGAATCGTGTACCATATTTGGTTTTCGAAGCATGTGAGTCTAATATGAGGATAGACAACCACCTACTTTATTAATGAAGTCTTTAGAAAATAGATAGCAAACATGGGAGGGAGGTCAATGAATGAAATATTATGGGTTATGTTGAGGCTTGGGTAGGCATGAAGTGTTAACGAAAGGTCTTTTATTACACTCAAGACATTTACAATTGACCCATAAAGTTGTAAAATACCCCTAGACACATGACTATATTTGAGACCTAGGATATCAAAAATTTTCTTAGGCATTATAGAGGTACTAGCCCTCAAATCAATCATACAATTATGAACTAGGTATTTACCCACAATTATAGACATGTAAAAGGGTGGGTTCGTAATGATTTTACTTACTTGATCACCCTTTTCTTGATAGACATGAACCGCAACATGAGTCTTTTGCATTACTAGATCCACTGGAGTTAGTTGCTTAATGGCTTCACACAAAATATATCACCGTGATGGAATGGAAAGCACATCCCACATTGATACGTTGACATTAGTATTCTTCATTTTCTCAACTATGTTAAATGGTAGACCCACGATTTTCACATCCGATGCATGTTACTTTCTTTCTTTTTTCAAGGCCATCATTGTTTGAATAGTAACAACCTTTTCTACAAAAATTTTATCGTGCATAGCAGGTGCTTTGACACATTTTCTACTTCATCCTATGGTTTCTCACGACCTTTTGTTTCTACTTTAGTCTATGGATTTTTCTTAATCCCTCCAATGTATTTTCCTTTCCGCAAAGATTTCTATGATCTCATGAGAGTTGCAACCTGAGATTATAGCATTATTTTCTTATTTCACGTGTTGTCAATAACACTCATCCAAGGTCTACCAGAGCCGCTAGACACCTAATTGAGTGCACATAAATCCTCAACTCCAAAAAACATGAGGTTAACATCAGGTGTAGCTTGTTGAGTTTCTTCCACACCATGATTTGGTGCTTCAATAAGTGGTTCTTGCTAACTAGAAGCACCTTGAATCATGTAGGCTGGAGATGTATTGTCCTTTCACAACCAAGTTGGTTATGAGGTAGATTACATGGAAAACCACTCTATTTATTGTACCATATTGTTTTGTACTGGAACTAAGGCTTGACTAGAATCAAAGGTGGAGTGCCTGTGGAGGAGGAATTATCATGAAATGGAAGAGAAGCACTTTGACTTTTCCATCTATTATTTTTCCATTTTTGTGTATATATTTGATTAGACTATTAGTTTCTATATGGTTGATATCTCTGATTTTAAGATTACCCTTGATTTTGATCATTTCTATATGACTGAGCTCGCTTGTTTTCTAGGGATATAACTTTGTTTGTCAAGTTTTTAAATAGAGATTTAATTTCCTCATCTTTCTTTTGTTTTACTTGATGTTTGTGATGTGGAAGAAATAGGTTGTGGGTTTGGTTGGGGAATAGGGGTAATAGAATGTTGCACGGCTTGTGGAAATTTAAGGGATAATGGCATAGGTGGCCTGGGAGCTAATTTTCCAGCTTGAATTAAACATTTTTCATCCCTAATGGCCAATGCATAAGCCGCGGGTATGGTTATCCATCCCATTGATTGTATCATAATAGAAATGAGTTAAGATATTTTAGAAAGTAAAGAAAGGCACCTTCGCTACATGTCTCACGAGAACTCGGAATTTCGTCCAAAGTTATTTGGAATCTAAAGTTAAAATCTACCATTTGTTCATTAGGTGCTCTCTTGATTGTAGTCAATTGCTCCAAAAGAGACAAGTTATCAGCTCTTTCCCCAAATTGATTGTACAAGGTTGTGCACAACTCGTTCCAATTCATGACTCGAATTGTTGTTAAACTTCTAAACCATTATAGAGCCTTTCCTTTAAGTGATGAAGCCAAAAGTTTTACTGCCACATCCATTTCAGAAATTTCATGGATAACATAGACATTTGCAATGTCCTGAATGTGGTCAACTAGAGTAGTGTGATTTCTCTAGTAAAATATGGAATATTCTTCAAAGATGCTACTGGGATAGGATTTTGGGCATTCAAGGCAAGTGGGCTGCTGCCTGTGAAGTTTACAAATGGATTTTGAGGTGGTGGTTATTGTTGATGAGCCATTTTGATGGGTCTAAGAACTCTAGTGGACTACAAGAAGGGTCTACCAAGTAGAGGTGTGGAGAGATTTTTATTTGGAGGAGATGGAGATCTTTGAATTTTTCTTCCTCTTCTCTGTCTGCCTAGAGATAACTACAAGTACTCAAATATGCCTTATTTTCTTGTTCTATACCTTGTTTGGATCCTTCTCATAAATTAGGGACACATTTGGATCACTAGTACTACTGAAACCAATTGATATTTTGAATGGAGTTTTCAGATGTGTTATTGTAGAGCCTCCAAAGGCTAGAGTTTCATCAAGATACACACCAAAACTTAATAAAATTGGAAATATTTATTTCAAATATCCCATCAAGCATGCCAAAATTGTTGAGCTCAAATGTGCACCCATCCCAAGTTACAATAATTTGAGGTTTGAGACAACATGGGACTGTATCCAAGTTGTGGGACTCAACCGAGATAGACCTTCGTGAGAAGGTCAAATTCCTCTACTTACTCCTAAGAATTGAAATGTAACTATGTAGCTCTACTCTAACTTTCCAAGGGACCAGGGTGAGAAGGAGATGCATAAACTAGAAATTGTAATCTAAAGAAGGTGATAACACCAAAAATTAAGGGGATGAATAATCCAATAAGAGAGAAGATGAAAGAAAATGATGGTGAAGAGGGCCAAACGATGACCACAAATCAAAATTGCATTCAGGGTTCCACCTCCATGATGACCAATGAGTACTAGTTTTGAAAAAACCATACAACACACCTAAAAATGAATGAGAGGTAAGAGAGTACAATAAAACAATAGCCAAGGTAGAAATGAGCCACAAAAATATAATTTTATTGCTGAAGATCATGCACTGATCATCATGATACATGAAGAAGATGCAAAACATTTACAGAACTTGATTCCAAGGCATGCTACCCTTAGAACACTTGTGCAACATAAAATGATTCCTTTGCATTCCAAAGTATCCAACGTTAAAATAAGGCATCACTTTACAATATATAGAAAGATAGAAGGAGAGAGAGAAATGTAGAGGGAAATTTGAATTTTAATTTCTCCCATCATCGACCACCTTCATTTAATTTCTTTGCATGCTCTAAGGAAAGGCCTGAACGCTTATGAAAATCCATTTCTACACACCATCCACCTTGCTAAAGAAATAAAGGTGCCCATACTGCATTTAATTCTGGTGGTTGAGCCATCCTGAGAAGACCTTTTATGTGTTGGAGAAGCTTCCTTGGTTTTTGTCTATTTTCCTCTATTTGATTCATGAAATCTGATTTGATTGTATAGAGAAAAGAAAAATCTTATTAGATTTGCAAATATTTTGACAATCAAATTGAAGGAATATTTATTTCTAGTTCCTACAAAAATTATCATTTTACTTCATTGTGCAAGTAATTCCCTCTCGCCTTACATGGTTATTTGATATCCACAAGTGATTCTTTTGTATCATGGCACAATAGGATCCCACAACTTTTGAAATTTTGTGGCATGCCCGATAATGTGACATGCTTCCTTGTGACCCACACTTCATCTTTTATTTCTACCTTATCCCATGACATTTTCCATTGTAGCGCGGCCTTGAATATCTACCCACGTAGCCTTTCTTCATTCCATGTAACTTTCTTCACACCCGTGGTTCCTTCTCATCATCGTAGATCTGATTAAATCCTCCACAGATATGTTCCTCCATCTGCAACATACTCAAAACCTTTCTGGCCCCTCCACATTCATCTCTTGAATTTCCGTAAATTTTAACACTTATGCAAGTTGCTCAAATTTTGCAAGCGATGTAAAATTTAGCAACAAGGTCCAAGAAAGGGTGTTTTCTAGCTCAAATTGCACCTTCAGATGCTCACCCTAAATTGTGTGCCAGATGGGACATTTTGGCTTTCATAGATGTTTCTACATTTATTCTATAAGGTTTCAAAAAATATTGAGGTCATTTCATCGTCACATTTTTATGAATGAATGTTAAGAAGGTAAATAACTTTTTGTGTGTTTGAAACCCTAGCTCAAAAGAGGTAGGAGATAAATTGCTCCTAAGAGCCTAGAATTGATTTCTAGTTCATTGATGATGTAGAGGACTCATCCAAGTTTCTATAAAGGTATGGTAGTGGTTGTGGTACTAAGGCATGTTTTGAGAGTTCGAGAGAGTGCATAATAGGTTTCATAATGTTTTCAAGACTATGTACAATGGTTTGAAGCAAATATAAGTGAAGAAAGTAAGAGATAGAGTAAGTTGAGAAGCTAGGGTTTGATCAAGAGTTTGAAGGTGTTTGGAGTTGAATCTTTCGATCACCATCAGGATTGAGTTGTAGCAGAATATCTTCGAGTGATCTCTTCATTAAATTCTTTTATGATGAGTCATATTCATGAAAGTCTCTTGTTATGAGTAATATCGACAAGGGTTTAGGGGTTGGTGCCTCACTAAATAAATCTCTTGTGATGTGTAATATTCACTAGAGTCTTTATTATGCATAATATTATAAAAACATTTAATGGTTTTTATTCCCTTGATATTTTCCTACTTATATCTTGTGTTATGGTGTTTCCTCTCTTGTTCATGGTTGATTACATGCATGTTATATGATATTGTGCACACATTAATGGATTCTTAATTGATTAATGGTTTAAGAAAACAATCTAAAATTGAAATTAAGTTTGTAGGGAATGATTCGACCCCAATCTCAAGTACATTTTTCTTCCAAAGGTGCCATTGTATGACGTAAAAATCAACATGTGACCTTCTTCGCACCCGACCTCCCGAGGTCATGCCAAGACAACCAATGTAGAATGATTGTGAATGTGAGTGTGGTGATGAGGATCAAGCTAATTGGGAAATCTTATATCTTCAACACGCAATGTCGGGATTTGCGAGTCTAAAGCAAAGAATTCTCTCCTAACTTGAAGTGGTGTGATGGTTCATCTGAGATAATAGTCACTCGTAGACTCCAATCAATGTCAAGCTCGGCCGAGATTCTATTCATTGGTTGTTGAACACACGGAAAATGACCTACGGGTGCCTCGTATAGATTTCTAGACAAGGTCATGGAAGTAAGAATGAGAGGCACGATGAAGCCACAGGTATTTATGGGTGATTTTCTAGTCTGGTCCAGAAATTCTTATCCTGATCGGCTACTATGTTCAGTAAGGAAATTTGTGTGATAATATCTGGTGGAAGTGGTGAAGATCTGAATACTAATATATGTAAACTAGTGTCAATGTCTAACTAACTAGCAGGCCGGTTGTGGGACCTAAGGATCACAACTAAAGACTCGTGGAGGTTGTGGCCCTTGGATGGTCATGCACATAATCAAACCTTGTTGCTAGGGCAGTCCAATAATCGTAGGATTGATTAGCAACTATGTTTAGTGTATTGAGTTGTTCTATCTTCTTAGCAAAAGTTGTATGTGCACGTAATATTTTCAAACATAAGATGGTATCAATGTTAGTTATCAATTTTGTCCTGTGGGGTTATGGGACCAATGGATCACAATTGTATGTCTTTTCCTGTTGTGGACCGTTGATGGTCATACAAAATGAAATAAAATGAATTTTAATAAGCAAACTAATTACTAAAAGAGATCTAATATATGTTTTTGGAGTTTTCACAATATTTTAGATCAAAGTAATAAAAGAAAACTAATCTATCAAAGGAAATATTTTTGTTCTTTTCTAATCTTTAAGCAATGTGTTCTAATATAATAAATAAACTAAAGACAAGTAGTCAACCAGATGTATTTGGTTACTTGTGTAAATGTATGAATCTAATCTAAATCAAACAACCTAATCTAATCAAAATCCTCCAAACCCTACCTCAGAGGTGAAGAACAAATCATGACCCTGAAAGGGCTATTGTTCCTCACAACTTCCCTAGTAATGTTAAAAGGAAAACTTACTGAAATGAATGATTCTCTACTCTATTTGATATGAATGATTTTCTACTCTATTTGATATGAAATTGACAATTCAACACACAAGGAAAACAAACACACAATTCCAACCTGGACAAGCAAGAGCTTTGGCAAATCTAGTTGTGTTTGTATCTGTCCCCTCAAGTATGTTCCTTTCTTTCTCCGAGTGTTCATGTGAGTCCAAGAGATTGGGAATGCAAGAATAGCAAGTAGGAGGATGGCACTTGAGTAATGGCAGCTTGATGGAATTTCAGATGCAATGCAGGTAGAAGAGAGATAGCACAAGAGATCAAAGCTTGGCTATGTAATTCCTAGCAAGATTGTAGCAACAATACAATGCAAGATACACAAAATTCTCAAGCCTTTTCTTGAATACAAGCATGGAATATATAGAAATTAAGGATGAGAGGTGCCTTCATGCACAAGGCAAGAAGAATTAGTTCCAAATAATTAAATCTATTTAAAACTAGAAGAGGGAAGGAATACCATGCAAACAAGACCATTTTTATGAAATTTGGTTCACAAATGCACCCTAAAAGTTGACTTAAGTGAAGTGTTGTGTGTCAAAAACAATCATGAAGAGTTCTAGCAAAAACATTCAGACCGCCACCCTATGCATGGAGGTGGTCCTAGGACCACCGCCAAGCTGTGGTGGTGGTCCCAGACCATCGTCCAAGCCTGGGAGGCGGTCCCAAGACCGCCACCCTGTTGGGAGGCGGTCTTGACACTAAAGGCCAAAACAAACACAAAATGAAGTGGGAAGTGGAAGAAAGCACGGAAGGCTAAGTAAATGTGTCTAGGCAATAAATATACACTACGAATGGGTTTTGGAGCTTGAACACCTTCTTGAAAGGACCGAATCATCATTGGGGACTTTTGTAACCATTTTCCGACAATGTAGCACATGCAATTTTGGGTGCGTACATATTGCCCCCTCAGAGAAGCGTCTTAGCCATGAAGAGGCATAAAATGTAGAGTTTGAGTATGGAATTCCCGAAATGGGGAGTTAGAAGCTATACCTGACATGCCCATGTGTCGAAATCTCACTGCCCAAACTCCCGCTACCTACAAGAGGAAAAGAAGACTCACGTGCAGATAGATAAAATATCAAAAAATAAAAACTAGATCAAAATGACAAGAGGACTTACCATCTGTGCGGGGATATAGAAATATACCTACGTCAATGCTCCAATCCCTGTGAACACAAACACTCAAAATGAGGTTAAAACAAAACACACACACACACACACATATCGAAACAACTCATTTTTCAATTCATTTGGTTTGGTGAATTTGGAGCTTTGGACCCATGGTGACCGTTTTTGACGAGATTACATCCGAAATAATTGTTACGAGATAGTGATCATGCCTCCACATGCGGGAGATCGACATACATCAAAGGTTGGTTATTTTCACTTTTTTATTTTTATACCCTAAATGTAAAAATGTTGAAAAGTTCACCTAGGGTGGATTATTTTCAAAAAACAATTGTCTTAAATGAGTCTCTAGGGGGCGCCCATAGGGCATGCTTTTATTTTGTTGAAAATGGTCTTTTTTGGTCTTTTTGAGCATTTTTAGGGTAAAGGGAATGTTTGAAAAATTAGTTTAGGACTGTCACCGCTTGGGCGTGAGTTTGAAATAGAATGACCAAAACGTTCACTAAGTTGGATTTTGATGTTTTTGGTGAGCTTATTATTTGGTATATGTTAGTAACTTGTTCTTTTTTCATGTTTTGGTGAATAAGTATGAGGAGGAGTACATCGGATGGAGTTGAGAGAGGGAGTGGGTGCTAGGATTGGTGAGCCAGCCCATGTGGAGGAGGAAGAGATTGATCATGAGTGGTATGATACTCGGGAGATGTTGAGAGCAAGATACGAGGAAGCCAAAGGCTTGAGAGAGATACCTTAGTCTTGAGTCGACACTTCCTCACGGTGGAGAGGGGGACGATGAGTCTTTCATAGGACATTGATTCACTTTTGGCTTTGGGAAGCCCCTGTAACCACTAGCAATAGTAGAAGCAAAAACTACCAATCCTACCTAGATGCCCAAAAACCCGAGTAAGTTAAATATATATTTTTTTATTTTGTTAGTTAGGAATGTTGACTTATATCTCTTTCTTTCTTTCTTTTGTTTTCCTAACTTATCGCTTCTTGCTTTCTTCTTGCAGCAATGACACAGGAGTGGCAAGAGCTCATCCATTGGGTGTGCATGGATACTCTATTGATCCCCTCAAGGAAGACCCGAGCTGAGCTGACTATTAACTCAGGCCATCCATTAGCCGCAGCAAACACACTAACATGTTTGCCCCTATGTGGAAGGTAATAGAGATAGTGACTTCCCTCCATACCCAAGTGGCGGGTATGAGACTACCAAGTGCTTGATGAGATAGAGCCATTCTCGTAGCAAGGCCACGGGCAACAGACATCACCATGAGCACTCACATCATTATGTTCACTCCCATCATCGTTGTAGCCACAATAGAGCTCT
This sequence comes from Taxus wallichiana var. yunnanensis, assembly GCA_018340775.1. Lineage (NCBI taxonomy): Eukaryota > Viridiplantae > Streptophyta > Pinopsida > Cupressales > Taxaceae > Taxus > Taxus wallichiana. Next base: position 128,989,435 of record CM031238.1, on the reverse strand, counting down.
AGACGTGGTCGGGCACCATCCGAGGGATCTCATAGGGACTGACAGGCCATTGGGCCATTTTTATTACTTTGATGACATTTTGTTAGTCATTTATATGATTTTTTGGTATGTTTCGAGCTCATTACTAACATTTTGACCATGCCTAGTGCATGATGACATTGTATACAAACTTGATTCATCATGATATGTACAGATATCTCTTTTGGCCTTGCTATTCCTTGTATAGAGTTGGCTTACATTGATGATTTGATTCACGTGTGTACTCTTAGATGTTTAGAATTTCTGATTTTCTATGCTTTTCAAAATGCATGCAATGGACATGAATGCTAACAAAATTATTTTTTTTTGCTTTGTAATGTTGATATATGATAATGCAATCACATTGTGATGTTGAACTTTAGTTTCTCTAAGAAAATTTTGGTACTTCGTATTGCTTTGGAAAACATGGTGAAAGAGTGATATGATAAGTGAATGAACTTTCCCACTCCTAACTCCATGCAACTAGTAGGATGTGAGGGCTCAACACCAAGAGCTAGAAAGGGAACAAGTTATGAAATTTGTTGAATGGTAATGATGAGAGAAAGACAAGGATTTTGAAAAACCAAATTGACACACTACAACCTCACTCTACTCAAGTTTGCTTCATAGTTTAGAATGTGAATTGTTTTCCAGTTTATCTAGACTTAGATCTGTAGATGGCCACTTGGTTGACAAAATATGGTTTTGAGGTTTTAAGCTCTTTTGGAATTTTGGACATCTAACGCACTTTGATTTTGACCTATGATTTCACAATATTTGAATGAATTATTTGTAACTTTCAAGCTTGTCAACGAGACCCTCTACTCCTTTCCCTATTCTACTAAGAGGAAGCATGGGCTCATCACCACGGATAAGGAATAGGTGAGTAAGGGAATTTCTCTCCTTTCCCAACCCTACATCACCAGTAAGAGATGCAGGCTCAACACCAAAGGTTAGTAGGACAAAGAAATGTGTAAAATGAAATTTTTATGGATTTGCATTTGACTTACTCATCTAGGAAAAATGTTTAGCGTGTTCTTATTTCCAAAGATATTTTAGTAGGATAGATGTGACACCATGAAGATTCTAGAATAGACTATAGGAAAAGACACCTAATCTAGAAAGAGACTATAAACAAAACCAAGTATGCAGGCCTTGGTATGATCACGATCAAAACTTTGTCTTATCTTGCTTGAACTGATGAAATGATTCAGAAATAATTGATGATACTATGAAGATTTGAAGAGATATGATTTGAATGTTTTACCAATGTTTTTAGAAGTTTTTAGGAGTTGCTACAATAATAAATCCCTTGCTCACAAATTTTACAAAATGAACAGGTGGGTGAAAATGTAATGCAGATGCAAAGATTGCATATGAAAATGTTGGCGAATCATGCGTAGTACCTCTTTAAGTGAAGAGAGTTCACAGATTCACTAAAATCCTCACCCTCTAGTGTACACATGTGAAATGCCCCATTTTTGTAGTCTTCTACCACTCGATATGGACCCAACCACCTAGGTCTCAATTTCCTTCCTCATAGATTTTTTTGTCTATCCGGCTATCAATTCTTAACACCAAATCTCCTTCATATATTTCACTTTAGTATACATTATTTTATCTAAGCCATCAAATAACATAAACATTGTGTCGTTATTCAACATTAAGTCTAGCCTCATCAAGACTTTCTAATTGGGAGAGTTGTGCTTCTCGATAACCCTCCTCTCCCAAGATCTCGTATAGTAAAGTACGGAAACTAGGTATTTTGACTTTGAGTGGAAAAACCAACTTACAACCAAACACTAAAGAAAAGGGGGTTTTCCTGCTGGCATTCTAACCGACGCTCAATAAGCCCACAAGGTCAGAAAAATCTTTAGGTGCCAATCTCATTTGTTCTCCTTAATAGTTTTAAGGAGGATGGACTTTAATGTTCTATTTGTAGCCTCACTTGTCCATTGGCCTGAGGATAATAAAGAGAAGTTGTATGATGACTTATCTTGAATTTTTCACATAATTCACACACTTCATCATTTTTGAAAGACGTGTCATTATCCGAGATAAGGACATGTGGGACACCACACCTACAATTGATTTGGTTTAAGATGAACTTAGCGGTGGCATTTGTAAGGAATGATTCAACCCCCATATCAGTCCATTTTTCTTCCAATGTTGCTATTCAGATGATGTAAAAATCAACACCGACCTTCTTCGCACCCAACCTCCCAAGGTCATGTCGATACAACCGGTGTAGATTGATTGTGAATGTGAGTGTGGTGATGGGGATCAAGATAATTGGGAAATCTTATATCTTCAACACGTAATGTCGACATTTACGAGTCTAAAGAAAAGAATGCTCTCCCTAACTCAAGTGGTGTAATGGTTCTGGTCCGAGATAATAGTTTCTCGTAGACTCCAATCAATGTCGAGGTTGGTCGATATTCTATTTGTTGGTTGATGAACACATGGAAAATGACCTGCGCGTGCCTCGTATAGATTTCTAGACAAGTTCATGGAAGTAAGAACGAGAGGCACAATGAAGCCATAGGTATTTACGAGTGATTTTCTAGTCTGGTCCAAAATTCTAGCCGATCATTCTGCCTGCTATGTTCAGAAGGAAAGATGTGCAATAATATCTGGTAGAAGTGGTGAAGATCTAAATACTATTATATGAAAACTAGTTTCAATGTCTAACTGACTAGCAAGCCCGTTGGGTTGTGAGACCTGAGGATCACAACCAAAGACTCATGGAGGTTGTGGCCCTTGGATGGTCATGTGCGTAATCAAACCCTCGTACAAGGGCAGCCCAATAATCGTAGGCTTGATTAGTAGCTATGTTTAGTGTATTGATTTGTTCTATCTTCTTAGTAAAAGTTACTGAGTGTGTGTAAGACTCACAAACGTAAGTCGTTATCAATGTCAATTATTAATTTCCGGCCCAGTTGGGTTGTCATGGGGACCAATGGATCACAACCGTATGTCTTTTCATTTTGTGGGACCGTTGATTTTCATACAAAATGAAAAAAATGACTTTTATAAGAAAATAATTACTAAAAGAGATCTAATCTTTGTTTTTGGAGTTTTCACAATATTTTGGATCAAAGTAATAAAATCAAACTAATCTATAAAAGGAAATCTATTTGTTCTTTTCTAATCTTCAAGAAATGTTTTATAATCTAATAAATAAACTAAAGACAAGTAATCAACCGGATGTAGCTAGTTACTTGTGCAAATGTATGAATCTAATCTAAATCAAACAACCTAATCTAATCAAAATCCTCCAAACCCTACCTTAGAGGTGAAGAACAAATCATGACCCTGAAAGGGCTATTATTCCTCACAACTTCCCTAGTAATGTTAAAAGGAAAAATTACTGAAATGAATGATTCTCTACTCTATTTGATATGAAATTGATAATTCAATGCACAATTCCAACATGGACAAGAAAGAGTTTTGGAAAATCTAGTTGTGTCTGTATCTATCCCCTTAGTATGTTTCTTTCTTTCTCTGAGTGTTCATGTGAGTCCAAGAGATTGGGAATGCAAGAACAACAATAGGAGGATGGCACTTGAGCAATGGCATCTTGATGGCAAAGTCTAGATGTAATGCAGGTAGAAGAGAGATAGCACAAGAGATCAAATCTTGGCTATGCAATTCCTAACAAGATCGTAGCAGCAATACAATGCAAGATACACAAAATTCTCGACCTTTTTCTTGAATACAAGCATGGAATATATAGGAATTGAGGATGGGAGGTGCCTTCATCAAGGTGAGATGAAGTAGTTCCAACTAATTAAATCTATTTAAAATAGAAGAGGGAAGGAATACCATGCAAATAAGACCATTTTTAGGCAATTTGGTTCACAAAGGCACCCTAAAATTTGAGTTAAGTGAAGCGTCATGTGTCAAAAACACGCATGAAGAGTTCTAGAAAAAGCATTCAAGACCACCGCTCGCTTGTGGGAGGCAGTCCTATGACTACCGTCCAAGCTCGGGAAGCAGTCCCAGGATCGCCCCCAAGTCTCGAGAGGTGGTCCCGACACTAAAGGCCAAAACAAGCACATAATGAAGCAGGAAGCTAGAAGAAAGCACGCAAAGGCTAAGTAAAGGCATCTAGGCAACAAATATGCACCGCGAATGGGGTTTGGAGCTTGAAACCTTGAAAGGACTGAATCATCATTGGGGAATTTTTTAACCTTTTTCTCGATAATGTAGCACATGCAATTTTAGGTGCATACAACCATCTTTATCCTTGTCTTCATGTTCTTTATTTTTATTGAAATTACTTGCATGTTATGCCATTTGCATTTCCTCTTTTTAGCCCTTTCTCTAAAATTGGCTAAGTCTTGAATATTCTATGTGTATGTGTGTGAGTCTTCACACATTTACCTACTTCCCTGTTGTGTGCATATCTTTGCATCATCATGTCTTCTCTTCCCATCCCCTTGTGCACACTTTCTCTCATTGTCTATATCTTTTAGTTTTAATTGTAGGTTGTGGCGCGCACTCATGCGCACAACTTCCATCCTCCACACATGGCTAATATTTATCCATTTATTTTGACCAAAATTCAGCATAAAATGTTACAGTGTATCCTCTATCACTCATTTGGATCAAATTCAAACGATTATCTTTCGGTCCTTCAACATACAAGACATTTTCAATTTTTAATTTACCATTATTAAGGCTAATAATACCCTTACCTGAAATTCTTTTTATTGTATTATCTCCAAACTTCACATTACCTCCATTCACATTTTTCAAGGTGATAAACTTACTCTTATCTCATGTAATGTGGCTTGAGCAACCACTATCAATATACCATAGATTTCCTTCATTTTGTGCAAGAAATGTTGTCTAAAAAAGCATGGAGTTTTCTTTATTCATCTCTTCATCCCGCTTCTTTTCCATAATTTTGTTTATCCATCCTTATAATTATCCATGATTTCCTCATTCTTACATTTCTTAGAGGATTCTTCAAATCCACTTCGAATGAGCTCTATATGAATAGTTGTGGCACTTATAACATTCAAATTAAAATTCATCAAAGGAGAAAATGAGTTATAGTTTCTATTTGAGAACACATATGAACTCATATAAGTATCTTTGCATGATTTTTATTCAAAGGAAGAGGATTTATTGTATGATGCTAGTAGTGTTGTTTCGGATGTTGAGTCTAAATCTGTTTTGAAGATCTTTGGAAATAATGTTGTTTATGACTAAATATGTCATAAGATCCTCTAGTGATGGTTCTTCACTATTAGGTGATTTCATATCGGATTATTGTAACCACTCTGAGGAAGATGAAGAGGATGTTGAAGATGATCTATAGAGTATCCAAAAGGAGTTGAGGCATGTTGATAAGGAAAAATAATAGGTAGGGTTCTCAGGTCAAATATTATGAAAATAAGGTTCATGATCTAGAAAAAGAGTATAGGTCTAAAACAAGCAAGCTAAAGGAGTAAATCAGACTGCTAGAAGAAAAGGTTAATTTTCTAGTTTCAAGTTTGCAAGAAAAAGAAATTAAATGCACCAAATTTAAAGAATAATTAGATTTTTTGAGGTGGAGTTGTTAGATGTTAGTAAGAAAACAATGTCCTTTCATAAATTTGAGAAAAATGTCAAAGATCTTGATGATCTTATTAATAAACATAGATCAAAAAGGTGACAGAGAAGGTTTGGGGTTTAGTGATGACCTCAAGGGAAAGGAGAAGATGCAAGATGAAAATGTTTCAAGAAATAAGGATGAAGAACCATGCAAGGAGGATGAAAAGAAGGAGATCTTTCACCAAAGACAAGATGAATCCAAATTCCTATTAAGCAACCTAATACCTCGAATGTATGAAATGTATTTCAATGGTTATTGTTTCACTTGTAATGGATTTTGTCATAGGGAAAAGGAATGTATGAGGTTAGTGAGAGATAATGATTCATGGAGAGATAGTAGGAGTGAGAAATCTAAGAGTGTGGTATGTTATAACTAGCATGAAAGAGGACATGTTGCTAAATATTGCTTGTATGAACCTTCAAGTCAGAATGGAGTAATGAAAGTTACAAAAGAAAGAGTAGAGTTGTGTGTTTCAGCTACAGCAAGTATGGGCATGTTGCTAAGGATTTTTATGGGCTTAAAGGGAAAGGAAAGAACCATAGTCCCAATGTGTAACTTAGAAGGAAAAACATGTCATGGGAACCTAGAAGGGCCAATTATGGTTCACCAAGAGCCAATTTGGATGTAAGACAAGGTGTGTCACAAAATGTTGATCTGAAACAAGATGAAAAAGTTGAAGTGTAGGTATTTAAGAGGATTTGGAAATCATAAGATATATCTTCTAGATTGATCAAGATGTACCATACCTCTACTAGGATTCTTAGAGGTATAATTGTTCATATGAAGCATTGAGAAGAGGGAGAGCTAAGTGATTGATGTAATCTCATTAAAGGTGAAGATCATGTCATTGTCAATGAAGACAAAGGTGTGTTATCATGTTGTCAAGGTATGTTGGTAGTCTATTATGTTACTTCATTCATAGAATGTGAGGTTAAGGTAAAGGATCTATTTTGGTCTTGTCATGATGTCCTTATTGGTAGTTGAGGTCTTATGAATCCTTGTCTTGAGTCTTTCAAGGTGTTGTTATGATCTACTTAGTGTGCTATTTTATAATTCAAAGTATATAGGTCTTGAAGTATGAGAGTTCTATCCCGAGTCTTCAATGTGATAAGCAAGTTGGTAAATTTCATGTCTACCTCATGTTAGTGTGGATTTTTTCAAATGGTTAGAGAAAGTATCAAGATGAGTTACATCCATGTTAAATGTGTTAGGGTCGAGAGTCCATGTTTGTGTCATCTTGTCAAGGATTGTGGTGTCCTTAAAAGAAGATATTTTCAATTTGTATTGATTTTTGGTCATGTATTTCAAAATTTGTCTAATGTTTAGAGTAAGTCTAATATGAAGGTATGATTCAAGTAAGTGTTATCCTATCATTCTTAGTGAAGGATGTTTGCAAGTGGTGTCAATGTACAAAAATATGGATTAATTGATTAACATGCCAAGATATATCTGAAACTATTGAAAAGGAGTATGTTTTAAAGGTGAAATCAATCCATGGATATATGTAATGCATTTTATTGTTAAGATCGTATATGCATGCTCAAATTTGAAAGTCTGTGATATTGAAGCAAGTCACAATGTGGGTATGCATTCATAGTGTTTCATGCTAAGTAATATAAAGGAGAAGGTTTTCTCAAGTGAATAGAGATTTATTAGTGTTGGATCAATCTCAAATCATAAAATATGTAATATTTTAGAAAAATATTTGTCTCTGGGTTTGAGAAAAAACTCTAACCTAGGGTTTATGAGAAAATTTTCTATAAAATGTTAAAGATGGAGTGACTGAAACCTCATGAAATATTCATCATATTATCTCAACATAAGAGGAGATAGATTAAAGAGCTTCAGAAAAAAAAATTCATCAGTATGATATTCTAAGTTCCTTACCAATTTGAAAGGAAGGTGTAAGACCTAATTGAAAAGAGTGGAATTACAAATCGGCGAGTGCTTCCAAATACATGCATCAAGGCTCATAGATATGAGGTAAAACTCTTAATGGGTACTCATAACAGGTGAGTTTTATCTGAGAAAAGTTATCAAAATCTAGGTGGAAATATCTCATAATGTAGGCCTAATAATCTATGTGCACGTAATGTATAAAGAAGTAAATATGATATAGAGACTATTTTAAAGCCTTGTTTATTTTGAAAAGGTATGAATAAGGTTTTAAAACCTTTGTATGGATCCTAGAAGATGAGCAAGGTCAAGATTTTAAGTTTTTTCCTTCTTGGAGCATTAAGTATAGTGTTTGAAGTTAAATGAATAAATATAGGCTAGTGGCGGTTCTTTGTTCTTATGATGGATTATGTGAAGCAATGATTTCTTGACTAAGTGTGAAATATTATTCAAAGACATGAGATAGTGCATGATTGATCAAGAGAGAGAGGTATATTTCATCCATTTACTTCAATTATTGGATCTCAATACACATATAGTGAAGAGGACTATGATAGAACAAAGTAATTAAAGTTTGATGGTAAGGTCGATCCGAGCATTTAAAGTATATTGAAGTGGTTTATTAAGTCCATTTATAATTTTTTGAGAATCTCTGGATGATTTAGAAATTTTGATGGGTAAAGTGAAAGCCAAAGGTGTAACTAGTTGGTTGATTTAGAAGAAGTTGATTGGTGACTTTGTGATAAAAGTAAAGTGTGCATAGTAATATGTCATGGGCATCTATAGGTGTTAGAGTCATAATATCACATGTAATAATGACTTGAATTTCACTATGTAGTGATATAAGGGTATAATCATCTCATGGATGCATTAAACAAGTCTAAAGACTATCAAATGAAGAAGGTCTACTCTAGGTTTCAAAATTTGAGTTATAAAACATCTATAGTAATGCTACAATATTTTTAAAAGATCAAATATGGAGCTACATGTATGCAAGAGGCTAATCAATCAGGGGGAGTTAGATATGTGATTATCAATAAGATGATCCATGGTAGTGAATAAGAAGGCATGGTTTTTGACATGAATAAACTTGGCATGATATATGGTTAGTTCCTTGTTTATAGTGGTTCATCATAATGACATGCTATGATGGTGTGCAAATGTCTTCCAAGACAAGTGAAGACTTCTGGGTAACCTCTTATGAGTAAGAAAGGTGGTTAAGAATATGTTTCTTGACAAAGAATGGTGTAAGGTAGAGTATATGATTGGTTTCTTGTAAAATTTAATTCTTCATGATGTTAAAACTCTAACATTATGCACAAGTTGTCAACTAAGTAATGTCATGAGGGTACTTGATTATGTTTAAGTTATAAATGTCCTCATGCCAAAAGAGATCATGGATTTACCTCATTAAATAGGCTTGTGTGGTGAAGTTAATGTTGAGTAAAGAAAAAAAGGGTGATTGATGCTATCAAGCTCAAAAATTGCATGAAGGAAGCTTAAAAGAGTGAGAAGGAGCTTTTGGACTATGTGAAAATGTTTGACATATCCCCAAGACAAGAGAGCAAGGTAATCCATTTTTTTATGTTTTTGTCAAATTTAAATAGCCTAATCCTTAGGGGATTATTTAGAAGGTATGTCATGGTATTTATAGTCTTCTAGAGCCTATCAAAGTTGGGTGACAAATTACTTCAAGAGTTAGAACCAGGATCTTAGTATTGAGAAGCTTTGAGGTCAAAATTGGTAAAGACAAGCCTATTTTAAGCCTTGACAAGTAAAAAAAGATAACTAATGTGGTGAGTTGATTTCTTGCATTTAATTTCTCATTGTTGGCATGATTGTGAATGTTTTCCATTAGCCTTAGGTTTATAATGGTTTCATGGTGAATTATGAAGGAAAAAACAACGTTTTAGTGTGAAATGGCAAGTCTTTGCATGTTTGTATGGTGGTTGATGATGCTCTTAATCAAATATGAGGTAAAATTTTGTTCAATTCTTTCATGATTTTGGCATATGGGTGTTGTGTATGCTCTTTCCCAATGGGGGGGAGTAACATTGTCATGAATGTTTTGAAAAGGCCAAAAATAAAGTTTTTTTGTGAGAAATCATTAGTTTGTGAGCTATTTTAAGTCTTTTGTTGATGTTTCAACCAAAATATGATCCTATGAAGCTAAGAAAGGTGAATATTAGTTGGTACAAGTATGAACTTTGTCATTAATGTAAAAAGGGGGAGAAGTTTAGGAGGTTTTCCATCAATGACAAAGGGGAGATTGTTGGCATGTTGTGTTTTAGGTGTTTTAATTGATGTAAAATCCCATTAATGACAAAGAGGATGATGGATTAGAGTTAAAGATTCTTAGTGATGATGACATAGTTTAATGGTTTCATGGATGGCATGAGGTGAATTCAATGAGATTGGCTTGGTTTAGCAAGCCTAATCAGGTGACCTAGCTAGCCTAGGTGATGGTACATGGTGGTTGAGCTTCTTGGTAGCTTGATAGGATCATGTTGGAATCATGGAGAGAATTTTGGGGAGTTTTATGTACTCACATGAGTTTTAGGATATAGATACAAGTTGAAGACCAATTTAGTGTTCATCTAGACTAGGTCTAAGTGCTTTGGAGGCATGAGGTTGAGATGTAGAGCTATGTGAGATCATGAAGAATTATAAAAAAATGTCATACAATATATTCCAGGTATGTTAGGACCTTTTTGAGATGTTTTATGGTGAGTTATGATGTTATTTTAGTTGACCCTAGCCTAAACTATGCAAAACCCTAAGGGATAGTCATGCAAATGAGATGGGATGGAAAGATGGAGAGATATTTGTGACATGATGATGATTAGATAGATGATGAAAATAGGTTCCATAGAGGTGTGAGAAAAAATTTGGAGTCATTATAAAGAATATTTTGCAAATTTATGATGTTTTATGTGAAACAGGTCAAGAAAGGGTGTTTTCTAGCTCGAATTGCACCTTCTGATTCTCACCTTGAATTATGTGATTTCATGGGACCTTGTGGATTTCAGGATGTTTCTAAATTTAATTCTATAAGGTTTCACAAAAATAATTAGGTCATTTCATGTCACACATTTTATGAACGAATGTTAAGAAGGTAAACAAATTTTTGTGTGTTTGAAACCCTAGCTCAAAAGTGGTAGGAGAGAAATGATCATAAGTGCCTAGAATTTATTTATAGTGTATGGATGATGATTTTATGATGTAGAGGATCCTTCAAGTTTATAAAGGTATGGTAGTGGTTGTGGTGATGAGTGGACCCCACTCAAATAGGTATGTTTCTGAAGAAGTTTAGTTTGGGACAAGGTTGTCCAAAGGAGTTGCAAAATAAATGGACATTTTTTTAGTATGTGAGTTTTTATTGATTTACATGGTGGTTTTAGGTCATGATGATGCATCTAAATGGAAAAGTGTGCCCTATTTGTGAAGACTAGTCAAAGGGTAGTTTTGGGGTAGTTTAGGAAGTTTTACAGAGATGGCTTGGTTGAAGGCCTTCCACTTGGATTTGGAAGGAGTTAAAATATGTTATGGAAATAGGATTTAGATATATTTCCAGTGGTATAATTTTTGTATCATGATGATGATATTTGATGGGTCATTCAGGTTAGTTTGTGAAGAAGAAGGTTTCTTGATTTTTAGGACATGATTGCTTCATACTAAAAGAATGAGTTGTTGAGGCATGAAATGGATTGATTTATGATATTTATATCACTATAAAGTGAAATAGGGATAATTTTTTTCTTATTGAAGGAATTTTTAGGTCTTAAAGTGACATAAAGGGTGAAAACTAGTTGAGTTTTAAAACTAGTTTTAGGCAACATGATTTGGAGAAGAGGAAAGTAGTTGTGGTTTGAACACATGGATGTTTCATGAGATATAACATGCATGGATGTGATTTAAAGGTCCTAAGTATTCCATATAGTGGTCACATTCCATATTTGAGTTATTTTGGGTGGTCTTGATGCCCAAAGGTGAAAAAGGGTGTTGGAAACAACTATTTTTAGTGAAGGATATGAGCCTTTTGGCCCATGTTATGAATTATATTTGATTGGTTCAAGTAAAATTTGTGACCATGATGATGGTTATATGTTATATTACACATTTTGGTGAATTTTGGAGCTTTAATAATCATATTTTTGTGATTTGTGGTTTTAGCTCATCTAGTGATGGGGTTTTGAGCTTTTTTGGTGCAAGATGAGTGGTTTTGGGCATGATGACCTATATGGGTCATATGTGAATATTTTAATGATTAAAATGGAATTTTTTAAGTTTAATTGTCAAACCAAATGAGGTAAACTGACTTGGTGAGTGTTTGAATCAAGAAGAAGGTATAAAAGTGATGTTTTGGGTGTAAATTTACACTAGTTGAGCAAGAGGGAAAAGTGTGACCTATGTGAGTGATTGTAGGTAGAAAGGAATTTTTGAGATATGAAATAGTTCAAATAGGTTGAATAATGTTTTCAAAGTGTGTGTGTGTAATGGTTTTGAAGCAAAGAGAAGTGAATAAAGTGAGAGATAGAGTGAGTTGGAGAATTAGGGTTTGAGCAAGGGTTTGAAGGTGTTTGGAGCTGAATCTTGTGATCACCATAAAGCTGAGTTGTTAGAAGCATATCTTTAGTGATATCTTCATCAAAATATTGTGTGATGATTCATATTCATTGAAAGTATCTCTTGTTGTGAGTAATATCAACAAGGGTTTAGGGGTTGGTGCTCCTTGTGGGGTTGGTGCCTCACTAAATAAATCTCTTGTGATGTGTAATATTCACTTGAGTATTTTTGTGTAATATAGAAAAACTTTAGTGGGTTTTTTTTAGTGGTTTTCTTCCCTTGAGTGTTTCCCACTTATATCTTGTGTTATGGTGATTTTTTCTCTTGTTCATGGTTTAATTGTAAACAATGTATGTTAGTTTATGATGTTTAAACACATTACTCAGCCATTTATTTTACCAAAAGCATAAATGTTACCCTTACATGAAATTCTTGTTCAAGTATTGTCTCCAAACTTCACATTACCTCCATTCACTTATTTTAAGGTGAGAAACTTACGTTTTATCATGTCATGTGGCTTGAGAAACCACTATCAATGTACCACAGATTTCCTTCATTTTGTGCATGAAATGTTGTCTAAACAAGCATGGGTTTTTCTCGTATTCATCTCTCGGTCCCGCTTCTTTGTCCAAAATTTTGCTGATCCATCCTTATGATTATCCATGATTTCCTCATCCTTACACTTCCTGGAAGATTATTCAAATCCACTTATAGAAAAATGAGCTTTATGTATATAGTTTTGGCACTTATAACATTCAATATTAAAATTCATTAAAGGAGAAAATGAGTTGTAGTTTGTTTTTTAGGGCACATATGAACTCACATAAGTATTCTTTTTCTATCAATTTTTTTACATGAGATATACAATCTTTTTTCCTATGACCAAACTAGCTACATGACAAATAATAGCCATAAACATAGTTTTTAAACTTGTTCTTATAGTGTTTCCTTTAAGGAAATGGTATTTCCTTTATTCCTTTTGGAGGAATGCTAGAATTTTGTGGAACATGACTCTATGCCCTCTTGTTTCTTTCATTTCAAGTGCTTGTATTTTTAGGAACACAAGTTTCTTCTTTCTTGTAATTTTCATTTCTAATAGGAATTTTAAGAGCATTTACATAGCTTTATGCTTTGTCTGTACATGTCATCTTTGGTGTCTCTTTAGGATTTTCTTTTTGCAATATTCTCATTGTACTCAAGACTGTTTTGATAAATGGTGATCTTTGATTGTTGATAATATCATATAATACTTCAGATCTCTTCTAAAATTTGATCCATCTGTTTAGCTTAGTATTTTTTTCTTAAGTTCTTCCCTTAAAGAAACAACTTCACATTCAATCTTCTCACAATTTTCTTCCTTTTGTTTCAGCAATCTTCTCACATCCTCATCCATCTTCTTCATCTCTTCCAGTTGAATCTTTAGACCAATGATGATATTATTGGATTCTTCAAGATCTTGTGTCACTTTGATTTAGAGGTACCATACTCATATTCAAGATTTTAAAATTGTTTTTTTGTTTCTTAGTTTTTTGATCTCATCTACAACAAAAATGAGCTCTCCTTCAAGATCCACCTCAGTTTCAATTTTGGTATCTTCTAAAACCATTTATTATTTGTTTTATTTAATCTCTAATGTCATGAGAAATTTGATTCTTCTTCATCACTTGAAAATTTTATTTCATCTCTTTCTTCAGATGAGTTGATTTCCTCCTTGGTATAGAGATTTTTCTTGTGCTTGTAGAAGTTCTTCCTATTCTTAAATTTTATTTGCTTATTGTTTTTCTTGGACTAATAATACTTCTTACTTTCCAATGAGTTGTGATATTATTTATCATCATGGGTTTTATTTTTTACATATGGACATTTATTGGCATAATGTCTTATTTCACCACAATCAAAACATTTGAAGGGTAACTTACCTTTGTATTTTCTAGACCCTTTCTTTGACCTCCTAACAAAGCAAACTTCATCCTCATCCTACTCATTGCTAGAAAAACTATGTGATTCAATTTTCCTTCTCTTCACCTTCTTTGATGCTTTGAACACTTCTCACTTTGATGATTTATATTTTTAATTCCTCATCTTATATGTTATGAGGATTTGATGCAACTCATCCATTGTTAGGATGATTAAATCCTTAATCTCTTCAATGGAAGACAATTTGTCATCAAACCTCAAAGGAAGAGATCTTAGCACTTTTTACACAATAATTGCATCCTTAATTTCTTCTCCAAATCATCTATTGGTATTTAAAACTCCATCCACATGAAGAAATTTGGCTGAAATGTTTTCATCATCATTCATCTTCAATCCATCAAATTGACCTCTATGCATTTGGAGTTTTTCCTTTTAATTTTGACATCTCCTTCATAAATTTTCTTGATTTTATCCCATATTTCCTTTACTTGAACCACAATGCATCACTTTAACAAAATCTACCTCAGAAAAACCACATACTATTGCATTCATATCCTTTGCATTACTCTCAATTTATTTCTTTCCAACTTGATCTATCGGAGGAGTTATTGGAGCTATATAACCACTTACAAAAGATTAGCAAATATCAAACACAAGGTTCATTAGGTAAGTATGCATCCTTATGCTCTAAATGGAATAACTAGTTACATAAAATAATGGATATCTGTTTGAGGAGAATACTTCTTGACTTGCCATGTGTGCTTCTGAGATCTACCTTATAGCCTTTAAACTATTCTTGAAGGAAACTTATATAATACCAATTATATAACACCCACAGATCTTGAGAGGTGGGGTGAATCTTTTTATGCAATATTTCACTTATTCAAATATTTAACTTCCACAACAACAACAATCGTACAAGATAAAACAAATTATACAACACATGATTTATGTGGAAATCCTTCGGGAGAAAACCACATAGAAAAGAGTTCTTGAAGCTAAAATCAATCTAGAAAAAAATTAATTGCTTTAAAAATATTTGTAAGCAGCAAAATAATGGAGACATTAATCCCCAAATTTCAAGCACAAACTCAAATACTTTGTGAGAACCAACTCACTGGATACACCAATCCCCAACTTAAAGCACCAACTCAACTACTTTGTGAGCATGAACTCGGTGGAGACACCAATCCCCAATTCGTATGAGGTCAACTATACAAATTTCCACCTTCTGTAATTGATTCTTCAACATGTTGATGGAAGTTAGATCATACTTCACTTCCCTTGTTGTCTTCACATACCTACACTTTTCAAATTTGACTTATTGTAAACCTTGTTCACTCTTTCTTCCTCTTCAACAATGTTACATTCTAGTCTACTTAAGTTTTCTCTTCCTTCTTCTTCATAAATCTTCTTGATATATATTCATTTATCATTGTCTTCTTCTCCTCTCTTTTCTCTCCCTCTTTTAGAATTTTGGCATCATCATAAATGAGCACACTTTGATTTTTCAATTTAATACCTTTATATATCAGGTTCATCTCTTAAAATGATGTGACAACTTTCCAAGAGTCGGCCAAAATAACATTCTTTTGGATACTTATCTTGAGTAGGATTTTCCAAATTGATATTTTAATTTTTGAGTTTCTCCTAGGCTTCTATGGAGTTCCCTTGTTTTGTCTTTTTCCGTGGATTTTCATGACCTTTGCGGAATTTCTCTGGTATACGCATCATTCCTTGACTTCCACATACTTTTTATAATCTCTGAGGAATTATGAAGACTTATGCTACCTTTCTCTAAAATTCACAGCATTTCTTGACTTCCGCGGGCTTTCTCTTACTTATAATGTATTCTCCCTTTCTTTATCCCTTCATTAACTCCTCTCGAAACCCATGAGACACTATAAAAATCCACGTGACGCTATAGACCATTTTCAAATCCACATAACATTATAATAAATCCATATAACACTAAAAATATTTTCATTTGTTCATGCGACATGTAGAATTCAAACTGGGTCAATTTTTTTATAAATGCCACGCTCCTAAAACATTAATGATAATATTTCTAACATATGAAACACGTAATGTGATTTCAATGACAATATTTTGAACAAAAACCAAACATGTATAAAATTATACATAAGGGTCAAGACCTTATGGTACTTTGTGAGTTTTTAATCACAATCTCTAACACAAAGTATAATTAGGTTTTAGTAATTTTCATACCCATAACTTCCCAATATCATTGGTAATTATCTAAGTGCACTCATCCCCTTGTGTTTTCAAGTTCGTATCTTGTCTAGTACATTAGTTACAAGTATTAATGTATTTCTCTTATATTATTAATTAATATTGGAAGTTATTAATCATAATAACCTCATGTCTTTAACACTTACATCCTTAACTATAGTCATTTCACTAAATTATTAAATTTCACATAATCTAATTAGGGTGTAAACATTTTGGTGAACCCAAAATTTTATCTTGCACATTCTCCCAAACCCTAGTCATCATAGGGTTCTATATCTATATTATATATTCAAATCCACACATGATTTTATGTATCATTTGTTTTAACTCTAGTTTCAACAATTTTCCTTAGGTTCTCATTATCGGTCCTACCCTTTGGGTCTCTTTCTAGTGATATTAATTACCTATTTACCTTTTGTTTCAAATTTCAAGCATATCAACTAATCTTCAAATCCCTTTGATTTTTTTAATTTATTTTTATATATTTAATCAAAACCTATTTTCCCTAATTTTTAGCACATGTTTCATAAATTCAAAATTACCATGTTTAGTAATTAGGGAATAATCAGAAAATGTACACTTTTGGAAAAATCCTTGGATCTTATCCTTCCATATAATCAAATTTAAAATTTCATATTTTTCTCATAAAATTCAATTTATATTTTCAAATATGGTCATTTTATTAATTTGACGATATTCATTTTTGGGTCTTATCTCGTATGATCTTTCTATTTTTGGCCCTCCATGTTTTGATTATTATTATTAGTTTTTACCTAATTAGAGTTTCTTCTCTCATATTTTTTGTCATCATGGACAATGCTACAAATTCTCAAGTCTCATTATATGATTTACTTCAACGTCATCGCACATACAAAAAAATATCACAAAACTATTATAAGAAACAATGCTCGTGATAATACAACACCTTCCCATGTGAATTCAATTTTGAGTTATATTTCAGCTCCTTGCCCAAAATTTCTATACAAAAAGTGGTACATTATGATAGGTATTGGTTGGAACTTTACCCATATTTTCTATACATCTAGGGTCATCTATTTTACAATATATCTAGGTACTATTACTCTATTAGAATTCATTTCTACTTCCTCATTATGTTTGATTACATATATTGTGTACATGTTATCTTTTGAGCTAATATGACTAACACATATGTCTTGTGCAACATTGACATCTCTTGCTTCACATATCTTCATTTATACCGACTATTGTATCTTATTATCATGTTTTTACAATATTATTTTCCATGCATACTTGTTTTTATGTGTGATTTATTACTTTCTTTTTCACTACTTATGGCATATGTTCCTTTAAAGTCTTCATGGGTGTCCCATGCTTGTGGCTTTATGCCTCTCTTATTTACTCCTTTTGGTCTTCTTTGTTGGCTTATGAGCCTTGATTTTCATGGGACATGTGGGTGTACCATGTTTTTGGCGTCATGCCTTTTGTGTGGTATTGTTTGTATACTTCTTACATATGAATTTACTATTGTTGTAATTATATTCTACTACATGAATTATTACTTCTATTTCTATTGTCTTTACTATTTCTAGCATTACTTATATTGTGCAAATGTATTCCTTTTTATAGGTACAAGTTTTTTCGGGTGGCCACCTCTTCAACATACTACAATCTTCTACAACTTCTAAGGCATATTATGTATAGGCACTCATATTTTCTTTTGATTCAAGTGCTCATAATTTTCACACATGCCTCAAAATATGGGGCATCCATTAAAGTATGTTCTACACCTACATTATAGATAGGCATAATTCTAGCGTAACATACATGTACAAAAAGGGTATAGGTAATTAGAAACACAATAAAGTATAGAAATCCAAAAAATTGGAACATGTTTATAAATGTACACTTTGGTCAAGACCGTATGGCACGGTCCTTCCCTTTCACATGGCTTTACCTAGGGAAGTTACACCAACATTCTCAGTAGTTTCATAATTTCATTTACAGTTACAAACTTTCGACATAATTTCATATCCACTCCACTCAATCTCAATTAGTGGAGATGGAGAAATTTACTCCTTCACCGTGACATTCAATTTATACTATAGTTTTAGGAATCTTGGGGCATGAGTCTCCTTCCTCCATCTACATTTCAGTACATTACAATTTCTACTCAATTGTGTGGCATATGGAAAGGTCATGAGGGCACATGTTCTCTTTTCCACTATGTGTCCTTATATACATAATTAGGCTTGGATCTATGTGCAACAATATGGTTCACGTGGTTATGGAAGTTATCAAAGTGGTTGAGTTCTTCAAAGGAACTCCTTCCTTTCCTCTTATCCACTCAAAGGGAAAGATTTTAACGTTGTTAAATGACTTTGATATACAATCTTCTTCCATAGTGGGGTGTTTCGGCACTTCATTCCTCTTCTTCTCTCTTCTAAATTCTATGTTGGGTTTCATGCACATAACACTTTGATTTATCCTCATCATAATTGGGAATGATCACCCTAATATTTTAGAAACTCAACAACGTAAATCTTCAATTAAAAGAAAATAAAGGAAAATATCCATCTATAAAATAAACAAATGTATTCCTTCTATATTTTTCATCTCTCTTTATTTTAACTTTATGAAAATGCAAATATTTAATGTTACATTTTTATATTTGAGTTAAATTCAATCCTTCACCATAGAAATTGACTACATTGTGTTGTAGGTTTAATCATGGAGCATTCCAACACCAAACACAATAGGAATCTATAAAATAAACTCCAAGTGAAAAAAATTATGTCTACACACTCAGGTATCTTTTCCTTTAAGAATATAATTTCATTTCATACTTAAAGTGGGGTGAATTTAGACACCCAAATTTGGTAATTCACTCTTTGACAATGCTGATTTTAACAATGCATTCTTGCTAAGAAAAAAAATAACCTCTACATTCCCACTTAACACATTTTTAGGTCTCTTTTCTAGATTTTGTATCCTTACACACTGACATGTCATTAATTTTTAGAGTACAATGCATAAAATCCACATACAAATGTCAATTAAGAAGTTGCAAAATTCACATTATATGTTTTCCATCCCTCAACAAGGTTGTACAATTTGGTTAGGATGTGATATATGATCCTTTTCGACTTGTATGGTCTTGTACCAACATGTTCTCCAACTTTACTTTCAATTTCATATTATTTTTTGGGTATTTTAATCCATTTGGGTCATACTTTCTTAGATAAATCACCTACGAAACCCTATATAAACAAGTAAACACTACCTCATTTGCAACCTATAAATCCTATGACACTACATTGATACACTCACTTCTAACACTTAAGAAGGCACCCAAGGCTCCCTAAATCTCACAATAGCACATTTATAGTCATTATGGTAACAATCACTATAGGTATATTATTTCTTACTAGGTCAAGGAGTCAACCCATCTCATCTACAAGAACTCAAACATTCATTCTCCTAGTATTTTAGCAAGATCCAAACTCAACTCAAGCATTATCAAAGAGATTTGTGAAATCTAGTTGCATTCATTCAAATATCACATGTTAGGTGGTGAATGATGTGTAGTTTGAGGCATGTTTGGATTAGTATTAGCGTTGGTGGTTTGTGAGGGTGCTCACAAAACAACTAATATTCTTGTGTAAGGTATCCCACCCATGGTTAGGGTTTGAGACCTCATTTAGGATTTTCAAATAAATTCACAACATGATTGCAAATTAGGGTTTGACTCATGACATGAGTAAAAATTAAAAGTAGGTGACCATATCATGAAGTTATAGAGCCTAAATCTAATCAGGTCTAAGACCATACGGAAATGGGTCAATACCATATGGTATGGTCTTTGTTGAAAGTTGTATGGCTCCATACCAAGTCATTTCTCAGTCATAGTATCCAAAATAAAGCATCATCAAGTTCAAATCCTTTTGTTTTAGCAATGTGCATACCGAGAAATTCCCAAAATCATCTATAATCAACTAAGTGCACTTATCCTTTGTGTTTTCACGTTTGTATATTTTGAGTACATCAATTACAAGTATTAATGCATTGTTATGATATTTGTAATTAATGTTGAAAGTTAATTAATTAGAATAACCTCTTGTTACTAACATTTAAATCCTTTAGTGTATTCCTTTCACTAAATTCTTAGATTTCATGTAATCTAATTATGGTGTAAACATGGTATACGTAACTTTGGAGGTAGTCATTAGTGATAGTAATTGGAAATTAGGTGTAAAGGTGATACAAACAACACCAAGAGTAAAAGGACCATAAAACTATGTTATTTACTTTCTTACAAATTGATCTTGGGAATTGAGAATATATTAAACCCTATAAATATAGTTAGATTCCTAAAAAGGTGTATTTTTCTATACAAAAGGAAAATATAATAGTGCAAATGTTTTCTTTAATACATTGATTTATAAAATCCGTTCTCAATTTTTCTCGGTTATATCAAGAATCACTACGAATTTTATTTCTTTTATCTGAACCCCAATCCATTCATATCCTTGTTAAACCCATAACAATTGGGTATTTTCAATGGGGGCTTGCATTATCCCTCCATTATTATCAAACCACCCCGTATGATTTGAAAATTATAATCATCACTTGATTGAAGTAAAAAGTAATTTTATTTATAAAATTATCCAGTCCTTATCTTTCAAATATGTGTAACTAGTAGAAGATCAAATGAATACTCTTATATATTCAATGTTACTCTTGTAAAACAAATTAATTGTGTAAATGATTTTCCTAAATTTACTAATGTAATTTTATATGTATAGACACATTGTAATCAAATCAGGATCCTATTGGTGCATGAGTCGATATACAATGGGTGGGAAAGAAAAATGAAGCTACAAAAGATGAAGAATAAATAGTAAAAATGGTCAAAGTGGCCCATATAAGTAAATATTAGAAACATCAAGATTTTATGAGAAACACACATGTACATTTTTGGTAGAAACCCTATAAAATTACTCACAACTACATATCAAACCAAAACATAGGGTGAGAAATAAAACCAATAGGAATGAGAAAATTGAATTTAAGATAGAAAATGACAAATAAGGTACATAAGCAGACTTGACAAGGGGAGAAAATGATAAGTTAAACAAACGAATTTAGTAAAAGGTTTAAGGACACAAGAAAAAACAAGACAAAAGGTAATGACACAAGGAACACTCACTAATAAAGGTGATATAACTCAAAATAAAGATCAATAAAAACATAAATGTGATATAACCAAAGAAATCATCAAGTGAATTACCTAAATTGGGTGTCTACAACATGTAACAAACTCAAGGTTTTCAGTAATAGATTAAAATATTATTTTCCAATGCAATCAACTAGTTCATCACCTGAAATGACTATATACAATGTGAGGGAGATTATGATCTCTATGTTTTTAATCATGATAAAATCATCTTAATAATTATTTTTTTATATATGATATGAAATTTACATATGATATCTCATCTCTAATCTAGGAGATAAAGAGCAAGCTTCATGTATCCTTTTACGTGTGTAACATGGGAATTATTCATTATGTTATATGGATTAAGATCCCCAAGATTCTTCAAGTGATTTTGTTTCTCATCCTAAAAATTTGTCTTCAAAGTATCGATTAGGATATATCTTCACCAAGAAACTTGTTAAGGACACCTTTCTTCATCTTTTTGCATTAATTGGAATTTAGGGCCCTCCTTCCAAGGATGAGATATACCAAGCTCAATAGTTAAAATCCCCAAGTGAATATTAATGAGGGATGTTAAAACTTTTTAATATTGACATGGACATTTAACACTTATCTATTTTAATTTTTAAAAATAATCGCATGCCTTCTTTACAAACAAGGCTATGTGCCTTGTATTCTTTGGGTGAAGTCAACTTCCTTATTAAGGAAGGTTAACCCCTTAGTAAAAATACAATGTTCTAGAGGGGCTTCTTTTCTAAAAAGCTATGTGCCTTGTATTATTTAGGTTGAGTCAACTTACTTGTTAAGGAGATCAATCCTTTTATTCACAAATTCAATCCTACCTATTTTTGTCCCCTTTCTACTTGTCAATTTTTGTCTCTTCCTTTACACTTTTCAATTTTTGGATCATGAGAATGATTTTCAATATAAAGTTACAAATTTGGATACATGGGTGACATGCATCTATTTCCATTTATTCAAGGAATTGAATTGGTAATTTGTGATAATGTAGACACTAAAATCTAGTAACTAATCCTTTGGAAATGAAAAGTTTGAATTTGTTCCTACATTACGACAAATGCTAACATTCTAATCCTTTGGTCATTATATATATATATATATATATATATATATATATATATATATATATATATATCTTGTATTGCTCATGTTTACACACTACTATTTAATTCATCCATGTAATATTAATTAACTAATTCAATAATCCATCTCCAAGCATCTTTCCGAAAATTTTATTTTCCATCACTAGTTGCATGTTTAAAATTGTATACCTTGGGGCTATAGTAGTGTATGGTACTTGTTGACACGTATCATCCTTGAACCTCCAATCTAATGAATTTTTTTAATTAAAATTTATTATGTATGTAATTTCATCTTAATGTGAATTTTTAACCTTTGGAAGCCTATATAAGAAAGTCAATTGCACTTTATAACTCATCAGGCATTCTCATAAGCACTTATCACAAATATCAACACTAAAGCAATCAAATATCTACTAAATATTCCGAAAGTAGTTGCACATCAACTAGATCATTCATCATACATATCTAAAACAATCAAACGATGTTCAAGAGTTAGCTTAATCCATTTACAAGTACTCAAAGGTCCTAAAGCCATGTATTAGCAAGTACAAGTCACTCTAAGCATTGTTAAGTGTATTCAAGGGGGAAAAGGGATAGTCTAAGCATCGAAGAACAACACAACACACTACTACCATGTTGGTTTTATCCTCTACTTTATAGGTGGCACTCTATCTTTATGTTAAGATACATGAGAGCACTAATAGGGGGTTGATGCAGGGCCTTATCACTCTCAATAAACCTCCAAGGTTAAAAAAGATTCAAAATTCAAACAATGCTTAATTGTACACAAAACCTAAAAAAACCATGCAATTTCTTGATCATTCAACTTATTGCACTAAACCAACAACTTCATCATGTTCTTAAACCCTTAATTATACTAATTCAACCATTGAAATGGATCAAACTAACCAAAACGATTAAATGGCTTACCTTTTAGCAAAATTGCCTTTCTAGGATTCTTAAGGCATTGATGATCGAAAAATTGGTTGGGAGTATCTCATGCACACCCAAATCAATCTAATAACACTTTCGAGCATCCTATATTTTTTTGAGGTGTATGTAAATTTTCTTGGCTAAATTTCTTGATTAAACCACTTTTCTTCACTATCACCTTCTTTACTAGCCTAGATCCCTTTTAGCCATGTCTTAACACTTATTCTAAGATAAATTTTGATTCATAATCTCACTTACCAAACCATGCACCTTTTCTAATACCTATTTATCTGTAATTTTTAATGAAAATTTTCAATGTGGTCTTCTTTGTAATCTTTCCTTCAAATCCATTGTTTGGTCTTCAAATTAGGTCTCTCTTAAAAATAACTTGACTGAGATTTAGATCGAGGATTATAGCAAATATGTGATTTTTAATCCTAATAACCTTCTAAATCTTAAAGAGGGAGGTTTCAACATCCTTATTTCAAAATTTCATCCCTAGGTTCAAACTCTCACACCTTTCTTTTGTGGTCTTGACCCTTACTGGGCAACTCTGTATGACACAATATTCTCTTGCACTGACTATTAGAAGTAAATTGAATAAATTAATTTTTTACCCTATAAGACTTTCAATGCATGTTTTTTAGAGTAACAAAGCATACCTTAGTAGTTGTAAGCCTTATTCATTCACCATAAAACCATATATGGTTCTTGACAACATTGTTTTTATATCACAAGTAAACACCTACATGTTGCAATTGAGATTGTCATGTTTATCTACTCACCCAGAGGGTTTCAAAAATTTTATTATTAGATTCCATCAATTTAAATATTCCCAAACCTTACTTGAAGATCTCAAAAATTTTCTCATGCTCCAACTCCTTCAAAACACTCTTTTCCACAAAACCCTAGTGAGGGTTTCTCACAAACCCAAGATGGGTGTTTTGCTTACAAATGAATGATATCCTTCCTCAAGGATTGAAAATTCACTTAGAGACTTACCTTATTCTCTTCCACATTTATTATTTAACATTCATGCTCAACTTCTCTCCAACTTTGAAGGTAGCTATCGGATCTAATGTTCTTCCCCTTAAGAAACATGGTTTCTCAACATCTAAGGTTTTTTAGTCAAAATATGGTCTCCTTTACTAGTGTCACATTCTCTTGAGGTTTATTAAAGCTTGTAAACCTCATCAAACCATTCAAATTCCTCCTCTCAAACCTCCACCTAATTTTTTTCTCACTTGTCACTTAATTTTGATCCCATGCACTTTGTCTCGGTTTTTAAGGAAATGTCCAAACAAATAGTAGCAAAGAACTAACAAATACGTGCATGCAAGGTTGTAGGTAGGTTTTAGCCTTCTCACCACCTTAAAATATCTCTAACAATGAGATTCAAAACTTTACATGTGCATTATAAAGCTATAAACACCAAAAACATAGAGTAACATAGTTTATACAATTTGTTTGCAAACAAATGTCTTCTTCCCTTAAATTCTTAGAGTTCCTACCTTTTCCTCATTTGAATGAATGAATAGAAGTAGTTAAAAATATTCTTAATTATTCTTTATTCAGTCTTCCTAACTGAATCTTGGCTTCTACACCCTTAAATTACATATATTATCTTTTATTATAACATAAAGGTCTTAGTTTAGTACCTAGGACCTAAGAACTAGGTCACCACTTTGAACCTTCGAGGACCTAAATATGACTTATTACAAGCTAAAAACATCTTATTACATGCCATAATGCTCCAATATTACACTTATTTAGCCATTACAACCCAAAAATTCCTTCAAAATTAAAATTGGAACTTTTGGAAGGAAAGTGCACAGCTGATTTAAATCTATGAAGGACTTAAACTAAACCAATGACCCTATATGAATCTAAATGATCCCTAGAACCTATCAATACACTAGGTAATCCAAATTTTTATGTTATATGATGTAGAGTGCATCTTAAAATCCTTCTACAACACCCATCTAATGCAATAGAAGCTACAAATTTTAATTTTTGCAATCACCTTTATTCAAGAACCCAATACCTTACTAAGAAGCCTTACTCGATCAATAGGATAAAGTGCATTAAATGATTTTATCAAAGGATACAAACCACTTGAATATTTTTAAATCCATCATACAAATATGATTGAATCATTCAAAAAGTTTCAACCCACCATTTTGACCCATTTGCTTCATTGGCCTTCAACTTAGCTAGTAGCCTTATAAAACTTCTTTCTCTAATAAAAATCACAAATTACTCACAATCCATCCTGACTGGTAATCTTTTGGGATACCCTTTTAACTTTTTTATGTGCCTATGAATTTTTAGGACTTAATTTGGTTCCATTCACAAGTTATTCTAAAAACATTGTTTAAGTAGCTCTCCAAATTAGGCCTATTTTACACAACATGTTGTGTCCTGGGGAAGTGCACAAACTTTCAAGGAAAAATAGTTAGTGTTTTAATCACCCATTATCCCCTTCTTTCTTTACAGTAAGTTTCATGATCTAACACCTTTCATTATGCATCCAACTCAACTTCATTGTCCAAACCGGGTTTCCTTAAGGTCTTATTGGGGTTTGGATTCACTTGCTAGGGTTTGTAGCTTTCCACTCCTATTAGTCATTTTGAACACCTATACCCATTTGAACTCAACTTGATCAAGGTCCTATAAACACCCAAATACCCATCTAACTCTATTCAAGTACTTTTCTCATTTTGAGCCTTCTTTAGGTCTTATTATTCTCTCTATTGTCACTGATGTCTGTTATGCCTATGTTTACCTCTTTTCTTATCCTTCCCTCTAAATTTTCAAATGTCCTTTTCACTGCTCACTAATCCACTATCACCTCATCACCTAATTACTCCACTTACTCCTCTTTAGGACACTTTTTTCTTGCTAACTAACTCTTATTACTCCTCAAGGATTTGTATTGTGTTGAACAATCAAGTACAATTTGGAATGACGGCAGTTTCTATGAAACTCCTTACATTTGAAACTCCTTAAATTATTTTAGGCATTAAATTTTATTCCCAATATTCTAACTATAGAGATATCTATCTTCTTAGAGATCACTTCCCGGATGGCTTCTTCTTCAACTAGATTGCCTAATTGTCACATATTTATACATCTAGAACTGTGTGTGCCTATCTTGACTTAAAAGGTCATTGAAATCACTCTCAAGGTTCACACTCACTATACTAACTCCGCATATCATTTTCTCATACTTCCCCAATTTGAATTTCTCTTAGACAACTCAATTTCAACCTAATTCACTAGACGACACCATTCTTACTTAGGAATATGTTTTCCATGATTGACCCACCAAACTTGTATTTCTATTCTTGCTACTTTAAATACACCTCAAATAATGTTTTCATTCTACACCCATCAAATTTCATGGTATTTTATTGTATAGTTCTCTTCAAACTCGCTTTTTTGTGCTCCCAAACTCTAGAGCAAGGTATCTACAAACAGTAAGGAGTCTTAAACTTGTTATCTTTTCCTCAAAAATTTAATGTCATCTAAAAAAGTTTTTGAAAGTATTGAAACCATTCGAAAATAATTCTTAATAATTTACCTCTCAATCATTCATTTACACAAGATTTATAGTTTCTTTTGATTTGTTACTGAGGTTCATTGTTTTTAGATACGAGACAAAGTTTCTCATCTTGGAATAGTGGATATGTCATCTTTTCCTCATTTTTTCAAGGATTCTTAGTACTCTTTGGATATATCATAACCTTCTTACAAACTTCTCAAGACATTTGATCCATCTCATTCTATATTATCACACAAATATCCATCCACCAAGACAATACAATCCATATCAAGTAAAAACAATATTTTTGTGGAGTTTCATTTAAGCATTCATCAATACAACTTAACACAAATGGTCAATGTTTTCATCATCTTAAAATTTTCTCATTCCTTCATTGTTATATCATTATTCCAAAACAAATATTGCAGTCATTCAATATTACAAAATCCAATCAAAGGATTGTCTCACACCCATTGCAGATTGCACTTACCATAATTTCTTAATATTTTCTACATGCATGGTCTTTCAAACTTCATGATTCTCTTCATGAACCTTAAAAATAATCCTCCATACAACATTTAAAGTTATATTAATTAATATCATAATATTTGAGACACCATTTATTCACACAAATAATACAAGTTTTATTGGCAACTTATCATTTTATTGAATAAAGAGATCTACTATAGTTTTTCTCTTGAATTTTCAGACCCCTTGAGCCTCCTTATGGCTCCTTCTACGTACGAATAAATCAACCACCCTCTCCAAAACCTCCTAATTCCTTTTTCATCTGAATTTTTCCTTTTACAACAAGAAGAGGAAGTTTCAAAACCACCTAACTAGGGTTTTAAGATGACTATGGACTTTCAACTCAAGTTAAAGGTGAGTACACCTTTATACCCCTTATGAGGTCTTAAATGAAATTTACAAGCTTTAATAATCCACTTTCTTGTTGTATACCCTTCCAACAAACTTAGTAATTCAATTTTTATATGTTACATTGGGAGGAAAACTCATATCTTTAAATTTATATTGCGAAGGAGGTCCATGAGGACTCAAAACATACTGAAAAAAATCTAGATGAATTCCTAGACCCTAGAGAAAACCCAAAAAATTGATTTATTTTACTATTCCTAAGATGCTCCAGCATCATTATCACCTATATTTACAAACTAGGAGTGATGATCCTACAAATTACTCCCAAGGGAAAGGAAAAGCGTTTCCCCACTTGGTGTTAGCCTTAAATTTTATTCTTCTTTCTCTATTTCCAAATTAATATGACCTTTTGACAATATCCCTTGATTGCATACTTATCATATTTTTATACGAGGATCAAAATGGAACCCTAAGCACATCGAATAAGGTTACACTTCAAATGGTGTCATAAACACTCCACATAGTAAGCAAGAGATCAAATCAAAAATGAGAATCAAGTACGAGAAAGACAACGGTGTGTCTGACATGCTCATAGATCAAAAAAAGAGGGTACATATAGGAGTGTTGTGTAACTCTTGTGTATGAAACATGTACACAACCCTAACCCTAAATAAATATTGACCTATTCCACTATGACCTATTCTCACTACGTGAAATGACTAACCATCTATGGTGGAAAAGTCGTTGAATGAAAATGAAATAAGTCATATACACCAACACCCCCTTCATTAAAGTTGAGGTAGAGGTCATGGAAAGTAATAATTGAAAGATAGCTCCACTAGACAACTAAGAAAGATTTGTCAATGGGGCCCGAATAATAAGCCTGATAAGGTACACATATAAAAACAACAATATTTCTAGATAATAATAAGAGGAGAAGGAAATGGGTCTCGGTAACTAGTCCTGATGAGGTACCCATGTATAATAAGGATCTCAAGTAATGAGAGAAAAACCCTAAGGGAAAACATCCACTTACAAGAGATAAAAGACACCCCTAAACAACCTAAGAAAGATGCGTCAAATGAGTCCCGGCAACTAAATGCCTAATAAGGTACTCATGTAAAAATTTAATATTTCTAGAAGAAGAGAAGAGATGAAGAACGTATCCATCCTCCCAAGATGAATAATGTGTCAAAGACCACCTGTATCAAGTGAAGAAGAAGATCCCCGAAGTGACAAGGTGTGGTTCCTATCCAAGGAATGATGCTCCATATGTGAGGTGGAAGTTCCAACTACTCCATGAAGGGATGGTGAATCTAAAGCAATGATGAAGAAGGAAGGTGGAATATCCTATAATTGTATAGAAGAGTGTTTGATGTCCGATGAGTCCTAAATCAAAGTACTGCTCCTGAAAAGTCTGTAAAGGACCAAAATTAGGTGGATCAAGAAATAAATCCTCAAGATGTGGTAGATGATAAGTGGATGGTGGAGGTGGGTCCCCATCACTATGGAAATCAACCAAGCTAGAAGAGAATTCATCATCTAAAGTGAGCTTAGAAATATCATCAACTCCACTCCAAGTTAATATGAAGGAGGAACAAAGTGATAAAAAAATTAAAGTCAAGTGTGATGATCAACTGTACCAACTGCAATAATATTGTCACTATGAATCTCTCTAACATAAACAGAATCTAGAGTGAACTCAACCGCATGCCCTGACTAAGGTGAGTGATCTGATATACTAAAAGGATATTAGTTGAAAGTGAAGGAACATTAAGCACATTGTTGAAAGTTCCACCATTCACTTCAACATACCCTCTCCCAAAACCAGTGTAGAAGTGTCATCACCAAGCTGAATAGAAGACATGTCACATGGCTCTAATGAAGCAAACTCAATGTCAAATGAGGCCATATGATGAGATGCACCTAAATCAATCACCCATGTAGGAGTAGGTGACACAACTGCAACTAAAGATCTTGCCTTTGTTTTTTCCTTAGTTGATTCTTTTTCTTTTTCTTTTTCTTTCCCTTTCCATTGTCTTTTTCCTTATAAATTTCATGAGTTGATGATGAAGATGGCTTGAGAGAATCGGAAATCCTATGTTGTTTTCTTCTCAAGAAGACTCGTGAGGAGGTCAATCTTCTTCTTCAAACATTTTTCTTCTTCATGCCTACCACTGCAGTACCCACATTTGATCCATTCTTTAGGATTTTTAGAACTAGAAGAGGAAGTGGAAAATTTTGATTTTGTGGTGGATTGGTCCTTTTTATTCTCATGATCCTTATTATTCTATTTCTTCTCTTTTGAAACCCTAGTTTTTCATGACCAAAAATGAGAGCATGGGATTTTGTGGATCTAAGAGTACCCATATGAATTAGCTTATCATATTCTCTAGTCAAATCAACGACAAACTCATCAAAGGAGGGCATAGTCCAACTTGCACCAAGTTCTCTTTTTGTAGCATGGAAGGTAGAGATGAAAACTGAATAGTTTGGACCAAGTTTTGCAAGGATAGAAAGTATGAGTTGTGATTCCTTGTCAATTCCACAATTTTTTAGTTGTAATCTAAGAGATTTGAGTTTGGTGAAAAGTTCTAGAGAGTGTCAAAAATTTTAGGGTTGAGACTAATCAACTCATTTTCCAGTTCATGCCCTTTCATTTCATCATATTTCCCAAAACAAATTCTAAGGCATCCCATACTTCCTTGGGTGATTTGGTTGTGTTAATATGAAAGCGTAGTTCGGTGATACAGAAAGACACAAAAGGCCAAAGGCTTCATCACATTTTCAAACCACTTTCTTTCTCTGCATCTTCTTTAGGTTCAGTTTGCAATCCCATAGTTATTCGATAAAAAAATTTTGTTTCTCAAAGTGAGAGATACAACATCTTTCCATTCGTGATAGTTAAATGGGGTAAGAAAAGGAATAAAATTAGGATCCATAACAGATAAAAGTGAGAAAAGAAAATAGCGGAAAAAATGAACCACACAAAATGAACACCCCCCTTATTGTGACACTTTATAAGTAGTGTGTTGATTACACCCAAGTGTTCATGCGACGTGAGACGGTTGGTCACTCACCTTGTAATTAGTGAAATATCACACAAGCATGGAGACCACAATATGCTCAATCATGTGTAACAAAACAAGTGAACAAGCATAAAATCAAACAAGAAAGGAAGGAATATATCTTTCGCAAGGTTGTGGCGAACGCTCACTAACCTGCAAGCGAAGAAGAGTGATTAAAAGGGGCTCAAAAATGAGACCCATCCAAAGACTTCCAGATGCAACAGGGGCTTCGAGAAGGTGAAATAATGTTGAGATGGACGTTATAAACTCAAGAAAATGGTTAGTAGTAAAAAATGCCAATAATGCTATAAAATCAACTTTACGAAATTTTCCAATTAGTCTAATTATAATGATTAAAAGGAAAAATGAAATGACAATGAAATGCTAGATTTTGAACTTTTTTTTTTTTTAATGAACTACTAATATATTGAGATCTTAATTAAAAAAATAGATGCCTAATTAATTAAAATATCTTAAGATTAAAAAAATTAATCACCTTGATTAAAAAAAAAAATATTAGATCCTAAGACTAATCTTAAGACCTAACTAAATTAAAATACCTTTAAAATTTTATTAAATCCTAATGTAAAACACTAAGACTTAACAATTAAACTTACCTTAATTAAAAACAACACCTTACCTTTAATAAGTTACCCACCGCTTAATAAAAAGCACTAGACCCTCTTATTAAACACACCCCTTTAAAATATAAAAAAACAAACAAAAAAAACAACATCCCTCTTTTAAATATGCACCCACTTTAAAAAAAAGGCCATCGTAATATAAACCACCCCTTATTTAATGAACTACCCTCTTTTTAAAACAAATCCACCCCACTTATTAAAAAGAACATGACCACCTTGAAATTATAAAACCCGACCTAAATTTTGAAGCAAAGCAGTTAAAAATGTAAAGCGAGAAGTAGATCGGTCAAAAGGTGGCGGCATGAATCATGGCGAGGGCTCGAGGAAAGGAAGGAGAGTGAATCAGATTCAAACGACATGCACTGGGGTGATGGCAAAGCAGCCCAATGGCGGGATAAGGCGAAAGCAATGGTCCAACCCAAGAAGCAAGGTTCAAGTGTGAGGACTCACAAGGGGGGCGATAGAGACCAAGTCGATTGGAATGGTTTAAGGTCTCAACAAGAGAACATGCCACAGAACATGCAACACATAGAGGAGGGAGCAGGTGAGATCCACACTCGGGGATGGCTGGTCATTAATTAAATAAAAAAATTGATCCAACACAATGTTAACAATCCAAAACACACACGATGCACAAAGGAAGATAAGAAACTTAGTCGACTCGCGGAAAACCAAGCAAGAAAATGGTCGAATCAAGGAAAAACATGAACTCACGGAAAATTTATAACAACTTGACCCAAAATGAAACAAGGAAATGGGCAAAAGAGAAACACGATGTGTGCAAAGGAAGAGCAATAAAGAGCCTAACAATGAAAGGAAAACTCACTCAATGCAAAAAGGGAAAAGAAAACCAACAAATAATGTAACGAAACGAAAATATAAAATGACCCAAAACAAGCTCAAACAACATGACCAACCCAATCGAGACAAAAGTAAACAAGGAAATGATCCAACGAGTAAAAGGAATAACATGCAACAAGCTAACAAGGCTAACAAATAATGCAACTTGAACATACGCAAGAGGAGACTTGGTGGATGCGGGGAAAACCTAATGAGCAAGAAGGGAGGCATAAACAGGTCTGAAAAAAATTAGAAAAATAAAAAAATTCACTTCTAATTTAAAAAAATTTGATAAAACCAACAATAACACCCACCTTCAAATTTAGCAGATCCTCCAAATTTAGCTACAGCTAGCTAGATCTAGCTAGAAAACCCTTGTAACCTGCACATGTAAAACCAGAAAAAACCACACAAACTCCAAAAACCAAATGGTTAAACTGTTAACAAGATTCCAAAATAAAGAAAACTTACACGAGAATCACGAAAACCAAAAAATGAAGTAATAACAACCAGATTAATCGAGTGCATGTTTACCAAACAATCACTCTGATACCATATCAGATTGTTCTACGAGGATTAATATGGAACCCTGTGCACATCAAAAAATGTTTCACTTCAAATGGTGTCATGAATGCTCCATGTAGTAAGCAAGAGATCAAATCACAAAATGAGAATCATGTGCGAAAAAGAACGTGTGTGTCGACATGCTCATAGATCAAAAAAGAGAGGTACATATAGGAGTGTTGTGTAACTCATGTGCATGAAACATGTACACAACCCTATCTAACCTTATTGACCTATTCTCACTATGTGAGATGACCAACCATCTATGGTGGACAAGATATCGAATGACAACGAAACAAGTCATATACACCAACAATACCATCGAGCTTTACCTCTCTCAATTGTTCTTTGTCTTCCTTCAATTGTTTTTCCTTTGGGATTCTCAAGTTCTTGGTCAAAATGAGGCTCTTAAGAATGTATGTTCCTTTTTTAAATCTTTTACTTGAGTATGTTTGTTTCTTTTAGGTGTACATATTTTCTTTCTTCCTCAATTATGATTACAAAATTGTATCTTTCATCCCTCTTTAGTCTTTCTTCAATCACATCCTTTTAAGAATCATTAAATCCTAGTTTTTACTTACAAAACTTACCCTTACGCGGTTGTCTTTTCACCTACTCAACTACTAAATGTGTATTTATATCACTCAATAAATGAATACATTGACCAAATTGATCCTCATTATTCCTTTTGAACATATTTTCCATGTCTTGTTTGTCTCGTTAAACCTTTTTTTTATCTTAGACTAATAAAATTTGTAAGTCATTATCTTCTAGGATTGTTTTAGCACACCTCTCATCACTGATTTCCTTATTCCCAATGTCGATATTTGTATGCCTTTATTGCAATTTATATTATGTTCTTGTTCATTCATCTCATGTGCTCCTATGATCTTTTCTTGGTCAACTCCTTGGTATATGCATTATCTTATTTTCTTCAATATTTCTTGTTCATTTCCTCTTTGCAAACTTTGCTCTTTCCACTCTAGTTTCTTCTTGCTTCTCATTAATTGGTCTACACCTACACTCTTCTCACTTGTACCTATAAAATCAAATCTCATAACAATGTCATTTTTAAAAACAAAAGGCTTAGATGCCTCATATTTTTTTCTTCGTAATTTGTTTTTCCCTTTCTTCTCTCTTGGCTTCTTCACACAACATTTCCACTCTATCTTCCTTTATATCTCTTTCCTTGTGACCTCTATCAATTTCTTCAGTTGATTCTCTATCCTCTAGACCTTCATGTTGATCTATAAGAACTCTAGCATGTGTTTCTCTTCTCTCTCTACCATCTCTTTCTTGTTTCTCTTCTTCATCTTCATCCCGCTTTTTTCCCTTATCTTAATACTATCTCAATTTCACCACATATTTGATGTCTATCGTCACAAAATCAATAGTTAAATCAGTCTTATGAGGCTTAACAACTCTACATAGTGTATTTTTACATGCTTCTGTCATCTCCACCAAAAATTCTTAGTTACCACCATCATTACTAGTCCCGCTTGTGGTTCTTGCTCTCCTTTAATGGGTAAAAGTGTATGGCTTACTCCATTTGTTACAATTACATATTATTTTTTCCATCATGCATTTCTTTCTGTCATACTTTACATGGTCATCCCAAAAAAACATGACAAACATCCATAGGAACAAAATCAAACAATATCTTGTCATTATACCCTCCGATATGAAATTAAACTTGACATTGTTCCCTAACCAAGATATGATGTCCTTTTTGCATCCAAGATACTTGATATGGGTTAGGGTGCATTATAGTTTTTAGTCTTATCTTTTTACCATATCAAAAGAAACAAGATTATTTTTGCTTCCACTATCATGACTATGTTATAACATTTACGTTTAGCTTTACATATAGTTTTGAATAGACATATTCTTTGAGTTATATCATTCACCACTTTACTTGGTTTCAAAATAACTCTTTTTCATAAAAATTAATTACATCTGTCTTGAAAAACCTGATCAACAACTTTTTCATCCTCTCTCATCTTTGCATTCATCTCTTTACACTCATATGCCTTGTATCTGCGTATCTCGACACTTATAGCATTTACCTGCAAATTATATTATATTACTTGTCCCATTTATCTACATATACCTCATATCCTTCCTCTTCCTTCTCGGATTTCCTTCCATACTCTCCAACCTATTCAACACAACTTTCAACATCTTTTCCATCTTCTCTTCCCAAGATGACTTTCTCTCTTCTCTTACTTGCACCATTTTGCTTCTCTCTCTTGAAATCACTTCTCAAGATAATATTTTCCTCTTTCATGAATAAATTACATGCTCGATACCAAATGATGCGAGCTTTATCACTCTCAATAAAATTCCAAGTTTAAAAAGATTCAAAACTCAAACATTGCCTAATTGGCCTTCAAACTAGCTTTTTCTCTCATACACAAAACCTCCAAAACCATACAATTTCTTGATCATTCAAATTATTGCACTAAACCAACCACTTCATCATGTTCTTAGACTCTTAAATATACTAATTCAACCATTGAAATGGATCAAAATAACCAAAAAGATTAAATGGCTTACCTTTTTAGAAAAATTGCCTTTCTAGGCTTCTTAAGGCACTGATGAGCCCCAAAGTTGGTTGGGAGAAACTCATGCACACCAGATCAATCTAATCACACTTTTTAGAATCCTTTATCTTACTTAGGTGTATGTAAAATTTCTTGGCTCAATTTAGTGATTAGACCAATTTTCTCCACTATCACCTTCTTTACTAGCTTAGATCCCTATTAGCCTCGTCTTAACACTTATTCTAAGATAAATTTTTATTTAGAAGCTCACTTACCAAATCATGCACATTTTCTAATAACCATTTAGCTGTATTTTTTTATGAAAATTTTCAATGTATTCTTCTTTGTAATTTTTCCTTCAAATCCACAAGTTTGGTCTTCAAATTAGGTCTCTCTTAACAATGACTTGACCGAGATTTATAATCTCAAATATTATAGAAAATATATGATGTGTTAGGCCTTTAAAATTTATAAATATTAAAGAGGGAGGTTTCAACATCCTTATTTCAAAATTTCATCCCTAGGTTCAAACTCTCACACCTTTCATTTTTGGTCTTGATCCTTCTTTGGTCAACTATGTATGACACGGTCTTCTTTTGCAATGATTGTTAGAAAAAAATTAATAAATGGAGTTATTACCCTATAATAATTTCAATTCATGTTTTTTTAGAGGCATAGAGCATACCTTAGTAGTATGAAACATTCTTCATTCACCATACAACCTTTTATGGTTCTTAACAACATTGTTCTTGCATCACAAGTAAGCACCTACAAGTTGTAATTGAGATTGCCATGTTTATCTACTCACCCATAGGGTTTCCAATTATTTTATCATTAGTTTCCATCAATTTAATCTTCCCAAAACTTAATTTAATAGATCAAAACTTGTCTCACGCTCTAACTCCTTTAAGACACTCTTTTCCACAAAACCCTAGTGAGGGTTTCTCATGAGACCCATTATGGGTGTTTTGTTTACCAAATGAATGATATCCTTCCTCAAGGCTTGAAACTTAACTTAGATACTTAAATTTTCCTCCTCCACGTTTATTATTTATCATTAATGCTCAAAATGCTCTCAACTTTGAAGGTAGGTATCGGATCTAATGTTTTGTCCCTTAAGAAACAAGGTTTCTCATCATCTAAGGTTTTTGACTCAATATATGGTCTCCTTTACTACTATCACAATATCTTGAGGTTTATTAAAGCTTTTAAACCTCATAAAACCATTCAACTTCCTCCTCTTGAACCTCCACCTACAAAATTTTTCTCACTTGTCACTTAATTCTAATCCCATGCACTCTATCTCAATTTTCAAGGAAATATCCAAACAAAACAGTAGAACTAACTAACAAATACATCCATGCAAGGTTGTAGAAATTTTTTATCCTTCTCACCACCTTAAAATATATCTAAAAAATAAATTCACAACTTTACATATGCACTACAAATCTATAAACACCAAAAACATAGAGTAACACAGTTTATACAATTTGTTTACAAACAAATGTCTTCTTCCCCTTGAATTCTTGGAGGTCCAACATCTTCCTCATTCGAATGAATGAATAGAATCAGTTAAAAATATTATTAATTATGATTATCCAGTATTCCTAACTGAATCTTGGCTTCTAGACCCTTAAATTACATATTTTATCTTTTATTATGATATAAAGGTCCTAGTTTAGTTTAGTACCTTAGGACCTAAGAACTAGGTCACCACCTTGACCCTTCTAGGACCTAAATAGTACTTATTACAAGATCAAAAATCTTATTACAAGCCATAATGCTCCAATATTACTCTTATTTACCCACTACAACCCAAAAATGCCTTCAAAATTCAAATTGGCACTTTTGGAGGGAAAGTGCTGCAGATTGAATGTTTGAAGGACTTAAACTAAACCAATAATCCTAGATGACTCCTAATGACCCATAGAACCTATAAATACACTATGAAATCCAAAATTTTATGTTTTCACATATATGTAAAAACTAGGAGTGATGTTCCTACATCAGGGGTTGGCTTGTATATGTATACACACTTTCACCTACACTAGGATAACTACATGAGGCTTGCTCTCGCTCAATGAGTTATGATACAAAACTTGGATTGGTTTAATAAGGGTTGATTACCATGTGTATTCTAGCCTCACCGACACACATATTTTTCCTTTTGTTATCTAATGTTTCATGAATTCTAATATAGGTTTCTATGGTTTACTGTTTTGTTGCAATTCATTACATTTGGTTCCAAGGTTTAATGAGCTCGGGAAATTGATAGTGACACTCATTCTAGTAAAGAAAAGGATAGGTGAAGTTTTTGAGCATCATTGTACACAATTCCAAGACAATATAGAATAATTCAATACTTTATAGAATGATTCAAGACCATACATAAGCTATACAATCTTGGACATGAGTAGTTTCTAGTTCCAGGAAATAGAGACAAAGAATTTCTATACCTAAAATACCTCTTTCTCCCATTATGTAGAACTATATTATCCTTATACCATTCTACATAGCTAATTACTTATACCTTTTTGGCTTAAGAAATATTCATGTCATATTAGTGTATTTACAAGTATTAATGTTTTATTTGAATGCATGTGGTTAATGTTTATTAATTAATTCAGACTAAATCATCTAATTACATTTTTGAACTAGTTCCTAATTAACTCGTTGTACACTTAAATATTTAGGCAATGGTTAGAACATTTGGTGAACTTGACTTGTACCCATAACTATCATTTAAACCCTAGATACACTAGGTTTTTCCTTATTATTTGGTGATAATGTTTACATTACTACTATGGCTTCACCTCTTGTCATCACTTATAATATTCCCTAATATATTCAAGTAGTGGTATCCTATGTGTGCTTAAACATGTACTTGTTTCTCATAGATCGCATCTCAATTTTTTCACCTTATATTTTATTAATAAATTGGATAATATCTATAGCCAATATTAGCCATCTAATCCATGCCTTTGTGATATCAATAATGAATCTCGTAGGCACTTAGGAAGGTTACATTGCACATTACTTTTAGTCTACAAACCCTTGCTTTACCATTTGGCATGACATGCATGACAATCCTTCTTATAAAATTATTTTGATACAATCTTGGATAAATTCCATGTACGGTATCCCCATTGGCTTGCATAATATGTTCTTATCAAGGTTTTTCCATGTTATCCTTAGATACCAAGATACTTTTCATTATTATAAAACATCAACCAACAACACTACACCATCTTGTGCCTCATAATTTATGTTTCCTATTACCTTGGTATGACTATTGTAGTTATAAATGGTACACTTGAATATCATTCTTATAATTATCCTATAAACACTCAAATTTGGAAATTTACCCTTTTGACACTTCTTACTGCAATTTTGCTTCTTGGCTAAGACAAACACTTATATCCTATCTCCACTCATTTCATGTTTCCTTCTCTTGTTTATCTTGCTCATTTTCATATACCTATGTGTCGACCAAATATGAATATTAATACAAAATACGATGATAAAACTCTATGTTATAAGATGTGACTCTCAAATTTCATTTTCTACACCCTTTTCCAAATATATACAGTTAGGTCAAGATGTCTAATTTGGTCTTGACCAACCTGTACAATCTTGACCTAGCTCGGTTTTCAACTCTACTTTTGATGCATTATCATTTAATGGGTCTTTTATCCTCTCAGTCAGTATTTTCATAACATTTTACCTTTGAAACCCTATATAAACAAATCAACACTACCTTGTTTAATCACATAGCAATCATATGATATTTTATTGACATACTCTATTTTAACACTTGCAAAAAGTACTCAAGG
Organism: Taxus wallichiana var. yunnanensis; assembly: GCA_018340775.1. Classification (NCBI taxonomy): domain Eukaryota; kingdom Viridiplantae; phylum Streptophyta; class Pinopsida; order Cupressales; family Taxaceae; genus Taxus; species Taxus wallichiana. Next base: position 128,950,035 of record CM031238.1, on the reverse strand, counting down.
CTCCCTAAATCTTCTAAATTTGATGCACATCTAGTAGGGCAACCACTACTATATTTCTGAAGCACTCAATTAGGTCAAGGAGTTTAGCTTCCCTCAATCCAATCACACCAAGTTCCTATTTCTAAGTTTTATCTAGATTACAATCCAATCAATCATGATTAAATGGGTTCAAGTTGCCAATTAGATATATCCATATAGATATTACATGCTAGGTGGAAAACTATGTGTGGTTTGAGGAATCTTTAGAGTAGTGCTAATGTAGGTGGTGCATGGGGTGTACCAAAACGTAAATACTAACCGTATTATGAGTCTTCTACCTATGATTAGGTTTTGGATTGATTTAGTTAATTACAGCAATATCGAGACTATACAATAGCTAGGGTTTGAAAGTGAAGTACATTTCCAAGCCATTGAAGAACCTAAAAAATCCATATATCCCAATTTTGAAGGCTTTCAAGATCGTACGGAAGTGGCATGATCAGATTATACATAATGACTAGATCATATGGTCCTGAAGTATGAAATTTCCATATCAAAAATCTAACGGTGAATCTTTAACAGCTCTACACTTTTAGTTTCTCCAATCTATCTTCCAAGATTATTCTTGTACTTCGTGTATATCTAGGTCTATCTCTCTATCTATCTTATATATTTTGATATTTTATTCATTTATAAAAAAACCAATACGTTATTCTCATTTTTTACAATTAATTTTGGAATTTAATTTACCATAATAGGTGTTAGTCTCGGACCTTACATTCCTTTGTATGCGTTGTGTATTATATGAAAAACCTTAATTAACCTAAAAGGGTGTAAAAATTTTGATGAACCTGACTTTTGAATTGAACATTTTTCAGCTCAAACCCTTTTTTCCCTTGGGGTTATTTTATGCATTGAATATTCATATCCAACCTTTAATTTCACCTATCAGCCATTTACCCTAGATCGGGATTGAACAAATCTTCTTAGGGTTTCATGGTTAGTTATACTCCTAGTTTACTAGAACACCAACCCTACAAGGAGTCACACACACCCCAATATGACTTAGTACCAGAAAAATTCACCTTATATGTTTTTCATATTTGAAATGTTGCACCAACAACTAATGATGACACAATGAAGCTCACTTTCTCTCTATCTTCCTCAAAATTGCCTTCTAGCCTTCCTTGCTCATAGTCTTCTTCTTCAAGTTGATTTGACCCAATTTCCTATCTCACCCATATTTTCTCTATCTCTATAACATCATGTAATTTTATATTTCATCTCTTGATGGTCACAAATACCTCTTACACCTCCTTGATCAACCCTCTAGCTCACATTTTCCATACTTTCTCAACTAGCTCAAATGAGCTTTCTAATTTGCTTTTATACCTATCTCATGATTATAACTCACATACTTAGGAAATCATAGAGAAAATATCATCTTAAAAAATTAAAAACATCCTAAAAATAACATTCATGAGACCACTTAGGTTGGAAACATCATCTAGAACCTTCATTTCTCTATTAGGACCCAAAAAGCCCTAATGCACTCCAAGACCCTACTCGCCAAAACTAGATTACTTGAGCTAAAGATACCTTCACAAAACTTCAAAAGTAACTTATAAATGTTTTATAATAACACTAGAAACCTCCAGAAATCTTGAAACACTCTTCACCATCACAAAATGAAAATACACCACCATTTAGAGTAATCCACCCCACTAGGTCTAAGACCTACAAAACTAGTCTTCAAATTTATTAAAGCCAAAACCACATAAAAACTTCTCAAATATACAAGTGTGATATTCCAATGGAAATATCATGACCAAAATTTCATCACTAATTGCATAGGATTCCATAAATCAAACTAAAGCTTCTCCAAAACACCTTTGTAACTGTGTCACCTGAAACCGCCCAAAACTACCCCAAAACCGGTCTTATAAAATAGATCACAATAGACCTCCTAAGGGCTCAAACATGATCAAAAACCATCATGTACATGTATAATATCTCCCATATTTTCTCAAACACCAATTTAGTCACCCGATCCAATGCACAAAATTTGATAAAACTGAAAAATATTCAAAACTTGCATTTTTAGTGGTGTCCACACACGACCACAACACCTAACTTACATATGGAGAAAGCTAGAGGAATACTCTACAAAATTACACAAAAATTTATTTTTATGCTACTAGGAAGAATATATTCTCCATCTCTTTATGACTAAGATTTAAAACATGTTTGGCTTCTTAACCATTGTTCATAAATGTATGTGCCTTAAAGTATGAACTAACTCCACAAAACTCAAGATATGACCATTCCCTAACTAAAATGAAGATATTGGACCACCATGTAGATGTTTCACGTGCCAATGAGCATCATAAAGTCAAATTCGAGATAGGATTCTCACTTGCAAAAACTTGGTAGGAGAAAAAATGAAGTATCTAGCAAAACCTTCAACATTAGGATCTGAAGTTTGGACCACACCTCTATAACACCCTCCTAAAAATTCTCCAATTCTCAAATTTTCTCAAATGTACTTACAAAAGACAACTCCACTTCATTAGGGCATGTTTTCTTAAGGACTAGGTCTAAGAATAGACCTAAAACCAATGTCTAACACCTAAAACAACACTATAAGACACTTATGAGTGTCCCAAAACCTCATAATCATGCTTCCCATGTTATCACCAAGCTCACACAGTTGTTACATGCCTTAATTCATCATGTCATACCTCATTCTGTTGACTAGGCCTCCAAATTAGGCCTCTTGAACATGCTTTTTCCACCAAAATTGACCTCCTCATCACTTGATCACCCTGTGACAACCCTGAAAGAACCTTCACCACACTCCATGAAATCACTCTAGCATCATCAATACCTCTACAAGTCACTATCACACTCCTATAAGCCACTACACTACTCAATAACCCATGCAATCTCAACAAGATGCTACTAATCAACTTTCATGTCCCTGACCTCTTTTAACATAAATGACACTTAGACAATCAATGAAAACATCTACACTTTGACATCAATGAAAACACAATGCCAAAAATTATTATTTCACCATGTGGTAAATAAGTTGGTTATAACAAAATATAGTTTGTTATATTATGTACGTGAATAGTAAGATATATAAACTAACTCACATATTTAGGTGTGGAGAGATTATTTTAGATTTAATAGTTGGAGCAATATCCTATTTTATAAGAGAAGGCCTAACTATATGTATCCTTAAAATTTATTAGATAAAAATTGTGTGTTGATTGACTAAAATCTTCCTGAGTTAAATCTCAACCATATTTTACAAATCCTAAGAGTATTCACATCGGTTCAGAATTGATCACTTCGACCCTTCCAACCATCTCCAAGGAAAATTTTTATGAGGGAAAAATACATGGGTACATTCTATCCTTTCTCTCTCGACATTTAGGTGTACTCTATCCTTGATTCACTTGTTTATTTTACACATTTTTATGCATAGAATTCTAATTTCTCTAAGTTAAAGTTCAATTTCATATACTATGAACATTGACTACACTTTTCTTCTTTTGCAGGTCCATCCTTATCCCAATAAAAGGAAACACAACCAAAATGAGGAGCAACATCAAACACAAAATGCTCATGCAAAGTAAACATTCAACTATAAATATAGGTATCATTTTCACTATGCACACAAGTCACCCCTAGGGTTCTTATCCCCTCTTAAACTCCATGATACGCATCCTACAATTTCCATTCAACATGTTATCGGCTATAATCTCCTTCGACTCTCCACAAGGTATGCTCTTCCTATCTACTTTATGCTACCGAATATTCATTCACCAACATAAAATGGGGAAAATGTAGACACAAAAATATGCACATAGTTCTATTACATTATGTCCCAAAGTATGCTATTATATGCATGATTCCTAAGAAAGAAAATTAGACATTGGCAACACTTGTTTTTCTTTACATTGACGTTGTTTTATATTTCCATTCTTCCGTCCTTTTTATTTTCTCGTAATTATTCCTTTAATTTTGGACATCACACAATGTTTTACTCAATTGAGCATTTCCTAATTTATCTTTGGAGCTTTTTGGACATAAGTTCCTAGTAGGAGATAATAACATTCGACATTGGCATCCCCATATGGGAGATTATGCCCCTTCACTTGTATTTTTAATTTTGAAATGGCACATCCCTTGTTATATTTTATAAACTTGTATTGATTACTTTGGGTCATCTTTTAGTGTTATTAATGTCAAAATTCAAGAAAATGAATCATATATATATATATATATATATATATATATATATATACATAGCCTACTTATACATAAAGGACAAGAAAGAGGGAACTAAGCAAGATACTACTAAGGACCTATCTAGAAACTAAGGAAACTATTCTTGAGCAAGGGAATATATTTGGACTTCATTATTCATTTCATAGGAAGGAAAAATTCTAAATTTCATGACACATTATCTTAGGAGAAAAGTAGTTATAGTCTGCTATCTTGGTACAACTTGTACAAGAGAAACCTAGTTTCAATGGACATTATTTCTATCACACACACACACAAGAACTACATTGAGATTGAAATGTAGTGCATTGCTTAGTGACAATCACATTTGGGTGACTGTTGAGGTTAGTATGACTCAATAATATGCATATTTTATTTATTCTAATGTGTGTGTGTGAGTCATGTGTAGGTAGCTAGGGTTGTTTTTCAAGGACATGTGTGAAAAAATAACCCTACAAAGTGAAATGGATGCAACACAAAGTGAATTGTGACATTTTTAAACACCGAAAGAACCGGACTTGTATCATCGTCGAGGACACTACCGCCAAATTTGGGCACTACTCCAAATGATGTTTTCCCCTTTTTGTCGTTTCTATCCAAAAAGATTATAGTTCACATATCATTATTTTCTAGATGAAGCATATATTGTTCATATTAAGCTTGTTCCACCACCATTCCAATCTAGATTTAGTCTAGGAAGACAAATATTAGCTAAGTCACTCCTATCCTCTTGTTGGTTGCATTTCCTCATCATTATATGTTGATATATTGTGTATATTTGATTTACTCCAGTCCTATGATTAAGATTTAATTTTGTGAAATATGTAGACACTTAAATTATGCTTTTGCAATCTTATTGCCAAAACATACACAAATCACTCTCATTCTTATCAATTTTGTTATAATTAGTGATTTTCGCTAATTAACTAGCATTTCTTGCCACTTTGGTCAATTAACAAGTGCTTTTTTATCACCAAACCCCTTTCACATTTAGGATGCCACTTTACGATGAATTGTAAGTCAAAATCCTCTTCAAAACAAATAATTAGCATTTATTAGCTAATTAAGCCTATTTTCCCCTTGTTTTGGTCAATATACCCTCCTATTGCCTCAAACCCCTCTTCCAACCACTCAAAATCCTCCCAGTTTTCTCCACAATGCCTCAACATGCTTCAAAAGCTTATCTTAGCCTCCTAGTTGACCCTAAGTAGTTGATTAAGGCTCCGCACATCTTAATCACTTGGTAATTCACTAATTGTGATTAGAAAAGCTTAATCATGATTAGAAATTCTAATCTAATTTGGGCTTTTAGTCCCACATACACCAAAAAATAAAAAAATCTCCAAATGGAAAACTATAAAAAGGGTTCACCTCATACCTTAATACTTTACACCATGCTTTGATTTGCATCTCATATAATAAATATGATATATAGCCAAGTTCAATCCTTGCCTAAAGCCTTCAACAAGGTTAGTAGATGGATATCTAAAGTGACTTTGTAATTCATTTGGAGAGGCCATTTCACCTTGTTTGGAGTAGCAACCATCCCAATTTGATTGCCCTCTTAGGTCTATTTAGGCCCATGTTAGGTAATTGAGCATATTAGTAGGCATGTTTAGTTAGATTTTGAATTGTATTCATGTTAGTTAAGCATTCCTTTAAGCTTCTATCTTAATGTTACATTCCTAGACTTAGAGCCTTGACTAGAGGTGGCAATGGTGTTAGCCTTCCTTAGTTAGTCATGCAATTTTCTTTGTAAAGTTTAGGGTGCTTTCATTTGGCACGCCTGGTGGGAGAATACCCCATTGCATTCAATTTTTAAGCTTTTTAACTTAGTTTCAAAGTTTTTCATTTCAAGTTTTCTATATTAATTTTAAGTTTTCTAGCTTAGTTTCAATTTTCCTAGATTGATTTCAAGTTTTCTAGTTTAATTTCAAGCTTTCTAGAGTACTTTCAAGATTTTTAGATTAGTTTCTCAAGCTTTTTAGATTAATTTCAAAGTTTTAGAGTAATTTTCAAAGTTTTGTAGATCAATTTTTCAAGCTAGGTAGTTTTTTCAACTAGATTAGTAGTAGAAGTTGTGTTTTCATGTTCCTTGTAAGATATAAGGAGGCGAAGCCCTGTCAAAATCTCCTCAAAATACCAAAGTTTTGAGTTTTTTCAAGAAATTATTTTCAAAACTCGGATTTTGAGCACCTACAGGAGGAAGAGTGCGCCTATGAAAAGGAAATTTCCCGTGTGGAGGAAAGTATGCATGTGCAGAGGAAAGTGTGCATGTGTGGAGGAAAGTGTGCATGTGCAGCAGAAAGTGCACATGTGTGCAACACTTTGGATTTTTGCTCTTTGTGTGTAAAATGCGCTTTGTGCATCAAAAAGTGCACCTATTCCTTATTGGATGTGCCCATGCATAACTAACTATGTAAAAATTTGCAAAGGTGCGCTTGTGCACTACTATATGCATCTGTGTACTAGTGAGTGTGACCATGCTCTACATAGTGCGCCCATGCACTAAGAAGTGCGCCTATGCACTAAGGTAAAATTTCCTCAAACTTCAAATTTTCAATTTTTTATTTATACAGTTCCTCATATTTTTAAAGGTTTTTAGATGTTTTTGTCAATTCTTGATTTTTAGAGCAATATTCGTAACAAAATTGCCTTAGGGTTTGATAAGGGATTTTTGATTAAATTGGCTTAGGGTTTGATGAGTGATTATTTTTTCATGCTTTGTATGAGTTTGGAATAGGGTTTTGTATGCTCTTCTCTTGCACCTAGTGTGATATTGAGAATAAAAATCACCTCTAAACCACTTTTTGCTTCTTGGGAGTAAGTAGGAACAATCATCATTCATTTTTGCTTAAGGGAATAAACTTTCATTTTTGACATGTACTTAATCTTTTAGTTTAAGATATTTTTCACTTGATAAATAATCAAGGCTAAAATTTGTGTATGCTCTTCCCTTGCACCTAGTGTGATCTTGGGAACCAAAAGCAATTTTAGTCTTTTCATTAAGAAGCACTTGGATTAATTGGGAATAAACCTTGTTTTTTGCAAAGTTTTATGGTAGTTAGTTGATTTACAAGCCTTTTCATTGCTATCTTTCTATGATATTGTGAATCTTTTTGAACTACTAACCATTTGTGTGAAGGACCTAAAACATTTTTCAAATAAAGAAGGGCTCTCTTCAAATCAAATTCTAACATTCAAGTGTGTTTTAGGTAACCAACGGAGGTCTAAACCAAATTGCTTAATCCAAAAGATAAAAACACACCAACACACAAATTCAAAACATTGTATTGTAGGTTTCGGTTAAGAGCTACATGTCATCCACTTTAAACTAGGACATAACCCCTTTGGCATAAGCCTTAAGCTACAACAATGGGGGTGGTCCTAGGAACCCTAAAGTATTTCACACAATAGGGAACCTTGTGAACGAAACAGAAAGTGCTCCACACTACCGAATTGACTAGTACTCCTTGAAAGTTTAGAGTCAAAGTTATCTCCATTGTGACCCCAATGATAATACACATGAATGCACTAGTTGTTAATTTTATTAAAAGGGGGTAAAGTAAATCCAAGATACTCCTTGGGAAACCTTGGTAAATTGATCTCACAGAGATATCTTGTGACACATAGAGAGAGAACCCCTAAAAATCTTGTCAACTTGGAACCAATTTTTATCTTAGTTGTTATACTTGAGAGCTCTCACAAAGTGACAACTTTTTTAGATTCAAACTCTTGTTTTTCAATTAAGGGAAATAATATCTTCAAGTTTAAACTATGTGAAATTTCATCATGAAATCTATTTAGTGTTACTTTTACTTTTACCTAGTTTTTTGCTTGTCCTAAGACAAGGCAAAACTCGCCAAATTTTCACTAAGTATTTTTAGACACCACTTGGTTTACACCTTCATCTTCTTGTTGCCCATTTTTGGAAAAAGTAAACAAAATATATGGATACCACTTGATCATACTACGTGGCAACCAATTTTGTATTCTACTTACATGACTAGGTTGTAATGTCGAGCACAAGTGTTGAAAGTGTTCATAGTACGTACTCACAATCTAGTAGGCCCTCATTGTCTCAAAAACCCATATTTGAGACTCATTATCATTTGTAGTTAAGTGATATCATCATTTTCTTCTTTTTGAGTTGTTACGCTGCCCGCATTATAGCCATACAATTGAGATATTTATGTCTTGTTTCCATTGTGAAACTGGGCCTAAATCTCTATATTATATTGTTACGTTGCTCACACACATAACAATTTCTTGTTATACTTAGACGTAGTTTTTACATCCTAGCCTTGTCTTGAGTTTTGTAAGTGTTGAGGTTACTTTGTTAGCATCGCTATAACACCATTTTGATACTAAAATATTACTTTCTCGCAAATTTGGATTACGTGTCCAAATAGCATTGTTACGCTACTCACATTTGTATCATCCATTTTACAACACTTAGACTTTGTTAGTGTTTAGAAACTAGTTTTGAGTATACCTTGTTAGAGGATCACGTCAACATTATCTTAGCATTTAGGTCTTGTTTATTTCAAACTTGACCTAATTGGTGATATTGTGTTGTCACTATTTGGTTTCAAACCTATCTAGAAAAATCTTAGGGAGTAAATTATTTGTTGTGACTAAAGTTTGAGTATTAGACGTCGTTACATTGTCTTAGATAACTTGTGTCGTATATATTTCCTTGCTAGGGTAGGTTATTCTTTATTCTTTGGTTCATACGTTCACATTGACCTATTGATTTTGTGGCTATTCTATAGTCACCTTGTTTTGATGACTTAGCATCATTACGCTATAAAAATTTGACTAAGGTCCCTTTTTAGTAAACCTTAGTGGAAATATTTCGTGTTGTACCTCTTCTTTCGGGTATGCCTACTACAAGAATGGGATCCTAAAGATTAGAATGCAATATATTTGGAGGTAACAACCCTCTTTTAGAGGATAATCTCATAGTTGACCATAGTGGTGGAGAGGAAGATTCTCCTCATATGAATATAGAGTGTCATCTCACCAATTCTGACGATTACATTTTTCAAAACAAACATGAGGTTCTTATGCACGTTATAGAACTAGGAGCTAAGTTACCTTCCACAGAGACCCTTCTCTCATTTCTGGAATGATTCGAGGAGAAGAAGAAGTAGATCGACCTCATCATATTATTAATGAAATATTAAACCTAGGTCATGCCTCTACTTCTACGGGTGAGAATAATGAGGAGATACCTTTTGAAAATGATAGATATTATCGGGTACTTGTTATTAGAGTACATTGTGAAGATAATGAGGAACACGTTCATCATGCACAACCTTCCCTAACAAAGATTGTCATGAATTACCTATTCAAGAGGTGATGTTAGAACAATAGGTCCAAGCCCTCACTCACCAATTGGCAAGTTTGGCTTCGCATATACAAAAGGAACAACCAAAATTTGTGAAACAAGTTATACCGAAGGAAAAACCTAAAACTTTGTTTCACGAGTTCCCAATAAACACTCCTCGATGGGAGACACAAAGAGATCCTTATGAAGAAATTCTCGCAAAGAATAGGGGTGGGAATATACCTAGATTTAATCCTATATATAGACCTATGCCACCCACACAAGATCCACTCTTCAATCAAGAGTGGTCCACTATGAAGAACACCCTTCTAGCATTACAAGAAGGTAAAACTGGTAACAATAAGAAATACCAATTCGATGAGTTGTGCCCTTATCCGTTTGATAGGGCCATGCTACAAGTACCTTTCCCACGACACTTCAATTTTCCAAAATTTGACAAGTATAAGGGAAAAAGTGACACTCGTGACAAAATTAAATATTTTTATATGGCATACCAAGATGTCACATTTAGCAAAAATCATCTTATACACCTCTTCCCACAGAGTTTAGGAGGACAGGCGTTAGAGTGGTTTGTGTGCATCCCTAAAGAATATCTATCTACATGGCTGGAATTAGTTTAAAGCTTTTACAACACTTATCACTCAATATCGAGAGTGAAGTCACCATGTTATATCTATGCAATGTCAAACGACAAAACAATGAAAACTTCGCTACATTTTTACAACAATGGAGAGGATTAGCTAGTTGCTTTCCTTGCTCCATACCCGAAAAAAAAGTTGATAAGCATATTTGTTCCCAACCTCCATCCGACATTACGTTCCACTTGCAAATACATTGTGGCAACACGTTCAAGAGGTAATCAAAAAGGGAGTCTATTTGAGAAAGTGTTGTTGGCTAAGGGGACTCTAAAACCTTTCTCCCGCAATTATAATGATTCCAAATCTAATGAAAAACCAAATTTCATTCATAATAAGAACAAAAACACCGTTAGTGATGGTAGTAGACTCTAAGCGAGTACAAGCCATTCAGAACCATGCACCTTTGAAGCTTGCAAAGGGAAATCCACCTATGGAGTATAAATGTAATACTTTCACACCTCTATCTAAATCAATATCGTCCATACTAAAGCAATTAGAGGTGTTAACATGATTAAGTACCTGAAACACAACCCTATAGGGACAACACACCTAAACCATCATGGCTTAGAGATAATTAATTTTACAGGTTTCTCCGCGTAAAGGTTCACAAAAATGAAAATTGTTTACGATTAAAACATTACATTTAATACCTAGTCGATAAAGTGGTGATATAGAATTAGAGTCCACCGCCACCGCCAAATATCCAAATGCAAACTTAGGGATATTCAAATATCCTTTTCCCAATCATGAAGAAAATAAAAATTTGGATCACGATAATTTTCTCTAAATAATAATGTTAACTATGTGTCAAAAAAGAACATTTTGATGCCTTGACTATGTATAACACAAATCCATTTAATCATCTTGAGGATGAAATATAATATCATTGACGATTCTTTCACCTTCTAGTAAGCCACCTGAAGTGAAATTGTCAAAGGGGAAATTCTCCCTTGATCTTTGGAATTTATAACACGGTCTACCACATGCTTGGGTTGATAGTGGAATGTTTTGAACCATAAGGGCCTGATAAAGATTATAATCTCCACAACCGTTGTTTATGACTTTCATCTCCCACATAGAAAAAGGAGATTCTAATGTAGATGCACTATTATCACAAGGATTCGTGGTGTCCTGGATCAACTCGTGAAGTGAGGGCTCTCGAATGAATAGGGACAACAATCTCTATAAAGGGACACTTTTAGATGGTAGGAAAATAACCCGACAATGCTCTACAATGAGTAAATGGTTGGGGATCCCCTTGTATAGTAAGTGTCTATCCTTCATACTGCAACTTTAGACACTGATGATATGTTGATGGCATGGCCTGCATGGCGTGAATCCATGGGTTGTTGAGCAAGATGTTGTAAGGTAGTTCTAGGTCCAAGACATGGAACTTTGTATCATGGGTTATGGGACCAACTTCCAATGAGAAAGTGATCATTCCAGATGATTGTCTTTTTTCATTGTCATACACCTTTATGGTGATGACCTTTGTCTCCAAATCAACTTATGTGCAACCTAGTTGACGAACTAGTTTAAGAGTATAAATTTTAAGACCCAACTGTCATCCACAAGCACTCTCTTAACCTTCTTATGCTTGATTATTACCTCAATATGTAAAGGTAGGTTATGGGAGGTATTTTTAGTTAAGGCTTCTGTTGGACTGAAGGTTATGTGTCTTACGGGAGTGATTTGCACTACCATGTCCTATAAATGTGTTGGGTAAACATCAATAGATACTCCTGATCCCTGTAGGGTTTTACAAAGTATATCCTTATGGACGTTAGAAATCTTTAGAAGGTCTAAGATTGAAATCTTAGTTGTAGTCTTCTCTAGTTGATCTAACACATCATAATGACTCTCTTGAGGAGGAGGGGGAGTAGGTTCTGAGATAACAAGGTGATCCCGTTGTGTTGTTATGATGTACTCTCTTTTTTTAATTCTAATCATATTGATTTGCTTAACGAGTGGATCAACACAACCTATCAAGGCATCAAAATGGTATTTGTTTGAAACATAGTTAGCATTCTTATTCTAAGACGATTGTCCCCGATACAAATTTTTATTTTCTTCTTGATTGGGAAAAGGCTCTTTTAAGATCCCTAAGTTTTTATTTGGAGATTTGATAGCGTGCAGAGTCTACTTGTATATCATCCCTGTCGACTAGGTCTTGAATGTAGTTTTTTTATCTTAAACACTTGTTAATTTTATGACCCTTTACGTAGTGAAACTCGCAAAATTCATTATCTCTAAACTATGATGGTTTAGGTACATCATCTCTGTAGGGTTGTGTTTCGAGTTCTTGAACCATGTTAACGGCCTCTAACTACTTTAGTATGGAAAATATTGACTCGAGATAGAGGTATGAAAGTATGATGTTTATACTTCGTAGGTGGATTTACCTTTCGCAAGATTCAAAGGTGTGTGGTTCTCAACGACTTGTACTCTCGAGTCTACTATCCCATCACTAATGAAGTTTTTTTCTTATTATGAATGAACTTTAGTTTTTGTTAGATTTGGAATCGTTATAATTGCGAGAGACAGTTTTAGAGTCCCCATAGCCAACAACCCTTTCTCAATTTGACTCCCTTTTTCGATTACCTCTTCATATGTGTTACCACAATGTATTTTGCAAGTGGAACGTAATGTCTAGATGGAGTCTAAGAACAAATATGCTTATCAACTATTTTTCGAGTATGGAGCAAGGAAAACAAAGCTAGCTAATCCTCTTCATTGTTGTAAAAATGCAATGCAATTTTTGTTGTTTTTTTGTTTTGCATTACAGAGATCTAACATGATGACATCACTCTTAATATTGAATAAGAAGTTTCTTATAAAGTGTTCAAACTAATTTTGGCCATGTAGATAGAGATCCCTGGGGATGCGACAAACCACTCTTACAAATTTCCTCCTAAACTCTATGGGAAGAGGCATATAAGATAATTTTCACTTAATGTAACCTCTTAGCATGCCATATAAAAATATTTTGAAAATCAAGTGTCATGGGAAAGGTACATGTAGTATGGCCCTATTAAATAGATAAGGGCACAACTTAGTAAATTGGTATTTCTTATTCTTACCATTTTTACCTTCTTGTAAGGCTAGAAGGGTGTTCTTGTGTGGGTGGTGTAGGTCTATACGTAGGATTAAATATAGGTGTATTCCCAACCCTATTCTCTATGATAACTTCTCCATAAGGATCTCTTTGTGTCTCTGCCTAGGAGTGCTTATTGGGAACTTGTCAAATGAAGTTTTAGGTTTTTCCTTCAAGTATAGCTTGTTTCACAACTTTTGGTTGTTCCTTTTTATATGTTTCTTCCGAGAGTGAGGATAGTTTTTCCAAAATGGAATCAAAACAGATTCTTGGTGTAGTCTTTACGAAGACGTCGTCTCTACTGAACCTATTCTCTAACGGTTATCCTTACCATAACCCTTGTTACACCCGTCTCATCCCATATAACTCAAACATTAAACCTCATCTACCCATCACTCGTGAATTGGGATCAACAATAGTAAGTACCTATTGATGTGTTTCAAAACAATGAGGCTATTGGTGAGTTCATGGGCATTAGAGATAACATTCCAAGAAATGATCACAAGAAAGGCTTCTCCATTCATCTCAACGCATGTGCTTACTTTGTAGAAGAGGTAGAATTGTGTGGAAACTTAAGTAAAAAGTGATAAAGGGCAGGAGTCCTACAAAAATCCTTGTGGAAAGAAAAAGGGAAGTCCTATAGCAAATCCCTTTCAAGGTTCTTGTGGAAAAATAATAAGAACAACCTATGGAAAAGATAGTGTAGCCATATAAAGATGAGCATCTCCTGAACCACCTTTAATAGAGGATGATCTCAATCTTCCTCGCAATCCTACGTGCATGGAGGATGAGTCAAAGATAATAGTGGAAGATACAATAGATGTTAACATAGGCACAGAGGAGATGCCTATAATAGTTAAGTTGAGAGCTTCACTCTTAGCTCAAGAGAAGAAAAAATTTACAAGACTTTGAGAGAGTATGCAGATATCTTTGCTTGGTCTTACGCAGACATGTCAGGACTTGATCATGCATTAGTGGTGCACAATATTGTTGTACACCTAAACACCAAGCCCATCAAACAAAAGCTCTAAAAGATGCATCCTCATGTCACTTTACTAGTAAAGGCAAAGCTAGAAAGGTTATTAGTAGGATTCATGTGCCTATTGACTACTCAGAGTGGATTTCTAATGTGGTACTAGTTCAGAAAAATCCAATCGGTATCAAAGTGTGTACCGATTTCAGATATATTAACAAAGCTTGTCCCAAGGACGACTTTCCTCTCCCTAATATTGACATGATTGTCAATTCTACTACTAGTTATGAGATGTTATCACTCATGGATGGCTTCTCATGTTATGATCGAGATAAATATTATGGAGGAAGATTAACACAAGACAACAGCTTGTCTCCAAATCACTGCACCCCCCGAATGGCTTGGAAATTAATCACGACATTCGGTGTGATTGGGACACATGGGATCACCTCTCAAGCTGTGGGACTTGGGCTCAAGGTGAACCTCTAGAGAAGGCTAGCTTCCTCTTCCTAAACTAAAAACAACACTACCTCTAATGCAAGAAAAATAGCTAACTAGCCCTATACTAACATTTCATGGGATTAGGGAGAGAAAATGCAAGGAAATAAAATCTATGCTAGAAGGGGTGATGCACCGAGGAAAAATAATGTTCAACTTCTGGAAGGGTTAATGTGGGTAGGATGCTTGCATCATTGGCCACCTTCACCTATTGCAACTTAGAAAGGGTACAAAATACCACAAACTGGGAGCACACGTTCCTTTGTTAAACTTGAACATACATATGAGAAAGATACGATTTGATTTGATACATGATAATTTTATCAGAAGGATAGACTCAAACACACTGTAAACATCTACTTCATTTGATAATAATAGTGCAACTTTTAATCAATAGAAAGAAAATATATTCTCACAACTGATGAAAGATTATTACACTATTTCTTCACAACACGAAATAGATAATCTGAAATAAAGGAAAACTAATCAATAATGCCAAGGAATCACATTCACAAAGCATGCAATGACTAATTATTCCACACAATAATTCAGACTTTCAATGGCAAGATATAATTCTGAATAAAATTAGAAGGTTTCACAAATCTCGAAAGTACTCTCCCAAGCTTGGAGAGCAACTTCACCAAAAATCTCTAAAATGTATATATCAAATAATGGAAGCATTCCACTATTTATAAGTTCCTAGGTTGAGCCATTACAACTGGGCCTTTAACTAAAATTTAACTAAAAATAGTAATGTCATTAATAAAGGAACATGATCCCATGAAAATAGCAAATTTGTTGCAAAAAGTTGACCAAGTCAACCCTACAACTTTGATTGATTCCAGAGCTTGAACCTGTCCTTTCATGACCACTCAACTTTGGCCTAATTTATCTGCATCTCCTTTCTCTACAAATTTTTGTTTTCCTTATTCCCATACATCCATTCGGTGTCTGTACTTGAAGAATCACTTGATAACACCCTGAGTTTCTTCACCTCCGAGTCCACACGCATAGTGATTCACTACGTCCATTGTCTCAATTTCTTTCAAGGTCCCTGGCCTGGCAACCTTCGAAGTTTATTTGTCACTTTCTTTAGTCTCCTATGAAATTCGACATAAGACTAGTTGGTCAATGGAGTCACTATTGAAAGTCTTCATGACATCATCGTCTCGCTTCACCAAATCTTTGAAATTTTCCTTAATCTGGTCCTCAGGAAGAGCATCAATATTTTCATTGAAGAACTTGCAGTTGGCATTGTCAAACTCCTCTGAGATATCATTGAGGGCATCTGTAATCTCCACTCACTTCTCCTCTATTTCTTAATCAAATCTTGTAATACCTGACACCGGAATTCCATAGCCTTTTGATATTCAAACAATTTAGAGGCATCATCAATCACCTCTTCCTGAAGAAGCAAGTCAGAATCTTCCTCTCTAATGTCACTCCATGTTGCCAAAGTTAAATTTAAATTATTATTATCCTCAGAGAAATATTTTTCCATCTTAGCAATGGTGATTTTTGCAACCTGCAAATCATTATAAATCTCAACGGCTTCCTTAATCAAAGGATTAGCTTCTATAGATTCTTTCCATCCATCCACTCACTATTCTCCCTTTCTATCCTAGCTTCTCAAGATCATGATAAGAAATATCATCGATTGTAGATGAAATTTTCATATTCGTAGTAGTTGAGATGTCAGTGGATGGAGTGGGTTGGGTTACTCTATGTAAGCAATGCAGTGAGCTACTCGACTTTGGCCTTGAGCTCATCCTTGGTGGCCTTGTCTTTGTCATATTTCTCCAAAAGGGCCCCAAGAGTAGTGTGTACATCTTGCTTGGCTCCTTCATGAGTAGCCTTCCCCAATGAGAACTTTGATATCTAGTAATCCACTTTGTTGTGATTGTTTCTTTAGTTTTCCCCTCAACAGGGGTAGCCACTTCTATCACACGCTCTCCGATGGATTAACCTGTCAAACTTGATATGGTTCTCGGTCTCTTGGCCTATCTTTTGGGCTTGGACTTTTCTTTTTCTGGGACCTTTTTCTTTTTCTAGGAGTTTTCTAAATAGCCACTCACGGTATGGCTAAAATCGATGAAGATGGAGTAGTAGATCCGATACCCAAGCATCATTAGAGCAAGATCACTATAAATGCCACTGATATTTGAGCAAAGGTAGCAATAATGGAAGATGTGGATGTGAGGACATCCATAGGAATTGACAAAGCAATGTGGGGGTTGTAATTAAAGAAAATGGGAGTGTCAAAGGAAGTGAAGAGGAAATGGGTGACCCAATATTTTCCCCAGCTGATAGAACTGGAAGTGACGAGAATACCTAGGCCATAAAAGGGGATGGGAAAGAAGAAATGATGGTAGAAGTGGAAAGGACTGATACTGGAAGTGATAATGGAGGAAGGGGAAGATGTGATGACTCTGAATGACACTAGGAGAGTCACTGACTTCAACTACCTCTATAACTGGCACTGCAGATGATGTAATCTTGGGAGCAGCAAACCTAGAGAGAGATGAGCCACCAACCACAAATGAGATCTTCTTTGGAATGGTAGGAACCCTTTGAGTCGACCTCTTTCCTTTTGTGGGTGTTGGTTGGTTTATTGTTGTGTAGACCCTATATTTGTAGGTTGATTTTCCCCTTTGGGTGAGATTCCCAAGGTGGCCAACCAACTGAAAGTCCTCTTTAGAATGGGTCCCGCCCTTTCCTTAGTATTGCTACATTCTTCCACATACCAATCAACCCATGGCAAGTGGTTGATTGGCAATATTATCACTCTTGTATGATGAATCTAGGACCTCATCATTGTCCTGCATGTCCTTTGGCACATCAGCCAATCCAAATTTCTAAACTTCATCAAGGGTTAACCTTTCATAATCCCTTTTCCACACGATGTATTTATCCCGACAATGAATCCATATATCTTCTAATTGGGGTACATGAGCACTGGACCAACCTGTCTCCCCAAACTTACCCCAATAGTCAAAATTAGTCCACGGATGAAAGGTTCGCAGGTTACCTCTGCCATTTCTACATCGAATTTTTTACCTTGTGGATATTTGGGTAGGAATACCTACTAATCGAAATAGGGAAATGCATTCCCACCTTGTGACGCTTATTTTGGATTCGATGATAATCCAACAACTATCGAACTAATTCCAAAAGAATCCATTTGTCAGTGGGGCACCTCGACAACTTGCTTGGGGCACCTATGAAACCTAGAATCTAAATGTAGGTGAATGTGGGAAACTAAAAGTAGATTGCTCCCCATTCTCACACCTCTTGGAAAGC
This sequence comes from Taxus wallichiana var. yunnanensis, assembly GCA_018340775.1. Classification (NCBI taxonomy): domain Eukaryota; kingdom Viridiplantae; phylum Streptophyta; class Pinopsida; order Cupressales; family Taxaceae; genus Taxus; species Taxus wallichiana. The sequence goes on along the minus strand of CM031238.1, from coordinate 128,931,904 downwards.
TTCATCGAAAACCCTCCGATTATATAATTCTTTTTCAAAACGATAGAGGAAAACAATGAAGAAAGTGTCATTGACTCTTCGAGAAATGCTTGCTCCCCTCATCCAGAGTGAGTTGGGGATAAAACTCGTATATTTGGGAGGTGCTATGAACACCCCTGGTATTCAATCCCGCAAAATCTCCCATAGCAACAAATGTGCCGCATATACCAGGAAATATGTCATGTAGAAAGTCTTCATTTTTGTCACTTTTCCCAACTGATAGCGAATGTTACTACTAACATGCTCCCCCATCGATAAACTCATCATTCTTCTTGATAGTTGCTATGTACAAAAACATCCATTCTCGGAATTCCTTTAAGAAAGACTCAAACTATGCTTAAAAGCACAATGAGATCGTTGAATTCTTGAATAAAATCTGATTGATGTAGAGTTTTGGGTAACTTGGAGAAATTCTTAGTCAGATAGGATTTCATCATAACCTTTTAACATACTTCTTCTTTTTTATCCCAATGTTTCACTACTATTTCAGGTGAAATTGTGGCGTAATCTTGAACATCTGGAAGTTTAAACAAGTCCTCAAAGAAATATGGGTCCAAAAGGATCACCACCTTATCATCACTATCCCTTATTGACATGGAGTCCTCATCGCAGTTGGCTCGCTATAGCTAAGGAAAACTTTGGGCATTACATGCATTCAGTGAAACGCGCAATAAGGGAAATACCACCAATATAGATGGCCTGCATCCATGGCTTCTTGTTGGGGGCCTTTAATCTTTCCCAGAACTTAGGAAGATCAATTTTTCCTAGCTCAGTGTCCCCAGTGAATCCATATATCCTCTAATTGTGGTACGTGAGCACTAGACTAACCTGTCTCCCCAAACTTACCCCAATAGTCAAAATTAGTCTGCAAATGAAAGGCTCGCAGGGTTACCTCCGCCATTTTTGCATTGACATTTTTTTCCTTGTGGATATTTGGGCAAGAATATCTATCAATCGAAACAAGGAAATGCATTCCTATCTTGTGACGCTTATTTTGGATTCAATGATAATCCAACAACTATCGAACTGATTCCAAAAGAATCCATTTGTCAGTGGGGTACCTCGGTAACTTGCTTGGGGTGCCTATGAAACCTGGAATCCAAATGTAGGTGAATGTGGGAAACTTGAAGTAGATTTCTCCCCATTCTCACACCTCTTAGAAAGCTTCATCAGAAACCCTCCGATTGTATAATTCTTTGTCAAAATGATAGAGGACAATAGCGAAGAAAGCGTCGTTGACTCTTCGGAAATGCTTGTTCCCTTGTCCAGAGTGAGTTGGGGATAAAACTCGTATATTTGGGAGGTGCTACGAACACCCCTGGTATTCAATCCGTAAAATCTCCCATAGTAGTAACCGCATATACCAAGAAAGATGTCATGTAGAAAGTCTTCATTTCTGTCACTTTTCCCAACTGATAGCGAATGTTGCTACTAACATGCTCCCCATCGGATAAACTCGTCATTCTTCTTGATAGTTTCTATGTACAAAAACATCCATTCCTAGAATTCCTTTGTAGAAGGAAGACCTGAAACTCTACTTAAAAGCACAATGAGATTGTTGACTTCCTGAATAAAATCCAATCAATGTATAGTTTGGGTAACTTGGTGAAATTATTTGTCAGATAGGATTTCATCATAACCTTTTAGCATACTTGTTCTTTTTTATCCCAGTGTTCCATTGCTATTTCACATGAAATTGAGCTGTAATCTTGAACGTCTGGAAGTTTAAACAAGTCCTCAAAGAAATCTGGGTCCAAATAGATCACCACCTTATCATCACTATCCCTTATTGACATGGAGTCCTTGTCGTAGTGGGCTACTGCAGCTAAGAAAAATTATGGGCATGCATGTGATGCGGGAAAACCGGTGGCAAGGGTAAGACCATTGTTGTAGATGGCCTACATCCATGGCTTCTTGTTCGAGGCCTTTAATATTTCCTAAAATTCAGAAGATCAATTTGTCCTAGATTAGTGTCCCCAATATTTCCTAGGTCATAGGTCAAGTAAGATTGGGGAGCAACCCCAAGAAATGTGTACTTCATCTTCTCTTTTCCCTTTGAAGTGGAGGTAGACATCAAAACTTGTGTTTCGGGAGCTGAATGTCGTAGAAATTCCAAAACCGAAAACAAGAAAACTCCAAAATTCTGAACCAAAAAGTCTAAAAGGAATCACTCGAATCGAAATCCCGAAAGAGTTTTCCAAACTGAAATTTCAAATCAAAACTTCGAAAGAAATCTCAAAAATGAATTTTCCGAAAATAACTTTTTCAAAAGTGTTTCTCAAAGCCAGAGGTCCCAAAACCGAAAACAACGATTCTCGAAGCAACAGTTCTCCCAAAATCTTTGAAAAAACAATAGTTCTCTCAAAATTCCAAAAAAACAAAGTCCTCCAAAATTGAAAAACAAGAAATTTCCAAATCTGAAAAACTCAAGATTTTCATTGAAGGAGTTCTCCAAATGATTTTCCCACCTTGTGATCTCCGAAAGAATTTTTCAAATAATTCTTTGAATGATCTCTGGAGGAAACTACAAAACAAATGTTAAATTACTAAGTTGGAAATCGAGAAATGAAAGGAAGTATGAGGGGCCTAAAAAGATCCTTTGAACAACCTTGAAAACCTAGAGGAAACTCACAAAATGAAACATGGTGAACCAAAAGAACGACATCACAAAAACATAGAGGGAAACCAAAAAAACTCAAATGAGGAGAAAACAGAGGAAAAAGACCTAAAACCAAAAGAAAATTAACAAAAACATACCTTGAAAAAGATGTCGCAAAGTACAAGAATGAAATGTCAGAGCGAATGTGTCAGGTAAAAATGACAAGTAAAAATCTGAGTTTAAATAGAAATCCCGATATTAATGGTAAAAATATGATCCGTACGGAGGTAGGTGGAAATTAATTATGCATAGAATCTCTAAAGTTTTGAAACTCGAAAGCCCAAATTCAAAAAATTGGGATTTTGGACTTTAAAAATGGGAAGCAAAAGACGAATTGGCGATTGAAAAGTCTGAAACCCAAAAAACCCGAAAGTCTAAAAATTCAGACTTTCGGAAATTCGACTTCAGAAAATTTCAAGTGAAAATCCTAAAAATGACTCAGAGAACTCCGAAAACCCGAAACTCGAAAGCCCGAAAGTCTGAAATTTTAGACTTTCGGAGTTTTAGATTTCAGAGATTTTGGGTCCAAAAAAACCTAATTTTTCAAATAAAAACTCGCACCCCAAAAGCCCGAAAGTCCAAAAATCAGACTTTTGGGATTTTGACTTTGTAATTTTTAAACGTAATTAAAACTCTAAAAGAGAAAAATATTTGAAATCAAATTCTAAAAATTTAAGACCTCGGGACTTGGAGGAATTCATTATACAAGGGATTTTCTCAAAAAATTTGTCTGACTATTTTTGACATTTTCTCAAGGTAGATTAAATTGCTAACAATAACTTTCACAACCCCATGGGGTCATTCTCGCTACCAATTCATGCCCTTTGGCCTTAAGAATGCAGCACTACATATACGTGGGTGATGACTATAATCTTTCATGACATGATAAGTGACATCATGGAAGATTTCATAGATGATATATTAGCTAAATTTAGAACTCTGGGAGGAGCACCCAAAGATTTTGGAGCATATCTTTCAACGCCTAAGGGACTACAAATTCCACCTTAACCCGAAGAAATGTGTCTTCGGTGTGCTATTTGGGAAATTACTAGGATTCATTGTGTCAAGGATATGAATAGAATTGGACTCGTAAAGGTCACTATTATCACATAAATTCCTCCTCCTAAAAATATTAGGCAACTGCGTAGCTTACAAGGGAAAATTTAGGCCATCAGAATGTTTATTTCACAACTAGTAGACAAGTGTCATACATTCACACATCTTCTTAAGAAATATGTTAATTTCACCTAGGGGCCATAACAACAACAAGTTTTTACTTTGCTACAAGAATACTTGGCTAAAACCCCTATTCTCATGCCACCCACGGTAGGAGAACCCTTGTTGTTTTACATTTCTACTACACATTTTGCAATTGGGGCACTGTTGGCCCAATATGATAAAGAGCAGAGAGAAAAAGTTGTATACTACTTGAGCAAAACATTGATAGCATATGAGCTCAACTATCTGCAAATCGAAAAGGCTTGTCTAGCCATAGTGTTTACTTTCCATAAGCTACGCCACTATTTTCTCAACAATAAATTCAATCTTATTTCAAAGTTTGATCCACTAAAATACTTACTATAAAAACTTGTACTCACAGGAAATATGGCTAATTGGATCATCTTGTTAAGTGAATTCGACATTGAGTATGTGCATCAAAATTTAGTAAAGGGACAAGTCTTAGTAGATCAGCTAGCAGAAGCTCCACTACCAAGTACCGAAACTTTGAGTCTGGAACTACTAGATACATCTATCATGTACCTTGAGGAATCTATCATTTGGTAACTATAATTTGATGGATCCTTTACATTTCATTTTTCAGGTGTCGAAGTTTTGTTAATCACTCCTACGGGAGACTTGATTCCCTAAGCATTCCTACTCAAGTTCCCATGCATGAATAATATAGTAGAGTATGAAGTTCTCATTACAGGATGAAGTTATCCATCAAGTGGGATATCAAACAAGTCAATTACATTGGTGATTTAATGCTCATTATCAAACAGGTCACAGATGAATACAAGGTCAAGGATGAAAAGCTACTTCCATATAAAATAATGGTCGATTCCTTGAAGGAGTTCTTCGAGCAGATAACATTTGAGAAAATACCAAGAGCACATAACATAACAACAAATGATATGGCTACAGTAGGATCCATGTTGAGTATTCTTCTAGGAAACAATGATATTCCATTCTCGCGTATAAAATCTTAGAATGTTGGCATATGACATACCAGATTCTTGTTTGGTATGTGATGTTATTGGTCCCTTTTCCTCATGGTACGCTGAAATCTTTAATTACCTCCATGATGGAACCTTTCTCACTAACATTTCCTATGTTGAAAAATTTGCCCTCATCTAGTGTATAGCCCACTATACCATACTTGGGGGATCCCTTTTCTACCGAGGCTATGATGGGAATGTTTTGCGATGTTTAAGTTCAGACGAATCTATCCAAGCATTTAAATAAGTGCACGAAGGTATATGTGGATCTCATAATAATGGGATCATAATTGCAAAGACAATTCTCATAGTAGGCTACTATTGGCCTACCATGGAGCATGATTGTTGTAACCATGTGAAGAAATGCATGGATTGTCAAAATTAAAACAACTTGATACATACGCTGGCACAATATTTACAACTTGTAACAACCCCTTGTCCATTCTCAAAGTGGGGTCTCGATCTAATAGGGAAACTTAACCCTGTCTCTTCAGATGGTCATAAATTCATCATTACTACAACTAAATACTTTACAAAATGGGTAGAGGATGTTCCTCTCACCTGTGTTGAAGGTGCCCAAATCTCTAAATTTATCATGAACCATATAATTTTTTGATATAGAATCCCTTATGTTACATTATCATTGATAATGGTAAGCCATTTAAGAATAAAACAATGAAAGCACTTTGCAAATGCTTTCAAATCTCCCTTAAGTTCTTGACCCACTATTATCCTCAAGGTAATGGGCAAGCCGAGGCTTCCAATAAAACCCTAATTCACATTATGGAGAATATGGTGAAAAATATAGGTCATGACTAGCATCTACAAATACACCCTACCCTATGGGCATTTAGAACTTCTATCTCGCACCCCCATAGGTGTCACTTCATACTCCTTAGTATTTGGCATGGAAGTTGAACTACCTTTAGAGATCGAAATACCTTCTTTTGCATCAAGCTAAAGGACTATTTGAATGAATAGGAGGACTACAGAGTAGCTTGAATGGCATATTTGGAGCTATTAGATGAGAAATTACTTCACGCTCTTAATCAACTTAAAGTGTATCAGATCAAGCGCAGAGAAGCTACAATAAAAGAGTCATACCTCATCAATTTTAGGTAGGGGACTTAGTGTTGAAAGAGAATCAAGAACACTAATAAGGACAAAGTGAAAAGAAAGGGAAATTTGAACCCAATTGGCTAGACCATATGTTGTGGTTACCAAGTTTGATTCAAGTGCCTATAAGCTAGCCCATTCAGATGGCCAAGAGCTTCGAGAACCCATGAACACAATACATCTTAAGCACTTCTATGCTTAAGTATGGGATCTCTAAAATATCAAAAAAGCAAAAAAATAGAAAAATAGAAAAAGAAAAAGAAATAGGTGCATCCAATAGTTAAAACCATGTAATGGTGGCACTTTGGACAAGTCCTTTGGTGAAAAATGGTTTCTAGTGCCAAGGGAGGGTTTGTTGTTCACAAGCATTTCAGGTTTAGGAGTATGAAAGCTTTGTCCTAAGCTCGGTATTTACCTTTGAATGAGAGTCCCTTGTGAGCCTATCCCTCTTTTCCCTAATCCATTTGATCCAACTTTTTGAATGTAGAGAATTTAACTTTGAATGAACCCATCCCACGATGGGGCAGCTTTGCATGATGTTACTTCCGGCATATAACATGTTTCATTCTTCCCTTTTACATCCCATCTCACACTCGGGAAACTTCACAGTTGTCAATTCTAGCATATAACACATGGCATTTTGCCCTTGTATATCACATCTAATGTTTGGAGCATCCATGTTTCTTCATTTCCTTCGCACATTCGCTTTGAAAATCTGTTTATAAAACGTAAAAACATTCATATAAATTTTGAAAACCCCAAAATATACAAATGTGTTCCTTGGAAAAATAACATTCAAATACGTTTCGTAGAAAAACTCCAAAACAATAGAAAAGTGTCTTAGAGATAAAACCAAAAACAATAAAAACATCCCAAAACTGTCCCACAAAAACAAAGTAGTGATTTGCTTGCTTTTAGTTGTTGGTTTGTATGGTTTTAGTTGCATTTATTTTTCATATTGTATGCTTTAAATTGGATTTACTTTCTTACTTAGATTGAATGTCACTTTAGTCTATAGCATATTGCATTGAGTTCATTTTATATTGCATACTTGTAAATAAATGTGTTGTTTTGATTAGATTTTTTAACTTGTGTTTGTTAATTTTTACTTGTACATTGTGTTATCACTTCATCATCATATCACATAAACCCATCACATCTATACATCATATATCAATAAATGCTAAGTCTACATCATACATGTATGCTAAGGCTAATCATCAAGTCGTATCATCAATGGGGTAAGAGGGGTTGCGCATGATCACAAATCTATCCCCCCACACCAATATCAAAAATAAAAACATGTTTTAATCAAATTATCTCATCAACACGCAATACGACATCAGATAAGGCTATTTCATAATCTAACATGTGATACAAACATAAACATATAGATTAAACATGATATCTCATAAGCAAAATTTGGTACATCAGTAATCCATCAAATCATCATACATCATCAAAAATATAAATGTTTGTGTACAAAATAGTGTGTCTCAAAAGGTACATCTGATATAATGAGCCATCATGGGCATCTATACAAAAAAGTACCTTCATCACGAGGCATAATCAAAAACACTATATAACATACATCTTGTACAAAATGTGCCTTCATCATGAGGCATGATAAAAATAATACATATACATCCGTGAAAAAGTATGCCTTCATATCAAGGTGATACACCAAAAAATACATCTAGTACATCAATAAGAGAGTCAACCACGACTCTCACCCTCATCAGGACTGCCTAGTCCAAGTCCACCGCTAAGGGGGCATCTGAGGTGTTGGGCATGTAGAAGGTCCTACGCCATGCTGCTCTGAAGCATGTTTTCCTGAAGGACCCTATACAAATTGCATTGATCATGATGGCCTATGGGATCTAGATCGAAATGTGCAGCATGTTGTTATATCGACTATACTGGAGCTCTCTACTCGGCTAGAATGGCCATGTAATACTGCATCTTGTAATATGTGGCCTCACCTGCTACATAGTAGCATTGTGCCCAATCATCAATTATACCCCTGAAGACATGTCTTCCTACTAAAGTGTATCATGCTCCACTCTCATGCTAGCTATCTCTAACCATAGCTAGGCAATGTCTGCTATAGCATGATCCTTGTCTGTTATAACTTGGTCCCTCTCTTCCTACAACTCTAGACTATCTGCTACTGCCTGATCTCACTCAGCCATAGCCTGTAATCTTTTTGTTTGGGCCTGATCTCACTCTATCACGAGCTGATCCCATCTTTGATGGCCCAGTATCTTTGTGTAACATCCTGATCCCTCTCCATGGCCATTTGGATTTATAGAGATGTCACCTGTTATAACTATTTTTACAAGGTAGCTACCTACCCAACATCCTTTTTATCTTGAATATCATCCTCCATATCCTCACCACCCCCACCATCTCCTCCACCTCCTGGTGGAAAATGTCGTGGACTTGCGTGAGGGGGTGATGAAGGTGCCTGCAATGGTTCTTGTAAAGGAACCTGAAGGGGCATCTGTGGTGCCAATACTTTTCACTAAACCACCACCATATTTTTCTACTAAAACATGTTGTTCAACTAGCACTCGCTACACTAAGTACCCCATATGCGGTCCTCCCCGTGGACCTCGCTTGTGCCTATGCATGTGTATGTGCTCTAGGATCTGGGCCTTGTCCCCCTACACTACTACATCCAATACCTCATGTGGTATGGTCAATCTACGTGGCAGAATTTTTACATACCACACCGCATAATCCGGTAATCCCTAGATCTACTATTTGCACCCATCATACCCAAGGCTATAGAACCACCGTAAAAATCTCCCACGAGTTCAATCCACCTAATCCAGGCCCCATGTGGAAGACCTCTCTATATCTACACACATACCACATCTCATCACCAGGAATCCCCTAGATGAGACCAAACTGACATTGGACCCTGTCCACTGTACCACTCCACAACATAGCTCCTGCTCCCAATGATGAAATGTTCCACTGCAGTCTGTACTCAACTCGACTGCATCTTGAGGCCAATGGTATAACTTGTATGGCCACCATGTGATCATATGGGGTTATACCTCATCAAAATCTCACCGTAATAGCCGTATCTCCCTTATGGTTGTGAATGTCATCTTAGAAATCTCGAAACCCAGCCCATGACAAAAGGATCTCCAAAACTCAAGCTCTCAAAGCTCTTGTAGGGTGGCCTATCGCAATATGATCCCAAGCCCAAATCTGTAATAAAGTGGCAGGACCCACTGACCTCTGTCCATGATAGGATATCAAGTGCAAATCGAGTATAAATGAGCTAGTATACATTGACCCCAATAATACACCTCTCCCTGAAGCAGGTCATGAATCACTCCAATAAGACCAAGAGTGAATTGTGCACCAATCTTGTCAGGCAATAAAATGTTGCTGACAAGAGCTAGCAAATATATAGGGACCCATCCTAGTTGTGGATCGGCCATGCAACTCCTAATAAGAATCGACATACTATAATATCCCTTATGGGATACTACTTAAAAATGCACAAATTATATAAAAATTGCAGCAAAGTAAAATTCTCGATTTATGCAAATTTGTACAATAAGGAAAACAAACTAAATAAAATCAATATCTCCCAAGATATCCACTCAAATTACTTGAAAATTTAAAGAGAGTTTGATATTATTATAGAGGACATAATAAAACTATTTTTGGAATTTTACACAAATTAAATTGCTGCGTAAAAATCACAAAGATGCCCTAGCCAACCGGAAGAAAACTTTTGAGGTTCATTACTCTCTAAATACAAGAGCAAAAATAAGGGTCTCTAGAAATAACATTGATAGATATAGGAAATAATATTTCCACCTTTAGATCTGACAACGGCCGACTGGAAAACCCCAAATAAAGGCTGCAAGTCACCTCACTTGGAATGGGGTCGGAAAATGATGGAGGCACCTTCAATGTGCTGCCACGCCCAGCCCAAATGGCTATCGTGAATCTGATTTGGAGCCCCTCTGATTATCTTCCCCAAATGCCCCAAAATTCCTCAAACCATTCCTCTGAACCCTCTGGTAATATCTTTATAGCACAACCTTGAAAGCGGCTCCAAAATGACAAACTAGGGTAGATCTCTCACTACCAAAGAATGCCCTGCTAGCTAGGGATGGGTCTCTCACCACCAAAGCTAGGGTCCCTGTGGGATTTCACTCCACAAGCTATAATGCGCAAAAACAACGAGTTACACGAGAAGGAGGATAAAATGTATGCAAAAAAAGTTCCCTTTTCCTTTCTCCCCCAGCTCCTTATATACTTCTCCAAGGCAAAAGAGCCCCAATAAACCCTAGACGCATTTCTTTCCATGGAGGGGCCAATAAAATAAAAGTAACTAAAGTTACTTTTTCCTGTTTAAGTCGCCATGGTCCAAAGTGACCCCAAACGCAACACTTTGATATTAGAACCACATGGCCCCTTCCCAAAAGCTCCCAACGTCCACAACCCCTTGGGTATGACCATGGTTTGGGACTCGACTCGCCCTTAGGCCTTTGGCGTAGGAAAGGGGACATTACAAATCCTCCCTTCCCGAGAAATGCTTGACCCCAAGCATTATCCTCATCATGCTGCAGAAGTTGAATTCCACCAAGTAAGTTTCTCCACCTCACCTTGCAGTCAACTAATGATTGGTGTGATGTGAAGTAACCAAGACACCTCATGTAGTCATCATGCTCTCTATGTTGTGTAGAGAACAATGTTACTCCTGAAGTAGTATGATACCCACACCGAATCTCCAATGGTACCCACACCGAAATTACTAATATGTCCAATCCCTGCCAATGCAAGGTTATCATCATGTGATCACTCACTACCTCTCCAATCAACTCCTGGGTATGAAAGTCCACTCTGAATCCTATAGAATCCCCTGAATCAACCTGTGACACAACCTGTATACACACAAATGGTGCTAACTCTCCCACATGACCTGCACTCAGTGTGAGAGAAAGGCTCCTCATAATGTATCTCAATGTGTCCCATGGGGGAAAAGTCCCAAGACTCCAGTAGACAATCAACCGTAATATCAACTCCACATAGTCCACCTCCTACACTGAATGTGGACCTACTGAATAACCATGAGTCAAACCCATCTCTCCACTGACTAACACATGGGTGAAGTGCTCACCGAGCATAGAAGCAATAAAATACATAGGAGTGTTATCCCATGTCAACTCAAAAAATGATGAACCCGTAAGCTCTGACTTGTCATAGTGACAAACCGTACATGCCTGTATAAAGTTGAGGATATCCTCCTCAACCTATGTTGTATGAACCTCTCTGACATGAACCTATAGGTCTCATTGAAGCTCAAGTGCCCAGTCACGGAAGAACAATGCACATGTCGCAATATCTCCATCCTCAACCATGAACCTGACACAAGGTACAATCTGCCCTGATAGAAGATCATCTCCTCCTCCAATATGTAGCTATCATCCTGTATGTGACCATCCAAAATCTCACAAGTGTGTTCGGTTCTTGGAGTACTCAACAAGCAAATGAGATCTCCAGTCTACCGAAACCTCAGATAACCAACATAATGATAAACTTGGATGATCTAGAACTGTACTCCCAATCTCTGTAATTGTCTCATGTGTAACACTACTGGTTACACCCACACCCATGACTCCACTCACCCCATCTAGAGTCAAAGTCTCCATCATATCTAACTCACTCCCCATTTAACATCACCCGAATCACTCTCCACATAATTCATCATGGTGTGCTTGTGTCTGCAGCAAACAACCCATCAGAATAGGAGTCATCAAATATCCCACTTGTCTCATACCTTGTGATGTCACCATGACCCACAAGAGGCTGCGTTCCTTCACAATTCAACCACTGCAATGACATGCTTCTTTCTTCACCAATCACATCTTTTGCAATATGCCTTTGTATACCCTAAAATCTGATTTCTTTGTTTTCCTTGAAAATTTTAGTTTATCCACATGGGGATGAATGCAAATTTCCCAAAAGATGGAAGCCAATATGTCCAATGAATGATTCCAACTTCAAGTAACCCAAATGTACAAACACATTCAAGTACTTCACATCTCTTAATGACAATAAAGAAATGAGTTACCTTCTTTGTGCAAGACATATCTTTCCATGGACATAACTCATACATTCCTTGTATGTTGGGAATACACATGGCTGCTCCCTCATCATACTTAATTTCTTTCCCATATTTTCATTTCACCGTAAATGCAAGAGAAAGGGAAATCAATATTAGAACTCATGCATCCATAAACTTTATCATAAGGAACTTCATACCTTTTGTTGTACCCATTGATTCTCATCATGAGAGAAGACAACACATCTGAAATAGCATAATTGGGGCTGCTCATCATACCTTTGCAACTCAAAATTTCTGATATAGGATCAACATCTTCATTCTCCTTTGATTTTTCAACCCATGCATCATCATTTTCCTTAACATCATGCAACCATTGCATCCCAAAAACAACCTTACCTCTAGAAAATTCAACCACAATAAATACACCACATACCTCATGTCCTTTCAATATCATGGGCCCTTGCATTATTTTCTTTGCCAACATATGCTTATTGGCTGAATCAAGAGCAATGTGAATGGAATATGTGTTTATTCCATCTAGCATACCTTGAAATGTGATTATGAAATAGTCTTCCTCAATCATCCAAGCATGTAAATGTTGTCCCAAATAATAGAAACATGGCAACAACATAGGAGAACTCAACAAGCTAGGAATATGGTAACCATTCTCATACCTTAGGATTCTAAAGTCATGAATGTACCTTGAATTCAACTCTTCTTTTTAACAACAAAGTGCACCTTGATTCTTTGAGCACTTTGAGGACCAAATGCCCCCACTAACCCTTCCAAGGGTTCCACCATGTAGCTGGTATAAAAATCAGTCATGGGCTCTATTAATAAAGCATTTTCTCCTCTCTTTATGACTATTGTTATACATGTGAGTCCAGCAGCTGAAGATGATTAAAAATATTCTCTTACCCTTTTTAGCAATCGAAAACCAACGCTAGTACCTTCGAGAGGTACTGTCCCTTCTTTTGCTTATGAAATTAGTCACAAAGTTTTCAAAATCAGAATTGATAGTTTTGGATAATTGCAACATATTACCAAGATCCCATACCTTATAATGCCCATGAACCCTTGTATCATGTAAGGTCTTCCATCTTTGCTTCTCTTGTATCTCTACATAAAGAAGATCATTACTCTTTGTCTTCATGATGACTTGACTTTGATGTACCAAATTCTTAGCATTATTATCGACAATAGGCTGAATACCATCATGATAAAATTGATGTAATGATGCAGGATGAAGATAATGAAATACATCCATGCTACTACTAACCTCCTTATAAATAATATCATCAAAAGGTTCACCTTTTATTGCTGATTTAGAAACCTCCATGTGCTCAAGATAGACATATGTTGAGCTTGCCCCCAACATTGTTTTTTGAGTGCCCGTTGAAAGTATCTGAAAGCTAATCAAAAGTTGTTGGTTCAGAAATTACAGCAAGCTGCAATTTCACACAAGTGTTCATGTGAGGCTCCTCCTCATGTGCAAGTTGCTCTATAAAGACTTTTTTCGTGGGTGTAGACTTCCTTGCATCATTTGCCCACATCTTTTCCTTGAACTCTTATAGGTGTTGTCTTGCTTGAGCAGCTATCAATCTAGCAGCTCTAACTCTATTGTTCCATTCCTCACACCATTTAGAGTTTCCATTACATCCTCCTTGCTTGCATATACAATTTTCTTCTCCTGAGCTGGAATAATTTCTCTAACAAGCAAAGTTTCACTAATGCAATTATTTTTCTCAATGGAAATCATACCTTTTTCACTAGAATCTTCTTCTTCTTCAAATGAGTTCCTTTGTAATTCTAGGTACTGACATATGATGACCTAGCTTGGGTTTGCTACCAATCTTCATCATGTAATAATCTGGAAATGGCATATTATCTTTGAAACCCTTACTCAAAGATTGATATTTCCTCCAACAAGAATCCTCATCACTAACATCTATTGGGTGCCCTTTATTATTGTTCTCACATTTTTCCATATTATCCCAAGATTTGCTTTGATTCAAATTCTAAGTGAGCTGGCTCAAATAAAGGTTAGTGGCTTCCTGTTGTTTCACCATGTTGGTGAACATTTCCTTCATAAAACCCACATTGAGATCTTTCCAAACTACCATATTTAACCCACACAGGCTGGAGGAACAACAACTCTGATACCACTGTAATATCCCTTATGGGATACTACTTAAAAATGCACAAAATATATGAAAATTGCAGCAAAGTAAAATACTGATTTATGCAGATTTTTACAGTAAGGACAACAAACTAAATAAAATCAATATCTCCCAAGATATCCACTCGAATTACTTGAAAATTTAAAGAGAGCTTGATATTATTATAGAGGACATAATAAAACTGTTTTTGGAATTTTACACAAATTAAACTGCTTCTTAAAATTACAAAGCATGCCCTAGCAAACTGAAAACTTCCGAGGTTCGTTACTCTCTAAATACAAGAGCAAAAATAAGGGTCTCTGGAAATAACATTGATAGATATAGGAAATAATATTTCCACCTTCAAATCTAACAACGGACCGACTGGAAAACCCCCAAATAAAGGCTACAAGTCACCTCACTTGGAATGGGGTCAAAAATGATGGAGGCACCTTCAACATGCTGCCACGCCAACCCAAATGGCTGTCATGAATCTGATCTGGAGCCCCTCGATTATCTTCCCCAAATGCCCCCAAAATTCCTCAAACCCTTCCTTTGAACCCTCTGGTAATATCTCTGTAGCACAACCCTGAAAGTGGCTCCAAAATGACAGACTAGGGTAGATCTCTCACTACCGAAGAATGCCCTGCTAGCTAGGGATGGGTCTCTCACCACCAAAGCTAGGGTCCCTGTGGGATTTCACTCCACAAGTTGTAATGCGCAAACAACAGTTGCACAAGAAGGAGGATAAAATGTATGCAAAAAAGTTACCCTTTTCCTTTCTCCCCCAACTCCTTATATATTTCTCCAAGGCAAAAGAGCCCCAATAAACCCTAGATGCATTTCTTTCCATGGAGGGGCTAATAAAATAAAAGTAACTAAAGTTACTTTTCCTGTTTAAGTCATCATGGTCCAAAGTGACCCCCAAACACAACACTTCAATATTAGAACCACATCACCCCTTCCCAAAAGCTACCAGCATCCACAACCCCTTGGGTATGACCACGATTTGGGACTTGACTCGGCCCTTAGGCCTTTGGCATAGGAAAGGGGAAATTACACATACCCCGGCAGGGTATATCTATCACTCCAAATATCATGGTTGTGTAGAGATTAATATGGTCTTGATGACAATCATATGTAATCAAATGACCCTAAATAGAACTCATAAGATCCATCAAACATCCTCCTATGTAATACTCATCTCACCAGTAGGCAGTCGAAAGGTCTGACTCTCACTCTACCATCTCTAGCCTAAGGTCAGGAGCAAAGTGTTGTGATCTAGGTAATCTGTGGCATATGAGTTATGTAAGATAAACCAATCACCTCCAAGGTGATCTCCAAGAAAATTTGGTCATTTCTACTAAACATCGTTAGCCCTGTCGCTCCTACATCACTAACACATCCAAGTCTACCTATAGAACCAATCAAGTCATTTATTATGATCTTGTTCTTCTATTCTACCATTTAATTTTTCTAAGTCTATCATCTAATTTTTCTATTCTATCACATTATTCTTCTATTCTATCATTAAATTCTTCTATAATTCACCTATTTTGACCATCCAAGGTTTTCTAACACCTGCATTTTCTTCTAAAGAGCATTTTAAAAATTGTTTTTGTGCATAGGTGCACCCTTGAGTGCATAGGCGCATTTCTCTTAGTGTAGGCATATTTTTCACAACATAGGTAAATTTTTCTAATCGTAGCCTCATTTTTCTCGGTAACATAGGCGCATATGTGCCCACGCGTGCTTCTAGAAAATGGTGTGTAGGCACACACACTCTTTCTTATTTGACCGGCACATAAGTGCCCCTTCCAAACCAAGAAAAATAAACGCTGCAAAGCATAGGTGCATTCAAGCATGCACCAAAGCACATATGCACCTATGCATGTGCAAAATAGGTGTATCCCCCCCATTTTTACCCTAATTTTACCTAAAAACATGCATTTTAACAAAAAATTAAATGTTTTGCATAACCATGGTAAAATAACATCTTTTTTGTACTGTGGTCCATCCGCCGGGAGCCTCGAGATAGTCCCTCATGTGGTCCGCATGGTGTCTCTAGTTCAGTACCCTCACCATTTTCTCTCGTAGGTCAGAGCTCAAATCAATAGTAAAATGGTAAGTGAATGTGGTAAATGAATTGGCCGTGATGGCTTATATACCCATTTTTACCTTCCGCGACGTGTTTCTACCCCGAAGTGCCTTGAGACCACTATATTTCTTCTAAAATTCTTCTAACACTTTCCATGATGATTATTTTTAATAAATAATTATTTTTGGCCCAATTTTGCTACGTTGGGGCATATTTTTGCTTCCCGTGGCCTTTTCTACTACCTGAGGCATATTTTTGCCTTACAATCACTTTTAGTGTTGTCTCATGACTTCGTTATTTCTTCTATAATATTTTCTTCTAAAAATTAAAAATCAAAAAAAAAAAAATCAAAAAAATTGGTTAAATCATTAAAAATCCAAAAATTGCAAAAATTGCAAAATTGCAAAAATTCAAAAATTAAAAATTTCAAAAATTATAAACATTATACATGCATCTGAAGTTTGTATCACTTGCATTATCCTCAAACATCAAAATATGTCCTACAAAACCATCTTTCTAAGGTTCTTGCTTGTTCTGGCCTCAAACGACTTGCAGATCATCGTGATCTACCTCCATTAACAAAAGTTAGGTTACATTCGGTACTCAAGATTCTGCAATAGTGAGTTGTTAAAGACTGTTTCATAGTGCATGAAATATTTTCCATGGGACTACGTGTGTCCTCTCGTTATTCCCCTTGCATGTATCCTTGCTTGGGGCACCATTTTTAACCCTTGTCGTTACAACACGAACATTCAGGAACTGAAGCTTGATAACAAAAACATTGGTGCAATTATCTTAAACGTTGTTTGTTTTGCGTATGTCGATTGTATTGGTTTCTCTGTTAGGTTAGTTGGTTTACTTTCGCATTGCATTGCATTTTTATGTTGCATTAAGTTAAACATCGTTTTACTTTCTCGTATTGCATTGCATTATGTATGTTGTATGGAGTTATGTAGCAATGAACAAATGTTAGTAATTTATCTTTTCATGTCATCTTACACTTTTTTTTATTTCAATAAAGGCCGATGATGTAGACCTAGGGGAAAAATGATACAACAAATTTGCTTATTGAAAGGTTGGATGCAAAGATTGGGCTTGTCCTATATTCTCCATTAATCATTTCTTCTCCATTATCATTTATTACCACTACTAGTTTTTCTTCCAAATCACCTGGGGCAATAAACAACCAAGTTTATCTGTATCCCTATTCCTTCTAAATAACCAAAGGTTTTTTTGCCCATTCTATCCTATTTTCTTCTATCCATTTCAATCATATTTTTGATCATTGATTGACTTCTTTTATCATCCCATAAACACTGATGGGGCATTCTTCATTCTACTAATTTTTCTTCAAAAATTTACTTGTTTATGCTAGTCTACATTTTTGAAGTGAAGTCACTAACTTCACCTCAAACAGGGGCAAATGTAGACACCTAAATTCCTCTTTTACAATCTTATTGCCAAAACGCACACAAATCACACTCATTCTTATCAATTCTATTATAATTAGTGATTTTCACTAATTAACTAACGTTTCTTGCCAATTTGGCCAATTCATTGTGTTGATCACCAAACCCCTTTCATATTCAAGATGCCACTTTTTAGGATGAATCGTAAATCAAAATCCTCTTCAAAACATATAATTAGCATTTATTAGTTAATTAAGCCTATTTTTCCCTTGTTTTGGTCAATATACCCTACTATTGGCTCAAACCCTCTTACAACCACTCAAAATCACCCCACTTCTCTCCACAATGCCTCGGTATGCTTCAAAAGCTTATCCTAGCCTCCTAGTTGACACTAAGCGGTTGATTAAGGCTCTGCACATCTTAATCACTTGGTAATTCACAAATTGTGATTAACAAAGCTTAATCATGATTATAAATTCTAATCTAGTTTGGGATTTTTAGTCCACATGCACAGAATACAAGTTTTCCCAAATGGAAAACTATAAAAATGGTTCACCTCGTACCTTAATACTTTACACCATGCTTTGATTTTTGCATCTCATATAATAAATATGATATATAGTCAAGTTCAATCCTTACCTAAAGCCTCCAACAAGGTTAGTAGATGAATATCTAAAGTGAATTTGTAATTCATTTAGAGAGGCCATTCCACATTGTTTGGGAGGCAACCATCCCAATTTGATTGCCCTCTTAGGTCTATTTAGGTCCATGTTAGGTAATTGAGCATATTATTAGGCATGTTTAGTTAGATTTTGAATTGTATTCATGTTAGTTAAGCATTCCTTTAAGCTTTTATCTTAATGTTACATTCCTAGACTTAGAGCCTTGACTAGAGGTGGAAATGGTGTTAGCCTTCCTTAGTTAGTCATGAAATTTTCTTTGTAAAGTTTAGGGTGCTTTCAAAATCAAACACAAGCAAATGAAATCAAAATTAAAAAAATCACTTGTGACCTTCAACTAAGCTATGAAGCAAATTTTCATGTCGATTGGTTGAATGTAAGTGTTCCAAAGAAATATTCCCATGCAAGATGGATTTAACATCATTGTTTTACAAAGTGTAATATTGGGCATTTTGGGCTATTTGGCTTCAAAACTTTGGATGGGCTATATGTTCATGAGATTATATGTTTAAGCTTGGGGGTAGGAGGTATGTTTATAATATTTTCCGATGATGAGATTAGTGAGTGGGGTAGTTAATCCATTTTAAAGATAATGAGGGATTATGTAAGTAAATATTGGTGAATAATTATGGAATAGTGATGAATACCAAGAAAACCAAGATTGAGAAGTATAAACCCACTTCTAGAAGAGAGGGTCTGAAAAACCCAACAATTTTTAAATTAAATCCATGTTACATGCTCTCCCACACACCATCTCTTGGCATCACACAATATTTGTCCTTTGGGGCTTCGATCATATTAAAGTCATCACATATGAGCCAATGAATTAGAGGTAAATTATTTTATAGCCATCACCATAATGCACATCTTTCTATACCATCATTAGGGGCATATAAATTAGCAAGGCCAATGAGTGCCCATAAAATTTCAACAATGTCTTCATAGCTCAAAGTGATAGATCTTCACCCTTTTTTATTAGTAAGGATGTAAATTTTTGGTAAACTAAAATATTGGCACCATAATGAACATCCACATAAGGTGTGAAGTATGTTGTGTTTGAAAAATACACTTCAAGGAAGTCTACAGTAAAAATACGAAACCTTAACTTCTTGCAAAACAACTACAACTCCTAGTTGTTGATAAGAAGAAAACACATAGAACTTTGGTGAGGAATCTTTGAGATTTAAGTGTAGTATATAAATATCATGAGGGAAGTTACTTTGTGTGCACTTCCCATGTTCATCATCAAACTCTAAAGCATCAAAAAGTTAATAACAAATGAACATTGGTTTGTAAAAATATAATATTTGATAGAAATAATAGTGTTTAGACCTAGTGTCTCCCAAGGTGACTCACCCCCAATGTGAGGTATTGTGTGAGCATCGAGAGGGTGGGGCAACCACCAAAGAATTCTTAACACCGGAAATAATTATTTGCATCTAGTTATCTTGAAAAAAATGGCTCGGGGATGAGTAAAGGTTTTTGTATATGGGGAACCAACATGTGAGTGGGAAGAATGTTTTCATTTTTGTGTATGTTTTGTTGTGGTTTTATGTTAGATATTACACTAATCGATTTAGGGTTTGATTCTTAGTGAGGTTTTTTGTTGGCCATTTAGCCCTTCCATCATTCTTTTATATCATTGATTGATTTTCGGAAAGTGGTTTCTCATGGCCAATTTAAATAAATCCATAGAAAGAAATTGTGTATCATATGGTCAAGGGCTTGATCACAAAAACATGTGTTTAGAAAGTTAATATAAGTCACTTTTTTATGTAATGTGTTTAAAGCTAATATGGATATCAATGAAATATTTCAAGCCTTTTATCATGGGTTAGTCAAGCGAGAGTAAAAATAATTGAGTTCATTACATATCACTGCTCAATGGGTTTGACTATATGGGGTATGATATACCATAGAGGAACATGAGGCTAGGTAGCTTGACCTAAATGGGGATTTTGAATGAAACTTTATCAATGACCGAATTCACATACACTAATGGGATAGAATAATGAGGGTATTTGATATGAATCCATAACTTGACTTGGGGATTAAATATTTTGCTTGTGAGGGATCCTTGAAGATAAACAAGAAAACTTTTGGTGAGGTTTCTAATTCTAATGACGTGGACCACTTTGGGCTCCCAATGGTGGTAAATCCAATCTGGAGAAAATCATGTGAGGGGATACAATGAACATACTAAGCAATGAGACAATTTTTTATTCTAATTGAAATTGGTTCAACGGAAGTAACATTTAAAAAAACATCAATGAACTAAGGATTTCTTGACTCATTACCATCTTATGACCTTCAAGTCAAATTTTAACCCTTGTTGTTACAACAAGAACATTCAAGAATGAAGCTTGATAAAAAAAACATTGGTGTAATTGTCTTGAACATTGTTTGTTTGAGTATGTCCGATTATATTGGGACTACTTGTGTCTTTTGTTATTCCCCTCTCATGTATCCTTTCTTAGGCACCATTTTAAACCCTTTTTCATTACAACACAAACATTCAGAATTGAAGCTTGATAACAAAACATTGGTGCAACTGTCTTGAACGTTGTTTGTTTGAGTATGTCGATTGTATTAGTTTTTTGTTATGTTAGTTGGTTTACTTTCTAAGACATTACAAGATTACATTGTGTATGTTGCATTGAGTTAAGCATCGTTTTAATTTCTCGTATTGCATTGCATTATGTGTGTTTCATGGAGTTACATAAAGTGAATGAACAAATGTTAGTAATTTAGCTTTTCATGTTATCTTACACCTTTTTTTTATTTCAATAAAGGCCGATGATGTAGACCTAGGGGAAAAATGATACAACAAAGTTGCTTATTGAAAGGCTGGATGCAAAGATTGGGCTTGTCCTATATTCTCCATTAATCATTTCTTCTCCATTATCATTTATTACCACTACTAATTTTTCTTCCAAATCACCTAGGGCAATAAACAACCATGTTTATCTCTATCCTTATTCCTTCTAAATAACCAAAGGTTTCGTAGTCTGCTCTATCCTATTTTCTTCTATCCATTTCAATCATATTTTTTATCATTGATTGACTTCTTTTATCATCCCATAAACACTGATGGGGCATTCTTCATTCTACTAATTTTTCTTCAAAAATTTACTTGTTTATGCTAGTCTACAATTTTTGAAGTGAAGTCACTAAATTCACCTCAAACAGGGCAAATGCAAACACCTAAATTCCACTTTTTCAATCTAATTTGAACTTTCCATTTTGGTGCATGCAATAATGATGTTACCATGCATATTTTTTTCTTTACTACTATCATGTGCATTCTCCTAGTTCTTACATTCCCTCATCTTCAAAACTATGCATATTGTTTACAAATTATTGAATGTATGGTAAATACTAGTAAAACATAATTTTTTTGCATATCATACAACTTATGCTTGTAAAGATTCTCCTTCAAAGCACATGTGGAACAACACAAAGCATTCACACACGCGCATGCACATCAAGGCACACACACACACACACACACACACCCAATTATAATATCTTTAATATTAAATATATCTTACATGGGATTTCTCTCCATTATCGAATTCCATTTTCAGTTTATAATGCCTCAAATATATGTTTTTATAAATTAAGTGTTTTGTTTGATTTCTCTTTACCTCGATCCTTTTATTTTATTCAAGACATGGGGCCTTATTATTTGTCCCCAAAACTCTAGGCCGAAATAATGTTCCATAGTTTAAATTTCTTATGCATTTTGTTGGAAAAGACATGTAAAACCATACAATTCATAAATAGTACTTAGTCAATTCAAAAATATATATATCAAAATATGTTATTTTTTATCTTCTCTCATATAGAGATTAGATATTCTTGCTTCACTCTCTTGCCCCTCTATATATATTCTATGGGCAATATAAGGGTGTTTCTCTCCCAAATTTTATATATATATATATATATATATATATATATATATATATATAGTGAATTTATTCCACTAAGACACTCTTAGATGTTTGCAAATTCATGAGATCTTTTGGCCCAACCATCGTTCCTTAAGTTTAAAGATAATTCAATTCCAAACTCCCCTTCTTGTTCCCTAAATGTTTGATATTACATACCGTAGTATTATACACACAACATCCACTTTTTCTAGCAATCACTTTTTTATCCCCTTGTTTAATAAGACATCCCTATTAGTGTGACCATTATATGTTTTGATGTAATTGATAAGAACTATACCATATTGTAGATGTGGATATTAGTTTCTTACTAATAAGGCATTATCAGTTGCCATAAACACACACGCACACGCACACGCGCACACACAATGAACAAACGTTAGTAATTTAGCTTTTCATGTTATGTTACACTTTTTTATTTCAATAAAGGTTGATGATGTAGACCTAGGGGCAAAATGATACAACAAATTTGCTTATGAAAGGTTAGATGCAAAGATTGGGCTTGTCCTATATTCTCCATTAAACATTTCTTCTCCATTATCATTTATTACCACTACTAGTTTTTATTCCAAATCATCTCAGGGGGCAATAAACAACCATGTTTATCCCTATCCATATTCCTTCTAAATAACCAAAGGTTTTCTACTGCTCTATCTTATTTTCTTCTATCCATTTCAATCATATTTTTGATCATCGATTGACTTCTTTTATCACCCCATCGACACTCGAGGGGGAATTCTTCATTCTAATAACTTTTCTTCAAAAATTTAATGTTTATGTTTTTCTACTATATTTGAAGTGGAGTCACTAACTTCACCTCAAACAGGGGCAAACTGAGACACCTAAATTCTGGTTTTACAATCTTATTGCCAAAATGCACTGCAAATCACTCTCATTCTTATCAATTTCATTACGATTAGTGATTTTTTCTAATTAACTAACGTTTCTCGCCACTTTCGTCAATTAACAAGTGCTTTGTTGATCACCAAACCCCTTTCGCATTCAGATGCCACTTTACGACGAATCGTAAATCAAAATCCTCTTCAAACATATAATTAGCATTTATCGTTAATTAAGCCTATTTTTCCCTTGTTTTGGTCAATATACCCTCCTATTGGCTCAAACCCCTCTTACAACCACTCAAAATCACCCTACTTCTCTCCACAACCCTCAAAGATGCTTCAAAAGCTTATCCTAGCCTCCTAGTTGACTCCCGAGCAGTTGATTAAGGCTCCACACATCTTAATCACTTGGTAATTCATTAATTGTGATTAGAAAAGCTTAATCATGATTAGAAATTCTAATCTAGTTAGGTTGTGTGAGCATCAAGAGGGTGGAGCAACCACTAAAGAATTCTTAACACCTGGAAATAATTATTTGCATCTAGTTATCTTGAAAAAATGGCTCTAAGGGATGAGTAAAGGTTTCTAGATATGGGGAACCAACATGTGAGTGGGAAGAATGTTTTCATTTTTGTGTATGTTTTGTTGTGGTTTTATGTTAGATATTACACTAATCGATTTAGGGTTTTGATTCTTAATGAAGGTTTTTGTTGGCCATCGAGTCCTTCCATCATTCTTTTATATCATTGATTGATTTTCGAAAGTGGTTTCTCATGGCCAATTTAAAGCAATCCATAGAAAGCAATTGTGTATCATATGATCAAGGGCTTGATCACAAAACATGTGTTTAGCAAGTTAATATAAGTCACCTTTTGTGTAAAGTGTTTAGAGATAATGCATATCGATGAAATATTGCAATCCTTTTATCATGTTTAGTCAAGTGAGTAAAAATAATTGAGTTCATTACATATCACTTGTTCAATGGGTTTGACTATATGAGGTATGATATACCGAGAGGAACATGAGGCTAGGTAGCTCGACCTAAATGGGGATTTTGAATGAAACTTTCTCAATGACCTGAATTCACATGTCTAATGGGATAGAATAATGAGGGTATTTGATATGAATCAATAACTCGACTTAGGGATTAAATCTTTCGCTTGTGAGGGATCCTTGAAGATAAACAAGAAAAACCTTTGGTGAGGTTTCTAATTCTAATGACATGGACCATGGGCTCACAATGGTGCTAAATCCAAGCCTGGAGAAAATCGTGTGAGGGGATACAACGAACATAGTAAGCAATGAGACAATTTTTTTATTCTAATTTAAATCGGTTCAACAGAAGGTATATTTAACAAAATATCAACAATCGAAGAGTTATTGACCCATTACCCTCTCATAGACCTTTAGGTCAAATTTTCAAGCTCACTTGGGTGTCATTCTTATCATCGTCTACAACCAAAATTACAATGACAAATCGAAAGACATATTTATATACTTAAACCAATCAAATGACACTACAAGTGCCAAATTTAATACAAAATATATGTAATCCCTTAATAATGATATGTTTGAATAATAAAATTTTAAAAAAAAATCGAAACAAAAAATTGAAATACAAAACCATCAACTATATTTAGATTACAAAGTAATCTTATATATCATATGAGATTACATACCCCTCACACACCACTCACTATTCTTGAACTATCACTTATCTTATCCTTCCTTGAATTAAAAGTCGTGTCTACTACTACTTTTTTAAAGGCCACTGAACACTAACTAAGAAAGCTATGATACCCCAAAGACTCAAGGCCACAAATCATATCTTATTAGAAGTATAAAATCCACCCATCAATAAATAAGAAATTCAAGACACCTATAGTTGCTAAAAGAATATAGGATTTCCACGTCCATCAAATCTATATTCCACCAGTGTTTGGTAAAAATATGATGTATCATACACTCTACTTTATGTGATTTTTGTCTCCATGTTTCTACTTGTAAGCCATATTCTTTTAACATTGGAATTTAATATACCCAATGTATATACCCCTATCAATTCACGTGAAAGCTAGTGTGGGAAAGTTTATGAAGAGATGCTGTGGGGACATAATAATTGTGGGCCCAACATGACAAAACTATATATATATATATATATATTGGCATTTATGGATATCAAACATGTCACGTCTCCATTTCCACTTGTTAGCATGTCAAATTTGTGGGCACCACTTGAAAAAAATTTCCACGGTCTTATCCCATTTTTCAAAAGATTATGTTTTGGCCATCATTCCTTTTTGAAACATTCACCTTGTGTGTATCCATCTTTTCCAATTAGGTTTTAATTATATAATATTGTAAATTTGGACGGTGGTTTTGCACTAATAAGGCACTACATGTTGCCACAATAGCACAGTGGAATGAAATTTTAAGAGCAATAAATCAAGTGGGATAGAGTACAAGAGTGAGGTAAAACAAAAATTAATAAATAGTGAAAGATAAATATTTTGAATGTAACTATAGAAATATTTAAGCAATGGCATGGTTTTGGTATATGTTTGTAAATATAAAATTTGATTAAATGATTTTTTTTTTTTTTTAATGATATTTTTATAGAATTAGTTGTGATTATGAAAATATTTATCTCTCCTTGTAACCTTTATTTTATATTACCACTATATAAAAATATCAAAAATGGGTGGTGGACTCAGGGGTTTGTCTAAATCATATCTCTTTTGGGAACATGTCATGAAAATATCACACAATTATAAAGCAGCTCAACATGTGATTTACAAATAGACTAGCATCGCTTTTGTCAATACCTTTGGGATCCCTCGTCCCCACCTTGCATTCAAACATGGGACAAGCACTGAATTGTCTCATTAAAAAGTTGTGGATATCTTTACGACAAAAATGTTAGAAATGTTCCTTATATTCCATTTCCAATCTTATGTAGTTGTAACGGATGTAATTTGTTGGAGTCCAATAGAATGTAAATATGAGAGGAATCACTTCACCTCGAGGTATCCAATTATTTAACATATTTTTATTGATGATTCGCCTTTAACACTCGACTCATTAATCTCTAAAAAACACTATTTTTGATGAAAAAGATCTTATATTATATTTTAAAACATTGTTTTGGAACAGTAGTAAGTGAGGAAATATTGAGGTTTTATTGGTGAATATGAACCTCCAAATTGGCTACATATAAAATGGAAACTTATATAGTTGAGGGAAATCATGTGTTTTTGGGTGATCATATGATATTCATATTTTATTTTGTTGATCAATGGAATTAGGTAGTAGACGGCTTTGAAAATTCAACCATGATTTATACACTAATTTGAACTTTCCATTTTGGTGCATGTGGGAACGATGTTATCATGCATATTTTTTTCTTTACTATTGTCATGTGCATTCTCCTAGTTATTACATTCCCTCATCTTCAAAACTATGCATATTGTTTATGAATTATTGAATGCATGTTAAATACTAGTAAAACACGATGTTTTTGCATATCATACAACTTATGCTTGGGAAGAGTCTCCTTCAAAGCACATGTGGAACAACACAAAGCATTCACACGCACACGCACACGCACACGCACATGCACACGAACACGCACACATCCAATTATAATATCTTTAGTATTAAATATATCTTACGTGGGATTTCTCTCCATTATCGAATTCCATTATCAATTTACAACACCTCAAATATATGTTTTAATAAGTTAAGTGTTTATTTGATTTCTCTTTAACCTTGATACTTTTATTTTTCGCAAGACATGGGGCCTCATTATTTTTCCCCAACAACTCGAGGCCAAAAATAATGTTCCATATTATAAATTACTTATGCATTTTGTTGGAAAAGACATATAAAAACCATACAATTCATAAATAGTACTTAGTCAATTCAAAAAATATATATCAAAGTATGTTACTTTTTATCTTCTCTCATATAGAGATTAGATATTCTTGTTTCACTATCTTGCCCCTTTATATATATTATATGCGCAAGATAAGGGTGTTTCTCTCTCAAATAATATATATAGATATATAGTGAATTTAAAACACTAAGACACTCTTGGATGTTTGCACATTCATGAGATCTTTTGGCCCAACCATTATTCCTTAAGTTTAAAGAGAACTCAATTCCAACCTTCCCTTCCAATACCCTACATGTTTGATATTACATATCATAGTATTATGCACAAAACATCCACTTTTCTAGCAATCACTTTTTTATCTCCTTGTTTAATAGTACATCCCTATCGGTGTGACCATTGTACGTCCTAATGCAATTGATAGTAAGTATGCCATATTGTAGATGTGGAGAGTAGTTTCTTACTAATAAGGCATCGTGACGTTGCCACAATAGAACATTGCAATTAAATTTAAATATTGATTTATCAATAAATCTAAAGAAAACAAGTTCATAGAGTGAGGTAAAATAAACCTTTAAAAATACTAAAATATAAATACTTTGAACATAAGCATACAAGTTCTTAAGTGGCATGATAAAAACTACATTGGTATTATTTTGGCATCTATTTGTAAATAAAAATTTTGATTAAACAATCTCATATTCTTCTCCTAGGTTCCAAAACTTCACTCGCTTTTTCAAAATTAGTCACTAGGAAATTCTCCTCCTTACTACAAAACTATTAAAAACGAAGGGTGGATTTAGGTACTTATCTCAATCAAACCCCCTTTGGGAACATGTCTTACAAACATCACACAATCATAATGCAACTCAACATGTAATTTTGTGTAATGCAACTATCCCAACCCTTATCTTTACAATTTATGCTAAAAGTAGTAAGTGTTAAATGTTTTCTAAATGCTTGAATTTTGCTTTTGGCATAGGGATGTTTTAGAAATTGAATAAAATTCTTGCTCATAAACTTCAATATGAAATCACTTGGCATAATTGCATGTATTCTAAATGTACTAATGGACCTATATATTTATAAACTTTCTAAATTCAAATTAGGATCATACCGAAAAGGAAGTTGAAACACAAAGTATCAAAAATGCCAATAAAGAAGAGCTACGACCTTGAGGCATCTTTTTTTATCTACTAAAAGGGCACAAGGAGTAAAGAGCTAGTACCATACAAGTATAATTTTGATAAGAAAGAACCATAGTGGTACAAGTTTGGTAAACCATAATTGTGTTATGATTATAGAAAATGTCTAGAAAAGAAAGGAAATGGGAAAAGGAAAGAGTAAACCGGGAGGTGAAAAATAAATAAAATAAAACATAGAAAAAACATGGAGGAACAAATATTTAATAATAATTTAACAAAGTTGTAAGGATCTATATAATTTCTAAATTGTTGAAAGTCACATAAAAACACAAGGGAAACATGTTGAGAGTCAAACAACATATGAACATGTAAAATAAATATCATAACTTGGATAAATTATCACTAAACATATAAATGTCCTATCACAATCATATCAAAATTAAGTGTCCACATAATACCCCACATTGGGTTGTGTGTTTGCACATTCATGAGATCTTTTTGCCCAACCATCATTCCTTAAGTTTAAAGAGAACTCAATTCCAACCTTCCCTTCTAAGTACCCTACATGTTTGATATTACATACCATAGTATTATGCACACAACATCCACTTTTCTAACAATCACTTTTTTATCTCCTTGTTTAATAGTACATCCCTATCAGTGTGACCATCATGACGTCTAATGCAATTGATAGTAATTATACCATATTGTAGATGTGGAGAGTAATTTCTTACTAATAAGGCATTGACGTTGCCACAATAGAACATTGCAATTAAATTTAAATATTGATTTATCAATAAATCTAGCGAAAAACAAGTCCATAGAGTGAGGTCAAATAAACCTTTAAAAATACTAAAATATAAATTCTTTGAACATAATCATACAAGTTTTTAAGTGGCATGATAAAAACTACATTGGTATTATTCTGGCATCTATTTGTAAATAAAAATTTTGATTAAACGATCTCATATTCTTCTCCTAGGTTCCAAAACTTCACTCTCTTTTTCAAAATTAGTCATGCTAGGAAATTCTCCTCCTTACTACAAAACTATTAAAAATGAAGGGTGGATTTAGGGACTTATCTCAATCAAACCCCTTTGGGAACATGTCTTACAAACATCACACAATCATAATGCAGCTCAACATGTAATTTGGTGTTATACAACTATCCCAACCCTTATCTTTACAATGTATGCTAAAAGTAGTAAGTGTTAAATGTTTTCTAAATGCTTGAATTTTGCTTTTGGCATAGGGATGTTTTAGAAATTGAATAAAATCCTTTCTCATAAACTTCAATATGAAATCACTTGGCATAATTACATGTATTCTAAATGTACTAATGTACCTATGTATTTATAAACTTTCTAAATTCAAATTAGGATCATACCTAAAAGGAAGTTGAAACACAATAGCCAAAAATGCCAATAAAGAAGAGCTATGACCTTGAGGCATCCTTTTTATCTACTAAAAGGGCCCAAGGAGTAAAGAGCTAGTACCATACAAGTATAATTTTGATAAGAAATAACCATAGTGGTACAGTTGGTAAACCATGATTGTGTTATGATTATATAAAATGTCTAGAAAAGAAAGGAGATGGGAGAAGGAAAGAGTAAACCGGGATGTGAAAAATAAATAAAATAAAACATAGAGGAACAAATATTTAATAATAATTTAACAAAGTTGTAAGGATCTATACAATTTCTAAAGTGTTGAAAGTCACATAAAAACACACAAGGGGAACATGTAAAATAAATATCATAACTTGGATAAATTATCACTAAACATATAGATGTCCTTTCACAATCATATCAAAATTAAGTGTCCACATAATACCCCACATTGGGTTGTGTGTTTGCACATTCATGAGATCTTTTGGCCCAACCATCATTCCTTAAGTTTAAAGAGAACTCAATTCCAACCTTCCCTTCCAAGCACCCTACATGTTTTATATTACATACCATAGTATTATGCACACAACATCCACTTTCTAGAAATCACTTTTTTATCTCCTTGTTTAATAGTACATCCTATCGGTGTGACCATCAGACGTCCTAATGCAATTGATAAGTAATTATACCATATTGTAGATGTGAGAGTAGTTTCTTACTAATAAGGCATTGCACATCGCCACAATAGCACATTGCAATTAAATTTAAATATTGATTTATCAATAAATCTAGCGGAAAACAAGTCCATATAGTGAGGTAAAATAAACCTTTAAAAATACTAAAAATAAATAATTTGAACATAATCATACAAGTTTTTAAGTGGCTTGATAAAAACTACATTGGTATTATTCTGGAATCTATTTCAGTAAATAAAAATTTTGATTAAACAATCTCATATTCTTCTCCTAGGTTCCAAAACTTCACTCGCTTTTTCAAAATTAGTCGCAAGTAGCTAGGAAATTCTCCTCCTTACTACAAAACTTTTGAAAATGAAGGGTGGATTTAGGGACTTATCTCAATCAAACCACCTTTGGGAACACATCTTACAAACATCACACAATCATAATGTAGCTCAACATGTAATTTGGTGTAATACAACTATCCCAACCCTTATCTTTACAATGTATGCTAAAAGTAGTAAGTGTTAAATGTTTTCTAAATGCTTGAATTTTGCTTTTGGCATAGGGATGTTTTAGAAATTGAATAAAATCCTTTCTCATAAACTTCAATATGAAATCACTTGGCATAATTGCATGTGTTCTAAATGTACAAATGTACCTATGTTTTTATAAACTTTCTAAATTCAAATTAGGATCATACCTAAAAGGAAGTTGAAACACAATAGCCAAAAATGCCAATAAAGACGAGTTGCGACCTTGAGGCATATTTTTTATCTACTAAAAGGGCCCAAGGAGTAAAGAGCTAGTACCATACAAGTATAATTTTGATAAGAAAGAACCATAGTGGTACATGTTTGGTAAACCATAATTGTGTTGTGATTATAGAAAATGTCTAGAAAAGAAAGGAAATGGGAAAAGGAAAGAGTAAACCGGGAGGTGAAAAATAAATAAAATAAAACACAGACAAAACATGGAGGAACAAATATTTAATAACAATTTAACAAATTTGTAAGGATCTATACAATTTCTAAAGTGTCAGAAAGTCACATAAAAACACAGGGGAACATGTTGAGAGTCGAACAACATAAGGAACATGTAAAATAAATATCATAACTTGGATAAATTATCACTAAACATATAAATGTCCTATCACAATCATATCAAAATTAAGTGTCCACATAATACCC